>OY997264.1:328433011-329058011 GCA_963921465.1 Triticum timopheevii
GTGGTGGCGGATGCCCTTTCCCGCAAATGCATGTTACTTACTCAAATTGAATTGAATGTTATAGGATTTGATCATATTAAAGATTTGTATGAGGGCGATGTGACTTTTGCTACTCCTTACGCTAAGTGTGTGACGCATATTCTTGGGAACGATATTATATCAAAGATGGTTATCTTATGAGAGCTAAAAAACTATGCATTCCCAAGTCCTCTCTTTGTTTGCTCCTTTTTCAAGAGGCTCATGGCGGTGGACTCATGGGACACTTTGGACGCGACAAAACTTTCGCCACGCTCTCCAAGAACTATTATTGGCCCAAGATGTTTCACGATTTTGCCCGCTTCACCAACCGGTGCTCTACATGTTGCAAAGCTAAGTCACACTCTCAATCCCATGGTTTACATATGCCTTTACCTATCCCACATCAACCTTGGGAAGACATTAGCATGGATTTTGTGCTTGGATTACCTAGAACTCAAAATGGCAAGGATTCGGTTTTTGTTGTTGTGCACCGTTTCTCCAAAATGGCTCATTTTATCCCATGCAATAAGATAGACGATGCTTCACATGTTGCCAATCTCTTTTGTAGGGAAATCTTGAGGTTGCACGGCGTGCCAAAGACAATTGTGTCGGATCGAGACTTCAAGTTCTTAAGCTACTTTTGGAAGACACTATGCACCAAGCTCGGGATCAAGCTACTATTCTCCACGGCATATCATCCTCAAACCGATGGCCAAACGGAAGTCACCAACCGGACGCTTGCGACTCTCCTACGTGTGTTGATCAAGAAGAACATCAAGGAGTGGGAGGAGTGCCTACCCATCACCGAGTACGCCTACAATCACGCAAGACACTCTACGACCGGCAAGTCCCCCTTCGAGGTCGTCTACGGTTTCAACCCTTTGTCGCCATTGGACATCCTTCCTCTACCGCTTCAAGAACGAGTAAACATGGACGCAAGTGCAAGAGCCGCCTACCTCAAGAAGATGCATGAAGAAACACGTTCCACGATCAAGCGCCAAGTGCAACGCCTCTCTGCCAAGCTCAACATCAACAAGTCTTCGATGGTGTTCCAACCGGGTGATCAAGTATGGAAACATTTCCGCAAAGATCGCTTCCCCAATGAACCCAAGTCCAAGCTACTACCACGAGCCGATGGCCCATTCAAGGTGATCGCACGCTACAACAACAACGCCTACAAGGTCGACATCCCACGTGACAAGTACAACGTTAGCGACATCTTCAACGTCAAAGACTTGGCCAAGTACCATGGTGATGAAGAGCACGATCCGTGGACGGATCTTCCCCAAGGGGGGGGGGGGAAGATGATGCGGAGCATCCCTCGGCTACTCGCACCGACACTCCATCACCAACGCAAGCTCCAAGTGGACCAATGACACGAGCACATGCACGCGCCATCGAGAACGAGGTTGATTCTCTCCTCTTCGAGTTTCGCTCGGTTTCACATGAGAGTTGGATTCTACCGTCATCGGAAACATTGTGCATGCTTAGGTACCAAGGAGATGATAATGAGAAGGAGAAGACGGAGACTCAAGTGACCACGAAGCAAGGTAAAGAAGAGAAGGAAGGAGAGAACGAGAAGAAGGAAGAAGGAGGAGAAGGGGCAAAACCCCCTGGACATCCCAGGTGCCCGGCCATGGCAGCCCCGGGTGCCCGGCCTCTACTTGGGCCATGCCCCAGCTGGCCCGGGTGCCCGGCCCCTCTCCTTGCCTCAGCCCAGCCGGCCTCGGGTGCCCGGCCCTTGCCCAGTCGGCCGCTGGGAGCTACCCCGGGTGCCCGGGCTTAGCGCCCCGGGTGCCCTGCCCCTCGCCCGCATGCTCCTGTCTTGGCCGGGTGCCCGGCCACTTCCCCTCCGGGTGCCCGGCCCCGCCTGGGCGCAGCCCCCTGACCGGTCCGGGTGCCCGGCCGGTTTCACCCGGGGTGCCCGGACCCTTCCCCGTGGTTACGCGTTTTTAGGGACTTTTTGGTCCTTTGTATCCCCTCTCCCTAATATTTCGTCCCTAGACTATATAAGTGGAACTCCTAGGTCATTTGTGAGGTAGCAAAGATTAGACTAAACATTTGTGAGCCTTTGCTCCTTGTATCCCCTCCTCTTAGGAGCTCAAGCCCCCACCTTGGGAAGAATCCATAGGATTATCAAGGCCTCCTCTTGGAGAAGATCATCAAGACCTCACATAGTGGGAAGAATTTACCAAGTGATACTCTCCTTGTATCGATATTGTAATCATGTGGATCTTATGTGTGCTACTCTAGTGGATGTGATACTTGGTTTGTTTGAGAGATTTTGTTCTTGGTGTTCTTGAGTTTTTCCTCCTTTTTCCCCCTCCAAGAGTGAAAAGATCCTTCCTAGGGTTTGACCCTAAAACACTTCTTCTCTCTTTTTGGATCTCAATACAATGTTCTCCCCTTATCTTGTGGAGATCTATTCGATGTAAACTCTTTTTGCGGTGTGTTTGTCGAGATCCGATGAATTGTGGGTTTATGATCAAGTTTATCTATGAATAATATTTGAATCTTCTCTGAATTCTTTTATGTATGATTGAGTTATCTTTGCAAGTCTCTTCGAATTATCAGTTTGGTTTGGCCTACTAGATTGATCTTTCTTGCCATGGGAGAAGTGCTTAGCTTCGGGTTCAATCTTGCGGTGTCCTTTCCGAGTGACAGCAGGGGCAGCAAGGCACGTATTGTATTGTTGCCATCGAGGATAACAAGATGGGGGTTTTATCATATTGCATGAATTTATCCCTCTACATCATGTCATCTTGCTTAAGGCGTTACTCTGTTCTTATGAACTTAATACTCTAGATGCAGGCAGGAGTCTGTTGATGTGTGGAGTAATAGTAGTAGATGCAGGTAGGAGTCGGTCTACTTGTTGCGGACGTGATGCCTATATACATGATCATACCTAGATAATCTCATAATTATTCGCTTTTCTATCAATTGCTCAACAGTAATTTGTTCACCCACCGTAATACTTATGCTATCTTGAGAGAAGCCACTAGTGAAACCTATGGCCCCGGGGTCTATCTCTTATCATATTTGCTTCCAATCTACTTTTATTTGCATCTTTACTTTTTGCATCTATATTATAAAATACCAAAAATATATTTATCTTATCATACTATCTTTATTAGATCTCACTTTCGCAAGTGGCCGTGAAGGGATTGACAACCCCTTTATGGCGTTGGTTGCGAGTTCTTTGTTTGTTTGAGTAGGTGCGTGGGACTTTTGAGGAGCCTCCTACTGGATTGATACCTTGGTTCTCAAAAACTAAGGGAAATACTTATGCTACTATTGCTGCATCAGCCTTTCCTCTTCAAGGAAAACCAACGCAAGCTCAAGACGTAGCAAAGGACTCGTCGTATTCTCACTGACATGTTGGAACGGGACCACATGTCAACGAAACATGGTGTGTCATTTCTCGTGCAAAATACGATATGGCTGCGTTGGCCCGAGGTGCTGCATTATTTCTCAATTTTATTTTTTTAATGGCGTGTCGTTCAGTTTTGAAGCACGACTAACTGGTACTTTATGCAGAGAAAATATAAACTACTCTACTACTACTCCACCTCTAGTACTAGTATCAAAAAAGATATATAGGCTAGAGCTTCAGCGCTTGCTTGCTAAGGGCTGCCCACTTGCTTCTCACACTATCACCCTCTCTCCAGATTGTCGAGGAAAACGACACCTATGGGACCATGAGGACCCCTTCTACGGTTGGTGGGGGCGTGGAGCTGCGCAAAGAGCAGGTGTACCGACCTGCGCGAGGGGATTTTTACCCAGGTTCAGGCCGCAAATGATGCGTAAAACCCAAGTCCTGCTTTACTGTATATTTAGTGTTCTTGAGATCTTGAACTAGCTGCTGTGCATGCCTAGTCCAGAAAGTCCGAATCCTTCCACAGTACGCCTCGGGCCTCCTTTTATATGTCAAAGGGGTCGCCACAACAGCACACAGGAGGTGGAAAGTATCTACAGTGTACAAGTTTATCGCCTGACACCGTAGGACAAACGCATTTAATGCGTTGCCTACGTGCCCTCTTGCTTTCTCGGGGGCGGCAACAGAGCTCATCCCGTCCGCCGCCGCCTCGCCTTGCTTTGACACGCATCCAAGCTGACGAGGCATGCAGCGCCATGCTGGCTGGCTGGTTGCTCTGCTGGTGCGGCGACATGGTCTTCACGAAGATCTGCATGCCACCATGTAGGCGCTTGACTAGTTGGCCTAGAAGCTGCGTGCTGCCACGCAGGCGCTTGCCTAGTTGGCGGGCTGGTCGCCGCGTCGAAATGGCCGCGGGGCAGCGAAACGTTGGTGGGTGCGTGCATAGCCGTGGCCCTGAAGATGCCCCCGGCAAGGGTCTTGCTGGGGTATCGCGGGGGTCCCTGGCAAGGATCCTGCCGGGGGTCTTCGGCCGTCCCCGACAAGGACCTTGCCGGGGGTCTTCGTCTTCTGGTTCTTATCAAGACTCACAGGCCTTTGGTCTTCACAAAGATTTGCATGCCACCACGCGGGCGCCCCTGAGTCTTGGTCTCAACGTTGTTGATGGTGTCAGAGTTCTCAAGCTCAAGGGTGGCGGCCACGCTGGTGTGGGGCAAGTCGCCCCGGCAAGGCTCTTGCTGGGGCTATGTAGGCCGCCCCGGCAAGGGTGTTCCCGGGGGAAGCCCATCTAGCCCCCTTTGCTCTTCATGCCTCTGGCTTGAGTGCTGCCTTGGCAGTCTCATACCTTTGCTTCTTCTACCTCGCTAAGCATGGCTGCAGGTGTGTCTATGACTGCCCGTGCATAAGTAAAAGGGGTACAGAAAGGCCCCTACTTTTGTACACCAATAGGAGCCCCCGGGCCTAGGCCACACATAAGCGCGAAGCGTTGTTGGGCCAGGCCCAGAACGGTGCGCAGGTACGCGTGGCTGAGTTTTATCCGCAGTAACTTCTTCGCCAGTTGCGCTTCCCCATGACCCGCATTGAGTGCCTGATGTGGGGGTCATGCGTGGAACGGTCGCAGAATGCTTGCGTCACCCTGTAGTGAATATTAAAGAGGCGACCCGCGTCTTCCCCATAAAAAAGAGGAAGCCGCAGGGGTGCGGCTCATTTACAAAGTGGACTCAGGTCGTGGCCTTCGCGACGCCCGTGCCCACGATCACGGGGTGGGAAACGGACGTCCCACTTGTCTTCATAATTCCGGCCCGCCCACCACGTGTCCCCCATGCCTCAGGTAGGGTAGGTGGCGGATACGGAGGGCACGGGCCTTAACACCGAGGCGGGAAGCCGAGCGTTGCTGATTGGAGCAGCGGGTCGGTCCTGATTCCCCGCGCCTCTGGCGGCTGGATTGGTCGAGTGGGGCGGCCACCCTTAGGTTGGGGGGCCAAGCCCCGGCCCTGCCCCTCAATAAAAATGGGAGAGGGACATCATCCTTCTGCATTCATCCCCTTCCTGCTTGGCCCCTTTCTTCCACTCGCCATGGTGAGAGGGCGCGCGGGCGCTCCAATGGCGGCAACGAGGGCTTCTGGTCGAGAACGTGTCCCCCCTCCTCCAGAGCTCATGGCGGCAGAGCCCGCTGTGAGGGGAAGAGGGAGGGGGCGAGGCTGAGGCCACCGTGGCGCTCGGGGGAGTGGAGGACGGGGCGGCGCACCGGCCGCGCTTCCGCCAGCGGCTTCCCCTAATGGAGGACCACGTCGGAGATCAGCTCGGCGAGTTCTTCATCAGGTTGTACAAGCCAGTGTGCGGTCACCTGCGCCTCCCCACCCTATTCGCTCAGGAAATGGAGCTCGACTAGCCACATGCCTTGAGGCTGCACATGAGTGGCTGTAGGAACGGCGGCATGCGGGTCGACGTCGACCGCCCTGCCCCTCATGTATTTTATCTCCGCCATGGGTGGAGGACCTTTGCCCGTGCCCATAGCCTGTCGGAGAGGCACGTTCTCCAGTTCAAACTAATGGAGAATGGCCTGCTCTCCGTCATGGTCTTCAGGCACTTGGGAACCTGCTTAGGGTGCTGCGCGGAGAGCTCCACCGACAACGAAACTTCCTCCTCGGGTGAAAGTGACGAGGAGGACATCGACAACAACGACGAGGGTAGCGGGCAGTAGGACACCGATTCCGACTCCGGCTGACCATCGGCGGCAGCACCGTCATCTGCATCGCCCTCCTCCCTCGGCCACATGCCTTGCCGAGGGTCATCCCCGCCATGCTCTCCATCAGCGCGTACCCCGTCGCCCCTTCTTTGCCTTCACCTACCACACCTGGTAGGAAAGGGGCAAGAACGGAGGTTGCGAGGCACTTATCTTTCTTTTAGCTTGTAGGCACTTGCCAAATCTTAATTTCTAAATAATGTAAGCTCTCGAGCCCATGCCTGTGTCCCGTAACATTCGTACTTGCATCGGCATGTCAATGAAAAAAGACCAGCCTTGCCAGGAACCCGTGCATGTATACGTCCATGCAGAGGCGAAATGCCTCCTAAAAGAGAGTGGCAAGGTTTTCTAATGCGCAACTCACATGTTACGAACATGAATGGGAAAGAGGTAAACTTTATCTGTTTGGTTTGCCGGGGATTGCCGTGCCCGGGAGTCTTCCCAACTTCTTGCCGGAGCCGGGTCCTTGGCGGGATCGAGCATCCTTGTCGCGGCTAGAAAGAAGAGAGAGCAGGAGCGTGGAACCTTGACGGTCCATTAACATTTCTTGGAATCAAAAAGTAGTACAATATCCTGGACAAGCATGTATATATGTGTACACATAAACATGGAAATCAATGGGAAACTATACCTACTAAAGGTTTTTTTCTCTGACTGCGCGCAGGGTCTGCGCCTGGCTTTTTACATAGGGTAACATGCCTTGCCGGCAAGGCTAGTACAAAATGGGGGTTGTTGGGGCTCCCGGCAACCGTGCCTTAGGGGTAAAAGTTGCGAAGATGTTCAATATTCCAGGAATTGCTCACCAGAATGCCATCTTCGGTCTCCAAGCGGATTACGCCGGGCCTGGTGACTCGTATTACCCGATAAGGGCCTTCCCACTTCGGCGTCAACTTGTTTGAACTCTTGGCGGATTGGATTCATCGTAGAACAAGGTCGCCTTCCTCAAGGCTTCGGGCATGAACCTTGCGGCTATGGTAACTGCGCAAGGCTTGCTGGTAGTGAGCGACTCGTACAGCAGCCTGAAGACGATCTTCCTCAAGGAGCGTCGCATCATCTTGGCGCAACTGCTCTTGCTCAAGCTCATCATAAGTGAGCACTCCAGGCGACCCGTATATGAGTTCTATGGGGAGAACTGCTTCTTCCCTTTATACCAGGGCAAAGGGTGTCTGGCCAGTGGCTCGATTTGGTGTCGTTCTGATCGACCAAAGAATCGTTGGCAACTCATCAATCCAGTGCTTTCCGCACATGTGTAGCCTATCAAAAGTTCTGGTCTTGAGGCCTTGCAACACTTCTGCATTCGCCCTCTCAGCCTGGCCGTTACTTCTGGGATGGGAAACAGAAGCAAAGCAAACCCTGCCACCGAGGTCTTGGATATACTGCATGAAGGTGCGGCTCGTGAACTATGTGCCGTTGTCGGTGATGACTCTATTTGGCACACCAAAATGGCAGACTAGTTCCTTGAAGAACTTGACGGCTGATTGTGCTGTCACCTTTATCACCGGTTCTATTTTCGGCCACTTTGTGAACTTTTCGATTGCAACGTACAAGTACTCAAAGCCCCGACAACACGGGGAAAGGGGCCCAGTATATCAAGCCCCCAGACCGAAAATGGCCAGGAAAGAGGAATTGTTTGAAGAACTTGGGCTGGTTGATGAAGCTTCTTTGAATGGAGCTGGCACGCTTCACACTTGGTTACTAGTGCAGTTGCATCCTAGAGAGTGGTGGGCTAGAAGAAACCATGCCGGAATGCTTTGTCGGCAAGGGCTCTTGACCCTACATGGGAGCCACACATGCCTCCATGTATCTCTGCCAACAGCACTAGTCCGTCCTCCTAAGGAATGCAATTCAATTTCACGCCGTTCGGTCTCCTTCTGTATAGGGCATCATCCACAAACTGGTACATGCTAGACCGACGGGCTACTTTCTCTGCTTCTTCCTGTTCCTTTGGAACTTCCCCTATTTGGAGGAAACAAACGGTGCGTTGCGCCCATGCCGGAGCCTGGGGCTTGACGGCAAGGACTAAAGGCTCATCTTTGGCTGTAGGGGCAGCTGCCTCTACGGCCATGGTTTGGGGCCCCGCCGGAGGTTGCTACTCCCCGGCAAGCTTGGGGTACCCGGCAACTCCCTTGCCGGCGGCTCCTAGGAGCTCAGCGGGAAAGTACTTGCCGGGGCCTGTGTTCCTTCGCTTGTTCTGTCCTGCCGATAGCTCAACGGATGGTTGGGTTAATTGAAGCAGAAAGGTACCTAGTTCCACAAGAAACTTGAGGGCAGCATTTTTTGACAAGCCGTCGGTATTGTTGTTCTCTGCCCGGGGAACATGCTCTGCCTATAGACCGTCAAAACGCTCCTCCAACTTCCTCACTTCATCCACATTGGCCTCCATCAATGTGCTCTGGTAATCCTTGTTAACTTGCTTGACGACAAGCTGCGGATCACCCCTGATGACGAGCTTCCTGATTCCGAGGTCTACCGCGATCCTGAGACCAGTAAGCAATCCCTCGTACACTGTGGTGTTGTTCATTGATTTTCCCAAGGAAAGTGCATCTGGACTACGTACTTGAGGCGCTCTCCGGTGGGTGCGACGAGGAGTACGCCGGCACCAGCACCTTGCAGAGAGAAAGCCCATCAAAGTACATAATCCAATCATGGCTCGTCTCCTTGCCGGGAAGGGTGGTCTCTTGAATCTCTTCGTCGGGTGTTGCGGTCCATTCTACTATGAATTCTACCAAGGCTCGGCTCTTGATTGTTGAAGTACTTTCAAACTTGAGGCCAAAGCTTGACAGTTCCAACGCCCACCCCACAATCCTCCCGGTTGCATCTGGGTTGTGCAAGATTCGTTGCAAAGGGAGGGGAGTGATGACAGTGATATCATGCGCTTGGAAATAGTGACACAGCTTTCTCAAGGCCACGAGGAGGCCGAAAAGTAGCTTCTGTATACCAGAATGTCTTGATCTAGCCCCCTGCAAGAGGGAACTGACAAAATAAACCGGGTGCTGCATCACCTTCTTCTTCTGTTCGACTTCGCCCACTTGCGCAGACTCTATCTTGCCGGGACCAGGCTTTGCCGGGGTTCGGCCCTGATGGCATCAGGCCCTGCCAGGGAGATCTCTGGCCCATCATCCTACGGCTCCGCCGCTACCACTGCTTCTTCCTCAAATTCTCTCTGTGCCACCAGCGCAACACTGACCCCTTGATTCGTTGCCGCCAGATATAGCAGCAATGGCTCCTGCAGTTTAGGTGCGACTAGTAATGGCGTGGAGGAGAGGTACCTCTTCAAATCTTGCAGCAATGCCTCTGCCTCTGGAGTCCATTTCATTGGACCCGCCTTTTTCAAAACTTTGAAAAAGGGGAGGGCGCGCTCAGCAGATTTGGAGATGAATCTACTTAGAGCGGCAACATAGCCGATGAGCCTACGAACGTCTTTGACCTGTCTTGGCGCCTCAATCTGCTCAATCGCTTTGATCTTGTCAGGATTTGCTTCGATTCCATGTTGAGACACAAAGAACCCACGAAGTTTCCCGGATGGGACGCCGAACACGCACTTCTCTGGGTTGAGCTTGAGGTTGATCTTGTCCAGATTTGCAAATTTTTCTTCCAGATCCTGCATGAGCGTGGCCTTGCCCTCGGTTTTGACCACTATATCATCCATATAAGCTTCCATATTTCTATGCAGCTTGGGCTCAAAACCAATTTGGACTGCTCGGGCAAATGTCGAACTAGCGCTTTTCAACCCGAAAGGCATCCACACAAAACAGTACGTACCACATGGGGTGATGAACGCAATCTTTTCTTCGTCTTCCTTCATCATGAAGATCTGGTGGTATCCTGAGTAGGCGTCGAGGAACGACAGCAGGTCACACCCGGCAGTGGAGTCCACTATCTGGTCAATGCGCCTTAGAGGGAAAGGATCATTTGGATAGGCTTTATTGATATCTGTATAGTCAATACACAACCTCCATTTCCCATTTTCCTTACGCACCACCACTGGATTGGCCAACCACGTGGGGTGGAGCACTCCTCTAACCAAGCCTGCCGCCTCCAACTTCCTGATCTCCTTGATGATGAACTCTTGTCGCTCCAAAGCTTGCTTCCTGACCTTCTGCCTGACGGGCCACGCATGGGGACAGATAGCAAGGTGGTGCTCAATCACCTCCCTGGGAACGCCGAGGATGTCGGATGCTTTCCATGCAAACACGTTGACACTTGCCTGCAAGAAGGCAACGAGCGCGCTTTTCTATTTGCTGTCAAGGATCAAGCTTATGGTAAAAGCTCCACCCGTGCCATCCTCCCTGATGTGGACCTTCTTGGTTTCTGGTGGGGCCGCCTTGGACCTCTTGCTCCGGCTGGCGGAGCTCTCTGGGACATCCCCAATGGGAACGCGACGCTCCGAAGAGGCACGTTTGCCGGAGGGGGTGCACGAGTCCTTGATGTGGTTAGAAGTCCTGCCGGAAGGGGCCTTGCCGGTAGGGGCAGAGGCCTTGCCAGTTTTCTTCCCTCCTGGGGTCTCAGCAGCGGGAAAAGGTGCCTTGGCGGCAGCCGCTGCAACTGCCTCCAGGTAAAGCTGGTCGGCGCAGTTGAGCACGTCTTCCCTATCGGAGGGGATGGTGATGATGCTCATTGGCCCGGGCATCTTCAATGTGTTGTAGGCATAATGTGATGCTGCCATAAACTTGGCCAGTGTTGGGAGGCCGAGGATCCCATTATAGGGCAAGGGGATCTTGGCAACATCAAAAACAATCTTCTCCGTCCTATGGTTCAGCTCGCCCCCAAATGTAACGGGCAACGTGATCTTACCCTTTGACTGACTCCTCCCCGGGTTGACCCCTTGAAATGTGCCCGTCTCCTCGAGATCTCCATCGGGGATTTGCAGCCTCTCGATCACGGCGGGTGAGATCAAGTCTAACCGGCCCACCGTCGACTAGCACTTTCGTCACTTTGAGATTGCGTATTGTTGGCGAAACCAACAATGGCAAACACCTGACCGCAGTTGTGTGATCAGGGTGATCCTCGGTGTCAAAAATGATAGGCGTGCTGGACCACTTCAGTGGCATCTGAGCATCAAACGATGGCTCCGCTGCAGTTGCCGAATATCGGGTTCCGGCAAAACCCTTAAGGTTTGAACTCTGGGGTGCGCACGAAGATCTTCTCCCTACCGAAACACGCCCACAACCTCGCCGCGATTCTAAGCTAGCACGATGAACAACACAAGAGACACAAGATTTATACAGGTTCGGGCCACCGTTGTGGTGTAATACCCTACTCCTGTGTGTGGTGTGGTGGATTGCCTCTTGGGCTGATGATGAACAGTACAGAGGAAGAACAGCCTCGCGAGGAGAGGTGTTCTTGTGGTGGTGGTGTGTGTATCAGCTAGATTCAGGTTCGATTGGATGGCCTCTACTATGGCGGCTATCTCTATATATAGAGGCCCTGGTCCTCCTCCCAAATATTGAGCGGGAAGGGCGCCAACAATGGCCATTTTGAAAGGGGACAACTAGTACAAGCTGTCCTGACTAAAGGTGGTCCTCGACTGCCAAAGGCACTGGCGATGATGCCGTCTTGTGCTCCATGGTGACCTCCGCCCTGCCACTCTGCTGGTCTTGGTCTCGTTGTACCGATATGGAAACCTTTGCCTGATGCCTCAGTACTTCGCGCCTGCGCTTGCCCCCTTTGCACCAAAGAGGAAACGAGGACACTGCGCAAGCTGGCGCCCGCCTGGTCTTGATCGTCATGGCTTGCGTCACGAGCACCTCGTGAGGTACCCCTTACCTTGATCTCTCCGCCTCCTCGCGAGCCTGCCTGGTGAGGCCACCCCTGAGGAGGCCTTGCGTCATCTGCCCCGCAAGGCTTGGCCCCTCGCGAGGGTCTTGAACTTGGGTTGATGAAGATAGGCCGTACTGGGCCACTGGTGAGCCATGCTGCAGGTTGCAGGCAGGCAAGTCTGGGGACCCCCATTCCCAAAACGCCAACAGTAGCCCCCGGGCCCAAGGCGCGCTTGGACTTGGCTTAGCAGCAAAGCCAAAGGGCAAGTGCGGAGCGCCGCCGGCCACAACAGCCTGCGGCCTTGGTCGCCGCATGGCGGTTGATTGGACGTGGGCGTCTCCGCTTCCCCACACTGCCTCGGCAACTACCTGATTTGACGAGTCCCTGGTGCATGCAATAAGAGTCATCCTTACCTGTGATCGTGGAGGCCGACGGTTGGCCTCCCTTGGGCTATAAGTACGGAGAGGTGTGAGCCCCCGTTGTCCATCTCTTCTTGCTCTGCATGTTTCTTCTCCCTTTCTCCTCCTCCATTCTTGATGCCAATGGCACCGATCCGCCGGTTCTCATCCGAAGAGAAAGGAAAGGCCCCCCGGGAGGGGCCTGACCCGCTCCCGCCAAAGAAATGGCCGGTTCTTGGCCGCCGTGACGAGGTTGCGAGGCCGGAGATGACGAGGCCTTGGTGCGAGCGTCCACCCCCTGGGTTCCTGCTACCCCTGTACGCCTGGGTCGAGGGCCCTAGAGAAGGAGATGACGGGCGACGCCGTCCGCGCCGCCAGCGAGGTCGACGAGCCATGGCGGTGCGCGCCGTTGCTCCCGGAGTCCACGCCGCGAACTCCTCTCGTGAGCTCGTGCTCCATGCCGTGATGCCTCCAAGCACTTGGATCCGCTTCCCTCCATTCTTCGCCTTCGATATGCCACTGAGGGTCCCTCTCAAGCTTTGGCTGCAGCACGCCGACTACGGTGCTCCGGCGGCCAGAGCGGAGGTTGAAGTCGTCGCTCCGGGCAAGGTCTTCATGACCCGAGGCTAGGGTGAGGTCGCCCGGGTCTGCCGAACAGGGGGTGCCCTCGTGATTCATTTCGAATACGATGGTGCCTCCTTGATGTTCTTCAAGGTCTTTGACGTAGAAGGCCGCCGACTGGAGTGCTGCCCCAGGGGAGGCAGCCAGGACATCGACATGGCAAGGGCTAGGCCTGCCGCTTGCTTCCCCAATGGCTCCTCTGTCAGCAGCGGCGATGCTTGGGAGTCCAGCGACTCTCCCGAGCTCTTCCTGACCCCGGAGACGAGCAACGACAGCTATGTGCCCCCGAGCTCGCGTCACGCCCGGAGCAAGGCGGCTGCATCAGGACGCCGACGCAGCTGATCTGGATGGGGTTGGCGCCGGCCTCCTGTGGACCACTGCTGATGATGGCGTCGGCCATGGAGGCTCGCATAGCTAGGGCTCCTTAGGATTCGTGTCTTTTGTTCACTGCGAGGAATCGAGAAAACACCCCGTGGGGGCTTGTAAAGGGTCCGCGATGTCTTTTGTTGATATTATCCTTATTATGAAGTGGTGCAAATGCTTGTCCTGTCCCGGCTTGGTTCCCCCTTTCTAACCTCACGACGACTCGGTGCTCTACGCTGACAGGTCCCGGTCCCCAGGAAGGCTTCATCCATCGCTGGTATGCCAGGTCGCGATGCCGTGGTCAAGGCCAGGAGGTGAGCAGCCCGAGGTCCAGTATGAGCCCCTGAGGCGCGATGCTCAGGAGGTCCCGTTTAGCGCACAAGCAGCCGCTAAAAGGTGAGAAAGGAAGGCAATGTTGCCGTCACAGAGCTGCATTAGGTGGAGATTTTGTATCGCATCAATTAGCTGTTCCAGGTGCGGAACTTATCTCGAAAGCATGGAGTTGCTCCTTCGTGTTGCGCAGGACTTGGACGTCGGCAGCTGGGACATAGCTGGGTTAGGCCCTCGCGAGCTTCCCCTCTCTTCCCCACACTCTCCTTAGTGCTCTACGTCCTCAGGTCCCGGCCCTCGAGCGAGCTCAGCCGCCGCTGGTATGCCAGGTCGTGATGCCGTGGACAAGGCCAGGGGGTGAGGGCTGGAGAGCCAGTAAGAGCTCCTGAGTCGCGATGCTTAGGAGCCCCCCTTTTAATGTGCAAGCGGATCGCGCGGGAAAGAAAGAGAGAGAGCTCATGGTGCCACCCGCTGTTGACCTCAGGAGGTTCCTGTAAACCAACACGAGAGAAGCACGGGCTGCCATTATGATTGCCGACCGACCATTGGTTGCTCCAAGAGAGTGGGTGAGGGCACTGAGGGCCTGGTGAGATGGCGCTTGTGGGGCTACCGCAGGCCAGAGCTTGACCACTCAGATTTGTCGATATTGCAGGGACGGACCCATGCACAAGCGTTGTGCCAGCGTGAGCGGCTTCAAAGTTAGGTATCAATCGAGTAGGCGATAATCACAGGCAGGTTAGGCATGAAAGGCAAATCAGCTTAGATGAACGCATGCAGGATACATGCCACTGGGTCAGGCCCGAGTGGCTTGGGGATGATGCAGCTCGAGGGGCACCCCTAGCAAGGTAAACTAAAGACATAAGCAAAAGGGATACATGCCGCAGGGACAGACCCACGCGACCTGGGAATGATGCAGCCCTGAGGGCGCTCCCAGCTGAAGTGAACTCGAAAGATGTCACCTGGTACCATTGTAGAGGGGGGAGGGGTTGGAGTAGCTGAAGATGCACGATGAAGAGACCGACCCTCACGAGCCACCGAAGCCCTGAGCCTTGGGAGGCTCTGGGGGTCCAGGCGGTTCCTCGAGGACCATCTCCATCTCCGCCAGGATCGCGTGGTGCCTAGCCTCCTGAGCTGCCAGAATGCTCCACAGATGACGCTGGTGAGTAGCGGCCGCGTTCGGCAGGCCGAAAGGCATGCGACCGTAGCTATGCGGCGGACCCTCGCAATGTCCCACGTGCGAGGGCCAGAGGCGCTCCTGAGACGCGGCTCGGTTAAGCCCTGGGAAGTTGATGCAGACGTGCAGCCCGGCATCCTCGCCTGGATGGGGAGCTACGCCGGGCAGGCCATGATCGCCGCACATGACTCTTGATTCCTGAAGCTCCTGAGTGGCCTTTGTGATGAACTCTTGAGGGTGATGGCCTCCTTAGTCACCATGGGAATCTTGAGGCGAGCGCTGTTGAAACGCTGGATGTACTTCTGCAGGTTCTCTCCAGGAAGCTGCTTGATGCGGCGCAGGTCACCCACGGCCGAAGGGCGGTCGCGAGTGCCCTGGAAGTTGGCGATGCAATGGATGCGCATCTCGTCCCAAGAGGAGATCAAGTCGGGAGGCAGGTTCAGGAGCCAGGTGCGGTCACCATCCTTGAGCGCCATGGGAAACCAGTTCGCCATGACCTTTTCGTCTTCATTGGCCGCCTCGATGCCCAGCTCGTAGAGCTGCAGGAACTCCGCAGGGTCGGCGGTGCCGTCGTAGCAAGGAGGCAGGTCTGGCTTGAACTTGCCAGGCCAGGCGATCCTACGCATCTCGGGGGTGAAGGCACGGCAACCCGCTGTGGCCACCGGAGACTTTTGCAGACGCGGGGCTTGCTCTTGATGGTTCCCGCATGCTGCCGCCAGGGGCAGTGCGGGGTCTTGGCGTGCTGGTGCAGGGATGCGGTCTTGCCGTGCTGGAGCAGGGAGCACGTGAGCGCCTTCTTGAGGCCGAGGGATTTCTTGGCAGCTCCTTTCTTGCGGCACGGGCACCGGACGTGGTGGGTCACGACCGGGGGCCGCACGCCTTGGAGCCAGGGCACCCTCTTGGGGAGGAGGTGGCGGAGGCACCCCCTGAGCCACGTCGCCCGTGCATGATTGAGGGCGAGGCAGCGAGAGAGATGACGCAGGAGAGCCCCCTGCGGCATTGCCGAGCTCGGTGATGCAAGCGAGCCACTCCTCGTAGAGGTCGTCGACGGGGCGGTAGTGCAGGAGCTCACGTGCCAGGAGAAACGCGGTCTGCGCGTCTATGGGGGCGCGACGAGCGTGAGACGACGAACCAGATGGGGTCAGCGACGGAGTGGTGGTGCGGCCTTCCCGCCGCATCGAGGGGTGCAGCGAAGATGCTTGCTGCTCGTTCCCTGCCGGGCCGGTGGTGGCGTTGGCGGCAAGCGACGGAGAACGATGAGGAGGCCCGCCAACCGGAGCCGTCTGGGCGACACGGGCGGCGAGGGCAGCTCGGTGCTCGGCGCGAGCTCGGCGAGCGTCTGCCATGGATGCGACGAAGCGATGGGACGCAGATTAGTGGAGGAAAGATTTCGGCGCACCCCTATCTGGCGCGCCAAATGTCGGATATTAGGTTTTGGCAAAACCCTTAAGTTTCGAACTCTGGGGTGCGCACGAAGATCTTCTCCCTACCGAAACACGCCCACAACCTAGACGCAATTCTAAGCTAGCACGATGAACAACACAAGAGACACAAGATTTATACAGGTTCGGGCCACCGTTGTGGTGTAATACCCTACTCCTATGTGTGGTGTGGTGGATTGCCTCTTGGGTTGATGATGAATAGTACAGAGGAAGAACAGCCTCGCGAGGAGAGGTGTTCTTGTGGTGGTGGTGTGTGTATCGGCTATATTCGGGTCCGATTGGATGCCCTCTACTGTGACGGCTATCTCTATATATAGAGGCCCTGGTCCTCCTCCCAAATATTGAGCGGGAAGGGAGCCAACAACGACCATTTTGAAAGGGAACAACTAGTACAAGCTATCCTGACTAAAGTTGGTCTTCGACTGCCAAAGGCACTGGCGATGACGCCGTCTTGGGCTCCATGGTGACCTCCGCCCTGCCACTCTGCTGGTCTTGGGCTCGTTGCCCCGATATGGAAACCTTTGCGTGATGCCTCGATACTCGGCGCCTGCGCTTTCCCCCTTTGCACCAAAGAGGAAACGAGGACACTGCACAGGCTGGCGCTCGCTGGCACCCGCCTGTTCTTGATTATCATGGCTTGCGTCACGAGCACCTCGCGAGGTACCCCTTGCCTTGATCTCTCCGCCTCCTCGTGAGCCCTCCTGGTGAGGCCTCCCCTAAGGAGGCCTTGCGTCGTCCTTCCCGCAAGGCTTGGCCCCTCGCGAGGGTCTTGAACTTGGGTTGATGAAGACGGGCCGTACTGGGCCGCTGGTGAGCCACGCTGCAGGCCGCAGGCAGGCAAGTCTGGGGACCCCCGTTCCCAGAACACTGACAGCAGTCACTTCACACGCCCACTGCTTTAGTTGGCGGTGAGAGGTGTGCAACGAGGCGCCACCGTTGATGCACATGGCCTTATTAGCTTTCTATAACTCGTGCTCGCCAGACTCGTTGTCCTCATCATGATCATCGTCTCCCTCTTTCTTGTCGCGGCCCCGAGCGGGCCTCTTTGGTTGATTATCTTTCTCACGGCGACCTCCTCGACCGCCATGCTTCTTGCCGGATGCCTCAGCACCATCTTGGCCCTTCTCCTTATCGCGCCTCTCAAACTCAGCTTCCTGCTTCTCTGCAAGCAGCTCAACCTTCCAGCAATTCTTGAGGTCATGGCCCTTGGTGCGATGGATCTTGCAGTACTGCTTGTCGGAGCCTCCTGGCTTGTCGACAGCCGCCAAGGCCCAGCAGGCGGCGCACCTGGCAACTTCCTTGCTGGGGTCGTTAGCCTTGGCCTTCTTGGCGGCGCTGGGTCGCCGGATCCCTCGACGGCAAGCACGGTCTTGCCCTTACGCTTCCTATTGCGGCATCGGCCCTTCTTTGCCGGGGCGATGGCGTCTTCGTCTGTGGAGTCGGTTTCCGTGCCATCATCTTCGCTGGGGTACTTCCTCCCTTCTTCATCCCGAGCACATCTATCGGCTAGAACATAAAGCTCGGCTACATCCTTAACCTTGTTCATCGCCAGCTCCTCACGCATCTTGCAGTTGCGCACATTCTGATGGAATACACTAATGACGGCAGCAAGATGAACATCTGGGATGTTGTACTACACGCGGCTGAACCTTTGTATGTACTTGCGCAGGGTTTCGCCGTCCTTCTGGGGATGACCTGCAAATCACTTGCCTGGCCAGGAGCTTGGTGGCCTCCGGTAAAGGCGCCAACAAACTCATGGCACAAATCCGACAAAGAAGAAATGGAATCAACTGGCAGGTGCATCAACCATGACATGACGTTGGGCTTAAGTGCCAATGGGAAGTAGTTGGCAAGCACCTTGTCGTCGTGAGCCCCGGCAGCTTACATCGCGATAGTGTAGATGCTGAGGAACTCTGACGGGTGTGTCTCGCCGTTGTACTTTTCTCCAACCTTAGGCTTGAATGTGTGGTCGGTGGGCCACTGGAACTACCGCGGCTCACGGGTAAAGGCTGGACAACCCACCTTGTAAGGTAGGTCACCGGAACCCCCCGCCGCTGGGCGGTCCATAGTGGGCCACGCACGCCTATCTGATTGATGGCGCGCTTCCTGCTGCCGCTCGATAGTGGTCCGAGCGTCTTCCTAAGCTCGCTCCAGAAGAACTTGACGTTAGTCGCAGCGGACTCGCGGGTCAGACGACGCTGTGGAAACGTTGTCGTGAGCATCGGCCCGACAAGCCGGCGGCTGCTGTTGCTGGTGGGGGAAGGAGAGTGCACCGTGGTCACAGCGTCTCCGGTCCTTCCACCACCGGCGTGCACCGGCTTGACAGGGAGCCGGCACGAGGGTCCCTCAGGTTGCGGTTCATCTTTATTAGCAAAGCTGATGAGGCATCAAAGGATGGCTCTCCACTTGTTGAGCTTCTCCACAGAAGGAGGGAAGTCGAGGAGCAGTTGCACGCGTGCAAATGCTTCCACTGGCGTGGGTGGCGGCGAAAGCTGCATGGACCGTGATGCGCTCTGACTTCTAACCACGTTAGAAGGAGCTCTATCATGGTCTCGCGTCGGGCGCCGTTTCCACCAGTGTCCGGGCGCGCATGCTGACCCGGTGCATCTCAAGAGTGATGCAAAGGGCTCTTCTCGCGGCGGCGCCCGGGGGCACCGACATCGCAGTGTTTCTCATCATGTGTGGCCTGGGAAGACTGCGGCGCGGGCACCGGCTGGAGCGTCCTGGAGGTCGCCGCGCCGTCCGTGGGCGGCACGGCCTCGCCCCTGGACCCAGCGGCATGTGGCTCGTCGTCTTGGACATGAACGACGCCGCTAGCCTGGCTCCGATTTCCAGAGTGTCGTGGATGCTCGCGGGCCACACCTACGCCACCATCCGCGGCTGCCCCGTCGCCCGCCCGCGCTGGTACGGGCGGTCCGGCAACAGATGATCCGATCGCTGTGATCCCCTTCTTCTTGGGGGCCATGGCGATGATGAAGCGATGCGCTAACTTTTAGGCCAGATTTTCACAGCCTCAGCGCCTCCCCTACCTGGCGTGCCAAAGATGTCGAGGAAAACAACACCTATGGGACCATGAGGATCCCTTCTACGGTTGGCGGGGCATGGAGTTGCGCAAAGAGCAGGTCTACCGATCAGCGCAAGGGAATTTTTACCCAGGTTCGGGCCGCAAATGATGTGTAAAACCCTAGTCCTGCTTTAGTGTATATTTAGTGTTCTTGAGCTCTGGAACTAGCTGTAGTGCATGCCTAGTCCAAAAAGTCCGAATCCTTCCACAGTACGCCTCGGGCCTCCTTTTATATGTCAAAGTGGTCGCCACAGCGGCACACATGAGGTGGAAAGTATCTACAGTGTACAAGTTTATCGCCTGACACCATAGTACAAACGCATTTAATCCAACGCCTACGTGCCCTCTTGCTTTATCGGGGGCGGCAACAGAGCTCATCTCGTCCGTCGCCGCATCGCCTTGCTTCGACGCGCGTCCAAGCTGACGAGGCATGCAGCGCCATGCTGGCTGGCTGGTTGCTGTGCTAGTGTGGTGACAGGGTCTTCATGAAGATCTGCATGCCACCACGTAGGTGCTTGACTAGTTGGCCTAGAAGCTGCATGCTGCCATGCATGCGCTTGGCTAGTTGGCGGGCTGGTTGCCACGTCGGAACGGCCGTCAGGCAACAAAACGTTGGTGGGTGTGGGCTTAGCCATGGCCTTGCCGATGCCCCCGGCAAGGGTCTTGCCGGGGTCTCGCAGGCGTCCCCAGCAAGGATCCTGCTGGCGGTCTTCGGCCGTCCCTGGGAAGGATCTTGCCGGGGGTCTTCGTCTTTTGGTTCTTATCTAGACTCGCAGGCTTTTGGTCTTCACAAAGGCTCTTGGTCCCGATGTTGTCGATGGTGTCAGACTTCTCAGGCTCAAGGGTGGCGGCCTCGCTGGTGTGGGGCAAGTCGCCCCGGCAAGGCTCTTGCCGGGGCTATGTAGGCCGCCCCAGCAAGGGTGTTGCCGGGGGAAGCCCATCTTGCCCCCTTCGCTCTTCATGCCTCTGGCTTGAGTGCTGCCTTGGCAGTCTCATATCTTTGCTTCTTCTGCCTCGCCAAGCACGGCCGCAGGTGTGGCTACGACTGCCCGTGCACAAGTAAAAGTGGTACAGAAAGGCCCCTACTTTTGTACACCTACAAAAATCTAAAAAAGACGGCCTCCCTTTCCCTCCTCATCGGTGGTCACAGATCCGCCAGGGAAGAAAAGGACGTGCAGTGTTGACGCACTCGTCATCGGCGAGCGAGGTCACCCACTGACAACAAGGCCGTCCTCTTAGACCTAGCACCCGCATGGGATGGCCTCCATCCCTAAGCTCGTTGCCGTAGTGTGTGCGGAGGACGATGACCACGAGCGAAGCCACTTCCCGCCGACCCTCAAGTATGCTACCTCTTTTCGAACCATACCCTTGTTCTATTGCCCCATCTACCACGTCGCCGCATGTGGATCTTTTTCCACTCCACCATCTTCCCAATTTGCTATCCTCTGCTCTGCTGGTCACGCAGACGAAAACCTTAATTTGCACTATTAAAGGAAACCCTACTTCATGCAGACTAATCCATGTCTAGGTTGAATAAGGAAAGGAAGGGAGGAAGTACTGTCGAAGAGACTAGGCATCGAACCCGCATCTAGGTTGAAAAGGGGAAAATTAGTAGCTAAGGAACGAGTCTCGTGTCTCTTGGTTGAAAAAGGGTAGAAAGGCATGACAACACAATAGAGAATGACCAGGTCGATCAGTTTGTTGTCCTCACAGAGGAAAAGGTGGCTAAAGAGAACAAAAATGGAACATAATCCACATATGCTGCCTGGATATTTCTTGCTCTAGGCAACCAGACCTCTCTCACCACTCTATGCGTCCGTGGAGGTACACCCTACTGGTGCGCCCACTGTCCGAATGGGCCTCCCATGCTCTTATTGCTGCTTTTTTCTGTTAGAATAATGCCAGCGGTAAAGTTAAGTGATGCTACAGCTAAAGTGATGCCACATTTAAATAATATCGCACTCAGTCTAATGCCACCGATAAATTTAAGCAATGCCATTTAATGTCACCAGAGTATTTCAGGGTTAGCGATTAACTGTGGATGTATCAAAGATTTTTCAGCTAAGGCATTCAAATGCTGTTGCACAACCAGTATACCAACGATGAGATAAGTCAATTTTTTTGTACAGTGTCACTAAAATGCCAAGGCGGTGATGTCATTTTATTTTGGTTAAACTACACAAAAAATTATGAAGACAAGAGGAAAGGTCAAGAGTGGGAACCTCATCCTCCGGTTGTTCTCTTGATTCGTTCGATCAAGTTTTTATGTTTGATCGATTAGCAAGACTGGGATAGCAATTTAGAGGTCCCCTCGAGTTTGAAATGATATTTACCTTGAAGGTACATGGTTTGCAATTTTTTATGCTATCATTAGTTAATAATGCTAGCTACCTTCAGACTTTTGTATTTGGTTTAATGCTGTTGCACAACTAGTATACCAATGCTGAAACTTGTTACCTTTACACTTTGTATTGTTAATGCTTATAGAAATCTTCTAGTGCTAGCTTATGGAAATCTGTTCAGTAAGACCATTGTAGTACCTCGTAATAAAAAAACTACTCTACTGTTGCACTAGCCACTGGATTAGTGTATATTTGTACTATTCGAATGGTGTTGCATTAGCGTATGGACATATATAAAGTGTGGCAAGCTTTCCTAGATATGTGCTCAAGAAAACTACTACCTGTTTTTCTAAATACTAGACGTTTGGGTACTTTTATATTAAGGAACAGAGGGTGTAGAGTTCACTCAAATTATCCCGGTAAAGCTAGTCACACCTTTGTTAAATTTAATGTTCATTATGTTATCGGAGGAGGTCTGCATGTTTGCCTCTAATGCATATCAATTACATACTTGACATCATGATGTAATGTTAAGTCATTTCTTTTTGTACATCGTCACTGAATTGTCAAGGCGGTGATGTTATTATATTTTAGTTGAACTGCACAAAATATGCTTAATAGAAGAGGAAAGCTCAGGACTGGTTCAGTTTTTAAGAAAATACTATGTATGCCTTCCTGACATTAGCCGTTGTTGCCTTATTTATTTCTTCTAATAGGTGGTTAGAAACAGTCTTGCTACCTTTTCCCATTAAGAAATTGGAATGTGTCGGATTCTGGGTTCCAGCAAACCCTTGAGGTTCAAACACTAGGGTGCGCACGAAGATCTCTCTCTTCCTAGCTCATTCTCGCAACGATCTCAAGGCCTAGCCCGCCGAACCCAAGGAACAAGAGACATGAGAGTTCGTACTGGTTCGGGCCACCGTTGTGGTGTAATACCCTACTCTAGTGTGATGTGGTGGATTGGCTTGTAGGCTGAGGATGAACAGTACAAGGGATGAACAGCCTCCTGAGGAGAGGTGTTCTTGAGCTCGGTGAGCTTGTGTGTGGAGGATGGACTGAATGATCCGTCCCCTTGCTAGGGTGGTGGCTAGTCCTATTTATAGAGGCCCTGGTCCTCTTCCAAAATATTAGGCGGGAAGGGATCCCACAACGGCCAATTTCAAAGGGAGACAACTAGTACAAGCTGTCCTGACAAAAGGTGGTCTTCACCTGCCAAAGGTTGTGGTGGTGACGCCGTCGTGGGCTCCGCAACGACCTCCGTCCTGTCGTCCTACTGGTCTTTGTCTTGTTGCACCGATATGGAAACCTTTGCCTGACGCCTCGGGACTCCTCGCATGTGCTTGCATCTTTAGCACCAAAGAGGCAACGGGTACTCTGCGCCCGATGGTGCCCGCCTGGCCTTGGTCGTCATGGCTCACGTCACGCGCTCCTCGCGAGGTGCCCCTTGCATAGATATCTCTGCTCCTTGGGAGCCAGCCTAGCGAGGCTGCCCCAGGGGAGGTCTTGGTGTCATTCGCCTCACGAGGCTTGGCCCCTCGCAAGGGTCTTGAGTGATTGCTGATGAAGATGGGTTGTACCAGGCCGTTGGTGGAGCCACGCCCTGGGCCGCAGGCAGGCAAGTCTGGGTACCCCTGTTCCCAGGACGCCGACAGTAGCCCCCGGGCCCAAGGCGCGCACGGACTTGGCTTCGTGGCGAAGCCAAAGGGCAGGTGTGGAGCGCCACGGGCCCCAAGAGCCTACGGCCTTGATGGACGTGTGGTGATTGACGGGCCGTGGGCGTCTCCACTTCCCGTTGCAGCCTCTATTTCCGCCTGGCTGGGCGGCCACCACTGCATACACAATTCTCCCGGTCTACAGCGTGCTCCGTAGCTCCTTCGCCTTCCGGAAAGCAGTGATGCCCTCCCCGGTCTGACCTGACACCAACTCTCCCTGCGGCCATGGCGCCCAGCCGAAAGAAGAAGGGGAAGAAAGAATCCCGTATCTTGGCCCCCACGCCACCGGTCTTTGAGCCCGGCATCGAGCGGTTGGTGGTGCTCAACCAAGAGGCGATGGGCAAGGTGCGCCCGGCACTTGCCACTGATTCCAATGAGTGGGGGGCGATAGTGGCCTGGCCTGCTTCCCGCGCCGAAACTGACAGGATGGCCACCGAGGTCCCCACCCATCTTCACACTCTCTGGGCAGGCCTGATTCCTCCCTTCTCCGATTTCTTCAATGCAGGCTCTCGCATTACTAGATCAATGCGTTGCACCTCGATCCCCAATCCATCATCCTCCTTGCTATTTTCGCCTTTGTCTGCGAAGCCATGGTGGGAATTTCCCCTTCCATGGCCTTGCTTCGCCACTTCTTCTCGCTGCACCTGGCAGATGCCCTCCAGCGCTCAGGATGTGTATCTCTTCAGGCCGTTGCGGCGACGGCCAGCTCAGGGATCGACTTCGAACTTTTGCCAGTCGTCGGAGGCTTTAGGAAGCGTTGGGTGTATGTAGATGTTGGTGTGCGCAATCCTTTGTTGCTACTCCCGCAGGTTCCGGCTGCCCTAAGCTCTGGCTGGGGCATGCAAGGCTCACCGACCGGCGTCTCGCCCATGCCTGGCACCGGCTGGCCAGGCTGAAGGGCCACGGGGTGACGGTGCCTATGGTGGTGAAGGAGTTCATCTGGTGACGCATTGCTCCGCTTCAGTGTCACTCCCATCCGATGTGGACCTCCTCTGGCTACAGGGACTGCATGAGGCTTCAGGTGCCGGCTCTTGCCCCTGAGGCGCAGCACACGGTGCTCGAGCTCCTGACGGGTGGCCCAACGCCAGCCAGCCTGTCGAAAGAAGGTTGTCTTCTATACTGCTGCTCGAACAAGGTGGAGTTCATGAAGCAGATGCCCTCTTTCGACGAATAGGGACTACGCCCGGTTGGCCTTGAAGGGCCTCACGAGAGCCCTATCTTCGTGATTTCCTTGCCCACCGCCGGCGCGGTGATCTCCCCGGAAGCAGGCACAGGGGGGCGACCACCGTCGGCTGCTAGCGACGCGGCTGCCGAGGAACCGGTGCCACTCGGGGCTCCTAAAGGGTCGTCCCCCGGGCTCCGAGAAAGCTGTCCTAAGGAAGCGCCCAGGGGGACGACGCAGTCCGATGCTCCTGAGGCTGAAGCCCCCGAGGCCCCGGCAAGTCGCCACAAGGCGGGGGCCAAGGTCTCCATGTAGTCCAGCACCCCTGAGGTCGCTTCCTCAGGATCCAAACCAGCCGCGCCCGTCATTGGCGACCGCACCCAGGACTTCGGCCGGCTCCGACCAAACTTTGAAGCACTCCGCAAGAGGAAGGGGTCTCTGAGCTGCGGCGGTGATGCCTTCCAGCCATTGAAGCAGAGGAAGTACATTGCTATTGACGAGTGAGTACCTTATCTTTGTAATTTCTTGAGCACCGCTTCTCCTCCTGACCATAGTTCCTTAGGGTCCCTCCTACTAGGGTGATGAAGTCTCCTGAGAAGCCGCCTCCGCCTGCCTCAGGCTCCCTGCTGACCCTGGGCACCTCATGTCGACCTGCCGTGCGTGGCACGAGGCCTGCCGGGGAGGCAGACGTGCCAACCTGGCTAGGGTGCCAACCCTGCGCTCTTGTCTTCCCTCCTTCGTGGTCATGCCTGGGGTGCGGAGAGTGTGCCGAGAACCCACGTTGGTCCTTGCCTGCGACTGAGCGACACTGGCTCTGGCCTCACCTTCAAGCAATGAGGCTCGCCCCACCCGGCCTCCACCGAGGCCCGAAGGGCGGCCTGAAAAGTACCAGCCCCCAGCCCCCTACCGGGAGCGGGCAAGCCACTTTGAACTTCTCCAACACATCTTGGCGCGGAAGATGGACCCGGCCGCGCGTTCGAGCTTGCACGCGAGTGCGGAGCAGTCCGCCATGAGCTCTTCCGGGAGGCAATGGGCGCGCTGAGCCGGCTCGGGGAAGAGCTCGTGGATGTTGACGCCTGCCTTGAAACAGAAGGCCTTCGGTTGGCGGACGAATGGCATCAGCTGAAGGTAGCCATCGACCTTGGGCGTCTCCAGCACGAACGCACCAATGCGAAGGCCAAGGCATCCCTTGCTACCTCGCATGAGGCCAGTGCCCGGGCCTTGGAGGAGGTCAGGGAAGCTGACCACCACCGCGAGGCCGCAGAGAAGCGCGAAGGGGAGCTCCAGGCTCTGAACGCCTCCCTGGAGCGGCAGGTCGAGGCACGCAGATCTGCCTTGGCATCGATGAAGGGGGCATCCTCCAAAGAGGGCGAGCTCTTGAAACGCGAGGAGGCGCTGATGCTGGAGGCCACGGAGCGCAGCCTCGAGCTTGAACGGTTGGAGACAAGGGAGCGTCAGGTCGCCCAGGCGGAGGAGGCCGCCAGCGCGCGTGAAGCTAGGACCCAGGAGGAAGTCGACCGCAGGGTGGCGGAGGCTTGAGCGGATCTTGCGAGCAGGTACGACCTGAAGCGGAAGCTCATGGACGCCGAAGCTGAGGGCAGGACCACCGCCCTCAGGTCAATGTTAGATGAAGTAGAGCAGCGCGAGAAGGCCACTACAGCGGCCCTGATCTCCATCCAGGCCGAGCTGGCCTCCGTCCGCGCCGGAGTGCTCCCGCTCCAATGGCGGGTTACTGATGCTGAGTCCATCGCGCAGTAGAGCAGGGAGGAAGCGCTCCGCCGGCATACGTTGCTGCGCAAGCACACCCCCATGCTTCGGGATCTCAGGGTGAGGGCCAATCAGGCGTTGGGTGCTATCTACGACGAACATGCCCCTCACCCCCATGCAGAAGACTATGCCAGCCATCTCCGCTTCTTCACCGACGTTGTGACGCGCCTGGAGGACCGGCCCGAGAGGGCTTTGCGAGCTTGTGGACCAAAAGAGCCGAGGCCTCCTTGGGCACACGTTCTCCCGCGTCTTCAGCCATCTTCAAAATGCCGACCCCAACTTCGATTTTGATGCCGCCATTGCCCCAGTGTCGGGGGCTATCCGGGACAACCTGGTGCACTGGGTGGACGATAATGTCGATGCCCTGGTCAGGGCCTTCGCTTCCGAGGACGACACGGTGGTGGTCGTGGCGGACGAAGGAGGCGTGGTTGATGATGGCGAAGGCGATGCCAGCGACAGCGCCAGCAGCGCGTCCGGGAGCGATTCGGAAGATGATGCGAGCGACATGTACGATTAAGCCCATGCTCCTTTCTTTGAACCTGCGCGCAAAAACTTGGGCACGACCCCTCAAGGTGTAAGACATTTTGGGGAGGGGTAGCCCCTCATGTAATCAAACTACTATTTCATTCTTTAGGCCAGACATGATCATGCTTTTGTGGGCCCACAAGCTCTTCCGCGGGCTTGCTGTTGTCACTTACCTCAGTCCGGGCAGGCCTCGGACCGGTCTTGTAGTCGTTGATGTGTATTTCTCCCAAGGGGAGTCCTTCACGGGCCCTCAAGGTTTTGGGCTTCTGAGGAGCCTGCTAGTTCGCCCGAGAGGGTCTCGCGAGGCATGAGCGCCAGATTGTGGCAGGGTGTGCGCACAGCGGGCGCATACTGCGCCCAACTCCTGCTCGCGAGGGGCTCGTAAGGGAAAGGTTAGTAGGTGTGGGCCTCAGGGCGAGGCACGGAATCTAGAAAACTCAGAAAAACCAACACAAACGAGAAAGGATGCCCCCATGCTTGCCAAAAAAAATACAATTTCGAGTTCAAATCCAAAAAGGCAGCAAACCGAGCTAGAAAAAGGGGTTGAAAGCAAATGGCCGTGTCCGACACCTAGCTAGTCTTCTTGTCTTCCCACCAGCGCGGAGCTAAGTGCTTTCACAGGCCGTGAGCATAGTCATTGGGGAGCTAAGTTGCTTGTGCTATATAGCACTGTTTGATTTAAAATATTACCTTCTGTGCGGCTGTTTATAAAATTCTGAAAGTAGGCCAGTCGTCGGCTTCCGTCCCCACGTAACTAGTACTAGGGTGTTCGTGGAAAACTCGGACACTCTTTATCCAAATGTTTGGTCCCTTAAGGAGGTGTCTGACGCAGCGAACAAGGCAATCGGAGTATGCGGCTTTGTAACTTTCACTTAGCCATAGAAGTCTACAATTTTAAATTTCGGCGAAGCCCCTAGAATCCAGAAGGCCGAATTGGGGCGCTATATACGCCTAGATCGGACGAAGCTGATTTATCGCCTAAAGCGGAAAAATCTTTAAGGATTTTAAGACCTCTTGAGCAGCCACCAGCTCTCGCACATCATGCTGGTCAGTTTTCGGCTTTCTCTACTGAGGTGCTCGTCCGAAAGAACTGGGGCACAATCGCAGTAGTTCTCCCTGCACTACCTTAGCCGATATGATTGGAACGTAAGGTACCAAAACAAGGGAGCCGGGCTAACCCAACTGTAGACCCAAGACATGATTCGGAGCTGACGCATATAGTGCTATAAGTTCGGGGTGCCGCACTGTTGGAAGTGTTCGGACTTGACTTGCCGTATTACGGGGCGCCATGAGAAGCCCCTGGCAAACTGAACGTACCAAGGTGTACAGATGCAAATATTAAATAGACATTTATAAGAAAAATGCTTAAATAAGAGTAATAAGCTCACGCTATATGTGATCTCCCATTGATGAATAATACATTTAAGCGTATGTTTACAATGAATGCATTAAGCGGAGATAAATAGGACTGTTTGACATGTCCTATCTGGGGGCAGGCCACGTACAGATAGATAAAGCAGGTAAAACGATCGTAAATAGATTCCACCTGGGTATTTCCTTCTGTGCGCAAAGCCTGTTGCCTCAGTTTTCTCCCCTGTATAAGTCCGACAATCCGGCTCTTCTAAAGAGAATTCCCTAAAGCAATGTCCTGAAAAATAAAAAAGGAGATTTCTGAAGGTGTGTTGCGGTGATACCGCATTGTTGACTGAGTCATTGCTGCGCCTCCGCCTGTGTCCATGGTATTTTGAGTGCGTAATTGTGTGCGCGTGGCACGAATGCTACTTTGATGGGGCCTGAGTGGAGGCCGGACAGCTAGTCGCGCTCTTGGCGTGCCTGATGATCCTGTTGCGGGGTGCTCTGGACTCGCTTGACGGTGCTCGAAGTTGTTGTCGCCGGATTGGTTTGTCGGAGGAGGCCGCATTGTACTTCCGCCGCGATGGCTGCAGTATGCTCTTCTGTTCGAAGAGAGCGGTCCATGTTTCCATTGACTGTTATGACCCCGCGCGGTCCTGGCATCTTGAGCTTGAGGTATGCGTAATGTTGTACCGCATTGAATCTAGTGAATGCGGTTCGGCCCAGCAGTGCGTCATAACCACTGCGAAAGGGGACAATATCGAAGATTAACTCTTCGCTTCAGAAGTTATCCGGAGATCCAAAGACCACTTCCAATGTTATAGAGCTCGTACAACGGGCCTCCACTCCAGGAACTACACCTTTAAAGGTGGTTTTGGTGGGCTTGATCCTTGAAGGGTCAATGCCCATTTTACGCACTGTGTCCTGATAAAGCTGGTTCAGGCTGCTGCCGCCGTCCATGAGGACTCGCGTGAGGTGGAATCCGTCGATGATTGGGTCTAGGACCAATGCGGCTGAGCCGCCGTGACGGATGCTAGTAGGGTGATCCCTACGATCAAAGGTGATCGGGCAAGCTGACCATGGGTTAAATTTGGGGGCGACTGGCTCCATCGCATAGACGTCTCGTAGTGCTCGCTTTCGTTCCCGATTGGGAATGTGGGTGGCGTAGATCATGTTGACCGTTTTCACCTGCGGGGGGCGGGGGGGGGGGGGGGGGGATTTCTTCTGTCCCCCCGTGTTCGAACGCCGGGGCTCTTCGTCATCGTTGCTGTGCAGCCCCTTGTCCTTGTTTTTAGCGTTTATTTTGCCCGCCTGTTTGAACACCCAACAGTCTCTATTGGTGTGGTTGGCTGGCTTGTCCGTGGTGCCATGAATTTGGCACGAGCGCTCCAGTATGCGGTCTAGACTGGACGGTCCCTGATTATTTATTTTCAACGGCTTCTTCCGCTGACCGGGCTTGGATCCGCTAAATCCGGCGTTGACTGCCGTGTCTTCAGTGCTGTCGACGTTGTTCCGTCGCTTATGCCTATTACGCCGTGGCTTGCCATTATTGTCGCGGCCATCCGAAGTGCCAGAATGTGGCGTAGTGCCACTGTGAGCCAACCAGCTGTCCTCGCCCGCGCAAAAACGGGTCATTAGTGTTGTGAGGGCTGCCATGGACTTGGGTTTTTCCTGGCCGAGGTGTCGAGCAAGCCACTCGTCACGGATATTATGCTTAAAAGCCGCCAGGGCTTCGGCGTCTGGACAGTCGACTATTTGGTTCTTTTTAGTTAGGAACCAAGTCCAGAATTTCCTGGCTGACTCTCCAGGCTGTTGAGTAATGTGGCTTAGGTCATCAGCGTTCGGTGGTCGCACATATGTGCCCTGGAAGTTGTCGAGGAATGCGTCTTCCAGGTTTTCCCAACTGCCAATGGAATTTGCTGGCAGGCTGTTTAGCTAGTGCTGGGCTGGTCCTTTGAGCTTAAGGGGAAGATACTTGATAGCGTGCAGATCGTCTCCGCGGGCCACGTGAATATGGAGAAGGAAATCTTCGATCCATACTACGGGGTCTGTTGTGCCATCGCATGATTCGATGTTTACGGGTTTGAACCCTTCTAGAAATTCATGATCCATCACTTCGTCAGTGAAGCAGAGGGGGTGTGCGGCGCCTCTGTGACGGGCTATGTGGCTACGCAGTTCGAATTGGTCTGGGTTGCTGTGTTCGGCCCGGCCGGACTTGTTGATAATGTATCCGGCGTGACGGTCATCGTCGCGCGCTGGGGTGCGCCCCCGCGATCCGTAGATCGATCTTGGCTGTCCTGCTTTGTTTTCCAGTATACCTTGCAGGTCTTGCCTGTTGCCCCGAGCCGTAGTGTATTGGCGTGGGGGTGTGGGCTGGTATTCGGGCCGATATCCCGTTTTATCCCAGCCACGGGGTGGCCGGTCAGCCGTTTGGCGCTCGAGTCCGTATTCCTCGGCTGCCTGGACTTCAGTCCATCTATCTTTGAGCAGGTCTTGATCAGCCTGGAGTTGCTGCTGCTTCATCTTTAGGGTCCTCGCAGTGGCAATAAGCCGGCGCCAGAAGCGCTCCTGCTCCACGGGATCCTCAGGCATGCCGAACTCGTTGTCGCCGAGGCTAATCTCGTCTTCGGAGGGGGGCATATAGTTGTCCTCCTCCGGGTATCCGTCAGTCGCCTGTTCGTCTGGGCCGACCTGCTCATCCTCCTGTTTGGCCTACTCGAAGGCGGGCTGGTTAGGGTTGTATTCCTCTTCAGCACCATCCGGATTGCTTTCTTCTCCGGGGGCGGTATTACTGTGGCGGGGCTTGGAGCGGCGGCGACGACGCCCATGCTTTGCTTTTCTCCCTGAGGGGTTATCCTCCGTTGCCTCGTCGCCATTGGTTTCCTTTGGAGTGTAAACCATGTATATATTGTATGAGGAGGTGGCCGTCCACCACCCTCTGAGCGGTGGCTCCTGTAATTCTCCTGCATCGTTGTCCATGCCGTCGATGTCTTTGGAGTCGAAGTCAAGCACGTCGTTTAAATCATCGGCCGTGGAAATGAAGTGGGTGGTGGGTGGGCAGCGAATTCCTTTGTCGCCTGCTTCCCACTCAAGCCGGAGATAGTTCGGCCCAGAGCCTCCTGACAGAGAGAGGGACTTTAATGAGTTCAGCATGTCGCCGAAGGGAGAGTGCTGGAAGATGTCCGCAGCGGTAAACTCCATTACCGGAGCCCAACCTGGCTTGGCTGGCTCGAGGGTGTGCGGACCGGAACCAACAACTGGATACGAGTCTGGGGGCTCGGGGTTACAGGCTTCCACAGAGGTGAGACCTGTATTCGGTTCCACCACTAATGATTGTGCGGCCTGCGGGGCGGGGTCCACCCCTCGGTCCTTAGGCAACGCAACCTGCGCCAGATTTAGATCCGGGGCTACTGCGGGGGTGATATCCCGAGCATCGTCCGACAGCAGGTCTAAGCCGTGCCCATCGTAACTGTTTGGTGCTCCAGGCGCGGGCCCGAATCCGTCGAAGATCAAGTCTCCGCGAAAATCCACCATGTACTTCAGGTTTCCTAACCTGACCTAGTGGCCAGGGGCGTAGCTGTCGATCTGCTCCAGATGGCCAAGTGAATTGGCCCGCAGCGCGAAGTCGCCGAACACGAAGATCGGTCCGGGGAGAAAAGTCTCACCCTGGACCGTGTTGTCGATGATGATTGAAGGAGCCATCGAGCCTTGCGGTGACGACACAGAGGAACTCTCAATGAAAGCACCAATGTCGGTGTCAAAACCGGCGGATCTCGGGTAGGGGGTCCCGATCTGTGCGTCTTGGCTGATGGTAACAGGGAGCAAGGGACACAATGTTTACCCAGGTTCGGGCCCTCTCGATGGAGGTAAAACCATACTTCCTGCTTGATTAATATTGATGATATGGGTAGTACAAGAGTAGATCTACCACGAGATCGTAGAGGCTAAACCCTAGAAGCTAGCCTATGATGGTATGATTGTAATTGTGATCGGACTTCTAAGGACCAACCTCTCCGGTTTATATAGACACCGGAGAGGGCTAGGGTTTACATGGAGTCGGTTACAAGGAAGGAAATACACCATCCGGATCACCAAGCTTGCCTTCCACGCCAAGGAGAGTTCCATCCGGACATGGGACGGAGTCTTGAGTCTTGTGTCTTGATGCTTCAATAGTCCGGACGTTGTACACAGTCCGGCTGTCCGGATACCCCCTTATCCAGGACTCCCTCAGCGGTGCCCTCGGCGACCATGGGCCCTCTGCCAGTGGGAGGGCTCGCTGGCACCTCCCTAGCAGAGGACCTACCTCTTCGCTATGCCTTGCTCCGTGTGGCACGAGGGAGGGCCTGGCTACCTACCCCTCCCGTGCTGCCCCTAGTGCGCTACCCTTGGTTGGTGCGGGGCTGCCACGTCGGGGTTACCGTCTGCCATTGTAGCCTGGTTTACCTGCGACCCTTCATTAGCATAAGCTTGCCCCTGAGATATCAGTGCTACCCTGCGGTTGTTGTCGTTGGCGGGGTCAGCGAGGTTCCTGGCTGGCCCGTGGAAGGCCTCGACCTCCAGCATCTCTTTGTCCCAGCCCGGCTCAAGAAACGAGCAGGGGCCATCCTCTGGTGTGTACTCTTCATCCACCATGTGAGGCACATAGGCTTCTGGAGCCGCCGCTCCTGAACTCCTGTCGAGTCGCCCTGCACCCCACGCCGCCAGGCCCAGCGCGCCCCCTGGTGGCCGTAGGGTGGTGCTCCATTGGGACCGTGAGGAGCAACACCCGTACCTACATGGTATGTCTCCAACGTATCTATAATTTATGAAGCATTCATGCTATATTACTATGTGTTTTGAATGATTACAGGCTTTATTATACACTTTTATATTACTTTTGGGACTAACCTATTAACCAGAGGCCCATCCCATATTGTTGTTTTATTGCCTGTTTCAGTATTTCGAAGAAAAGGAATATCAAACGGAGTCCAAACGGAATGAAACCTTCGGCAGCGTGATTTTTTGGAAGAATATGATCCTGAAGACTTGGAGTCCACGTCAGAAGATCCTCGAGGAGACCACGAGATAGTGAGGGCGCCCCCCCCTACTAGGCGCGCCCCATGTCTCATGGGCCCCTTGAGCACCCCCCGACTGACTTCTTTCGCCTATATAAGCCTACGTACCCTAAAAACATCGAATATCAAGATAGATCGGGAGTTCCGCTGCTGCAAGCCTTTGTAGCTACCAAAAACCTCTCGGGAGCCCGTTCCGGCACCCTGCCGGAGGGGGAACCCATTACCGGTGGCGATCTTCATCATCCCGGCGCTCTCCATGATGAGGATGGAGTAGTTCACCCTCGGGGCTGAGGGTATGTACCAGTAGCTATGTGTTTGATCTCTCTCTCTCTCTCTCGTGTTCTCTCTATGGAACGATCTTGATGTATCACGAGCTTTGTTATTATAGTTGGATCTTATGATGTTTCTCCCCCTCTGCTCTCTTGTGATGAATTTAGTTTCCCTCTTGAAGTTATCTTATCGGATTGAGTCTTTATTTGAGAACACCTAATGTATGTCTTGCCGTGTTTATCTATGGTGACAATGGGATATCACGTGCCACTTGATGTATGTTTTGGTGACCAACTTGCGGGTTCCACCCATGAACCTATGCATAGGGGTTGGAACACGTTTTCTTGACTCTCCCGTAGAAACTTTGGGACACTCTTTGAAGTACTTTGTGTTGGTTGGATGAATCTGAGATTGTGTGATGCATATCGTATAATCATGCCCACGGATACTTTAGGTGACAATGGAGTATCTAGGTGACATTAGGGTTTTGGTTGATTTGTGTCTTAAGGTGTTATTCTAGTACGAACTCTTTTATAGATTGATCCGAAAGAATAACTTTGAGGTGGTTTCGTACCCTACCATAATCTCTACGTTTGTTCTCCGCTATTATGGCTTTGGAGTGACTCTTTGTTGCATGTTGAGGGATTGTTATATGATCTATCTATGTTATTATTGTTGAGAGAACTTGCACTAGTGAAAGTATGTGTTGGAAATCTTGAAGTTACTCTTGTTTTGCCTTCCTATGCTAGTTGATTATTGTTCCCATAAGTTGTTTGCTCACAAAATCCCTATGCATAGGAAGTGGGTTAGACTTAAATGTGCTAGTCATATGCTTCATGATGCTCCCGTTATGTTTCAATTCTTATCTTTTATGTGACCATCATTGTCATCATCATGCCTAGCTAGAAAGGCATTAAAGAAAAGCGCCTGTTGGGAGACAACCCAATATTTATCCTTACTGTTTTTGTATGTACACATGATTATGCTATTGTAGTAATCATGTTTTATAGCTTTTGTTTCAATAAAGTGCCAAGTAAGATCTTTAGGATAGCTTACGGTGATAGTTGTGTTGATCCTGCTGAGAATCAGAAACTTTTGCACCCAGTAAATTAGTTTTGTTAATTCACATAAACCTGCTCTTAATCTGATTCTTTTTTATCTGTATTGGTACACGAATTGCTTAGGACTTCTTCATTTGGTAGGATTTTTGAGGTTCCAGAAGTATACGTTTGATGACATATTACTACAGACTGTTCTGTTTTTGACAGATTCTGTTTTCTATGTGTTGTTTGCTTATTTTGATGAATCTATGGCTAGTATTAAGTGGTATGAATCATAGATAAGTTGGAATACAGTATATATTACACCAATATGAATTTAGAATGAGTTCATTACAGTACCTAAGTGGTGGTTTTATTTTCTTATACTAACGGATCTTACGAGTTTTCTGTTGAGTTTTGTGTTGTGGAGTTTTCAAGTTTTGGGTAAAGATTCGATGGACTATGGAATAAGGAGTGGCAAGAGCCTAAGCTTGGGGATGCCCAAGTCATCCCAAGGTAATGTTAAAGGACAACCAAGAGCCTAAGCTTGGGGATGCCCCGGATGGCATCCCCTCTTTCGTCTTCATCTATCGGTAACTTTACTTGGAGCTATATTTTTATTCACCACATGATATGTGTTTTGCTTGGAGCGTCATTTTATTTTGTTAGTATTTGCTTGATTTCATTCAGAATAATGTTTTGCATCTATATTTTTAATAAAAAAGTCAAGGATAGCCTTTGCCATGCTTATTTTGCTAGTATACATGTTGCTGTTTGAAAACAGAAAGTTCACCGCTGTTGCAAAAATTCCCTAGAAAAGTCAGAGCTTGATATAATGTTGAAACCTTTTGCATAATGAGCTCTGATAAATTTACTACAGTGGGAATTGTATTTCATAATTTTTGGAGTTAGGGAAGTATGATACTCTTGCATTCTTTACAGACTGTACTGTTTTGGCAGATTGCTGTTATGTTTGCATATGTTTGCTTGTTTAATGATTATATTTAAGGATAGGAGTATTAAATATGCAGAGGCATTTAGTATTCAATGTGGAATAATAATTTTAGTGATTTGTTACAGTAGAAAATGATAAGGTTTTGCATTGGTTTATACTAACCTATCTCACGAGTTCTTGTTGAGTTTGTTGTGGATGAAGATTTTGAGAAATAGGGAAACCATGATATGAGGGGAATTAAGGAGACACAAAAGTTCAAGCTTGGGGATGCCCAAGGCACCCCAAGATAATATTCCAAGAAGTCTCAAGCATCTAATCTTGGGGATGCCCCGGTAGGCATCCCACCTTTCTTCTCCAACAACTATCGGTTAGTATCGGTTGAGCCTAAGTTTTTTGCTTCTTCACATGAGTTGTGCTATCCTTGCATTGTCATTTTATCTTGCTTTGCTTGCTGTTTGAATACAATACCAAGATCTGAAATTATTAAATGAGGGAGAGTCTTCGCATAGTTACATAATTATTTAGCTACTCATTGATCTTCACTTATATCTTTTTGGAGTAGTTTATCATTTACTCGTGTGATTCACTTATGTCCTATGAGTAAATTGTTGAATGAGTTGATTGTCATAAATCTGAAATTATATATGCCTCATTTGCTTATCCCATGGGGAGTAATGACTTCACATCTGAGAAGTAGAGGTTGTAAATTTATTGAAGGTTAGTAAGCATTGTATTAGTCATTTGAACAATTTCATGAAAGAATATTGAAGGAAGAGAGATTCCACATATAAATACACTATCCTAGACATCTTTTATAATTGGGAGCAGTCATTAAGTATGACATGCTAAAGAGTTGATGTTGGACAAGGAAGACAACGTAATGGGTTATGTTTTCCGACATCTCAGTTAAAGTATATTGTCATGGATCATTCAAACATGTTGAGCTTTCCTTTCCCCCTCATGCTAGCCAAAAATCCTTGCACCAAGTAGAGATACTATTTGTGCTTCCAAATATCCTTAAACCCAGTTTTGCCATGAGAGTCCACCATACCTACCTATGGATTGAGTAAGATCCTTCAAGTAAGTTTTCATCGGTGCAAGCAATAAAAATTGCTCTCTAAATATGTATGATATTTTGATGTGAAGAAAATAGCTTTATACGATCTCTTGTTATGGAAGCAATAAAAGCGACGAACTGCATAATAAAGGTCCATATACAAGTGGCAATATAAAGTGACGTTCATTCGCATTAAGATTTTGTGCATCCAACCCTGAAAGCGCATGACAACCTCTGCTTCCCTCTGCGAAGGGCCTATCTTTTACTTTATGTCTTTTACTTTATGCAAGAGTCAAGGTGATCCTTACCTTTCCCTTTTTCATTTTATCCTTTGGCAAGCACCTCGTGTTGGGAAGATCCTGATATATATATCCAATTGGATGTAAGTTAGCATGAACTATTATTGTTGACATCACCCAAAGGTGAATACGTTGGGAGGCAACACTATAAGCCCCTATCTTTCTCAGTGTCTGATTGAAACTCCATAACCATTAGTATTGCGTGAGTGTTAGCAATTGTAGAAGACTATATGATAGTTGAGTATGTGGAGTTTTCTATTCTTGAAAGTAAGATGAATTGCAATTTTTTGATGACTGACAATGAAGTTTGCTAGTCTTCAAGAAAGTTTATGGTCTATGCTTTGACATGTGAATTGCTTGTTACTTTATCATGAGAAGTTTTATGAGATGAACTACTATTATGACATATTATCATGCTAGAAAAGGTGATTGAAATTATCATTAATCAAACTTGTGCACCTTCTAGCATTCACACTTCATAAATTCTTTCTTTATCATTTACCTACTTGAGGACGAGCAGGAATTAAGCTTGGGGATGCTGATACGTCTCCAACGTATCTATAATTTATGAAGCATTCATGCTATATTACTATGTGTTTTGAATGATTACGGGCTTTATTATACACTTTTATATTACTTTTGGGACTAACCTATTAACCGGAGGCCCATCCCATATTGCTGTTTTATTGCCTGTTTCAGTATTTCGAAGAAAAGGAATATCAAACGGAGTCCAAACGGAATGAAACCTTCGGCAGCGTGATTTTTTGGAAGAATATGATCCTAAAGACTTGGAGTCCACGTCAGAAGATCCTCGAGGAGACCACGAGATAGTGAGGGCGCCCCCCCTACTAGGCGCGCCCCATGTCTCGTGGGCCCCTCGAGCACCCCCCGAACGACTTCTTTCGCCTATATAAGCCTACGTACCCTAAAAACATCGAATATCAAGATAGATCGGGAGTTTCACCGCCGCAAGACTCTGTAGCCACCGAAAACCTCTCGGGAGCCCGTTCCGGCACCCTGCCGGAGGGGGAACCCATCACCGATGGCCATCTTCATCATCCTGACGCTCGCCATGACGAGGAGGGAGTAGTTCACCCTCGGGGCTGAGGGTATGTACCAGTAGCTATGTGTTCGATCTCTCTCTCTCTCTCTCTCTCTCTCTCTCTCGTGTTCTCTCTATGGAACGATCTTGATGTATCGCGAGTTTTGTTATTATAGTTGGATCTTATGATGTTTCTCCCCCTCTACTCTCTTGTGATGAATTGAGTTTCCCTCTTGAAGTTATCTTATCGGATTGAGTCTTTATTTGAGAACACTTGATGTATGTCTTGCCATGTTTATCTGTGGTGACAATGGGATATCACGTGCCACTTGATGTATGTTTTGATGACCAACTTGCGGGTTCTGTCCATGAAACTATGCATTGGGGTTGGCACACGATTTCTTGACTCTCCGTTAGAAACTTTGGGGCACTCTTTGAAGTACTTTGTGTTGGTTGGATGAATCTGAGATTGTGTGATGCATATCGTATAATCATGCCCACGGATACTTGAGGTGACAATGGAGTATCTAGGTGACATTAGAGGTTTGGTTGATTTGTGTCTTAAGGTGTTATTCTAGTACAAACTCTTTTATAGATTGATCCGAAAGAATAACTTTGAGGTGGTTTCGTACCCTACCATAATCTCTACGTTTGTTCTCCGCTATTAGTGGCTTTGGAGTGACTCTTTGTTGCATGTTGAGGGATTGTTATATGATATATCTATGTTATTATTGTTGAGAGAACTTGCACTAGTGAAAGTATGAACCCTAGGCCTTGTTTCCTATCATTGCAATACCGTTTACGCTCACTTTTATCATTAGTTACCTTGCTATTTTTATATTTTCAGATTACAAATATCAATATCTATCATCCATATTGCACTTGTATCACTATCTCTTCGCCGAACTAGTGCACCTATACAATTTACCATTGTATTGGGTGTGTTGGGGACACAAGAGACTCTTTGTTATTTGGTTGTAGGGTTGTTTGAGAGAGACCACCTTCATCCTATGCCTCCCACGGATTGATAAACCTTAGGTCATCCACTTGAGGGAAATTTGCTACTGTCCTACAAACCTGTGCACTTGCAGGCCCAACAACGTCTACAAGAAGAAGGTTGTGTAGTAGACATCACTACGCCACTCGGGGGAAGCACAGGCGCGACCGAATGTTCGGCACCGTTTGCCGAGCTGGTGCTGGTGATCCCTCCTGGTGCACCTAAGAGTACGCGGGTGCGACGAGCCCCGCCGTGCGATCTGGCCACAACTTGAGATGTAGGTAAGGAGCAAAAAGGCGGTGTACCCCTGGATGCAGCGTCCAACAGCTCTGCGACGCGCTCCAGCAATGCATCGCGGCCACTCTCCGCCAGCCGGCACCGCAGCAGCTCCCGTGCTACTATGAGCGTGACTCGCATGTTCGCTTGTTCCCGTCGGGTGTGTGGCGCCATCGCTGCTGCGTGGCTTGAGGCCCTTGCGGTGGCCCGCGCGCGCCGTGGTGTGAGGGTGGAAGGCGTCGGTTCGCGCCGCCCGCGTCCCATGGCGTTTGGCATTGTGTGGGCCGCCTGGAGTGCGGAGTTGAGGTCGCCTTGGGCGGATGGTGCCGCCCTGACGGACCAAGCCGCCCTATGGTCGGTGTTGGTCCTTGGGTCGCCGGACATCGGAACCGCGGGGTGTTGGCGGATCAGCTGACGGAAGAGAGGCTTCAACGCACCCCTACCTGGCGCGCCAAATGTCGGATTCTGGGTTCCGGCAAACCCTTGAGGTTCGAACACTGGGGTGTGCACGAAGATCTCTCTCTTCCTAGCTCGCTCTTCCAACGATCTCAATGCCTAGCCCGCCGAACCCAAGGAATAAGAGACATGAGAGTTTATACTGGTTCAGGCTACCATTGTGGTGTAATACCCTACTCCAGTGTGGTGTGGTGGATTGGCTTGTAGGCTGAGGATGAACAGTACAAGGGATGAACAACCTCCTGAGGAGTGGTGTTCTTGAGCTCGGTGAGCTTGTGTGTGTGAGGATGGACTGAATAATCCGTCCCCTTGCTAGGGTGGTGGCTAGTCCTATTCATAGAGGCCCTGGTCCTCTTCCCAAATACTAGGCGGGAAGGGATCCCACAATGGACAATTTCGAAGGGAGACAACTAGTACAAGCTATCCTGACAAAAGGTGGTCTTCGCCTGCCAAAGGCTCTGGTGGTGACGCTGTCGTGGGCTCCACGATGACCTCCATCCTGCTATCCTACTGGTCTTGGTCTTGTTGCAACGATATTTGGGACTCCTCGCCTATGCTTGCCTCTGTAGCACCAAAGATGCAACGGGTACTCTGTGCCCACTGGCGCCCGCCTGGCCTTGGTCATCATGGCTCACGTCACGCGCTCCTCGCGAGGTGCCCCTTGCATAGATATCTCCGCTCCTCGAGAGCCAGCCTAGCGAGGCCGCCCCAGGGGGGTCTTTGTGTCGTCCGCCTCGCGAGGCTTGGCCCCTCTCGAGGGTCTTGACTGATTGCTGATGAAGATGGGTCGTACCAGGCCGTCGGTGGAGCCACGCCCTAGGCCGCAGGCAGGCAAGTCTGGGCACCCCCGTTCCCAGGACACCGACAGAATACCTATATTTGTGAGTATATGCTTCAACTAGTGCCACTTTTATAGTAATCACACGTTCAATATCTATGCAAACAGGGATGCTCGATGTTAGTGGAGCTGCACAAATAGTCCAAATGGTTCAACATTAGGAGCATGTTTTCTTCCAAACCATTATATCCAACTGGTGGCACTATGAGCTGTTCATTACGAAGGTACATGGTTTGCTACCATCTCGCTACTCTTTTTGTAGTGTCATTAGATAGTAATCTTAGTGTTTTGCATGTGAATTTATTGGCAGGGTGGACCTACATTGGAGGTGCAGGACATGATTCAATGATTGGATGCTCAAATTTGGTTGTATCAATTTCACCTCTTCCATCACTGTGAACATGGATATCCTTGGTCTGATGAAGAATAAGCACTATATTTCTGCTCTGTACCAGCAAATCAATTCAATATGAAATTGTCCAGGGCAAAACATGACAATATCAAATTGTCAAGTGCAAAACATGATAGATGCTAAGCGGAAGAGACGTGTTTAAACCAAAAATACAAGGTGGGGTATATGTTTACTAGCTGCTTGATATTTGTGCAGACATATGTCTGCGCATTGCTATTTGGCAAACAAACAAAGTGACCGCAATTTTGGTGGAACTGCACAAGAGAATATTTATAGTCACTGCATGCAGTGCCATTTGAAAACAGACACAGAAAGATTGGATAGTCACTTCATGGATTGCACAAAAGTAGTATTGTACTATTTATTGGCCAACACCTAGGTGCTTCATTACTTTGGTCTGATTATACAATGGGCATCATTTTGCCTAAGTTAAAGTTTGTATTCCGAAAATAGTCTCGCCTTGTGATCGAGAGAAGATCAAATCATATTGCCGTGGATGTTCCTCCATCATGTGTGGTTCATTCTCATGGTTCCAGCTGTTGGTGAAACCACTTACGTTTGCAAGAGGAATTGTAGACTTCATAAACAAATTTGTCTTTCACTCTGTACTGAATGTTGGCCCAGAGAAGCATCCATGTTTGTAGGAAGAACAGATGTTTTTTCTAGATCTTTGCTTTTGGAGCTACATATTTGTATATGATCTGTGAATCATTGAGATGCATTAACATGTTGATCTTATGTATGGGAATCATACTAGTTGGTTGTGAATTTGGGCTACTAATGTGAACATATTACAATGCCAGGCCTATGAATCTCATGTGAACATTTCGAACGGATCGGCTCTTACTACTGTGCACAACATGATCCTTATTTATGTGTTCTCGGTGTTTACAAGTTACTAGCACTTCCTTATTTCTGTTCGCTCAGTGTTTACAAGTTACTGATCGATCACTAGCTAGCCTACTAATATGCTCCTGGCAGTTTTATTTGTGATGCAAGATCCAAAGTGGCAGTTTTTTAAATAAAAATGCCTACCTCTGAAGAAAATGACATGATGTTCTGGATAAAATGCCATGCGAATCTGAAGAAACTGCCAGCAAAAGCGTTCACAAATGCCTTATCTCCCAGCGAACGTTCATCTGCTATTGCGATCCTACACATACACTATCCGGCCGACTCGATCATACGCGAATAACCAGCGGATCATGCATGTACCTCATCTGGATGAATCAAGTGCACTCGTTTGACCATCATGCCGACGTGCGACCCAGCACGGACAGGACGCACCACTGACGGGACGGGACGGCACAGTCATAATTTTAGTTTTTCTAGTTTTCCACGGCAAGCTAGAACACTAAGCCATGCCTGCTTATGCATTGAATTCCGATCACCGCGATGACCGTCGCTTTTCCCGCGACACGCTGGTTCACCTACCTTCTGCCTATAATTACTGGTTCCTGGCTTTCTTCGGTGGCACCATCACCCAAATCGCCCTATCCTCACAAGCCCACACCGGCCTAACATTGCTCACCACTTGTCCTCGCTCTCGCCAGGTCTGTCATGCCCCCGCCCGTCCATGATAGGCGACACTGGAGGCGGTCACCGCCGGAACTAGTGTTCGGTTTTTCACCGGAAGGCAGACGGAGGGAGGAGGCATTATATCGGTCTTTAGATGGCAATGCGGAGTATGAGGACTTGTTGGAGCGCGACCGCTTGGTGGAGGAGCAGCGTACCGCCGATTTGCACCGCCAGCGGGGCATGGAGCAGCAGTCCACCGACGCTCTGAGTCGTGAGGAGAGCGCCCGCAACTGGATCGACTGCATGGAGGCCGACGCCCGGCAAATAGCCCTGGAGGCTGTCGGGAACACACGCGTTCGTGATGCCAAATTTTACTACCAGCTCGTCAAGTGTGTTTCCCGCTTAGAAGCCGAAGCTTCGGTGGACCATGTCGGCATGGAAAGTTCCAACGCACGCGAGCAACGTGCCCTATCGCACCTCTGGCAAGTCCGAGGCGAGGAGGAGGACGTCGGTGCCGGTGTTTAGCATGTACCACAAATGGCGGCCGACATCGTCTAGTTAGCTAAGAGTAAGTTAGTACTTGTACACCACTAGAGTATTAGTGGGAGTTTATAGTTAACTTGGCTATGATGGTTGTCAACGTGGAAGTTCAGTACTCTATATGTGGATCAGACCTGTTACTTTGCTCTGAATGTTGAACTTTCCGTTTGAACGTATGGAACGGGCTGTTATTTTTTTAAATGGGTTGTATTTGTCCAGCATGGGTTTAGAGGCTGACTTGTGGGCCTACTAGGTTGACGCGTACACAATCAGGTGATGATTGTACATGGAGAGGATGATAGCAGGGACCCACCAGGGGCATGGCAGTACGCAAGCAAGTGCGTCCTTATTTCAAGCCAAAAAAATGGTTCCTCCCAATGAATTTCTGACATCTCAGTCCCATGCCATTGTCAACATAGTCAATAAACGAGAAAATTGCACAACGAGTGGCTGACACCAGGGACCAAGCAGCTCACCCAGTTATTTTTGTTTTTGAGACAGAAGCAGGGTGTCAACCGGGTTGTGCGGGGCACTCTGGCCTGTCTAGCCAACCTTTTCTTTTAAGTTTACCACAAGACCAACCCAGTAGTTTTTTCTTTCTGAAAATGGCTAGCCCATTTTTTTGTTCTTTTGCAGAATATCCAACCGAGGCCTACTTGCTTTGTCAGCCCTGCTGGGTTGCAAATCTTTCAAGACAAGGAGAGCTTCATTTAGCATGCCCGGAAAATGGGCTATCAGTAATGAGAAATGGGTCGTACATTTTTAAAACACATCAAACTAACAATTAGTTTAAAATTTCTTTTTTTTTCATTTCGAGATTTTAAATTCCATTGATTTTTATGCATGGACAATTATTTGGATTTTATATTTATATGAATTTATTTTTAAAATTAGTTTGAATGTGACTCGAATTTTCGGGATTAAAATTAGTTCGGACCGCACCAAAATATGCAAAATTTCGTATAATTTTTTAGCTGTGGCCACAATATTGGCTGTAATGCTAACAAAAAGAATATGGGCTCCAAAAAAACCTTAAGAATTAGCAAATGGGCTGTAAATTATTAGAAATAATGGCAGATGGGTTGTATGCTATTTTCCACAGATTTGAGGCTGATTTGTGCGCCTACTATAGGTTGACGTGTACGCTTTCCTAAAAAAAGGTTGACGCACATGCTACGCCATGTGAACTTAGTCAATGCACAAGAGCAGTGACTGTTGGATGTCTATCCAACGGCCGTCGTGCTTCTTCAATCTCTGCTCTTCCTGCCCCAGCTGCTCAAACAAGCACCGGCGGGACTGCCTGCTCCCTCCTCCCGTGGTCGGCTGTGCTGCCACGCAGGCCTCACCGCCCCACCCTACTCCCATTGCTCGCCTGGCCATCCCTCTACTCACCCACACCTGCTGTTATTCTCCGGCGACGACGGACAAACCAGTAAACCCTCGTACTCCCCTCTGCGTGGGAAACAACTACCGAGTCTTCCCTGGCTCTGCGTCATTCCCTACCTAGGCCTAGCCGTCATCGACAGCCCTAGTGCTCTGTACATGGAGAGGCTAATAGCTGGGTCCATGGCCGCACGCAATAAATGCCTCCTTATTACGTGCAAAATAATGATTCCTCCACCTGACAGCTGGGACCCGCTAGAAGGGCCTCTGTATTTCGCAAAAAAAAACATTCCCCCCACTGACAGCTCGAACCCACTAGCTATATCTTGACACGCCAGGAAGTGCCTCCTTATTACGCACAAAAAAATGAATAATCCCCTTGCTAGCTGGGACCCACCATAGTGGGAGGCTGACTTGTGGGCCTACTAAGTTGACGCGGATGGAGGGCTTTGTCAACTTAGTCAATATGAACTATTCTAGCTCCAGTGACCGTACGGTGTCCATCCAACGGCCATAGTGCTTCTTCAACTTCTGGTCTTCTTGCTCCAACCGCCCAAACCAGCGTCGGTTGTGCCACCTGCTCCTGCCTCCCGTGGCTAGCTTTGCTACCACGCAGGCCTCACCGACCCACCCTACTCCAACCTCTGGCTAGGCCATCCCTCTACTCACCCACAACCCCTGTTATTCTGCGGCGATGGCAGCCTCACATCGCAGCCGAACCAGTCAACCCTCATAGTCCTCTCTGTGTGGGCATCCACTATTGCGTCTTCCCCGGCTTGCGTCGTCCCCTTCCAAGGCCCCGCCGTCGTCCACCGCGTTGGTGCTCTTGGCGCGGCATGGTCAATGTGGTCAAGGAACAACTTCCATTGGAAGAGTACTATACGTGGAGAGGCTAACAGCTGGGTCCACGGCAAAATAATGATTCCTCCACCTGAAAGCAGGGACCCACTGGACGGGCCACCATATTTCATGAAAATAACGTTTCCCCCCTGAGTGCTGGGACCCACCAGCTACATCTTCGCATGCAAGGAAGTGCTTCCATATTACGGGCAAAAAATATGATTCTCCCCCTGACATCTGGGACCCACCAGCCATATCTTCGCATGCAAGGAAGTGCCTCCTTACCTCCCTTACAGCTAGGATCCACCCCGTCGAATTGTACGTAGGGTTGTCTGTTTGGTCGCGAACGTGTACGTACATACTGGTTGATCGGTCTGTCTACAGGCTGCAACGATGAACTGTGACTGAGTAAGGAAGGACACATGTCGTAGTAGAGGCGCGGACGTAGCATGTCACGTAGTCCCATCTATATCATGTACACGTACCTACAGCCAGGGTGCAAGAAACTAAATACGGCCATGTACGTGCATACGAGCGGGGTCTTGAACACCTAGTCACGCATATGTATGGCCAGGGCTCGTGTACATGGAGAGGCAGCGGAGAGCAGCGACGGCGTCCTGTTCATCAGCAATGAACTGGCTGGGTCAGAATGGAGAAACTATGCCGTGTTCATCGGGAGTCAATGGAATGCGTCTTGTTCATCAGGAGCCAACCGGCTTGGACGGAATAGCCGAAGCGAGACCTAGCGTACCGCAGAACGGAGGAAATGGCCTTCTGTTCGATCGCCTACGGTCGAAACGGGATCCTATTCACCTGGAGGGGTATGGCGTACCGCAAAACAAATGAAACGGACTTCTCTTGGACCTCCTATGGTTGAAACAGGGTCATATTGACCGGGAGGGGTATGGCGTATCGCAAAACAGAGGAAACAGACTTCTCTTCGACCTCCTACGGTCGAAACAGGGTCCTGTTCATCGGGAGGGGTGTGGCGTACTGCAAAACGGGAGTCCATAGGCTACTGTTCATCCACCGTCTACTGCCTCACTCCAGCCTCCACGGGCTACTATTCATCCACCCTCGACCTCCTCCAGCCTCCACCTACGACTGTTCATCCACGGCGTCTCCCTCCTGCCTCCACCAGCTACTGTTCATCCATGGACTCCTGTTCATCCAGCCTCCATCGGCTACTATTCATCCAGCCCTCCACGGGCTACTGTTCATCCAGCCCTCCACCGGCTACTGTTCAACCAGCCCTCCATGGGGTCCTATTCATCCACCCCCAACCGGCATGATCGGGGTCCTTTTCATCCAGCGGCAACGACCTCTACTACCACGGGGTCCTGTTCATCCAACCCCCACTGGGAACTTTTCATCCAACCCCCAACAACGCTCACTATTCATCAAAGAGGCAACATGTTCGATCGGCTTCAGTTTGCAACAGTAGCAAAAGAATCCCTCGATCGGTTTCAGTAAACAGCCAACGATCGATTGATCGCTCGGGTTCAGTAACGCATAGCTAGTGCCATCGCTTGGGTTTAGTTAGAGCCCAACGCCTCGCACACAGGCGCGTACGTGTATGAGAGAAACGCCCAATCCCTCCATGCATCACTCGGCCCCGACCACCCACCGTAACCAGGAACTCCCCGATATTTTCCTCACCCTCGCTTCTACCACGGTTTTTCCATCATGGACAGCCCAAAGAATGTCATGCAGCTACGTCTGTGGCCCACCCAGGATGGAAAGCCCATTTTATGTCATGATTTTTTGTCATAGAAGTAGGAGCCCACCACATCTTTGATGATACCGGGTTTTGTAACAGTTATCGTCATAGAAGTGCCATAAGCATGACAGAAAAAAAACTCGTTCGGCCCAAAATGTCACAGATGTGTCTTTTTTTGTAGTGACAAAGCATACATGAAGTGCTAAAGAAGATAAGTTGCTATATTTAGTTCAATTTACATGGTATGAATAAGGAACTAGGTTGTACAACTAAAAACTGTAATTGAGAAGGACAAACTTATTTTTATGTACTTCTTCGTAAAAAACTTTGAACATGCAATTTGATGCAAATGACAAAAATAAACAGCATTTTCAGTCATATCTATCCAATTATACACAACAAAGTTTGAAGGCTCGAGGAGGACAAACTTATGTTAGTAGTGAAGACCAGCTCTATAAAGCCCTTGTCCATATTGATGGGGGGCAATTCTAGAAGTTTACCACAGAGTCTTCTTCATGAGCATTGTCATTATTCTACATTTTGTTAAGACTAAATGTAGATGTGATAATATAGGAACAAATGGAGATTACTTAAGCTAAGATGCAGACTATAAATGTAAGTACAGTATACAGGCAAAAGGCACTGTCAAGAGCAATGCAGAGCTAAACTTCTTCTGTAGCATTTGTTTTATTCAACAATTTGGCAAGAGTAAATATAGATATGATGTGTAGAAAATGGAGGGCAAGGGAAAATAAGATGCAAGGTGTACATGAACAACTAGCTGACAATATAAGTATAGTGATGAAGGACAACATATACTTACGAGAACAATGCAGAGCTAAACTTCTTCATAAGCATTGGGTTTATTCTACATTAATGTAAGCATTAATATAGATCTAATAATTTGGAGTGAAGAGTGGATAAGCAAGCTATAATGCACAATGATGTCACATAATCCACCAGGTATAAATGTAAGTACAATGATAGGATAACATGTATTAACAAGAGGAAAGCAGCGAGCAGCATAGTTGCGATATCCTAGGTTTTGCAGTGTTGGTTCTATCACCAATATAAGCGGGGTGCTATCTGATTTCTTCAGTACCACCACCTTTTTCAAGGACTTTGCTTGTACTCCTTCAGGTTCTGCAATCACCCTCTTCCTTTTGGATGTCTGATACACAAGAACAACATTTGAATGGAAAACATGGTATGACGACAAATGCAATTGGTATTGATAATGGATGGGCATGGCATATTCACATATATCATGAGTAAACTATGCAGATGGCGGCGTAATGAAGCAGAAGAAATGCAAGACACCTGCAAGATACGTGCAACCAATAAAATCTTACCAAATTAGAACATGCACCCTATTGGGTGAACAGGATAGGAGCATATTCTGAATATGAATCTGTAGGTTGGGAGCATGTGGCTTTCATTGCATCCAGAATGGACCTCAATCCCTTGATGCCAAATTCTTTACCCATTGAACTGTTCCACAATATTCTTTTGATGTGCGCATTCTTATATTAATTTTGATTAAGTACAATATCTGAGAGGCATGAAAACATAAATAGTAGTGAGATTATCTTTGTAATGAAGAGGATATTCTAATATAATAGGGGCTCCCTATAAACCCTTGTGTGCTATCACTGGATTTTGATGAGAGAGCCCATGTGTGCTGTAATATGGTGTGTACATTAATATAATCTAGCACAACTACAAAAAATAGGCTCCCTATTGGGAGCTCCAGATGTAAGGATAGTTGGCATATGATAGGTTCATAATATACCGTATAGAAAGTTTATTGCCAAACCATGATAACGAGAGCGCACAACCACTGGGCAGATCGTAGTGTAGATAAAAGGGGTACACCATAACCATCATAAATAAATTGGGAAAGCGAAGCTGGTTGGAAAATATAGGGTTGTATTACCACTACTAATTGAAAGCCTATCCATCACCTACAGGCCTACTCTATTCACCTGAAGGTGCACTACTATTACTATCAGTCTAATCTATCAAAGACCACATAGTTCCCACCATTTCCTTGATATTATGGCAAACCAACTCAAAGTGCTAAAATCATCTAGCAGAAGCAGCCCAATCGAGCTGTCGACTGCAGATGTCCCTGCTCCCCTTCCTAATAAGGAACATACTATACTTACTAATGAAGAACAGAAGATGAACATGTTAAAGAATAGAAGGGGATGCATATTATTGAGATTCCGCCTTTTCGTATAGAATGTTGGTTGTCCACCCATGATGAATCAGCGCACCCGAAGAAATGCAATTTCATGATGTCTCTCTATATGTGGCCACATGCATTTGGAAACTCAAGTGGGAGCATTAGCTGACAAAAACGGGCAGCCATATGAAGGTGTGTTTCGGGTTTCGAGCCCAGAACCATCAATTAATTTTGAGCTTGTTTCTCGTCACATCCAGATTACCACGTAATAAGTAATTGCAAATATGTTCACATTGGTCAAACCTAAACGAGTTCACACTTAGCACCAGGCTATAAAACCTACCCACTCGAAAATTACTTCATAGTTCCTCTCGTCATCAGCCACAAAATGGGTCTTTCCTATCAAGTCATTCCGTCATGATCGGTAGGAGGAGTTTTGGGTCGACATATAACCAGGGAGCAAAGATCAAGGTTGTAGAAGCACTAGAGAGGTCCCGCCGCTATGCTGCAGCCGCAACAGAGATGTCTTGGCACGCCGCGGAGCCCTCGAACGAGCTCTTATCGGCATGCGAGGGCTCTCACAAGCGCACTCGCCGCATCGGCGATCGCGATGAGATGGCGGTGCTGAAGTCCTTGGCAAGCGACAAAGACATTCTCGCTAGCCTAATTAAGGAGCAGGAGCTGGTCGACGGCTTGATGAAGCTGCTCGATATTAGCGATGCCTCGGTTGAGAAGGCAACCGGCCTCCTTGAGCAACTCGTGGGTGACAATGCAAAGCACCTCAAGGAGCTCGTTGAGACGGAGGAGGAGGCCACCGATTGGAAGAAGTTGCATGAGCAGAGAAGTGCCTCGGGGATGACACTAAAAGTGGTTGTCGAGCAACTGATGGGTGACTTGAGGAAGCACCGGATCGAGCGCGAGCAGGAGGTGGAGGAATCCGTGGCTGCTATCAAGCAAAGTTGTGAGGAATTTAAGAAGGAACTGGAGGATCTCTTTTCCCGGCAATCCATCGAGGAGTAGAGACAGTAGCAACCCAGATCGTTGTCTGCGATTTCCTTCTTCTCTTGCCCTCGTGTCTTCCCGGTAGTGCCACATGTGGCATTTCAAAATATCCAGAATATGTAAGACAATTATTATCCGCGCCATTGTAAATTTGTCGTCGTATTATCCATTGCCATTTTATTTGTCGCCGTATTATTCGTTGCCACATGTGGTATTTTAAATTATCTACGAGTTGAAAACATAAACAAAGCAAATGCTAATGTTGAGCGGGCCATGGGATCACAAGCAAACACCCTCCATACATGTGCTTTAATTAACCGCATGTTAAACAGCGCCTCGACCGCCATTAATGGAGAAGTTGTGAGCGAGGCGGGCGGCTGGTGGATGGAGGTCAAAGAGAATGCTTCCCAGTGAGCATGCATGGCCTTGGCTTCTCGCATGTGTCCCATCGAGCCTATGTGGTGGATAGGTCGAACGCGTCCCATCGAGCCTGTGTGGCGGACTGCTCACGCGCGTCCCGTCGAGCCTGCACGGCAGACTTCTCGCGCTCGTCCCGTCTAATCAAATAGATGCACGCACGCCACCGAGTATGGTTAAATTTTGGCACAAAATACAAAGATGACAAATGAACGAGGACCAAGGTAGTACTCTCCCATAAGAAAAGAGGGACGTGTGGCTGCACTTAAATGGTTACGGGAACACACACGGTTCATATAATACAACCATTTGCTATATTAACGTGTCAGCTATTTGTTTCAAAAGGGCTTCATTGGCTATTAATGGGTGTGCCTTGTCTCAAACTAGACAATTTTTCACCACGCCATATATGTGCCATGTCATGAACCCATGCCAAGTTTCATGATTTTAGGTTGAGTTTTGGATTTACTGGGATTTAAAAACCGATATTCTCAATGTTTCAAGACGACAAGATGTTTGTAGTTCATTCCCATTCCTTCAATGAGACATAAACAAACATGCACCCAATGAAACATGTACGCTTTTTCACCCGTTTTGCATCACTTGAGCATGTGCTTGTAGTTCAAATTTGAATTATGGACGTTAAATGCCTAGAAAACTCAATTAATATATAAAATGGCCAAACGAACCCTGAATAGTTTCAAATTTCAGCATGATACTCCGGTTATTCTATGTTGCCTGTAGAAAACAAAATACAAGGCGAGAAGAGGCAACAACTATCATTTCGCCCACAAGAGGGGCATGTTTCCATACCAGAACCTGAGGATTGCGAGAAGCTCCGGTTTGTAAGAGGCTTGTAATATAGCTTTGCCCAAATTGGACATTTTTTACTATGAAATATATGTGCCATGTCGTGACACCATGCCAAGTTTCATGATTTTCTGGTGAGTTTTGGATTTACAGAGATTTAAAAACTGACATTCGCAATGTTTGAGGTTGAGACAGGTGTCGAGACGGTTGAATTCATCCCCATCATTTCATGGGACCTAAACATGCACCCAAGGACACATGTACGATTTTCTAACCATTTTTGTGAACTGGAGCATGTATTTGTAGTTCAGATTTGAATTATGGACATTAAATGCCGAGAAAACTCAAAAAAGGTCAAACAAACCCTGAATAATTTCAAAGTTCAGTGTGAATCTCCCATTGTTCCATGTTGCCTGTAGAAGAAAATACAAGGCGAGAAGAGGGAGCGAATATCATTTCACCCACAAGGGGACACATTTCCCTATCGAAAACACGAGGGTTCTTGCGAGAGGGTTCGGTTTGTAAGAGGTTTGTAATAAAGCTTGGCCCAAATTGGACAATTTTTTAGCACGATATATATGTGCCATGACGTGACACCACGCCAACTTTCATGATTTTCTGGGGAGTTTTGGATTCACGGGGATTTAATAACCGAGATTCCCAATGTTTGAGGACGAGCCAGGACACTGATATAATTGTAATTCATTCCCATTCCTTGCATGGGACCTAAACATGCACCTAAGGACAAATATATGATTTTTCTAGCCATTTTGGTGAATTAGAGCATGCATTTGTAGTTCAGAATGGAATTATGGACAGTAAATGCCTAGGAAACTCAATTAATGTATAAAAAGGCCAAACGAACCCTGAATAACTTTATATTTCAGCATGGATATCCTGTCGTTCCATGTTGCCTATAGAAAAAATACATAGCAAAAAGAGGAAGCGATTATCATTTTGCCCACAAGGGGGACACGTTTCCCTATCGGAACCACGATGCTTCTTGAGAGAAGCTCCGGTTTGTAAGAGTCTTGTGATAAAACTTGTTTTTTCCACGACATATATGTGCCATGTCATGACTCCATGCTAAGTTTCACGATTTTTGGGTGAGTTTTGGATTTATGGGGATTTAAAAACCGAGATTCTCAATGTTTGAGGCCGAGCCAGACGCCGAGACGGTTGTAATCCATTCCCATTCTTTGCAAGGGACCTAAACATGCATCCAAGGACACATGTATGATTTTTTTAGCCATTTTTTGCACTAATTTGAATTGCGCACATTAAATTAATGCTTACAAAACTTAATTATAATGTATAAAAAAGGCCAAACGAACCCTGAATATTTAAAGCGGTTCTAGTCAACCGTCTGTCACCCGTGGGTAAGCACTGTGCACATGCGTCGTGCTAGCTCACGCTTCCTTCTTTACTAAGTTCTCCATATTAATTGTGTTTTATATCCAAACACGCTATCATTTCCCGCCACTCCTCCCATCGGTTTCCCGCCTCTTCATGCATCGGTTTGCCGCTGCCAGTGTCAGCAAAAAGAAGGCTAGGCGGCGACACACCGGCCATGTAAATATTGCACACAATTTCTAAAAGCACAAACGTGTGTGATAGTTGGGAGTAGGACCCATGGGGTCACCGGCGTGAAACATCTTAAAGGCAAGGAGGCAAGTCTTGTCAGCAAGGGGCGGCTTCCCATCCGCTAACCGAGTCAAATAGAATGCAGAAGTTAAGCATGCTGGGGCTGGAGTAGTCTAAGGATGGGAGACTCAGTGGAAAGTTGCATACACTAGTACAACAAGGTGCTATACAAATGATTTTTAACCCCTTTCCACAACGGCATTTGGAACCGTCGCCAAGTGAGTGACTGTGATAGGGGTCCTTCCCGCACGACCCAGAAACTGTCGGGGATATGGAGCCATGATCCAGAGGCCTTGCAAAATGTAATATGTACAATGCAACACACACTAAATTCTTTCTCATCTGTGGGATCAGTGATTAAACGTTTCTAATGACGCAGTGAAACCAAATGGTGTGTCGTAATGAACCGTTTGGGAAACAATATGTAAGGCACACGGGTCAACATATGAACTATGTGCGATATGCGCCCCATCGCACACGAGTTTTTTTGCGGAACCCGTCTGCCATGCAAGACTCCATCACACACGTTTCACAACAATTACCGTGTGCGATAATGTTCTATCACAAATGGCTCAGGAGCCCCTTCACACACATACAAGTGCTGCAGGCCGTTTGTGATTTGTTGTGTATCACCGATGGTTGCGGCAAGAGTGACGTGTGCTTTTCTTTTGGGATCCCACACGTTTCCTGAGAAATATACGACTGGGTGTGGCACCCCAGCTCAGAGCGACCGGTTTGCCTTGCATTGCCAGCCCAACAACCAAGTCTTCTGGCAACACACAACAACTTGGTACAGAAATATAACTACTTTATTGATACTAGCAGAACATAGTGCTTGATATTACATCAAGTAGCGAGGCCAAGCGGGACACTCGGTGCGGCTAAACTTATGTACATTATTTAGTAGACATGAGCAGGGGCCTCGACATCATGATAAGACTACGCGGTAGCGGAACAACGATGTAGAAGAACTCCATCTCAAAGGGACACTGATGTGGACACGGTCTAGACGATACGATATGCAACTCCAACTCCGGTAAGACTTCTCCTGAAAGTGGCATGACACGCCAGGTCAGTACATCGAATGTACTTGCAAGCTCACACAAACAAAACAACAATGGCAAACAACAACAATGATATTTAAGCAGGTTTAATGCAAGAATTAACATGCTACTCATGAAGTGATCGTGCAAATAACATGGCCTTTCCGACCCGCTTACCATCTCGGTCACCTTGTAACCACGAACCTCATCATATCAAGGTGATCACTTCCGGATCACAAACGAAACTATCTTGGTGGTCTCAACAATTTCACCAACATAACCAGTGCCACAAATATTCATTTAGTGTGCAAGTTTAATATTTTTGTTGATCCACGGTGTGACCTACTACGAACTTGTGTCCATGAACGGCGCGGCTATCGATAGATTAAATACACTCTTCACAGGTTAGCACATTGTACCCACACCATGGAACCCATGGCCTCGGACTCCCATTCGGGTGGACCAATGGCGTTCCGACAGAACCAGTCTATTGCCATGACACTCTCCTAGCCACTCCGAACAACTCCACTTTCGGCTAAGTCATGGGTGGCCCCGATGCCACCCCGCACATCCAATGGCCACCGTTGTGGCAAAACAATCATCCCAAACGGGGACATGGTACCAAAATAACTACGGGCACACAAGGTTATACCTGCCTACCGGGCCAGGGAAGCGCCAGCGCATAACCTTCCCTAGTTGGAGGCACCGGCGAGAGGCATAACAATAGACCGAGAAAGGCCCCCCCCCCTCATAAAGGAAAATGTGGTTGCACTTTGGGAAGCTCAATTCGGTGGCACCATGACTCGATCAACAACATGTTCAAGTTGGTTTGTTATCAGGTTTCAATTTGCAAAAAAATTCACTGAGTCATAGTATGACGTGAAAAATGCATTGACAACCTACGCATCATTTTCAACATAATCTCAATATTAACTAAATCAAGCATAATGTCACATTATTCTACTGCATAAACTTAACCATCCAACTACAATGCTACTGATAACAGAATAATCACAACAAGAACATGCACCTAGCATCAAATGAATTTATATGAAATTTCTATATGCATTTAAAATAATCATATTCAAGTGAAAATCATAGTTACTGAAATGAAATTCTTGCAAATATTTGTGATGTCTTGCCTTAGTGCAGAGGAGGGTCACACTCCTCCTCGTTATCTTCAAGGCAACAATTTCCATATGAAAATAATTAAAATAGAAAAAACAAAATGTCACATAACATTGTTTAATTCACCAGAAAATAATCACAACAAGAAAAAATTTCATCTTTTGCATGCGGATAGAGACTTTCAACACAAAACCAATGCAAAAAGAATCATGTCATTTGGATTTATAGAATAGGAGTTATAGCTGGTCAAAGTTCAGTCAGATTTCTGAATTTAAATTAATTTTTCAGAAAATCTGAGAGGGGTGATGTCAAAGGCGTATTCTAGTGAATACGCCTCCACTCATACCTCTTCGGGAACGAGTGGAGAGGCTGACAGCAGGCCCCACCCGTCAGGTTTTGAGAGAGGGGGAGAGAAACAGGGGACGGTGGCTGGTCGCCGGGGCTCTCTCTGGCGAGGAGGGCACGGCGGCCATCCAAGAAGGGAGGGATCAAGAGAGGGGGGCCTTGCGCACTTTCTCGTACCCATGGCAAGGCAGGAGGTGGACGGAGTCGACCGGAACGAGCGTCTCCAGCGACGGCTGCGGACGAGGCTCTTCGGAGATGAAGAAGACGGCGGGGATGGGAGACTCCAAGGGCTCCAGGGGGTTTCTATCGCACCAATGGACTGCTAGGGAGGCTCTGGAAGAGTGGATTGAGCTCGAGGGGCACTGGAGAGGTGGATGGCCGAGGGAGGGGATCGTCGGCGATCTCGGGAGGGGAATGGCGGCCAGAGGCCTGCCCTGCTGATAATCCCCAAGTGCAAGGAATCATCATAGCAATTCCCAAAGGTGGAAGTGATAAGTATGGAGTGTCGAACCCACAAGGAGCTAAAGGTAAGATCAATATTCTCTCAAGTCCTATCTGCCATTGATACGACTCTACGTACACCGAACATTTGCTTCCATCTAGAAACAATAAATAAAACTATGTTGTGGGTATGAAGAGGATCAATTTGCATGATATTGGAGAACAAAAATATAAACGTAGGTGCTGTTAACATAAAGTTAGAATATATTACTATATATTATAAATTGAGAGTGTGGAATAATGATGGGTCGGTGTGCGGAATTATCCTAGACAATTGTTAACAAGATCGGTAGTCGTCATTGCAATTTCATATGAGGGAGAGGCATAAGTTAACATACTTTCTCTTCTTGGATCATATGCACTTATGATTGGAACTCTAGCAAGCATCCGCAACTACTAAAGACCATTAAGGTAAAACCCAACCATAGCATTAAAGTACCAAGTCCCCTTTATCCCATACGCAACAACCCCCTTACTCGGGTCTATGCTTCTGTCACTCAAGCAACCCACTATAAGCGAATCATGACCGTATTGCCACACCCTACAGCGAGAATCCTTCAGGTGTGTGCGGCATGGAAGGCACCATAGGACAACACCAAAATAAAACATACAACTCAAACCAAACTATATCATCAATCAACCCGAAGGACAAAAGAAATATACTCAAAACATCATAGGATGGCAACACATCATTGGATCATAATATGTGGCATAAAGCACCATGTTCAAGTAGGGGATTATAGCGGGGTGCGAGAGAGTGGACCGCGTAAAAGAGATGAGGATGGTTATGAAGATGGTGATGTTGATGAAGACGATCACCACGGCGATGGTTCCCCTGATGGCACTCCGGCGCCACCAAGAGAGAGGGCGGGTTCTCCCCCTAGTTATTCCTCCTCCATGGCCTCCCCCTAGATGGGGAGAGGTTCTCCCTCTAGTCCTTGGCCTCCATGGTTATGATGAGCCCCTTCCAGGATCCTCCTCCATGGCCTCCGGTGATGATGGACCCCTCCGGCAGGGTGCCGGAGAGTGCCTAGATTGATTTTTTGTGTCTACAGAGGCCTGCGGCGGCGGAGCTCCCGATCTAGGTTTCATTCTAGAGTTTCCTCAATTTATAGGAGTGTTTGGCGTCGGGGACAAGTCAAGGTGGCCCACAAGGCGATGACAAGATAGGGGGCGCCCTAAGGGGGTGGGGGCGCCCCCACCCTTGTGGTTACCCCCGGGCTCCTCTCTGGTATCTTTTCGCTCTAGTATTTTTTATATTTTCCACAAATATTCTCCGTAAATTTTCAGCCCATTCTGGGAACTTTTATTTATGCACAAAAACAACACCATGGTAGTTCTGCTGGAAACAGCGTCAGTCCGGGTTAGTTCTAATCAAATCATACCAAAACCATATAAAATTGTTATAAACATGACATGAATACTTCATAAATTATAGATACGTCGGAGGCGTCTCACCTGCGGGGCCGCGGCTATCTAGGAGGAGTTGTGGATGCAAAGGACTGCGGTGAGATGCTCGGAGGGGCGAGGGAGGGGCTCTATATATAGGGGAGCCAAGGCGGGGTCGCGAGCTCTCTGGAGTCTATGGAATCGACGAGGAGCGTCAGTGAGAGAGGGGAAAGACTCAACAGCTCATGCAGCCACTGTGGGAGGATGCGGACGAGCACAGGACGCGGGTGGAGACGAGCACAGGGGTACGGGCATACTGTGCACTTGGCCTCGTCATGCATGTGCTTGCTGCGGCAAACTCCGGTGTTGGCGACCGGCAGGGAGGGGCCAAGGGCGATGAATCGAGGGAGGTGGTGCGGTGCGGCAGGTTGAGGCGAGCTCCAACGTGGGCACGAGAAAAACAGAGACGCTGGTGCAACGGAGAGCGCGTCGACTGCATGCCAGGGGCCTTGTCCTCACGCGGTCACCGCGTGAACTCCGGCTACGCGACACACTGGGTAGTAAATGCATGTCTTGGGTGTTGTCTTTGCGAAGCTAGGTCTATCCAAGCATCTAAGTTAATGTCAGGCTGACTGGGTGAGGCTCTAGCTTTTTGGCAAGTGCTACCTCTTGAGCACTGCATTGGATTTCCCCGAAGAGGAAAGGATGATGCAGCAAAGTAGCGTAATTATTTCCCTTAGTTTTTTAGAACCAAGGTGTCAGTCCAGTAGGAGACCACGCACAAGTCCCTCGTACCTACACAAAACGATAGCTCCTCGCAACCAACGCGATTAGGGGTTGTTAATCCCTTCATGGTCACTTACGAGAGTGAGATCTGATACAGATGATAAATAATAATTTTGGTATTTTTGGTATATAGATGCAAAGTAAAAAGTAAAAGGCAAAGTAAGAACAAAGCAAATAATAAAGTAATGGAGATTGATATGATGAGAATAGACCCGGGGTCCATAGGTTTCACTAGTGGCTTCTCTCAAGAGCATAGATATTCTACAGTGGGTGAACAAATTACTATTGAGCAATTGATAGAATTGAGCATAGTTATGAGTATATCTAGGTAATGATCATGTATATAGGCATCATGTCCAAGACAAGTAGATCAAAACGATTCTGCATCTACTACTATTACTCCACTCATCGACCGCTATCCAGCATGCATCTAGAGTATTAAGTTAAAAACAGAGTAACGCCTTAAGCAAGATGACATGATATAGAGGGATAAATTCATGCAATATGATAAATAAAAACCATCTTGTTATCCTCGATGGCAACAATACAATACGTGCCTTGCTACCCATTCTGTCACTGGGAAAGGGCACCGCAAGATTGAACCCAAAGCTAAGCACTTCTCCCATTGCAAGAACTACCAATCTAGTTGGCCAAACCAAATGGATAATTAGAAGAGACTTGCAAAGATAACTCAATCATACATAAAAGAATTCAGAGAAGATTCAAATATTATTCATAGATAAGCTAGATCATAAACCCACAATTCATCGGTCTCAACAAACACACCGCAAAAAGAAGATTACATCGAATAGATCTCCACGAGAGAGGGGGAGAACATTGTATTGAGATCCAAAAAGAGAGAAGAAGCCATCTAGCTACTAGGTATGGACCCGAAGGTCTGAAGTAAACAACTCACACTTCATCGGAGGGGCTATGGTGTTGACGTAGAAGCCCTCCATGGTGGATGCCCCCTCCGGCAGAGCTTCGGATTAGGCCCCATGATGGGATCTCGTGCATACAGAAGGTTGCGGCGGTGGAATTAGGTTTTTGGCTCCTATTCTGATCGTTTGGGGATACGTAGGTATATATAGGAGGAAGGAGTACGTCGGCGGAGCAACAGGGGGCCCATGAGGCAGGGGGCGCGCCCTAGGGGGGGCGCGCCCCCCACCCTCGTGACCGACTCTTTTGTTCCTTGGAGCAGGGTCCAAGTCTCCTGGATCACGTTCGGTGAGAAAATCACGTTCCCGAAGGTTTCATTCCGTTTGGACTCTGTTTGATATTCTGTTTCTTCGAAACACTGAAATAGGCAAAAAAAAACAGCAATTCTGGGCTGGGCCTCCGTTTAATAGGTTAGTCCCAAAAATAATATAAAAGTGGAAAATAAAGCCCAATATAGTCCAAAATAGTAGATAAAGTAGCATGGAGTAGTAAAAAATTATAGATATGTTGGAGACGTATCAGGCATCCCCAAGCTTAATTCCTGCTCGTCCTCGAGTAGGTAAATGATAAAAAGAGAATTTTTGATGCGGAGTGATACTTTGGCATAATTTCAATGTAAAACTTCTTAATTGTGGTATGAATATATAGATCCGAAAGATTCAAGACAAAAGTTCATATTGATATAAGAATAATAATACTTCAAGCATACTAACTAAGCAATTATGGCTTCTCAAAATAACATGGCCAAAGAAAGTTATCCCTACAAAATCATATAGTCTGGCTATGCTCCATCTTCCCCACACAAAATATTTAAATCATGCACAACCCCGATGACAAGCCAAGCAATTGTTTCATACTTATGACATTCTCAAAACTTTTTCAATGTTCACGCAATACATGAGCGTGAGCCATGGATATAGCACTATATGTGGAATAGAATGGTGGTTGTGGAGAAGACAAAAAGAGGGAAGATAGTCTCACATCAACTAGGCGTATCAACGGGCTATGGAGATGCCCATCAATAGATATCAATGTGAGTGAGTAGGGATTGCCATGCAATGGATGCACTAGAGCTATAAGTATATGAAAGCTCAACAAAAGAAACTAAGTGGGTGTGCATCCAACTCGCTTGCTCACGAAGACCTAGGGCATTTGAGGAAGCCCATCATTGGAATATACAAGCCAAGTTCTATAATGAAAAATTCCCACTAGTATATGAAATTGACAAAATTAGAGACTCTCTATCATGAAGATCTTGGTGCTACTTTGAAGCACAAGTGTGGTAAAAGGATAGTAACATTGTCCCTTCTCTCTTTTTCTCTCATTTTTTTATTTGGGCATTTTCTCTTTTTTTATGGCCTCTTTATTTTTCGTCCGGAGTCTCATCCCGACTTGTGGGGGAATCATGGTCTCCATCATCCTTTCCTCACTTGGGACAATGCTCTAAAAAATGATGATCATCACACTTTTATTTTTCTTACAACTCAACAATTACAACTCGATTCTTAGAACAAGGTATGACTCTATATGAATGCCTCTGGCGGTGTACCAGGATATGCAATGAATCAAGAGTGACATGTATGAAAGAATTATGAACGGCGGCTTTGCCACAAATACGATGTCAACTACATGATCATGCTAGCAATATGACAATGATGGAGCGTGTCATAAAAAACGGAACGGTGGAAAGTTGCATGGCAATATATCTCGGAATGGCTATGGAAATGCCATGATTGGTAGGTATGGTGGCTGTTTTGAGGAAGATATATGGTGGGTGTATGATACCGGCGAAAAGTGCACGGTATTAGAGAGGCTAGCATTGTGGAAGGATGGGAAAAAGTGCGTATAATCCATGGACTCAACATTAGTCATAAAGAACTCATATACTTATTGCAAAAATCTAGTAGTTATCAAAGCAAAGTATTACGCGCATGCTCCTAGGGAAATAGATTGGTAGGAAAAGACCATCGCTCGTCCCCGACAGCCACTCATAAGGAAGACAATCAATAAATAAATCATGCTCCGAGTTCATCACATAACGGTTCACCATACGTGCATGCTACGGGAATCACAAACTTCAACACAAGTATTCTTTAAATTCACCACTACTCAACTAGCATGACTCTAATATCACCATCTTCATATCTCAAAACAATTATCAAGCATCAAACTTTTCTTAGTATTCAACGCACTCAAAAGAAAGTTTCACATATCTTGAGTACCAAGTATATTAACATTAAGCAAATCACCATGCTATTAATGACTCTCAAAATAATCTAAGTGAAGCATGAGAGATCAATAGTTTCTTTAAAACAAATCCACCACCGTGCTCTAAAAGATCTAAGTGAAGCACTAGAGCAAAAATTATCACGCTCAAAAGATATAAGTGAAGCACTATGAGCAAGACTATCAAGCTCAAAAGATATAAGTGAAGCACATAGAGTATTCTAACAAATTCCAATTTATGTATGGCTCTCTCAAAAGGTGTGTACATCAAGGATGATTGTGGTAAACTAACAAGCAAAGACGCAAATGATACAAGACGCTCCAAGCAAAACACATAACATGTGGTGAATAAAAATATAGCTCCAAGTAAATTACCGATGGAAGTAGACGAAAGAGGGGATGCCTTCTGGGGCATCCCCAAGCTTTGACTTTTTGGTGTCCTTGGATTATCTTGGGGGTGCCATGGGCACCCCCAAGCTTAGGCTCTGGCCACTCCTTATTCCATAATCCATCAAAAGAATTCACCCAACACTTGAAAACTTCACAACACAAAACTCAATAGAAATCTCGTGAGCTCCGTTAGAGAAAGAAAACAAAAGACTACTTTAAGGTAATTTAATGAACTCATTCTTTATTTATATTTGTGTTAAAACTACTGTATTCCAACTTCTCTATGGATTATAAACTATTTTACTAGCCATAGATTCATCAAAATAAGCAAACAACACACGCAAAACAGAATCTGTCAAAAACAGAACAGTCTGTAGTAATCTGTAACTAACGCAAACTTCTGGAACTCTAAATATCCTACCAATATAGGAAGTCCTGGACAATTTGTCTATTGAACAGCAGCAAAACGAATCAACGCAAACGCACGTTTCTGTGATTCAACAAAACTATATTCGTGCGCACAAAGTTTCTATTTTTTAGCAGAATCAAATCAACTATCATCGTTGGTTATCCTATAGGTTCTACTTGGCACAAACACTAATTAAAACATAAAAACACATCTAAACAGAGGCTAGATGGATTATTTATTCCTAAACAGAAAAAAAAACAAAAAAATAAATAAAATTGGGTTGCCTCCCAACAAGCGCTATCGTTTAACGCCCCTAGCTAGGCATAAAAGCAAGGATAGATCTAGGTATTGCCATCTTTAGCACTTGGAGAGGAGGATCTCCTTTCTATGGCATTCATTCTTCTATTTAAGTTAAGCACATGGCCATTAATGGAAGAAGTAAGATTAAGCACGTCACGGAAATATGCCTCTAAACTAGACTTCATCTCTTTAATAATTTCATTTTGATAAAAGCACAAGAGAGTAGTTGATTCAACCTTATCATTCATGGGGTGCCCAAATATAGTTTTCATTCTTTCAAAAAGGTATCTATAGCATCCCCTTCAAGAAAACCTTCTTCAAAGATGGAATCTAAAACTTGTTTGAAGGAAGCGGGCAAGCCAACATAAAAACTTTTTAGGTAAATCAATTTGATATTGTGGTACATAACTAGCCCGAATCCTAAGTAACCTATCCCAAGCATCTTTTAAAGACTCATCAAGTAAATAGCGAAAAGTTCCAGAGTCATCCTCATCAAAATTGTTCAAGCTCTCATTGGAGACCCCGATGGGTCTTTCTGTAGCATCATTATTTATGAGCTTAGAGGATAGAGGGGTTGTCCAAGGCACTAGAGCTTGGGAGAAAACCCGTAGATCTTTTTGATTCGGCCATGGCAACGGGAAGGCAAGCGGAAAAGAGAGAAGGAGATTGGGAAAGAGAGGGCGAATAAAACGGCAAGGGTGAAGTGGGGGAGAGGAAAACGAGAGGCAAATGGAAAATAATGTAATGCGAGAGATAGGGATTGTGATGGGTTCTTGGTATGGTTGACTTGCTCTTGCGTGAGCCTCCCCGGCAACGGCGCCAGACATTCTTCTTGCTACCTCTTGAGCACTGCATTGGATTTCCCCGAAGAGGAGAGGATGATGCAGCAAACTAGCATACGTATTTCCCTCAGTTTTTGAGAACCAAGGTATCAATCCAGTAGGAGACCACGCACAAGTTCCTCGTACCTACACAAAATCATAGCTCCTCGCAACCACGCGATTAGGGGTTGTCAATCCCTTCATGGTCACTTACGAGAGTGAGATCTGATAGAGATGATAAATAATATTTTTGGTATTTTTGGTATATAGATGCAAAGTAAAAAGTAAAAGGGAAAGTAACAACAAAGCAAATAATAAAGTAATGGAGATTGATATGATGAGAATAGACCCGGGGGCCATAGGTTTCACTAGTGGCTTCTCTCAAGAGCATAGATATTCTACGGTGGGTGATCAAATTACTGTTGAGCAATTGACAGAATTGAGCATAGTTATGAGTATATCTAGGTAATGATCATGTATATAGGCATCACTTCCAAGACAAGTAGATCGAAACGATTCTGCATCTACTACTGTTACTCCACTCATCGACCGCTATACAGCATGCATCTAGAGTATTAAGTTAAAAACAGAGTAACGCCTTCAGCAAGATGACATGATGTAGAGGGATAAATTCATGCAATATGATTAAAAAAACCCATCTTGTTATCCTCGATGGCAACAATACAATACGTGCCTTGCTGCCCCTTCTGTCACTGGGAAAGGACACTGCAAGATTGAACCCAAAGCTAAGCACTTCTCTCATTGCAAGAACTACCAATCTAGTTGGCCAAACCAAACAGATAATTCGAAGAGACTTGCAAAGATAACTCAATCAGACATAAAAGAATTCAGAGAAGATTCAAATATTATTCATAAACAAGCTGGATAATAAACCCACAATTCATCGGTCTCAACAAACACACCGCAAAAAGAAGATTACATCGAATAGATCTCCACGAGAGAGGGGGAGAACATTGTATTGAGATCCAAAAAGAGAGAAGAAGCCATCTAGCTACTAGCTATGGACCCGAAGGTCTGAAGTAAACTACTCACACTTCATCGGAGGGGCTATGGTGTTGATGTAGAAGCCCTCCGTGGTGGATGCCCCCTCCGGCGGAGCTCCGGAACAGGCCCCAAGATGGGATCTCGTGGATACAGAAGGTTGCGGCGGTGGAATTAGATTTTTGGCTCATGTTCTGATCATTTGGGGATACGTAGGTATATATAGGAGGAAGGAATACGTAAGTGGAACAATAGGGGGCCCACGAGGCAGGGGGCGCACCCTAGGGGGGCGCCCCCACCCTCGTGACCGACTCTTTTGTTCCTTGGAGCAGGGTCCAAGTCTCCTGGATCACGTTCGGTGAGAAAATCACGTTCCCGAAGGTTTCATTCCGTTTGGACTCCGTTTGATATTCCGTTTCTTCGAAACACTGAAATAGGCAAAAAACAACAATTCTGGGTTGGGCCTCAGGTTAATAGGTTAGTCCCAAAAATAATATAAAAGTGGAAAATAAAGCCCAATATAGTCCAAAACAGTAGATAAAGTAGCATGGAGCAATAAAAAATTATAGATACGTTGGAGACGCATCAGTAAGTATCTGGACAAAAACTTTAGAGCTTAACAGTGAAAAATATAGAGAGAGTTAAGAGCTTATTTTTCGTATCTAGGGGTTACTTAGGAGGGTAATGAAGCCCTAAAACTTTCAACTCCAGAAGATCAAGGAAAAATACACTTCCTTCACAACATGCACTTTCTGACCAGAATAGAAAAGATTTTCTGTAGCAAGAACATTCGAAATAACAATGAAACATTTTTGGACAAGGAGGTGTGCCAAGGTCCAAAGAATATTCAGGAATTTTCTCAGATTTTTGTGGGCAAGAAAAATGAGGGATGCTTTGGAGCAGAAGTGACTGAAGGGCTATTTTAGAGAGAAAATGAATATTTTTCTTAAAAGAAAAATATTCCCAAGGTTATATTTGGGTATATCAGAGGGCAAGGGATGAGTTTGGAGGTGAGATGAGTCACTTGGGTGAAAATCAAAGAAATGCCCAAGTGATGAAGTCCAAATGAGTTGATTCAAGAACTCAAATTCAATTCAAAATGCAATAAAACCTAGAAAAAGCAAAAGGGCAAAAAACAGGGTGTCAGAAACCTCCCCCTCTTAGGATGAATATTGTCCTCGAGATCCGGTTTCTCAGGAAATAATTCGGGATATGCCGTCCTTAAAAAGTCCTCTCTTTCCCAGGTAGCTTCACCTTCAGTATGGTGTTCCCACTGCACTCTGTAAAACTTAACTAACTTGCTGCTGGTGACTCTTTCCATCTCATCCAATGTTCGGAAAGGTTTCTCTTCATATGTTAGATCCTTAGCAAGCTCTATTTCTACCATACCAGTCCATTTCTCAGGTGGTGAGATACACCTTCGCAATTGTGATACGTGAAAGACATCATGTATCTCTGACAGTTCCGGAGGAAGTTCCAATTGATATGCCACAGTGCCAACCTTGGACATAACTGGAAATGGACCAATATACCTTGGTGCAAGCTTTCCTCGAGTCTGAAATCTCTAGACTCCTTTCATAGGTGTGACTCAGAGGTAGACATATTCACCAGGTTCAAAATTGATCTATCGGTGCTTAGCATCATAGTAGCTCTTCTGTCGAGACTTGGCTAGTTGTAATCTATCTCGGATTTCCCTGACTTGCTTCTCGGCTTCCATCATCAAGTCAGTCCTGAAAATATGATTGTCTCCAGTCTAGGACCAGTTTAAGGGGGTACGACACTTGCGTCCATACAAGGCTTCATATGGTGACATCTTGAGGCTGGCTTGATAGCTGTTGTTGTAGGAAAACTCAGCGTAGGGTAAGCTGTCTTCCCATTTGGGTCCTTGAGCAAGAACACATGCCCTGAGCATGTCCTCCCGTATTTGATTGACTCGCTTGGTTTGGCCATCTGTCTGAGGGTAATAAGTTGTGCTATATTTCAATGATGTCTCCAAGTCTTGGTGAAGATGTGACCAGAATGCTGAGGTAAAAAGGGATCCTCGATCTGAGGTGATAATTCTAGGTACGCCATGCAAACTGATGATTCGGGACATGTAGAGTTGAGCTAGTTGATTTGCACGGTATGTGGTCCAGATAGGAATGAAATGGGCCACCTTGGTCAGCATGTCCACCACGACCCATATAGCGTTGTTTCCATGAGGGGTGGTTGGAAGACCGGAAATAAAGTCCATGCAGACATTGTCCCATTTCCACTGTGGAACGGGCAAAGGATGAAGTAAACCGACGGGTTTTGATGTTCCGCTTTAACCCTATTGCATATATCACAGCAGGTGACGAAGTATGAAATATCCTTTTTCATCCCATCCCACCAAAATGTTTGCTTGAGGTCCTTGTACATTTTTGTACCTCCAGGATGGATCAAGTATGGGGATTCGTGTGCTTCCATTAATATCTTCTTCCTCAAAGCTTCTACTTTGGGTACACATATTCGTCCTCGAAATCGTAGGGTACCTTTCTCATCCATCAGGAAGTCTTGAGTCTTGTCGTCCTTTATCCTGGTGACCTGGTGTTGCAAGAACGTATCTTCCAACTAAGATTTACAAATTTCTTCTTCTAGAGTGGGAGTGACTACCATCATATTGGTGCAGTTAGTCACAACAATGATTAGATTGAGCTGGGCAATTTCTTCTTATAGCTCAGGCGGCTAAGATGTCATTAATGCATTGACTATGACTGGCTTGCGACTGAGAACATCCGCAACCATGTTAGCTTTACCCGGGTGATTGTTTATCCCGAGGTCATAATCCTTAACCAACTGAAGCCATCTTCTTTGTCCGAGATTCAAATCAGGTTGAGTAAATATGTACTTGAGACATTTGTGGTCGGTGAATATTTGGCACAGCTTGCCATAATGCCTCCAAAATTTTAAGGCATGCATAACGGCTTCTAGCTCCAAGTCAGGAGTAGGATAATTCCCTTCATGTGGTCGTAGCTATCAGGATGCATAAGCCACAACCTTGTCATCTTGCATGAGTATGCATCCTAGGCCCCTTCTTCATGCGTCACAGTATACATCAAAGCTTTGATAGATGTCTAGGAGTGTCAACACGGGTGCTGAGGTCAACCGAGTCTTTAATTTGTTAAAGCTCTTCTCACAATCTTCTGACCATATGAACTTTTGGTCTTTCTTGAGTAATTCTGTCATGGGCTTAGCAATCTTTGAGAAGCCTTCAATAAATTGACGGTAATAACCAGCAAGCCCTAGAAAACTTCTGATTTCTGTTACTGACGTGGGTGCTGGCCATTTTAGCACATCCTTAATCTTGCTTAGATCCACAGCTATTCCTTCGGCAGAGAGTATGTGCCCCAAAAATCCAACTTGCTTAAGCCAGAGTTCACACTTACTGAATTTTGCATATAACTGATGGTCACGAATCATTTGCAATACTGCTCGGAGATGTTGTTTATGCTCTTCTTCTCCCCTGGAGTGTATGAGAATATCGTTGATAAAGACCACCACAAATTTGTCCAAAAAAATACATGAACACTTTGTTCATCATATGCATGAAAAAGGCAGGAGCATTAGTCAGCCCGAATGACATAACTGTGTATTCATATATACCGTAATGAGTGGTGAATGCGGTCTTAGGAATATCTTCCTTCCCGTTCTTGAGTTGATGATACCCGATCCTTAAATTAATCTTGGAAAAGATTTGAGCTCCATGTAGTTGATCGAACAAATCATCAATTTTGGTGGAGCAGGTACTTGTTCTTGATAGTAACATCGTTGAGCTGACGGTAGTCTATACACATTCGAAGACTACCATCTTTCTTGTTTACGAATATGGTAGGTGACCCCCAGGGCGAAGAACTGGGGTGGATGTATCCTTTATTAAGCACCTCATCAAGTTGTTTCTTTAGCTCAACTAGTTCGGATGAAGGCATCCGATAACATTTCTTGTATATGGGTGTCGTTCCTGGCACGATATCAATGGCAAACTCGAGTTCCCGATATGATGGCATTCCTGGTAATTCTTTAGGGAATACATCTGGAAACTCACTAACACTTGTATTCATTCCACATCTAAGGATATTGCTGCAAAAACCATTTCCTTTTTAGGCATGGTTCTACGAGCCACAAACCTCACTATCTGTCCTGCCGAATTTGTTAATGTAACTTCCCTTGTTGCACAATTGATGTAGACCTGATGCTTTGTCAGCCAATACATTCCTAATAAGATGTCCAGCCTTACGAATTTAATGGCTACCAGTGTGGTAGGAACATGACTCCAAGAATCATTATTTCCAAGTCACGGCATACCAAATTTGTTTTGAGCATGGATCCCATTGATTGCACCATCATTCTTTTGTCAAAAATAGAGCAAGAACACTTGTTTTGGGCAACAAAACTCTGCGAAATAAAGGAATGGGAAGCCCCCGAGTCGAATAAAATTATTGCGTGTATGTTATTAACAGGAATCATATCAATGACCACTTCGGGGTTTTCTTGGGCTTCTTCAGCGGACAGATGATGTACCTGGCCTTGGATCAGCTCCTCCTCGGTGTAGGATTCCACGTGGTTGACTTGAGGCTTGAGGGGTGCATTCGACTTGCTGTTTTTGGGACACTGTTTTGCATAGTGTCCGATCTTCCCACAAGAGAAACATGCGTTGCTGCACTGATAGTCTTCCCGGACAGGATTGGCCACAATGTTCTTGACTTGATTGTTGGTCTTGTTGGTATTCTGCTGCCAGGTTGGTTTAAACTCAAACTGAGGCTGCTGCCAGGTACGAGCCTTCTGAACTGGCTGTCCATCCTTCTTGGGCTCAAACTTGCGTTTATGATCATTATAAACTGGCTTATTATCGTGAACCAGCTTGTGTTCCCTTTCTGCTATAAGGGCCTTGTTTACCAAAGTTTGAAATCTGGGGAAGTGATTGAGTCCTCCAAGGAATCGATCGATCTTCCTCTCTTCAGTGGACACATCATAGAGGGAATAACCAGACAAGTGATTGGATATATGCAAATACTCACTTACTGACAGGTTTCCTTGAGTGAGAGCAAGAAACTCACCATGCTTGACTTACATGATACCGGCGGGAATGTGGTACTTGCGGAAAGTGTCCTTGAATTTATCCTAAGTGATCTCATCGTCCGCATGCCACATAGCCTTAGTATTATCCCACCATATAGCGCCATCTCCTTCAAGATAGTGTGTAGCAAATGGAACCTTCTCGGCTTCTTCAATGCGGGAAATTTCAAGCTTCTTCTCAATAGTTCGCAATCAATCATCGGCTTCCAAAGGATCGGCAACTTGACTGAAATTGGGAGGCTTAGTCCTCTAAAAGTCTGATAGCTTGGAGTGATTGCCATATCGACTTCCATTCTGCCCAACCATAGGTTGCACACTTCTGAGTAACTCAAGTAAATATTGGTTTCTCCTTTCTTCGAACATTCTCATCATCTGCTCTGTTGTAGGTGGTTGCGGTGCAGGAGGTGGTGGTGGCTAATATGGTTTGGGGGAATGCCCGGCTTGTCGAGCGGAGCGACGAATAGGAGTATCGTCACCTGCCTGAATGCTGCTACCTCCTTGCGTCATCCTATTTATATGTCCCAATATGAAGCATCGAGATGAGCAACATCCATGAACGGGGAAGAAAAGCAAGCGACAAAGCCCGAAGAGAAATGATAAGAAACCAAGACGAGAAATAATGGAGAAAGGTTCCAACATAATTATACATAGATTCATACATGAAAGGAAACATCATGACAGGTACGACTACACTCATACATAACAGGAAACATCATGACAGGTACGACTACATTCATACATCCAAGCATGATGACAACCACGGACACTCTGGTGATCTAGTGCTCTGTTGGTCCTGCTGGGTCCTCCCCTGACCTGGAATCAAATCCTGAACTGACGACGTTAACGAAAACCTTTGGGTTAAAGGTAACACGACGGTGCTACCTTGAGGGCTCTCCCTCAGGGGCGGGTGCTAGATGAGTCTGGAACATAGGGGCTGCAGGAGTAGCAAGAAGTGAACCCACTCGACAGGGGACCCGTGGGTAGTTACTGTCGAGGTGCCCGAGTTACTCGGAGGGGTAACCGGGGTAGCTAGCGACCTAGAAGCTGGGGGAATAATAGGGGTAAACCCTACCAAAGGTGGAACGAAACTGGACCCAGCGGCCACCAAAGCGGTACGAGCACGAGTCAGCTCTCGGGCCACCTCGTAAATCGGAAGAAAGCTATCAATGATATAGCGGGAAAGGTATCTAGAGGGACTATCGCTCGCCGGATCAATACTAGAAAAGCAGACACGCCCATCATCGTCCAGGGATGGGTAGTAGTCGAATCCTGGATGAGTTTGCATTTGAACCTCGTTATAGTGTAACTCAATGAGAATCTCGAACGCAGCAAATTGAACAGCCTAAGCGGGTGTAGAAGCGAAACCACTCCTAGAAGACCGGGTGTATGTGCCAGATGTCAAACTGCAAATGCAAGGTAACCACCGTGTGATACTCGAGTACGGAGGCTGCCAGGCGCTCCCGGTACACCCGATACACCGGGTCATCACCATGATGGTAGAGTCGACGCCATACATTCCGAAGAAGGTGCGGCGAAGTGTACGGTGCCAGCTCCAACTGACACGCATACAACACTGGAGCCATCTACACTCACAACCATTAGTCGGTTAGTAATTAAATAAACTATATGTATGCAATGCAACAACCAAAAGCACACAAGCACCAGCGGCACTCAAAGCTAATGTCTATCGTTTGAAGTAACACGTTAGCTGTCTAGCGTGCCCTATAGTCAGCGTGGTCTGGTACCAATCGTTGTGGCACCCCGACTCAGAGCGACCGGTTTGCCTTGCATTGCCAGCCCAGAGATCAAACATTCTGGCAACACACAACAACTTGGTACAGAAATATAACCGCTTTATTAATACTAGCAGAACATAGAGCTTGATATTACATCAAGTAGTGAGGCCAAGAGGCACACTCGGTGCGTCTGAACTTATGTACATTGTTTAGTAGACATGAGCAGGGGCCTCGACATCGTGATAAGACTACGCGGCAGCGGAATGATGACATAGAAGAACTCCATCTCACAGGGACACTGATGTGGACACGGTCTAGACTGCGATACGATATGCAACTCCAACTCCGGTATGACTTCTCCTGAAACTGGCGGGACACGCCAGGTCAATACATTGAATGTACTTGCAAGCTCACACAAACAAAACAACAATGGCAAACAACAACAATGATATTTAAGAAAGTTTAATGCAAGAATTAACATGTTACTCATGAAGTGATCGTGCTCATAACAGGGCCTTTCCGACCCGCTTACCATCTCGGTCACCTTGTAACCACGAACCTCATCATATCAAGGTGATCACTTCTAGATCACAAACTAAACCACCTTGGTGGTCTCAACAATTTCACCAACATAACCACTGCCACAAATATTCATTTAGTGTGCAAGTTTAATACTTTTGTTGGTCCACGGTGCGACCTACTACAAACTTGTGTCCATGACCGAGGACGCGACTATCGATAAATTGAATACACTCTGCAGAGGTTAGCACATTGTACCCACACCACGGAACCCATGGCCTCGGACTCCCATTCGGGTGGACCAATGGTGTTCCGACAGAACCAGTCTATTGCTGTAACATCCCAAATTTTCAATTTGGAATGTTATACATTAGATCATCATTGCATATCATATTTTATTGCATTTTGGTTTGATCCTAGAAATTTCGCGCAACTCAAGGACCTGCGGAGAGAGTTGGGAATTTGGTTATTTTCATATTTGAGTTTTTCTCAAATTTTGAAAAAGGATCATTTGATTTTAATTTCGTATATTTCAATTATAGACATAAGAGAGAGGGAATAAAATGACTTTCCCAAAATAAAGAAATATTGAGGATTTAATAATAAAATCAAATAAGATTTTTATTTTGGAGTTTTATCGCTATTTTATTTGAATTGGGAAAAATACGCGTTTTTCCTAATTGCATTTTAGGCCCAAACAAATGTTCATCTTGTCCGGCTTATTTTTAGAGGACGGGGAAAACTTATTTCAGGAATTTTGGAGTCCGTTTAGTATTTCTTTTCTTTCTTTTTCTTTAGGTCCGAATTATTAAAAAAACCGACCTCGGGCCGTATTCGGCCAGGACTCCTCTCGGTCGGCCCCTTTAAATAGCGGAAACACTAACGGCCACATGTGTGGGCGTTACCCAACTCGCCCACACGCCTCGATCGTCGTCCAGTGCCTTTTGCACAAATCTTGGCACGAAAAGGTTGATTTTGTGCGCCACGTAGGACGGGGCTAGTGTGTGGGCGTTGAAGAGTTTGCCCACACGCTAGCAACACACTGTTTGCCAGCTGTGCTGTGTGGGCGAACTAGTTTCTGCCCACACAGCCAGCCACCTAGTTCATGCGCGTGTGGGCGAACTACTTTTCGCCCACACGACACTTCTGTGTTGTGGATGGCAACTGTAATTAGATGAACGTGGCAACTAGGTAAACACACATGGCAACTGTAATTTTTTTGCTAGACGGCAACTGCAGTTGCGTGTACTTGGCAACTAGATAAACACACATGGCAACTATAGTTAGACCACACATGGCAACTAGGTAAACACACATGGCAACTACTGTTTGACCATATGTGGCAAGTAGTTAATCACACACGGCAAATATGGTTGGACCACACGTGGCAACTAGGTAAACACACATGGCAACTACTGTTTGACCATATGTGGCAAGTTGTTAATCATACACGGCAACTACGGTTTGATTACACGCGGCAACTACCATAAATTAGACATGGCAACTATAGTTAACCAAAACAGATAGAGTTGCCATGCTTTTACAAATACACTTGCCATCCCGGATAACTACATCTGCCAACCAGGATGGTAACTAAATCGTCATCCTGTGGTGTACCTAATGTAGTAGCGCCCGGACGTGTGGGCATTTTTGCTTCGTACCACACGCGCAGGATGTAGATGAGTAGTACTTGTTGGCGTGTGGCACGAAGCAGTCGCGCCCACACGTGTGGGCAATTCTAATATCCGCCCACACACAGCCCGTGTGGGCTACCTCCTGCTCACACCACACACGGTGTGTGGGCGCATGTCGAATACACCACACGTGTGGCAGTTATCGGCGTCCTTAAATAGTGCGCCCCCGAGCCGCCAGCCCACCCCAGCCCACCCTGCCGCCTAACCCTAACCCTAGCCCGCCGCCGCCGCCGCCGCCGCCGAACCCGCCGCCGCCCCGCGCCCGTGCCGGAGCCGCCCCGCGCCACCGCCGCCGACACTGCCGCCCCCCGCCGGAGCCGCCACCCGCCGCCGCCGCCTGTTGAGGTAGCCGCTGGAGCTCGTCGCCGCCGCCGTCGGTTTTCTTTAGAAAACCTCCCTTTTAAAAAAAAAACCGCGGTCATTTTTTTATAGATCGGTTTAGTTTTTTTCGGTTTATTTATTTTGCGGACGGTTCGTTTTAAGAACGGTTTTCGTCGTTTAGCCGCAGACAGCGAACGTTCGTCCGTTAGCCTGTTCGTCCGTTTTTCTTTTTCTCGGATTTTCCGCGATTATTTTCGATCGCGATTTCTGATCCGATTTTTGTTCTAGTATAACTTTTCGCTCGTTTATCGGAATCAGGCGATTCAAGCGCCTGGAGTTTCGTCTCGAAACCCTCTTTCTGTTTAACCCACTCAAACAAGTTTTTGCTACGGTAAAATTGACTTAGGTCCAGATTAGTAAACAAAGCTTGTTTCTTTCGCCGTTTGACTTTTGTTGCTTCATTTGATTTGATTCTTTTTGCAAACCGGAGTTCTTTAGTTGACCTTTCTGGTTAGATCTCTTATTTGAGTTTTACCCGTGCATTAGATGAGTGCTTATTGTATGCTTGTTTGTTTGCGATAGAGTACCTGGAGTGCGCAGCGTGCTACTACGAGTCTCTTGGTTTCACGGATCATCAACAAGGCAAGTACCACTTTGGTCATACCTCTTTACTACCCAGTTTTGTTGCATTAGATCAATCCTCAAACAATTGCATGATTAGGATCTGATTAATATGTGGTTTTTGGGAAGTAGATGAGGTAGTACCTATTGTCCTGTTTATTTTCCAACCTTTGGGAGTTACTTCTACGTTTGCTTATATTGCTATGCTAGTAGACGTGAGATTGCTTATATTGGGTGAGTGTGTCCATGACAGATGTGAGATTGTTAATTAATGGTTTACTTAAGGTGGCAACTTTAATACATATCTAGGTGGATTGAGGCACCTGGGGAACCCAGTGTTGCCTGTATTTTTTGGAAATCCTGGGGTACCGTGTGATTCTCCTATGGACCGCCACCCAGGCTCAAAGGGATCATGAGATTATTCATGCTATAAACTTCCATGTGCAGCCGCAAGCTACTATGGGCTCTAGCATAGTTGAGTATGTTGTGTGACCTCTTTCAGTGGTAGACTAGCAGATGTAGGGGATGTAGGTTGGTACTGTCTACCCAGAGTAAAGAGTTAATGCTTCTGAAAGACTATGTCTAGGTCATCCATTTCTCAAACACCATGTAGTGCGAGAAAACCAACGGAGGAGATCGACTCTTGCGGGGAAAAGTGCGCAAACCTCTGCAGAGTGTACAAACTAATCATGGTTAGTCGTGTCCCCGGTTATGGACGTTTGAGTATCTAGTACCTAGATTATCATGTGAATATCATCATGTTACTTAATTTAACTTGTTGGGTTTAATGTTGATGCTTAATTGGGATTGAGTTGGGTGAACCTTCTCAATGTTTAACAACCACCATGATAGTTAAATAAAATTTATTCCTTTGTTGTAGGGAAAAATTGGCTTTATGCAAAACTGTAACCATAGAGCTTTCCACCAGCCATATATGCATGTAGTGATAGCATTATTCTGTCCATTACTCTCTATGTGTTACATTGCCAGCATATTCGATGTGCTGACCCGTTTTCGAGCTGCAACGTTCATGTTGCAGACTTTTCAGACGACGAGTAAGGTGACTTAGGTCGTGATCTTATACCCAGTGATGCTGTTTGAGTTGCTGGACTCGCTTTATCTTCCAAGCCTTCCGCTGTTATCATGATTAGATGGCCTTAAGCCATATTTATTGTAATAAGTTCTCTTTTGAGACATTCAATGTAATGAGTGTGTGATTGCTACTCTGTTATAAATCCTTCAAGTACTGTGTGTGTTAGCATTACCAATGCAGGGATGACATTGTTGCACAGAGATCAGACTATTTGAGGTCTGGTCGCTACAAGATGGTATCAGAGCACACGCGGACTGTAGGACACGACCACTAAGCTAAAGCCCTAGATCACTACTCTCTTCTCATTTCTGACTCCTCTCCTTTTCTACTCTTTTAGGATGGTGGATGCAAGGAACATGTTCGCACAACCGGATGAAGATACACCCTTTGGACGCCACTTGAAGGAAGTCACTAGATACCTGAACATCGGAGTACCAAGCTTCACCGGGACCTACATCGCCACTTTACCAGAAGAGGAGCATTGGATGATTCAAGTTCAAGTTCCAGGAAGGACGTTCATGCCCTTCACTGAGCCCATAGAGTTTTCCTTTGATGCACCAACCTGGAGTCTAGGAAAGAGCATGGCAGCCCACATCACCATGGGACACATTGGAGAAGTTTACCACAAGGGTCTCAAGGATACTATTTACCAGATTTGTGGGCGCCGAGATGAGCAATGGGAGATGATCAACACCAGAAAGGATAGATCAATTGCAGCTTTCATCCAGGAGTTAAACCAGCACATTCGCCACCAGGAGAACCAGATGTGGGCAGGCATGATAGATCTGAAGAAGGCTATGACCAAGATCACGGAGCTGGAGGAAGAACTCAAGTCTACACGTGATGGATATGAGGAGGAAATGACGACACTCGTGGAGAAGAATGATGATCTGAAGAAGAAGCTAAAAGTATTTATGGGATTCCCCGCGACTGGAGGAGAAGACGATGATAGCACTTGCCCGGAAAACTACATCATCATCAATGACACCGACGCGAACCCCGACGATAGAGATGATGACTTTGTTGATGAAGCTGGAGCAGATATCATGGAGTCTTCGACCGACCAATTTTTCTAGTTGACCACCATAACAGTAGTAGTATTCCCCCATGTATATAGCATAGTCCGAGCACTTTGTAACGATAGTTAGTCTGTTGTATGCCCTTGTTTGAATTGATTGAAGTGATATTGTTGGAGTTTGTCTCATGCACATATGGGTAGTGTTTTCTCTCTAGACCTCACTCTATTCTGTATTCTCATCTTTTCTAAACCCTCAGATGCCTCCGAGACGTGACAATGGATTTGCTTTCCCACCGGAGCTCACTTAGTTGATCCAGCAGCAGAATGCATTGATGCAGATGCTAGTCTAGAATCATAATCAGGGGAACAACAACAACAACAACAACAACAACAACAACCCACCAACACCACCACCTGTTGATCACTTAGCCCGTTTCTTGAGGCTAAATCCGCCGGTGTTCTCTAGTAGCACCGAGCCAATAGTTGCAGATGATGGGCTCTACAAGATGGGAAGGGAGTTGACCACTGCAGGATGCACAGCAGCGGAGAAGGTCTGTTTTGCCGCACATCAGCTTGATGGACCCGCAGCATCATGGTGGGAGAATTTCATTGCCACTTATCCTATCGACACTGTCACATGGGACCAGTTTCAGCAGGCTTTCCGTACTGCCCATGTTTCAGCTGGAGCTATGGCCATGAAGAAGCGTGAGTTTTGCAACTTGCGTCAAGGAGGGCGTACAGTTGGCCAGTATGTGGATGACTTTAGTAAGCTAGCACGTTATGCCCCAGATGACGTTGCTACGGATGCATCTAAGCAGGAGAAGTTTCTAGAAGGACTGAATGATGAGCTGAGCATGCAGTTGATGGTGGCAACCTTCAACAACTATCAGGAGTTGGTAGATATAGCTCTCATGATTGAAGGGAAGCAGCAGCAGATTGACAGCCGCAAGAGGAAGTATGGACAAGGGAAGTACAATTCTGGAGCTCAGCAAAAGCCTCGTTTTACCCCAAACTCGGGAGGACCTTTTCAGCATACCCATGGAGGAGGGAGCTCGCACAGCCATAGTGGCCCCAAGAATGGTAATGGGAATGGAGGAAGCAATGGATAGAACCGTACCAACCCATCAACCCCAGCCAAGAAGGACCTGAGCCACATCACTTGCTACAAGTGCCAGAAGACTAGACATTATGCCAATGAATGTCCTGAAGCTAAGAATGGAAATGGCAATGGAAGCTCTGGGAAGAAGCCGAACCCTTTCAACAGGGGACAGGTGAACCACGTTAGCGTGGAGGAGGTTGAAGCCCAACCAAATGCAGTAATAGGTAAGTTTTTGGTTAAGTCATTTACTGCAATCGTTCTTTTTGATACTGGTGCATCACATTCATACATATCAAGGGGATTTTTGGATAAGTATAAACTGCCAACCCAAGCCCTTAGGTCACCCATGTTAGTAACCTCGCCAAGATCAGAGTATATGGCTAGTCTATGGTGTGATCGGTTACCATTAAGGATTGGTAACTATGTGTTCCCCTCAAACCTAATAATATTGGAGTCGCAAGGACTGGATGTGATATTAGGCATGGATTAGTTATCAAAGTATGGAGGGAACATTGAATGCGCTAGTAAGTCGATTTTGCTTACCACCCCAGAAGGAAGAAGGATCAAGTATGTATCCTAGCATGTGCCCAAGAGGACTCACGTAAATTCCTTATCAGGAGTTGTGCAGGAGGAAGTACTAGTGGTAAAGGATTTTCCTGATGTATTTCCGGAAGAGTTGCCAGGCATGCCACCGGATAGAGACGTTGAGTTTTTGATTGAGCTTTTGCCAGGCATAGGGCCAATATCTAAGAGACCGTACAGGATGCCTACAAAGGATTTGGAGGAAATTAAGAAGCAGATTAAGGAGTTACTGGATAAAGGCTATATTCGCCCAAGTTCGTCACCTTGGGGATCACCAGTGCTTCTAGTGGAGAAGAAGGACAGATCATTGAGGATGGTTGTTGATTATCGAGGATTGAATGAGGTGACAATCAAGAACAAGTACCCACTGCCGATGATCAATGATTTGTTTGACCAGTTGCAAGGAGCTAAAGTATTTTCCAAGATCAATCTGCGATCAGGATACCACCAGCTGAAGATTTGAGAGCAGGATATACCTAAGACAACTTTTACCACCAGGTACGGGCTGTATGAGTATACCGTTATGTCATTTGGTCTGACTAACGCTCCTGCCTATTTCATGAACATGATGAACACGGTGTTTATGGAGTTTCTGGATAAGTTCGTTGTGGTGTTCATTGATGACATTTTGGTCTACTCAAAGAATGAAGAGGAGCATAAGGAGCATTTGCGTTTGGTACTTGGGAAGCTCAGAGAACATCAGTTATATGCCAAGTTCAGCAAGCGTGAGTTTTGGTTGAAGCAAGTTGGATTCCTCGGATATGTTATATCCGGAGAAGGAATAGCAGTAGACCCCACCAAAGTTGTCACTATGACAAATTGGGAAGCACACACGTCAGTTGGAGAGATCCGGAGTTTTCTTGGACTCACAGGATACTACTGGAGGTTCATTGAGAATTTCTCAAAGATTGCAAAACCCATGATGGAGTTGTTGAAGAAGGACACCAAGTTCAAATGGACTGAGGAATGTGAGGCCAGCTTTCAGGAGTTGAAGAAACGTTTGGTTACATCACTGGTGTTGATTCTGCCCGATCAGCGCAAGGATTATGAAGTATATTGCGACACTTCTCGTCGAGGACTTGGAGCAGTGATTATGCAGGAGGGAAGAGTCCTTTTGTATGCCTCACAATAGCTTAAGCCCCATGAGTTGAATTATGCTACACATGATTTGAAGTTAGCAGCCGTAGTGCATGCATTGAACACATGGAGACATTTTCTCATCGGAAACCATTGTGAGGTGTACACGGATCACAAGAGTTTGAAGTACATTTTCACCCAGAAGGAGTTGAATCTCAAGCAAAGGAGATGGTTGGAGCTCATCAAGGATTATGATATGAGATTGCATTATCACCCCGGAAAGGCTAACGTAGTAGCCGATGCGTTGAATCGCAAGAGCCATGTCAACACTCTCATGACCGGCGGGTTACCAAAGGAGTTAGCCGAGGATCTTCGCGAGCTATGTTTGGAGATAGTTCCGAGAGGCTATGTAGCAGCATTGGAGATTTAGTCTACTTTGATGGATAAGATCAGAGAAGCTCAGAAGACTGACAAGGAGATTGCCGAGATAAAGGAGAAGATGAGCAAAGGAAAGGCTAAAGGATTTCGTGAGGATGAGCATGATACATTGTGGTTTGAGGACCGCGTTTATGTGCCTAATGACCCGGAGGTCAGGAAGTTGATTTTTCAAGAGGCCCATGATTCGCCTTATTCGATTCACCCATGAAATACCAAGATGTATTTGGATTTGAAGGACACTTTTTGGTGGACCGGAATCAAGAAAGATATTGCGGAGTATGTATTAGTTTGTGATGTATGTCAGAGAGTAAAGGCAGAGCATCAGAAGCTAGCAGGATTGCTACAGCCATTGCCGATACCCGAATGGAAGTTGGATAAGCTAGGCATGGATTTTATCATGGGATTACGCAGGAAACGTTCAGGCCATGACTCAATATGGGTTGTAGTCGACCGTTTGACTAAGGTAGCTCATTTCATCCCAGTGAAGACCACTTATACAAGTGCTAAGTTGGCAAAGATATACATGACCATGATCGTATGTCTGCATGGAGTTCCGAGGACCATTGTATCAGATAGAGGAACCCAGTTTACCTCAAAGTTCTGGAATCAGTTGCACGAAACTTGGGGTACCAAGCTAGAGTTCAGTACAGCCTTTCATCCACAGACAGATGGACAGACCGAGAGAGTCAATCAGATTCTGGAGGACATGCTGAGAGCTTGTGCGCTAGATTATTGTTGGGGATATAACTATTAGGTATGTCCCGCCTAGGAGGGGCTAGGTTATACCTATGAGTATTTTTGAAGCCCAAGACCAAGATCGAAGATGGTGGTTCAGTAAGGGACCAAAGCCCAGAAGCGACTTAAGGCCCGTAGTGATAAACCGCCATGTATGCGTGACTTGTGTTGTAAGACAAGGAATATTAAGAGACCGAGCCGGACACTATTTATGAGTCGGCCAGGACTCTGTAGAATCGTTGGGCGTCGGCCTCTGTATATAAAGAGACGACCCAGCGGCGGGTCAGGGCAGGTAACATCAACTCGAGAGCTAGGTTAGCGATTCGCTCCCTGGTCATCGAAGACATAAGCAATCCCACTCAAAACTGGACCGTAGGCTCTTACCTTCACCGTAAGGGGCCAAACCAATATAAACCTCGTGTCCATTGTCCCAATTAACCCCTTCAAGCTTCCTAGCTGCGATGGCTCCACGACTAAGTCCTTTCACTAGGACATCTGCTGTGACAATTCCATGACAGTTGGCGCCCACCATGGGGCCAGCGCAAGGTGGATTTGAGTTCTTTAAGGGCAGCTTCGAAGGGCTCAAGGGATACGCTGTGGGCCGGATGACCAAGAGTCGTCGCGGCAAGCTCTACATCGACGACACAGGCTAGGGCCCCGGCGCCGTCTCAATTGAGTACGGGTACCGGGTCCCCTTCGGCGGAATTCACGTCTTCATCGGCAAGATCAGCGAGCCGGGCCCTGAGCCGGACATCTGCACCAACCTCGTCGAGACGGCTCAGCGTGAGAGACCCGCCCGAGCTCTGTCGGCTGTGAAGCGTGCCTTCGTGGGTTGCATCCACGAAGGACCCTCTAAAAGATCTACCTCTGGCGGTGAGACGACCATCTACTCTGATGGTGAGTCGTCCATAGGTGAGACAGATTCGTTGTATCAAGTGCAGGATGGCAGGCTTGGAGGCTGTTCCGATGGCAGCAGTATTCCAGATTGCTTCGAGCTGCCAAGCAGGGTTGGGATCTTCATGGCCGGCACACAACCTATCCAAGACTCCACAGCCGCAGCAGCCATAACCTCCGGGTCAGCAGCATCCGGGGCAGGAGGCCCTGTGCGCTCGCCTGCTCAGGTGTTGATGGATCTCATAGACAAGCTGACCACCCTGTTAACCACCATAGTCAACCTGGTGGATCAAGATCGTCATGATGCGGAGGTGGCAGAGTTAAAATTGGATATGGTGCAGGCTAAAGAAGACCTAGCAGTGGAAGATGTCAGGATAACCACAGAGCGGGCGGCTCTGGATGTTCAGGCTCAGCAGATCCAGGCACATACTTTCCGGCTCACGCAAGACGAGAACGCGGATAATGAGGTCATGAGGAGAAGGCATCAGAATACTCAGTCTCGACTCCCCCCGGTTTATGATCCTCGCAATCTCTTTCACACACCAGGGGCAGGGCCCAGTAACCCGTCGTGCCTCTCCCCGCGTACAAGTAACCCATCGTGGCTATCACCGCGTACAGGGGCGGATCGTGTTGCAGCACCCGGGGACGGCGCACCAGTTCAACCACAAATGATGGGACCTCCCCGCGTAACCATGGCTCTACCTCAGTATGTAACAACATCTCCGAGTCACTATTCTAACCCATTGGAGAACATGATAGCGGCAGCAGCGCGGTTGGCAGCTCCCCCAATTGATGGTGACTTTCCGGTGGCGGTTGAAACCCGCCGGGTCAGGGAACTTCTTCAGACGGCCTTAGCACAACAGGAGGCGTACTTATACAGCCGGGAAAGGATTCATTCGACCCCTCGTCCAAGCCGAAGCCCGAGTTATAGCAGGCACATGGATTCGGTGGCTGTTTCGAGCAACATCGGGAGACGTAACCAGCCAGGTGGGCATGACCCGATGCGCCATGAGGCCTGCAACTTGGTAGAGCAAGACAGAATACGTCAAGAGGCTGAGCGAGCGGCTCAGTAGGCGGCTGAGCAGGCCGCTCAGTTGACGGCTTACCAGCCATATCTGGCTTATCTAACAACTTCTATCGAGGCAGGTGTGGCCACCAGGACCAGAGGAGTCCCCTGTCTAGTGCCAGCTCTACGCAACGAGCGCTTGCCAAAAGATTTTAAGGGGCCTAGGAAGGTGCCGAATTACATGGCCGACTTACAGCTCGGGGCATGGATCGAAAGCTACGAGATGGCTATGGAGTTATTGGAGGTCAGTGATGCTGCAATGGCTAAGTACTTTACCATGATGTTGGATGGGACCGCCCACACTTGGTTGAAAGGCCTGCCACCTAATTCAATCAGTTCATGGACGAAGCTAAAGGCCCGGTTCATCCAGAATTTCAAAGATACGTGCAAGCAGCCCATGTCGATTGTGGATCTGACGAATTACAAGCAAGAGGAGGGCGAGTCTACAACCCATTGGGTGCGCCGGGTTAAAGCCATAACACATTCATCTGATAAGATGGATGCCGGCTCTACAGTCTTAATGTTGGAGAAAAATTGCCATTTTTTGCCTCTGAAACAAAAGCTTGGGCGGCTCAAGCACGATTGTAATAATATGGGCACGCTGATGGCGGCTCTGGTCAAGTATGCCGACTCTGATAGTACCAAGGATCCCGATTCTGATGATGACAAGGCAGGGAAGGGAAAGAAGAATGGCAATGGCAAGGGACCTCAGCACAACCTGGCTAATCAAGGAGGTAATAAACGTAAGGCTGATGGTCGTTTGGATTTTGTGGCTAACACCAGTGCGCAGGGTAGCAACCAACGGAGAAAAGGGAGGCCACCTCCCCGGTCTGGTGGGTCAGGCCCCACACTTGAGCAATTTTTAACGAGCCCTGTCCGAGACACGTCACTCAACAGAAGCCGGCTACCCATTTATGGAAGGACTTTACAATCATGAAGGCCTTCAAAAATTCCAACATGTTTGATGGTAACAATGGGTAGGGCGGCGGCTCAGGTGGCGGCAGCTTTCATGTGCCGGGTGGCGGGTCAAATCCCAATTTACAAAATTCTCAAGGCAACCAAGGCGGGTATAACCAACAATCTGGCCCGGGCGGTCAGCAACAGTAGCAAGGTGGATATCAGAGTAATCCGAAGCAGCTGAATGGTGGGAAGTATCACGTGTTTACCACCAGCTTATGCAAACGAGACCAGAAACTTCATAAGAGGGTTGTGAATGCTGTTGAGCTGGCAGTTCCTTGTTATTTGAGATGGTCCGAGCAGCCTATTTTATGGAGTAGGGAGGATCACCCTCCCCGGGTTGATAATCTAGGTCACTTAGCCCTGGTGGTGGCCCCTCAGGTGGGTGGGTATAAATTCACCAAGGTGCTCATGGATGGAGGCAGCAGCATCAATATCCTCTATTATGAGACCTTCCGTCGCATGGGGCGAACTAATAAGAGCCTTAAGCAGTCCAACACTGTCTTCCACGGGGTCGTACCCGGTAAATCGGCATATCTAGTCGGCAAGATCGAATTGGAGGTGGCTTTCAGGGTTGAATATGACTCCAGAGCTGAGAAATTGACGTTTGAGGTAGTCAAGATCAAGAGCCCATATCATGCCCTGTTCGGACGGCCGGCTTCTGCCAAATTCATGGCACGGCCGTGTTATGTGTACTTGCAGCTCAAGATGCCGGGTCATAATGGAACCATTATGGTGCATGGGAGCTGGAAGGTGGCCCTAGAATGTGAAGAAGGTGACGCGGCTTATGCTGAGTCAGTTTGTGCGATGGAAGAGTTAAAATTCTACAAAGACAATGTCGGCCCGGTAGATATGACATCTTTAAAGAAGCCAACCACAGAACATGAGTCGATCATGAAGTTTAAGTCGGCTAATGATACTAAGCTTGTTGACTTTGTTCCAGGCGACTCATCCAAACAGTTTAGTATCAGTGCTAAAATTTGGATCCCAAATAGGAAAGCGCGCTCATCGAGTTCATCCGTGAGAATCGGGACATTTTTGCATGGAAACCTTCTGACATGCTAGGTGTACCGAGAGAACTCGCTGAGCACACTTAATATTGATCCAAAGTTTAAGCCGGTCAAGCAGTTTCAATGGCGGTTTAATGAGGAGAGGAGGAAGGCCATTGGTGAGGAAATAGCCCGGCTCTTAGCAGCTGGATTCATCATCGAAGTGTTTCATCCAGAGTGGTTGGCTAACCCAGTGCTTGTGCTCAAGAAAAACGGCACTTGGCTTATGTGTGTGGATTACACGGACTTAAACAAGGTTGTCTGGCTGATCCTTTTGCTCTCCCTCGTATTGATCAAATCATTAATGCTACAGCGGGTTGTGAGCGTTTGAGTTTTTTGGACGCTTACTCTGGTTATCATCAGATCAAGATGGCAGTTAAGGACCAGGACAAGACATCGTTCATTACTCCGTTTGGAGCCTTCTGCTATGTGTCAATGCCTTTTGGGCTCAAGAGTGCCCAGGCGACTTACCAGCGATGTGTGCAGAATTGCCTTCATAATCAAATTGGGCGCAATGTTCATGCTTATGTCGTTGACATTGTAGTAAAATCCAGAGAGAAGGAGACCTTGATTGATGATCTCAAGGAAACCTTTGACAATCTTCGGGTTTACAAGATGATGCTTAACCCGACCAAGTGTGTTTTTGGTGTGCCTGCACGCAACCTTTTGGGTTTTCTAGTTTCTAACAGGGGCATCGAGGCTAACCCGGAGAAGATCAAGGCCATCACCTCTCTGGCCAAACCAGCATGTATCAATGCCGTTCAGCGTTTGGCGGGTCGTATCGGTGCTCTAAGCCGATTCATAAGCCAGTTAGGAGAGAAGGCCATGCTACTATATCAAATGATGAAGAAGACAGATAGCATCACCTGGAGTTATGCTGCAAATGTTGCTTTTGAAGATCTGAAGAGACAGTTGGCTGAGCCGCCGGTTCTTGCTGCTCCCATTGACAAGGAGCCCTTATTACTACATGTGGCTTCTAACACGCGTGCTGTCAGCGTGGCCATCATGGTAGAGCGCAGGGAGGCTGGCAAGGAACACCCGGTTCAACGGCCGGTTTACTACATCAGCGAGGTGCTGATTGAGTCCAAGCAGCGATATCCGCACTGGCAAAAGCTCGTCTATGGGATGTTCATGGCAAGCCGGAAGCTTAAGCAATACTTCTTGGGCCACCCCATCACTATGGTTAGTTCTGCCCCTTTGGGGGATATCATTCAAAACAGAGAGGCCACAGGACGAGTGGCCAAATGGGCCATTGAGCTTGGGCCTCATGGCTTAAAGTATGTGCCGCGCATAGCTATCAAGTCTCAAGCGCTAGTGGATTTCATCAACGATTGGACAGAGCTACAAATGCCTGAAGAAAAGCCGAACAACACATACTGGACAATTCATTTTGACGGGTCCAGGCAATTGGAGGGCTCGGGGGCTGGAGTTGTTTTGGCTTCCCCTCGAGGTGACAAATTTTGTTATGTGCTCCGGTTGATGTTTCCCTGTACTAACAATGCAGCTGAGTATGAAGCCTTACTCCATGGACTCCGGATGGCTAAGGAGATGAGCTTAAGCCGGGTAAGGTGCTTCGGCGACTCAGATCTGGTGGCTCAGCAGGTATTAGGAAAGTGGGATTCTAAGGATCCTCTCATGGTGGCTTATCGCCGTGAAGTCGATGCAATTGCGGGACACTTCAAGGGTTATCAGGTGGAGCACATTGACCGCAGAAAGAATGAGGCGGCTGATGCTTTAAGCCGGCTGGGATCTCAGCGTAAGCCGGTGCCACCTAATACTTTTTTGGATATTCTGCATAACCCTTCTGTCAAGCTACCCACAGAGAAAGACTTGGTGTTCCTGACCCAGAAGCACAATTGGTGGCGGCTCTTCATGTCATTCCAGTTGGACGGTGCCATACCTAGCTTATATGACCCGGGGCGAGTTGCCTGAGGATGAAACATTGGCCAGGAAGATAACCCGGTGATCTAAGTCTATGATGATTATCAATGGCGAGTTGCATCATCGCAGTGTTACAGGGGCATTTCAGCATTGTGTCTCTCCTGAAGAAGGCCAAGAAATTCTCCGTGAGATTCATGAAGGGGATTGTGGTCACCACGCCAGGTGAAAATCCCTCGTGGCTAAGGCTTTCCGTTATGGATTCTATTGGCTGACGGGTCATGCTGATGCAGAGGACTTGGTCAGTAGATATGATGGTTGTCAGAAGTTCTCAAGACGGGCTCATGTGCCGGCTCAGGAATTGAGGATGATTCTAATTACGTGGTCGTTCGCAGTCTAGGGACTTGACATGGTTGGGCCTTTCAAAAGGTCCTGATGAGGACATCAATACAATTGTTACAACCACAGCCCCTACTGCTATACATACTGGACCAATTACTAGAGCTCGCGCACGCCAACTAAATTACCAGGTACTTTCGTTTCTTGGTAATGATTCTAATGTTCATGAGAATATGATGCTGCCTAAATTGGATACATTTGTTTTGCTTACAAATGAAGGGCCTAGCTTGGAGAAGGAACATTAGAGCAAGAACAAGCATGGAGATGATGGCATGCGCAAGGGGAACAAGAACGGAGTTACAAGTGATGATTTCAGGACTTTGAAGCCACCATAATGGGTGCATGAAGACTTGGACGAAATATAGAAGATGCCACTTCATAAATTTCGTCTCGAGTCTATTCTAGGTGCTGCCACACCTTATTATTGGGCCAGGCCCATGTAATTTTGAAATACATAAGTATAGGCTATTTTTAGAGTTCGTATGTGAGGGGAAACAAGAGATAGGGTTGATTTCGGACCCCTCCACCAAGGGCCACGAAATTCCCCCCTCTTCCTCCATATATACAACCCTTAGGGCATCGTTTAGACTTTGGATTTTGTTTAGATTAAAGTTCGTAATAGCTGCAACTTCGCGTACTTCGTTTGTGTTCAACGACCAGACAAAGGCGTCATAGAACCCCACCTTGATCAATAAAGCTTTCATCTTATATTCGCAATATCCAGATTGCAATCTTAGTTTCTTGCTTGTTCTTCGTTTGCTCGCAGGAAAAAGACCCTCGTGGTCAGGTTGATCATGCTCCGGTGTGGTCAATAACCTTTCGGAGTTGGTTTAGCGATTTCTAAGGTGCGACGTCCTCGCACGTTCGTAGTCGGATCGTCAAAGTCGACTTCCACCAAAGCGATATCCATCATCTCATCGAAAGACAGGACACCTTTGCCTCTATCAAGTGGTATCAGATTTCCAGGTTGCTCGGTGAGATTTTACAGTTTTTCGTAGTTTAGATCGAGTTTGTTCTTCATACCTATAGTCCACAAAAAAGCCAAAAAAAATTAGGGTTAGTTCATCCCATCCGAAACAATCTGAGCCTTTGCATAATCTTTTCTGTATTTGCTTTGTTTAATTTGCGGTTGCATCGTCGTGTCAAGTTGCTGGTCTTAGCGTCTAGTCCTTTAGATTTTCGAGTTCTGTTCACAGGTTGTCACGTCATCGCTGCCATATATCACCATCGCATCATAATCGTCGTTGCTGCCATATACCACCACCACATATTCACCGCCAATCCGAGTCCATATACGCCACCACATATCCGCCGCCATCACGCCAATCCGAGTCCACCTGCAACATATATCCGCCACCAGTCCGAGTTCCACCAGATTCATCTCCGCCACCAGTCCGAGTTCCACCAGTTTCATCTCCGCCACCAGTCCTATTCCGAGTCCAGTATTTTGTTACTCTGTTTTGGATTTCCAGATCACGCAATACTCCAAGTCGTGACAGAGAAGGACTCCCCAACTTCCGTGCTACCCGCAGTAGAGAAATAGTTCCAAACTCAAAAAAAAAATAAGTCTGGAAAATTCTGGCTAGGCAGTTTTTAGACCATTTGTAGACTTTTTCGAAAAAAATGGTTGCGGAGCAAAAAAAGAGGAAAAAAAGTGCAAAAAAAAGGAAAAAAAGAGAATTTTTTTTCAGAGTGTTCTCCTCCCTTGTTTATGTGTCGCGCCGTGATTTTGTTGGTGTTCTAGGCTCGCGTCTCTAGCACAGTCTAGCCTAGGACCAGCACAGTACCGTCATTGAGCGTTTATTCAACTTTGCATCTCTGAATTGATTATTGCTGACCCTTTTTGCTACCATATTATAAGCCTTCCCAGCTCCACATACATCTACGTCGTGCGTTTGACTCTCCCTGTTAATCGCTCAATCCAAGCTTTGAGAGTTTTGACTACAACGGTTGCCGATCACCACCTGCTGCTGGGTAAGAACTGGTAAGAATTTGAGATTTGCTTGACGGGTTTGTGATACACCACCACCACTTCTTAGTAGTCTGTAGTCTCATATTCTTGTGTGTTTCTATTTGCTGCTAACCATGGTAGGATCACAAACTGATGAGACTGACTGGGAGAACCTAACGAACAAACAGCTACATGATAAATTTCAGCAAATGATGAGTGGACAGGTGCAAGATGTGCTAAACAGATTTGACAAGGCAATGGAGAAGATAGATGGCATGGAGAAGACATTCGAAACAAAGCTCGATAACAAGTTTAATGAATTGCTCGCGCGTCTTCCACCACCACCACCCGCTGCACCTAACGCACCTCTCCAACAACAACAACAACAACAACGACTACCTCCACATCGCAAAACAGCCCTCCGCCGAGCGAGCCGTGTCCCTCTTGCGTTTGGCCAAACTGTTGGTGCCGATGTTGATACTTCTGTGGCTCCTGCTGCTGATCCGGAGGAGGATGATTATGTGGGAGATTACGAGGATGAGGTTGATCAAAATCAGAACTACGTGCAACCACCTGCACCACAACCACCAGGTCGTCCACATGCAAATAATCACAATGGTAGGGCTCTCCCTCAGGTACAAGATCATGACCATCTTCCTAAACTGAAATTGAATATTCCACCATTTGAGGGTAGATATGTTCCTGATATATATCTTACTTGGGAGTTAGAAACTGAACAACGATTTACATGTTTACAATATCCCGAGGAGAGACGGGTTGCCGCTGCTGTTTGTGCTTTCACTAGTTTTGCATGTGTATGGTGGTCTCAACATTGTAGATTATATCCTATTCCAACTACTTGGGCTGCTTTGAAAGCTGCTATGCGTACTCGTTGGGTTCCACCATATTATCAACGTGAATTGCTTCAAAAGTTGCAGCGCTTAAGACAAGGGAAAAATTCTGTAGAAGAATATTATCAGGAATTACAAACTGGCATGATTAGATGTGGTATTGTTGAGGAGAATGAAGCTATGCTTGCTCGTTTTCTGGGTGGATTAAATAGAGAGATTCAGACCATTCTAGACTATAAGGAGTATACTAATATCACTCGTTTATTCCATCTTGCTTGTAAAGCTGAACGTGAAGTGCAGGATCGACAAGCATTGGCGCAAACTAACTTTTCTGCAGGCCGACCTTCATCATGGACACCTCGTGCATCTTCTACTTCAACTGCACCAGCACCTCCATCAGGTGCCACCTCCAGCCGTGATACAAGAAAACAGGCGCAACCACCATTATCTGCCAAGAGCGCACCTGTCGGGCCTGCACAGAGTTCTTCTTCTTCCATGGCATCAACAGGGCACACAAGTGATATTATTTGTCGTCGTTGTAAGGGAAGAGGTCATTATGCGAGAGAATGCAAATCTCAGCGTGTGATGGTTGCTACCAAGGATGGTGGGTATGAGTCCGCTAGTGACTATGATGAGGAGACTTTGGCTCTTATTACACGTGAAGAACATGGTGGAGATGATTCTGATCATGAGACGCAATACATGGCTCCTGAAGACGCTGACAGGTATGAATGTTTAGTTGCTCAACGTGTTTTGAGTGTGCAGGTTACACAAGCTGAGCAAAATCAGAGGCACAATTTGTTCCATACCAAGGGAGTTGTGAACGTTCTGTGCGCGTCATCATAGACGGAGGGAGCTGCAACAACTTGGCTAGCATGGAGATGGTGGAGAAGCTTTCTCTCACCACAAGACCACATCCACATCCTTACTACATCCAATGGTTCAACAACAACGGCAAGGTTAAGGTAACACGTATTGTTCGTGTGCATTTTAGTATCTCTACATATGCTGATTATGTTGATTGTGATGTGGTACCTATACAAGCATGTTCCTTATTACTTGGTAAACCATGGCAATTTGATTAAACTTCTGTACACCATGGTAGAAACAATCAGTATACTCTTGTTCATAAGGATAAAAATATTACTTTGCTTCCTATGACTCCTGATTCTATTTTGAAAGATGATATTAATAGAGCTAATAAAGCAAAACAGGAGAAGAATAAGAGTGAAAATCAGATTGTGGCAAAATAATTTGAGCAACAAATGAAGCCTAATAATAAACCATCTAGTGTTGCTTCTGAAATTTAATTGAAAAGTGCATGTTTATTTGCCACCAAATCTGATATTGATGAGCTAGATTTCAGCAAATCTGTTTGCTATGCTTTTGTGTGCAAAGAGGCATTATTTTCATTCGAGGACGTGCCTTCCTCTTTGCCTCCTGCTGTCACTAACATTTTGCAGGATTTCTTTGACGTCTTTCCACAAGACGTGCCACCGGGATTACCGCCTATTCGAGGGATTGAGCATCAGATTGACTTAATTCCCGGTGCTTCACTGCCAAACCGTGCGCCATACCATACCAATCCAGAGGAGACGAAGGAGATTATGCGTCAAGTACAAGAGCTTCTCGACAAAGGTTAAATACGCGAATCCCTTACTCCTTGTGCTGTTCCTATTATTCTAGTGCCAAAAAAGGATGGTACATCACGTATGTGTGTTGATTGTAGAGGCATTAATAATATTACTATTCATTATCGTCATCCTATTCCTAGGCTAGATGATATGCTTGATGAATTGAGTGGCTCTACAATATTCTCCAAAGTTGATTTGCGTAGTGGATACCATCAAATTCATATGAAATTGGGAGATGAATGGAAAATAGCATTTAAAACTAAGTTTGGATTATATGAGTGGTTAGTCATGCTTTTTGGGTTAACTAATGCACCTAGTACTTTCATGAGATTAATGAACGAAGTTTTACATGCTTTCATTGGACGATTTGTGGTAGTTTACTTTGATGACATATTGATTTATAGCACATATTTGGAAGAACATTTGGAACATTTACGTGTTGTTTTTATTGCTCTACGTGATGCACGTTTGTTTGGTAACCTTGGGAAGTGCACCTTTTGCACCGACCAAGTATCTTTTCTTGGCTATGTTGTTACTCCACAGGGAATTGAAGTTGATAAAGCCAAGATTGACGCTATTGAGAGTTGGCCACAGCCCAAAACGGTCACACAAGTGAGGAGTTTTCTTGGCCTCGCTGGATTCTATAGGCATTTTGTGAGAGATTTCAGCATCATTGCTGCACCTCTCAATGAGCTTACAAAGAAAGATGTGCCTTTTCTTTGGGGTACCGCACAGGAAGAAGCCTTCACGGTATTGAAAGATAAGTTGACACATGCTCCTTTACTCCAACTTCCTGATTTTAATAAGACTTTTGAGCTTGAATGTGATGCTAGTGGAATTGGATTAGGAGGTGTGTTATTACAAGATGGCAAACCTGTTGCATATTTTTCTGAAAAATTGAGTGGGCCTAGTCTGAATTATTCTACTTATGATAAAGAATTATATGCTCTTGTTCGGACTTTAGAAACATGGCAACATTATTTATGGCCCAAAGAATTTGTTATACATTCTGATCATGAATCTTTGAAACATATTAAAAGTCAAGCTAAACTGAATCGTAGACATGCTAAATGGGTTGAATTCACTAACACTTTCCCTTATGTCATTAAACACAAGAAGGGAAAAGAAATGTTATTGCTGATGCATTGTCTTGTCGCTATAATATGCTTTCACAACTTGACTTCAAAATATTTGGTTTGGAGACCATCAAAGATCAATATGTGCATGATGCTGATTTTAAAGACGTAATGCAGAATTGTAAAGAAGGAAGAATGTGGAACAAGTTTGTCATTAATGATGGATTTGTGTTTCGTGCTAACAAGCTATGCATTCCAGCTAGCTCTATTCGTCTTTTGTTGTTGCAGGAGGCGCATGGAGGAGGATTAATGGGACACTTTGGCGTGAAGAAGACGGAGGACGTACTTGCTACACATTTCTTTTGGCCAAAGATGAGACGGGATGTTGAGCGTTTTATTGCTCGCTGCACTACATGTCAAAAAGCTAAGTCACAACTCAATCCTCATGGTTTATATATGCCTTTTCCTGTACCTAGTGTTCCTTGGGAGGATATATCTATGGACTTTGTTTTAGGTTTACCTCGAACAAAGAAGGGGAGGGATAGCATATTTGTTGTCGTGGATAGATTCTCGAAAATGGCACACTTTATACCATGTCATAAAAGCGATGACGCTGTTAATGTTGCTGATTTGTTCTTTCGTGAAATTATTCGCATGCATGGTGTGCCAAATACTATTGTTTCAGATCGTGATACTAAATTTCTTAGCCACTTTTGGAGATGTTTATGGGCTAAGTTGGGGACTAAACTGCTTTTTAGTACTACTTGTCACCCCCAAACTGATGGACAAACTGAAGTAGTCAATAGAACATTGTCTACTATGCTTAGGGCTGTTTTGAAGAATAATAAGAAAATGTGGGAGGAATGCTTGCCTCATATTGAATTTGCTTATAATCGTTCTTTGCATTCTACTACTAAGATGTGACCTTTTGAAGTTGTGTATGGTTTCCTACCTCGTGCACCTATTGATTTGTTGCCTCTTCCATCTTCAGAGAAGGTTAATTTTGATGCTATACGACATGCTGAATTGATTTTAAAAATGCATGAGTTAACTAAGGAAAACATTGAGCGTATGAATACTAAATATAACATTGCTGGAGATAAGGGTAGAAAACATGTTGTGTTTGCACCTGGAGATCGTGTTTGGTTACATTTGCGTAAGGATAGATTTCCTGATTTGCACAAATCAAAGCTAATGCCACGTGCTGATGATCCCTTTAAGGTGTTGGAGAAAATAAATGATAATGCATATAAACTTGAGCTGCCTGCAGATTTTGGGGTTAGTCCCACTTTTAACATTGCAGATTTGAAGCCCTATTTGGGTGAGGAAGATGAACTTCCGTCGAGGACGACTTCATTTCAAGAAGGGGAGGATGACGAGGACATCAATACAATTGTTACACCCACAGCCCCTGCTGCTATACATACTGGACCAATTACTAGAGCTCGCGCACGCCAACTAAATTACCAGGTACTTTCGTTTCTTGGTAATGATTCTAATGTTCATGAGAATATGATGCTGCCTAAATTGGACACATTTGTTTTGCTTACAAATTAAGGGCCTAGCTTGGAGAAGGATGAACATTGGAGCAAGAACAAGCATGGAGATGATGGCATGCGCAAGGGGAACAAGAACAGAGTTACAAGTGATGATTTCAGGACTTTGAAGCCACCATAATGGGTGCATGAATTCTTGGACAAAATATACAAGATGCCACTTCATAAATTTCGTCCCGAGTCTATTCTAGGTGCTGCGTCACCTTATTATTGGGCCAGGCCCATGTAATTTCGAAATACATAAGTATAGGCTATTTTTAGAGTCTGTATGTGAGGGGAAACAAGAGATAGGGTTGATTTCAGACCCCTCTACCAAGGGCCACGAAATTCCCCCCTCTTCCTCCATATATACAGCCCTTAGGGCATCGTTTAGTGTAACGCCCCGGTTTTGATGCGCCATGTGTCTGCCAGTTATTCGCCATCGTTGCCATGTCATTTTGCTTGCGTGTTGCATTTTATCATGTCATCATGTGCATCTCATCTTGCATACGTGTTCGTTTCATGCATCCGAGCATTTTCCCCGTTGTCTGTTTTGCAATCCGGCACTCCTATGTCCCCCGGCGCCCCTTTTGCCTCTTTTCAGGTGCGGGTGTTAAACATTCTCGGAATGGGCCGAGGTTTGCCAAGCGGCCTTGGTATAGCACCGGTAGATCGCCTGTCAAGTTTCGTGTCATTCGGAGGTCGTTTGGTACTCCAACGGTTAACCGGGTAACCGTTAAAGCCTTTTTGGTCTTGCAGCCCAACACCCTTACAAAGTGGCCCAAAACCCAGCAAACTCCCCCCCCCCCGTGCTCTCGGTCGTTCGATCACGATCGCGTGGCCGAAAACCGTGCTCCATTTGGACTCTCCTAGCTCCCTCTACCTATAAATGTCTTCCTCCCCGAAATCCCGCAGTCCAAACCCTAATGATCATCCCCGTCGCCCGCCGGACATGTCCGTCCCGAGCCGGACGAAGTCGCCGCCGCCGCCCGGCCAACCGCGCAGCGCCTCGCCACCATGCGCCGCACGCGGCCCGCCAGGCCCACCGCCGGCCCCCGGTGCCCGCACCGCGCCCGTGCGCCTCCCCGCGCGCTCGCGCCGCCGCGTCCCCGCCCGCCGGCGCGCCGCCGCCGCATCGCCCCGGCGCCGCCGGCGACCCCACGCCCCTCCACCGGACGCCACCCGGCGCCGCTCCCGCCTCCCTGCCGGCGCCTCTCCAGGCCGCCCAAGCCCCGGCCGCGCCGCCCGCGCCCCGGCCCTGCCTCCGCCGTCGCCGCGCCGACCTCCAGCCGGCCTCGCCGCCGGACTTCCCCGAGCGCCTCCCTGAGCCCATCTCTAGCATCTCCGGCGATGCTCCAGCGCCGCCTCGATCCGCACGCCGAGCCGGATCCAGATCTGAGAAGGTTGACTTCTCCTCCCCCGAAATCCACCAAGTCCCGAATATTTTAGCATAATCATGCCATGTTCGTTGCATCGTATCTCTGCATCCGTAGCTCTGTTTCGTGCGTGTAATATGTCAAATTGTTCGCCTCGAAGAGTACTTCACTTCATTCCATTGCATCATTTTAATTTGAGCTCATCTTGGTGCCCGAAATGCTGTTGGAAGAGTGCATGTTGCTGTTAATCTGCTGAAACTGTTATAACATGCTCATTTATCATTTTTGCCATGTTTGATGTGTGCATCCTATGAGGTTGATGTCTACATGTGTTTTGATATATGGTATGCCATCTTTCCAGGGGTGCTATCCATGTATTTTTGTGAGTTGTGTGCTGAGTGCATCGAGCTTGTTAAGTGGGGTACTTGGTGTTGCTGTTTTCCTGACAGATTCTGTTATATTTTGTTGCTATGTTAACCTGCTGCTACAAGTCATTTCGTGCATTATTCTGGAGATGTTCACTAAGGATGTTTTGTTATACATGTTATGCTCTATCCATTCATGCCCCTGGTTGCATTTATCGACTACTGTAGCATGTTGTAATCTTGCTCCAAAGTTGCTAAATAATGTTGCTGTCAACCTGTTAACATGAAGTTCAGTTTTGGCCATTTGCTTTTCTAGTGATCCATGCATCCTATGAACTTGTTCTTGCCATGCTTAGGTTCATAAACATGCCTTATTACTGTTGGTTTCCTTTCCATGCCATGTATTGCTCTGTGGTGAGTGGTTCAAGCTCACGAACATGCCTACTTATTGTTGTTTCTGCCATGTATGAATCTGTAATATAACTTGCCATGTTTACATGGGTGCCATCATATTTTCTGTGCCTTTTTGGCTCATGTTCAGTAAGGGACTTTTGTTATATGCATTTAGTAGTATCATGCCATGCCTTTGTTTGCCATGATATGTTCCTGTAACATGTTGTTTGATAGCTCTAAACATTGCAACCTGATGTTATTTCTGCAAAGTCTGAAACTGTTATTATTTGCAATCTTACCATGTCCTTTTGAGCATGTTCTAGTCTTTTCTGGAGATAGCTCAGTGTTCACGTTTTGTTATGATTTACCTGTACTTCATGCCCATGCCTTTTGTTATTATGCTGGGGTGCTGTAGCATATTGTTTTGATGCTTGCAATATACCTATTTGCTGTTTTGGACAGATTGTTGTCATATCTTGTATAGAGTGCATGTGTTGAACCGTTGCTCCGTTTTGAGTGTGCTCTATATGAAACTTGCTTGATTTTGCATGTAGTTTTATATTACCATGTTGCATCCTTGTTTTGAGGTGTTTGCTTGATGTTTGTATGCATTTTGCATCAATGCCATGTTTAACTTGTTTTGCTCATATCTTCTAGGCCGTAGCTCCGAATCTAATGAAATTTATATGTAACTTGACTAGAATCTCGTGTAGATCATCTTGGTGCATATTAACTTGCTGTTTAACAACTTGAACATAATGTTTGTTCAGATCTGGACCATTTTCGAAATTTGCATATGAGGGCTTACCGGAATAGTTATATGTTGTTTCCGGCCTCATTTAAACTTGCCTTGATGTGTTGTTCTTGTTTGCATCATCTCTTGCCATGAGTAGCTTCATGTAGCTTTGTCATGTATCATGCTTGTTGTGCATCATATCTTGTCTATGTGTGGCGTGTTTACTATGTTGTGAGCTTCTTCTCGGTAGTTCCCGTTTCGTTGCGATTGTGAGGATTCGTTCGTCTACATGTGGTTCGTCTTCATGACTTCATCTTCTTCATGGACTCGTTCTTCTTCCTTGCAGGATTTCAGGCAAGATGACCGCTACCCTGGATCTCACTACTATCATTGCTATGCTAGTTGCTTCGTTCTATCGCTTTGTTGCGCTTCCTATAACTTGTTCTACAAGCCTCCCCAAATTTCCATGAACCTCTAACCTTTGACACTCTTCCTAGCAAACCATTGTTTGGCTATGTTACCGTTTTTCTCAGCCCCTCTTATAGCATTGTTAGTTGCAGGTGAAGTGAAGATTTCTCCATGGTGGACAGGGTTTATGTTGGGGTATCACAATATCTCTTATATTATTAATGCATCTATATATTTGGTAAAGGGTGGAAGGCTCGGCCTTATGCCTGGTGTTTTGTTCCACTCTTGCCGCCCTAGTTTCTGTCATACCGGTGTTATGTTCCTGGATTTTTGCGTTCCTAACGCGGTCGGGTGATTTATGGGACCACTCTGACAGTTCGCTTTGAATAAAACTTGTCCAGCAAGGCCCAACCTTGCTTTTACCATTTGCCTCACCACCACCTATACCCTTCCCTTGGGTCGGCCAACCCAAGGGTCATCTTTATTTTAGCCCCCCCGGGCCAGTGCTTGTCTAAGTGTTGGTCCGAACTGAGCAACCTGCGGGGCCACCTCGGGAAACTCGAAGTCTGGTTTTACTCGTAGCTTGACTTATCCGGTGTTGCCCTGAGAACGAGATATGTGTAGCTCCTAACGGGATGTCAGCGCATCGGGCGGCTTTGCTTGTCTTGTTTTACCATTGTCGAAATGTCTTGTAAACCGGGATTCCGGGACTGATCGGGTCTTCCTGGGAGAAGGAATATCCTTCATTGATCGCGAGAGCTTATCATGGGATAAGTTGGGACACCCCTACAGGGTATAAACTTTCGAGAGCCGTGCCCGCGGTTATGTGGCAGATGGGAATTTGTTAATGTCCGGTTGTAGATAACTTGACACCAGATCCGAATTAAAACGCATCAACCGCGTGTGTAGCCGTGATGGTCTCTTCTCGGCGGAGTCCGGGAAGTGAACACGGTTTCTGTGTTATGTTTGACATAAGTAGGTGTTCAGGATCACCTCTTGATCATTGCTAGTTGACGAACGTTCCTTTGTTTCTCTTCTCGCTCTCATTTGCGTATGTTAGCCACCATACTTGCTTAGCCGCTGCTGCAACCTCACCACTTTACCCCTTCCTTTCCCATTAAGCTTTGCTAGTCTTGATACCCATGGTAATGGGATTGCTGAGTCCTCGTGGCTCACAGATTACTACAACAACAGTTGCAGGTACAGGTTATGCGATTATCATGACGCGAGAGCGATGCTTGCTTGCGTTGAGTTCTTCTTCTGCTTCTTCGATCGGGGGATAGGTTCTAGGTCGGCAGCCTGGGCTAGCAGGGTGAATGTCGTTTGAGCTTCTGTTTGAGTTTCATCCGTAGTCGGATGTTGATCTTATGTATGATGTTGTATTTGTGTGGCATTGTATGCCTTTTGTATGTATCCCCATCTATTTATGTAATGTTGATGTAATGATATCCACCTTGCAAAAGCGTTTCAATATGCGGGTCTATCCTTGGTGGGACCTTCGAGTTCCTCTTGGATAGGGTCGCATATTGGGATGACAAGTTGGTATCAGAGCCTCGATCGACCCTAGGAGCCCCCTTGATTGATCGTGTAGTTTGGCCGCTGTTGAGTCTAGAAGAAAACTTTTTCGGAGTCTAGTTATATCGGAGAGTAGGAATTCTTTTTACTCCTCTGCCCCTTCGTCGCTCTGGTGAGGATTCTTGACGTAGGTGTTTTGATTTACTCCTCTTCCCCTTGAAATTTTTCTTTAGGTTCACGCAGTTGGTTTTCCGATCGTTGTTCCCCAGCTCTTTGATCTGGTGCATTTCTCGTCAAGTTGACTCGAGCCTCTTCATTGTTGTTAAGTTCAATCCTCAGTTGTTTTCTTTTCCCACCCGCCCACCCTTTTTCTCCTCGGGACCGGAGTCCATAATCGAGTATCCTTCCTACTTGTGCGAAGTCTTTGCTTTCTCTCTTCAATGATTTCAACCGGTGTTTCCTCTTGAAGTTTTTCGTCGGTTCCCCCTTCCAAGTTGCCTTTGTTTTTCCCACCCTCCCACCCTTTTCTTCCCGAAGCCTAAGTCTGTTTCGAGCATCAATTTCATTCATGCGGAGTCTCTTTAGTATTCCCTCAATTATTTCAACCAGTGAATTCTCGTCTCGTTTGACATTCTTCATCTATTTTTCTTTTCCGGTGGATTCAATTCAAGTTTTTCGGGTTGATCATATTCTTTTCCTCGGCTCAAGTGTTCCCCTTGCTCGTTGCCTCTCGCCATTCAATCATTCCGTTGTTTGGAAGACACCTCAAGAGATTTGTCTGTGTTCGAATTAATTCGAGGTTGTCACCTCATTCAAATATTTCAATTATTCAGGTGCATCATCTATCTGTTCAACAATCCTTTCCAATGGTGTTTTCTTTTAGTGGGCCCTAACCCACAGGTCTTTTCCCATGATCTTACCTGACTCTTCTAGTTCCCTGGAGTTATTCTCAAATTCTTTTCAAGTGTGACGTAAGAATGAATTTCATCAGTCACATGCTTTTCCAAGATCTCTTTCAAATCATTTCATTGTTGCCTCAACCTCTTTGCTTTTACATTCTCCCGGAGTATCTCAGTAAATTTTGGTGGTGTTTCTCATCATTTGAAGACCAAAGAAGAAGATTTCTCTTAAATCTTGTCCGTTCTCCCGGAGATTCGCGGTGCTAGCTCGATGTTATTCTATCAAATTGTTTCAAGTCATGCAAATTCTTTTCATCCATCTGGAGCATTTCAGGAGTTGCTTTCTCTCTCGATCATCCGGAGGCCATCTTTTCGGAAGATTTCTTCGTTCTAAGTTTTTCAAATTCGTTCTCCAATTATTCTATATCCGTGCCCTTTCGTTCGTCTCAATATTCTTCCGGTGCTTCGTTCAAGTGTTCTTTAATTAGCTCATGATCTCTTTGTTCTTTTGCATCTAAATCCCCTCTAGCATATTTGTTCTTCTAATTCTTCCCGGTGATCCATTCTCTTTCATCAGTCATTTCCGAATTCTTACGGTGGTTCGTTCAAGATTCTTTTCTTTGATTATCATCGTTCTTTCCAATCTTACCGGTGGTTCATGAAGACTTTCTCAAGTTTTGTGCTATATTTCCCCTTAATCCTTTTTCAAGAAGAATAAGTAGTATGAAAAATCCATTGCTTCGCATCAATTTAATTTGATGAAGGATAAGCATACAATAAATCTTATTCTTATTTCCTCAAGGTGATTGATCCCATCCTTCGGAGTTTGTTCTTGATGAATAAATTCTAGTTTCAAGTGTTTTCATCTTTTCTTTTCCGGAGTTCAATTATTTTCCTCGGCCATCTCGTCGGAACCTCCATCTGAATCAACGCAAGGCTTTAGTCTTATTCTTTCCATCCTTGAATTCTATCTCATCATCTTTTGTCACCGGAGTTCTTCATGGTGTTCTTCAGGATTTAATTCACTCCTCAAGTGTTCATCAAGATTCTTCTCGAAGGAGCTCAAGTATCTTTCTTCTTGCATATCAAAGTGCAATTAATTCTCCATATCCTTTTGAAGTGGGGTTTTGCATTTCTTCGTTCTTCTCAGCCATTCAATCTTTTCCGCTTGTGGTCGGAGATCACCTCATAATTTTGAGATGTTATCTATAAGTCCACAACAAGCTTATTCTTTTCATTGTTGATTTTCTCAACAACTCCATTTAAACCTTCCTCCTAAAGTTGCTTTCTATTTCATTCGTGGCACAAGTTGTCATTTTCTTCTCCGTTCTTTTCTTTCAACTATTTCCATTCTTTCCGGAGTTTTTGTGTCATGTCTTCATCAAGTATCATTCCATCCTCTCAAGATCATGTTCTATTCCCCCATGTTTCAGCCGAAGTGCTGCCTAAATCCTTTCAGTCTTATCCGTTTCTTTTCTCATTCTAACCAATCCGGTTAGAACGACTGGTTTCATAGTCTATCTGTTTCCGTGATCTTTTGATTCTCGTCGTTCTCGTCGTTCCTCTCTTCTTCTCGAGTGCTCTCGACTTTGTTCATCTTTCCTCTTGAGTTCTTGTTTCACCTCATCCCTTTTCCCTTCCGTCTCGGTCCTAAGATCTCGGGACGACATCTCTTGTTAGTGGAGGAGTGTTGTAACGCCCCGGTTTTGATGCGCCAGGTGTCTGCCAGTTATTCGCCGTCGTTGCCATGTCATTTTGCTTGCGTGTTGCATTTTATCATGTCATCATGTGCATCTCATCTTGCATACGTGTTCGTTTCATGCATCCGAGCATTTTCCCCGTTCTCCATTTTGCAATCCGGCACTCCTATGTCCCCCGGCGACCCTTTTGCCTCTTTTCACGTGCGGGTGTTAAACATTCTCGGAATGGGCCGAGGTTTGCCAAGCGGCCTTGGTATAGCACCGGTACACCGCCTGTCAAGTTTCGTGTCATTCGGAGGTCGTTTGGTACTCCAACGTTTAACCGGGTAACCGTTAAAGCATTTTTGGTCTTGCAGCCCAACACCCTTCCAAAGTGGCCCAAAACCCAACAAACTCCCCTCCATGCTCTCGGTCGTTCGATCACGATCACGTGGCCGAAAACCGTGCTCCATTTGGACTCTCCTAGCTCCCTCTACCTATAAATATGTCTTCCTCCCCGAAATCCCGCAGTCCAAACCCTAAAAATCATCCCCGTCGCCCGCCGGACATGTCCGTCCCGAGCCGGACAAAGTCGCCGCCGCCGCCCAGCCAACCGCGCAGCGCCACGTGGCCCCGGCCACCGCACGCCGCCCGTGGCCCGCCAGGCCCGCCGCCGGCCCCCGCGGCCCGCACCGCGCCCGTGCGCCTCCCCACGCGCTCGCGTCGCCGCGTCCCCGCCCGCCGGCGCACCGCCGCCGCCTCGCCCCGACGCCGCCGGCGACCCCGCGCCCCTCCGCTGGACGCCACCCGGCGCCGCTCCCGCCTCGCCGCCGGCGCCTCTCCAGGCCGCCCGCGCCCCGGCCGCGCCGCCCGCGCCCCGGCCCTGCCTCCGCCGTCGCCGCGCCAACCTCTGGCCGGCCTCGCTGCCGGACTTCCCCGAGCACCTCCCCGAGCCCATCTCCAGCATCTCCGGCGATGCTCCGGCGCCGCCTCGATCCGCGCGCCGAGCCGGATCCAGATCTGAGAAGGTTGACTTCTCCTCCCCCGAAATCCACTAAGTCCCGAATATTTTAGCATAATCATGCCATGTTCGTTGCATCATATCTCTGCATCCGTAGCTCTGTTTCGTGCGTGTAATATGTCAAATTGTTCGCCTTGAAGAGTACCTCATTTCATTCCATTGCATAATTTTCATTTGAGCTCACCTTGATGCCCGAAATGCTGTTGGAAGAGTGCATGTTGTTGTTAATCTGCTGAAACTGTTATAACATGCTCATTTGTCATTTTTTCCATGTTTGATGTGTGCATCCTATGAGGTTGATGTCTACATGTGTTTTGATCTATGGTATGCCATCCTTCCAAGGGTGCTATCCATGTATTTTTGTGAGTTGTGTGCTGAGTGCATCGAGCTTGTTAAGTGGGGTATTGTTGTTGCTGTTTTCCTGACAGATTCTGTTATATTTTGTTGCTATGTTAACCTGCTGCTACAAGTCATTTCGTGCATTATAATGGAGATGTTCACTAAAGATGTTTTGTTATACATGTTATGCTCTATCCATTCATGCTCCTGGTTGCATTTATAGACTACTGTAGCATGTTGTAATCTTGCTCCAAAGTTGCTAAATAATGTTGTTGTCAACCTGTTAACATGAAGTTCAGTTTTGGTCATATGCTTTTCTAGTGATCCATGCACCCTATGAACTTTTTCTTGCCATGCTTAGCTTCATAAACATGCCTTCTTACTGTTGGTTTCTTTGCCATGCCATGTATTGCTCTGTGTTGAGTGGTTTAAGCTCACGAACATGCCTACTTATTGTTGTTTCTGCCATGTATGAATCTGTAATATAACTTGCCATGTTTACATGGGTGCCATCATATTTTCTGTGCCTTTTTGGCTCATGTTAAATAAGGGACTTTTTTTATATGCGTTTAGTAGTATCATGCCATGCCTTTGTTTGCCATGATATGTTCCTGTAACATGTTGTTTGATAGCTCTAAACATTGCAACCTGATATTATTTCTGCAAAGTCTGAAACTGTTATTATTTGCAATCTTACCATGTCCTTTTGAGCATGTTCTAGTCTTTTCTGGAGATAGCTCAGTGTTCATGTTTTGTTATGATTTACCTGTACTTCATGCTCATGCCTTTTGTTATTATGTTGGGGTGCTGTAGCATATTGTTTTGATGCTTGCAATATGCCTAGTTGCTGTTTTGGACAGATTGTTGTTATATCTTCTATAGAGTGCATGTGTTGAACCGTTGCTCCGTTTTGAGTGTGCGCTATATGAAACTTGCTTTATTTTGCATGTAATTTCATATTACCATGTTGCATCCTTGTTTTGAGGTGTTTGCTTGATGTTTGTATGCATTTTGCATCAATGTCATGTTTAACTTGTTTTGCTCATATCTTCTAGGCCGTAGCTCCGAATCTAATGAAATTTATATGTAACTTGACTAGAATCTCGTGTAGATCATCTTGGTGCATCTTAACTTGCTGTTTAACAACTTGAACATAATGTTTGTTCAGATCTGGACCATTTTCGAAATTTGCATATGAGGGCTTACTGGAATTGTTATATGTTGTTTCCGGCCTCATTTAAACTTGCCTTGATGTGTTGTTCTTGTTTGCATCATCTCTTGCCATGAGTAGCTTCATGTAGCTTTGTCATGTATCATGCTTGTTGTGCATCATGTCTTGTCTATGTGTGGTGTGTTTACTATGTTGTGTGCTTCTTCTCGGTAGTTCCCGTTTCATTGCGATCGTGAGGATTCGTTCCTCTACATGTGGTTCATCTTCGTGACTTCATCTTCTTCATGGACTCGTTCTTCTTCCTTGCGGGATTTCAGGCAAAATGACCGCTACCCTGGATCTCAGTACTATCATTGCTATGCTAGTTGCTTCGTTCTATCGCTTTGCCGCGCTTCCTATAACTTGTTCTACAAGCCTCCCCAAATTGCCATGAACCTCTAACCTTCGACACTCTTCCTAGCAAACCGTTGTTTGGCTATGTTACCGCTTTGCTCAGCCCCTCTTATAGCGTTGTTAGTTGCAGGTGAAGTGAAGATTTCTCCATGGTGGACAGGGTTTATGTTGGGATATCACAATATCTCTTATATTATTAATGCATCTATATATTTGGTAAAGGGTGGAAGGCTCGGCCTTATGCCTGGTGTTTTGTTCCACTCTTGCCGCCCTAGTTTCCGTCATACCGGTGTTATGTTCCCGGATTTTTGCGTTCCTAACGCGGTCGGGTGATTTATGGGACCCCCCTGACAGTTCGCTTTGAATAAAACTTGTCCAGCAAGGCCCAACCTTGGTTTCACACTTTGCCTCACCACCACCTATACCCTTCCCTTGGGTCAGCCAACCCAAGGATCATCTTTATTTTAGCCCCCCCCCCCCCGGGCCAGTGCTTGTCTAAGTGTTGGTCCGAACCGAGCAACCTGCGGGGCCACCTCGGGGAAACTCGAAGTCTGGTTTTACTCGTAGCTTGACTTATCCGGTGTTGCCCTCAGAACGAGATATGTGCAGCTCCTATCAGGATGTCGGCGCATCGGGCGGCTTTGCTGGTCTTGTTTTACCATTGTCGAAATGTCTTGTAAACCGGGATTCCGAGACTGATCGGGTCTTCCTGGGAGAAGGAATATCCTTCGTTGATCGCGAGAGCTTATCATGGGATAAGTTGGGACACCCCTGCAGGGTATAAACTTTCGAGAGCCGTGCCCGCGGTTATGTGGCAGATGGGAATTTGTTAATGTCCGGTTGTAGATAACTTGACACCAGATCCGAATTAAAACGCATCAACCGCGTGTGTAGCCATGATGGTCTCTTCTCGGCGGAGTCCGGGAAGTGAACACGGTTTCTGTGTTATGTTTGAAATAAGTAGGTGTTCAGGATCACCTCTTGATCATTGCTAGTTGACGAACGTTCCTTTGTTTCTCTTCTCGCTCTCATTTGCGTATGTTAGCCACCATACTTGCTTAGCCGCTGCTGCAACCTCACCACTTTACCCCTTCCTTTCCCATTAAGCTTTGCTAGTCTTGATACCCATGGTAATGGGATTGCTGAGTCCTCGTGGCTCACAGATTACTACAACAACAGTTGCAGGTACAGGTTATGCGATTATCATGACGCGAGAGCGATGCTTGCTTGCGTTGAGTTCTTCTTCTGCTTCTTCGATCGGGGGATAGGTTCTAGGTCGGCAGCCTGGGCTAGCAGGGTGAATGTCGTTTGAGCTTCTGTTTGTGTTTCATCCGTAGTCGGATGTTGATCTTATGTATGATGTTGTATTTGTGTGGCATTGTATGCCTTTTGTATGTATCCCCATCTATTTATGTAATGTTGATGTAATGATATCCACCTTGCAAAAGCGTTTCAATATGCGGGTCTATCCTTGGTGGGACCTTCGAGTTCCTCTTGGATAGGGTCGCATATTGGGATGACAAGTTGGTATCAGAGCCTCGATCGACCCTAGGAGCCCCCTTGATTGATCGTGTAGTTTGGCCGCTGTTGAGTCTAGAAGAAAACTTTTTCGGAGTCTAGTTATATCGGAGAGTAGGAATTCTTTTTACTCCTCTGCCCCTTCGTCGCTCTGGTGAGGATTCTTGACGTAGGTGTTTTGATTTACTCCTCTTCCCCTTGAAATTTTTCTTTAGGTTCACGCAGTTGGTTTTCCGATCGTTGTTCCCCAGCTCTTTGATCTGGTGCATTTCTCGTCAAGTTGACTCGAGCCTCTTCATCGTTGTTAAGTTTCAATCCTCAGTTGTTTTCTTTTCCCACCCGCCCACCCTTTTTCTCCTCGGGACCGGAGTCCATAATCGAGTATCCTTCCTACTTGTGCGAAGTCTTTGCTTTCTCTCTTCAAAGATTTCAACCGGTGTTTCCTCTTGAAGTTATTCGTCGGTTCCCCCTTCCAAGTTGCCTTTGTTTTTCCCACCCTCCCACCCTTTTCTTCCCGAAGCCTAAGTCTGTTTTGAGCATCAATTTCATTCATGCGGAGTCTCTTTAGTATTCCCTCAATTATTTCAACCAGTGAATTCTCGTCTCGTTCGACATTCTTCATCTATTTTTCTTTTCCGGTGGATTCAATTCAAGTTTTTCGGGTTGATCATATTCTTTTCCTCGGCTCAAGTGTTCCCCTTGCTCGTTGCCTCTCGCCATTCAATCATTCCGGTGTTTGGAAGACACCTCAAGAGATTTGTCTGTGTTTAAATTAATTCGAGGTTGTCACCTCATTCAAATATTTCAATTATTCCGGTGCATCATCTATCTGTTCAACAATCCTTTCCAACGGTGTTTTCTTTTAGTGGGCCCTAACCCACAGGTCTTTTCCCATGATCTTACCTGACTCTTCTAATTCCCCGGAGTTATTCTCAAATTCTTTTCAAGTGTGACGTAAGAATGAATTTCATCAGTCACATGCTTTTCCAAGATCTCTTTCAAATCATTTCATTGTTGCCTCAACCTCTTTGCTTTTACATTCTCCCGGAGTATCTCAGTAAATTTTGGTGGTGTTTCTCGTCATCATTTGAAGACCAAAGAAGAAGATTTCTCATAAATCTTGTCCGTTCTCCCGGAGATTCGCGGTGCTAGCTCGATGTTATTCTATCAAATTGTTTCAAGTCATGCAAATTCTTTTCATCCATCCGGAGCATTTCAGGAGTTGCTTTCTCTCTCGATCATCCGGTGGCCATCTTTTCGGAAGATTTCTTCGTTCTAAGTTTTTCAAATTCGTTCTCCAATTATTCTATATCCGTGCCCTTTCGTTCGTCTCAATATTCTTCCGGTGCTTCGTTCAAGTGTTCTTTAATTAGCTCATGATCTCTTTGTTCTTTTGCATCTAAATCCCCTCTAGCATATTTGTTCTTCTAATTCTTCCCGGTGATCCATTCTCTTTCATCAGTCATTTCTGAATTCTTACGATGGTTCGTTCAAGATTCTTTTCTTTGATTATCATCGTTCTTTCCAATCTTACCGGTGGTTCATGAAGACTTTCTCAAGTTTTGTGCTATATTGCCCCTTAATCCTTTTTCAAGAAGAATAAGTAGTATGAAAAATCCATTGCTTCGCATCAATTTAATTTGATGAAGGATAAGCATACAATAAATATTATTCTTATTTCCTCAAGGTGATTAATCCCATCCTTCGGAGTTTGTTCTTGATGAATAAATTCTAGTTTCAAGTGTTTTCATCTTTTCTTTTCCGGAGTTCAATTATTTTCCTCGGCCATCTCGTCGGAACCTCCATCTGAATCAACGCAAGGCTTTAGTCTTATTCTTTCCATCCTTGAATTCTATCTCATCATCTTTTGTCACCGGAGTTCTTCATGGTGTTCTTCAGGATTTAATTCACTCCTCAAGTGTTCATCAAGATTCTTCTCGAAGGAGCTCAAGTATCTTTCTTCTTGCATATCAAAGTGCAATTAATTCTCCATATCCTTTTGAAGTGGGGTTTTGCATTTCTTCGTTCTTCTCAGCCATTCAATCTTTTCCGCTTGTGGTCGGAGATCACCTCATAATTTTGAGATGTTATCTATAAGTCCACAACAAGCTTATTCTTTTCGTTGTTGATTTTCTCAACAACTCCATTTAAACCTTCCTCCTAAAGTTGCTTTCTATTTCATTCGTGGCACAAGTTGTCATTTTCTTCTCCGTTCTTTTCTTTCAACTATTTCCATTGTTTCCGGAGTTCTTGTGTCATGTCTTCATCAAGTATCATTCCATCCTCTCAAGCTCGTGTTCTATTCCCCCATGTTTCAGCCGAAGTGCTGCCTAAATCCTTCCAGTCTTATCCGTTTCTTTTCTCATTCTAACCAATCCGGTTAGAATGAGTGGTTTCATAGTCTATCTGTTTCCGTGATCTTTTGATTCTCGTCGTTCTCGTCGTTCCTCTATTCTTCTCGAGTGCTCTCGACTTTGTTCATCTTTCCTCTTGAGTTCTTGTTTCACCTCATCCCTTTTCCCTTCCGTCTAGGTCCTAAGATCTCGGGACGAGATCTCTTGTTAGTGGAGGAGTGTTGTAACGCCCCGGTTTTGATGCGCCAGGTGTCTGCCAGTTATTCACCGTCGTTGCCATATCATTTTGCTTGCGTGTTGCATTTTATCATGTCATCATGTGCATCTCATCTTGCATACGTGTTCGTTTCATGCATCCGAGCATTTTCCCCGTTGTCCATTTTGCAATCCGGCACTCCTATGTCCCCCGGCGCCCCTTTTGCCTCTTTTCACGTGCAGGTGTTAAACGTTCTCGGAATGGGCCGAGGTTTGCAAAGCGGCCTTGGTATAGCACCGGTAGACCGCCTGTCAAGTTTCGTGTCATTCGGAGGTCGTTTGGTACTCCAACGGTTAACCGGGTAACCGTTAAAGCCTTTTTGGTCTTGCAGCCCAACAGCCTTCCAAAGTGGCCCAAAACCCAGCAAACTCCCATCCATGCTCTCGGTCGTTCGATCATGATCGCGTGGCCGAAAACCGTGCTCCATTTGGACTCTCCTAGCTCCCTCTACCTATAAATATGTCTTCCTCCCCAAAATCCCGCAGTCCAAACCCTAAAAATCATCCCCGTCGCCCGCCGGACATGTCCGTCCCGAGCCGGACGAAGTCGCGCCGCCGCCCGGCCAACCGCGCAGCGCCACGTGGCCCCGGCCACCGCGCGCCGCCAGTGGCCCGCCAGGCCCGCACCGCGCCCGTGCGCCTCCCCGCGCGCTCGCGCCGCCGCGTCCCCGCCCGCCGGCGCGCCGCCGCCGCCTCGCCCCGGCGCCGACGGCAACCCCGCGCCCCTCATCCGGACGCCACCCGGCGCCACTCCCGCCTCCCTGCCGGCGCCTCTCCAGGCCGCCCGCGCCCCGGCCGCGCCGCCCGCGCCCCGGCCCTGCCTCCGCCGTCGCCGCGCCGACCTCCGGCCGGCCTCACCGCCGACTTCCCCGAGCGCCTCTCCGAGCCCATCTCCAGCATCTCCGATGATGCTCCGGCGCCGCCTCGATCCACGCACCGAGCCGGATCCAGATCTGAGAAGGTTGACTTCTCCTCCCCCGAAATACACTAAGTCCCGAATATTTTAGCATAATCATGCCATGTTCATTGCATCGTATCTCTGCATCCGTAGCTCTGTTTTGTGCATGTAATGTTTCAAATTGTTCGCCTCGAAGAGTACTTCATTTCATTCCATTGCGTCATTTTTATTTGAGCTCATCTTGATGCCCGAAATGCTGTTGGAAGAGTGCATGTTGCTGTTAATCTGCTGAAACTGTTATAACATGCTCATTTGTCATTTTTGCCATGTTTGATGTGTGCATCCTATGAGGTTGATGTCTACATGTGTTTTCATCTATGGTATGCCATCTTTCCAGGGGTGCTATCCATGTATTTTTGTGAGTTGTGTGCTGAGTGCATCGAGCTTGTTAAGTGGGGTACTTGGTGTTGCTGTTTTCCTGACAGATTCTGTTATATTTTGTTGCTATGTTAACCTGCTGCTACAAGTCATTTCGTGCATTATTCTGGAGATGTTCACTAAGGATGTTTTGTTATACATGTTATGCTCTATCCATTTATGCCCCTGGTTGAATTTATAGACTAGTGTAGCATGTTGTAATCTTGCTCCAAAGTTGCTAAATAATGTTGCTGTCAACCTGTTAACATGAAGTTCAGTTTTGGCCATATGCTTTTCTAGTGATCCATGCATCCTATGAACTTGTTCTTGCCATGCTTAGCTTCATAAACATGCCTTCTTACTGTTGGTTTCCTTTCCATGCCATGTATTGCTCTGTGGTGAGTGGTTCAAGCTCACGAACATGCCTACTTATTGTTGTTTCTGCCATGTATGAATCTGTAATATAACTTGCCATGTTTACATGGGTGCCATCATATTTTCTGTGCCTTTTTGGCTCATGTTCAGTAAGGGACTTTTGTTATATGCATTTAGTAGTATCATGCCATGCCTTTGTTTGCCATGATATGTTCCTGTAACATGTTGTTTGATATCTCTAAACAATGCAACCTGATGTTATTTCTGCAAAGTCTGAAACTGTTATTATTTGGAATCTTACCATGTCCTTTTGAGCATGTTCTAGTCTTTTCTGGAGATAGCTCAGTGTTCATGTTTTGTTAGGATTTACCTGTACTTCATGCCCATGCCTTTTGTTATTATGTTGGGGTGCTTTAGCATATTGTTTTTATAATTGCAATATGCCTAGTTGCTGTTTTGGACAGATTGTTGTCATATCTTGTATAGAGTGCATGTGTTGAACCGTTGCTCCGTTTTGAGTGTGCTCTATATGGAACTTGCTTGATTTTGCATGTAGTTTCATATGAACATGTTGCATACTTGTTTTAAGGTGTTTGATTGATGTTTGTATGCATTTTGCATCAATGCCATGTTTAACTTGTTTTGCTCATATCTTCTAGGCCGTAGCTCCGAATCTAATGAAATTTATATGTAACTTGACTAGAATCTCGTGTAGATCATCTTGGTGCATCTTAACTTGCTGTTTAACAACTTGAACATAATGTTTGTTCAGATCTGGACCATTTTCGAAATTTGCATATGAGGGCTTACCGGAATTGTTATATGTTGTTTCCGGCCTCATTTAAACTTGCCTTGATGTGTTGTTCTTGTTTGCATCATCTCTTGCCATGAGTAGCTTCATGTAGCTTTGTCATGTATCATGCTTGTTGTGCATCATGTCTTGTCTATGTGTGGTGTGTTTACTATGTTGTGTGCTTCTTCTCGGTAGTTCCCGTTTCGTTGCGATCGTGAGGATTCATTCGTCTACATGTGGTTCGTCTTCGTGACTTCATCTTCTTCATGGACTCGTTCTTCTTCCTTGCGGGATTTCAGGCAAGATGACCGCTACCCTGGATCTCAGTACTATCATTGCTATGCTAGTTGCTTCGTTCTATCGCTTTGCTGCGCTTCCTATAACTTGTTCTACAAGCCTCCCCAAATTGCCATGAACCTCTAACCTTTGACACTCTTCCTAGCAAACCATTGTTTGGCTATGTTGCCGCTTTGCTCAGCCCCTCTTATAGCGTTGTTAGTTGCAGGTGAAGTGAAGATTTCTCCATGGTGGACAGGGTTTATGTTGGGATATCACAATATCTCTTATATTATTAATGCATCTATATATTTGGTAAAGGGTGGAAGGCTCGGCCTTATGCCTGGTGTTTTGTTCCACTCTTGCCGCCCTAGTTTCCGTCATACCGGTGTTATGTTCCCGGATTTTTGCGTTCCTAACGCGGTCGGGTGATTTATGGGACCTCCCTGATAGTTCGCTTTGAATAAAACTTGTCCAGCAAGGCCCAACCTTGGCTTTATCATTTGGCTCACCACCACCTATACCCTTCCCTTGGGTCGGCCAACCCAAGGGTCATCTTTATTTTAGCCCCCCCCCCCCCCCCCCGGGCCAGTGCTTGTCTAAGTGTTGGTCCGAACCGAGCAACCTGCAGGGCCACCTCGGGGAAACTCGAAGTCTGGTTTTACTCGTAGCTTGACTTATCCGGTGTTGCCCTGAGAACGAGATATGTGCAGCTCCTATCGGGATGTCGGCGCATCGGGCGGCTTTGCTGGTCTTGTTTTACCATTGTCGAAATGTCTTGTAAATCGGGATTCCGAGACTGATCGGGTCTTCCTGGGAGAAGGAATATCCTTCGTTGATCGCGAGAGCTTATCATGGGATAAGTTGGGACACCCCTGCAGGGTATAAACTTTCGAGAGCCGTGCCCGTGGTTATGTGGCAGATGGGAATTTGTTAATGTCCGGTTGTAGATAACTTGACACCAGATCCGAATTAAAACGCATCAACCGCGTGTGTAGCCGTGATGGTCTCTTCTCGGCGGAGTCCGGGAAGTGAACACGGTTTCTGTGTTATGTTTGACGTAAGTAGGTGTTCAGGATCACCTCTTGATCATTGCTAGTTGACGACCGTTCCTCTGTTTCTCTTCTCGCTCTCATTTGCGTATGTTAGCCACCATACTTGCTTAGCCGCTGCTACAACTTCACCACTTTACCCCTTCCTTTCCCATTAAGCATTGCTAGTCTTGATACCCATGGTAATGGGATTGTTGAGTCCTCGTGGCTCACAGATTACTACAATAACAGTTGCTGGTACAGGTTATGCGATGATCATGACGCAAGAGCGATGCTTGCTTGCATTGAGTTCTTCTTCTTCTTCTTCAATCAGGGGATAGGTTCCAGGTCGGTAGCCTGGGCTAGCAGGGTGGATGTCGTTTGAGCTTCTGTTTGTGTTTCATCCGTAGTCGGATGTTGATCTTATGTATGATGTTGTATTTGTGTGGCATTGTATGCCTTTTGTATGTATCCCCATCTATTTATGTAATGTTGATGTAATGATATCCACCTTGCAAAAGCGTTTCAATATGCGGGTCTATCCTTGGTGGGACCTTCGAGTTCCTCTTGGATAGGGTCGCATATTGGGCGTGACATTTAGACTTTGGGTTTTGTTTAGATTAAAGTTCGCCATAGCTGCAACTTCGCGTACTTCGTTTGTGTTCAACGACCAGACAAAGGCGTCACAGAACCCCACCTTGATCAATAAAGCTTTCATCTTATATTCGCAATATCCAGATTGCAATCTCAGTTTCTTGCTTGTTCTTCGTTTGCTCGTAGGAAACAGACCCTCGTGGTCAGGTTGATCGTGCTCCGGTGTGGTCAATAACCTCTCGGAGTTGGTTTAGCGATTGCTAAGGCGCGACGTCCTCGCACGTTCGTAGTCGGATTGTCAAAGTCGACTTCCACCAAAGCGATATCCATCATCTCATCGAAAGACGGGACACCTTTGCCTCTATCAGGTCCAAAGATAAAAAGACCCACCTCTTGATGGCGGTTGATAAATTCACAAAGTGGGTTGAGGCAGAGCCTGTCAGTAAGTGTGATGCAGCCACGACAGTTCAATTATTGAAGAAGGTTATATTTCGCTTTGGCTTTCCACACAACATTATAATTGACAATGGCACTAATCTGTCTAAAGGCGCCATGGAAGAATTTTGCTAACGGGAGCACATTCGGCTTGATGTTTCATCAGTGGCTCACCCCCAACCCAACGATCAAGCCAAGCGAGCCAATCAGGAGATATTGAAAGGCATCAAGCTGCGGCTTTTAGTCCCTTTGCAACGGACGCCGGGTTGCTGGGTTGAAGAGTTACCCTCTATGTTATGGAGCATTAACACTACTCCTAACAGATCTATGGGTTATACACCCTTCTTCATGGTCTATGGAGCTGAGGCGGTTCTCCCTTGCGACATCCGTCATGACTCGCCTCGTGTGGAGGCTTACGTTGAAGCAGACAATGAACAGGCACGTCAGGATGCTCTCGACCTGTTAGATGAACAGCGAGACTTGGCAGCAGCTTCCTCAGCGATTTACTAGCAAGACTTGCACCGATATCACAGCAGTCGGGTTAAGTCCAGAGCCTTTCAGGAAGGTGATTTGGTGCTCTGGCTCATCCAGGATCAAACTGATGCACACAAGCTATCCCCGCCTTGGGAAGGACCCTTTGTGGTTAGTAAGAACTTGAACAACGGGTCATATTACCTTATCGATGTTCGAGAGCGCAAGGACTCACGTAAGTCGGAGGAAGAGACCTGGAGGCCATGGAATATTGCTCATCTTCGGCCCTACTACACTTGAGCCATAGGCTCCCCTGATGTACATATTTTGACAATGTATATATTATGATAAATAATAAAGCAAGACCTCTATCCTTTTTTCCTGCCCCCAAGGTAAATTTGTCATTATCATTGTCATTATTCTCTCACATGATCACTTGGGGTCTGATCACATTTGATCCGGCTTAACCCGTTTGATCCGGCTTACGATCGTATTCGAATCTAGCCGTTAAAAATTATGATCACTAGGGGGCTTCCTATTCAAACATAGGTCGTATTCGAACCAAAGAGAACATAGCTATCGGTACCCTTTTGATTGGCACACTGCCGAGCTCACTAGGGGGCTTCTTGATCGTATTCAAATCATAGCTTAACCCCTTTTGGGAACCGACTTTGATCATATTCGAATCAGAGTCGTTAAAAAACTCTCAAGGTCATTAGGGGGCTTCCTGTTCAAACATAGGTCATATTTGAACCAAAGAGAACACAACTGTCGGTACCCTCTTAATCGGTGCAACGCTAAAGCCATTGGGGGCTACATGATCGTATTTGAATCCTAGCTTAAACCCCTCTGGAACGGTTTACTGATCGTATTCGAATCAGTAGCCTTGCAATTTTTTATTCTCTTTCGATTTAAGTTGTCTTTGGAAATCCCCTTTTGACTTGAGATTATTTCTGAGACATACAAATTTTAAGTATGATTGCTTTAACCCGGCTCAATATTGACTGATGAGTCGCCGATCCATAAACATCATTGTACCTTTGAAATTTCTGGGTATCCAAAGACTGGGTTATCACCCTTACTGGCCGGGTCATATAAACCGGCGGAGCAAATCTAAGAAGTCTTAAGCATAGGATCATAGTTGTGTTCTTTACAACCAGCTAATCTATGATTCTTTTTAAATCCTTTTGACCCGCCTGGTTTTCTGATGTCAAGGGATTTTTTGCAGTGTGTTTTCATATGCATTACAGTTTTTCGAAACCTAATCAAGCATATGGTAGGCAGATGAAAAGTAACATGGATGGATACAACACGGCGGCTTAATGACGTTAAGCATCAAAACGTGCACGATGGCACGGCCAAAATAAATTATCTCTATCCTATTACAGGACTCATTGAGTCCAAATAGTTCACATTGTTTTTTACACCCCAGGTATGAGCCGCCACGGCAGGTCCACCTTCATGATTGGCCTGAAGCGTCCAGGTTAGCCCTCTCCGCACCTTCGCCCTGCTCCTTTTCCTAGAAGGTTGACGATGACCAGTCAATGTTGTTCAAGGCTTCAAATTCAGCTTCAGCGTCAACAAGGCCGGCTGGGTCAACTTCAGGAGCAAAGGTATGCTTACAGAGTGGGGGAATCAGACTGATCGCGTCATATTGAGGCGTTGGAATTCTTCGGTTCTCTTCATCATAACCCGCCTGGTACTTGATAAGATCCACTTCATTGGCTATCAGAGTCGCCACGGGGCGTGTCTCTTTGACACAGGCGAGAAAGTCTGCGTCTTCAAACGAAGTGCCATCTTCCTTCAGGCTTGGGTAGCCGATGGCAATGTCAGACGGGTCTAGTTCTGGTAACCAAGCCTTGGCCCGGCTTAGAGCATTTACTGCTCCAGCTCTTGCGGCTGATTGTCTCAGTTCATTGAACCATTGAGGAAGACCGGAAAGCTTCCTCAAGACCTCTCCCAGGAGGGTTGGCACTTCATTCGACAGAGCCACCGTGGCTAATGCACGTTGAGACCTGGTGTACAACTGTTCCACCAAGGTGTACACTGCCTTCAATTTGGTCAGATGTTTTGGTTCAAGTTTGAGCTTTTGGGGCCTGTATAAACATAATCAGGTGAGTTAATTCCAGTCTTATGATCCATTGAAAGGCTTAGATATTTAAGCAATTGCAAGGCGACTTACCAAAAATGGCTGAGACCATTTGAGAGACATGGCGCTTTAAACCGGATAATTCAATAGTGACTTCTTCCAGAGCCGCCTCTGCCTTCTCAGCTCGGCTTGTCAGTGCAGTCTTTTTATCCGCCCAGGCTTTCTGTTCAGCCTCAAATTCTTTCTTCGGTTTCTCTTGTTCAGAAACACTGAATTTGAATTTGGTGTCGGCTTTTTCAAGTTCTGTCTCTTGGGTCTCAAGGCGGCTCTTCAGATTAGTCACCTCGGATTCGAGTTGTCTCGTGGTGGCCTATACAAGTGCAAAGTTTAAATCATACAAATTGTTGATGCAATATTAAAGTCCCAACCGTTGTGCCAGCAACAACACTTGGCACTTGGGGGCTAATGTCCCAAAGAGTTTTCTTTTCCATGGTGGTTCATAAGATGGCGATTTATAAGAGTAAGTCCCAAGCGTTTTGCAGGCAACTTGGCACTTGGGGACTACATGGTAAGCCGGAATTTTTTTTCTTTTCTTTATGTTGCTAAGTTTGTTTCTAAGTCTATAGCATAAGCATCATAAGCAGCAGACTTGGGGGCTAACATACTAAAGGATAATGAACAAGAGAGAATGGGTTATACCTCGAATTTGTGGTGCATCTACTTCACCATGTCAATCTCGAGGTTCCGGCTGCTGTGCACTTGGCTCATATAGCCAGAAAAGATATCTCCAATGCTCATATGAGCATAGTTAGTAACATCCATCTTGACTCGGCGCTGGTCCAGAAGTTCTTCCTTGGCGGGGCATTTGGCCAGCACAGTTGGCCTTCCCGGCTAAACATAGCCGGTTCTGGTAATCTCCACATCAGCATTGTAAGGATCATCTGTCTGGACTGGGCTAGGAGCCTTTGGATTTTCTGATTCATTGGCAGCTTGGTCAGTGGGCAGGTCAGTAGCAGGGGGAGGTAAGTCGTGCACTAGCTCAGATGGCGGCTCACGAGTAGTTGAGTCCGGCACAGTTGTTTCAAGAACCGACTCAGTCGCATCTCTATCTTCAGCTGGTTTATTCTTCCTAACCCTTTTGCTAGGCTTGGCTTGACAACTGCGTCAAAATAAAAGATTAATACAGATGCAAGGGCTTAAAGTAAATGCAAAATGAGCGGCTTATCATACACTGGTGCAGTCTTGAAAGTTGGCAGATTGGACTGTAGTGACTCGCCGGAGGAAGGGGAAGTATCCTAATAATTCGAGTCAGAAGGATTGAGTGGTTGACGAAAGAGACCCGCCAAGGGGTAAAATTTATTTAAAACAAAAGTGACCTCATTCCGGCGTTTCCTTGGAGTGTTTGGTAAGCCGGAGGAGAGCTTCGCGTCCTTGCTGGTCCGGGTCTGCCTCCGGCTCTCATGAGTTTGCCGCTTCAAAAGAAATTGAGGATCGTGATGAGCTAAAGGATTAGAAAATCTTACTTTCCAGGTCACTCTGCGGATTTTCCGTCTTGGCAAAGGCTCGGAGTCGGAGGAAAGGATAGTTACCTCATCAGCCTTGCTACGGCTTGTTTCGGTGTCCTCCTGCTGATCATCAGTGTCAATAAGATGGTTGAAAATAAGACAAGGGAGTCAAGGGCTACCTCTGACTCAGAAGAGTCCGCTAGCCGAAGCAGGTCAGAAGTGATAGCCTTCTTGCCCTTCCTTTTAACAGCTTCTTTCCTGGCGGCTTTCTTTTCTTTTCTGGCTCTCTTGGCCGCTTCGTGATCATATTTAACTTTCCAAAATTTATCACCCACCTGCAAATATTAAGCATATTCATGAGTATGGGTGAAACATTAAGAAATTAAGAAAATAATTATATGTGGGCGGTTTACCTTTGGAGTCGGGTTATCTTTGTAAAGGGGGCTAGGCCCACCTTGCCACAGTCCGCCAGACTCTCATTAAGAAGAGACTTGGTCATCTCGTCAATGACATGGCCAGGTAAGTCGTCAGGGCTGTGACGCAGAGGATCATTCTTGGCGCTAGTATATTCGCACATCAAGCCAGTGTGGCGGCTCAACGGAATAACTCGCCAGGCAAGCCAAACCCGGACCAGGTCAATCCCAGTCAACCCGTTCCCCAGCAGAGCCTTGATCTTAGCCAAAGTAGGAGCAAGAGATTTACGCTCCGTGGCAGTAATCTTGTCAGGCAGAGGGTGATTGGTTTCAAGACGAAGGGCACGAAAGCCGGGCAGAGGGTTCTCGTCAGCCGGAGAGGTATCCTGGCAATAGAACCATGTCATCTTCCAGTCTTTGGGGTGGCTTGGCGGGTTAGCATACGGAAAGATCACATCCCTGCGGCGCTGGATCGAAACTCCGCCAAGTTCCAAGCTCTGGCCGCTGGCACATTCCATCTGGCGGTTCAAGTAGAACAGTTCTCTGAAAAGCAGCAAGTTGGGTTCTTCACCAAGGTAAACTTCGCTGAACACTTGGAAGTTGCAGATATTAGACACGGAATTGGGTCCGATGTCTTGTGTGTGAAGGTCAAAGAAGTTCATCACATCTCTAAAGAATTTTGAGTCGGGATGAGTAAATCCCCGGTTCATATGATCTGTGAAGACCACAACCTCTCCGTCTTTGGGTTGAGGAATTTCTTCGTCCGGGTTAGGAGCACGATAGGGCATGACTTGTTTCTTCGGCAGATAGCCGGTCTTCACAGTCATCCAAGGTGCTATCAGTGATAATGGATTTAACCCAGTTGCAGGAGGTAGGTGCCTTGGGTGCCATTCTGATTGAAAGCCTAAGAGAAAATAAAAGTAACGGTTCAAATTTAAGCCGGGAGGACAAAAATATTACTGGCTATATTCAAAATGGCGGCTTACGAAGGGGCCTAATGGTATAAGGATAACTATGTCCTGGTTAGTTAAGCCGCCACAAGCTCTATAAGCCGTCAAGACTCTGTAAAACGCCAAGGGTGGTTCAAGTTATTAATTGAGCATTGCCTCCTTAAAGCCGGCAATCAGAGTCGCCATCACTAAATAAATCTAACAAGTAAAGATTTTGCCTAAGTATTGTACAAACAGGTTTCACAATCTGGAGCTGTTATTTTGGATCAAACAAAGGTTCAGAAAAGAAAAATTATTAGACCTAAAAATAGGGCGCATAAGAGTTCATGAGCTACAATGGGGTCTTCTTACATGAAAAGGAGATCCACTGGGACCCAAAATGGATGCGGAACACGAACCACATAAGATCTATGGGGTTTTTGGATCGAAAGAAAACATAGCAGGTGGAATACAAGAACTTGGATGAACTGCGCTCGGTACAGAGGAACACGCTAGCCCTAGCGTAGACCTATGGCGTGGAAAGGGGAAGCACTTACTGCGAAGGATCTGCGGAGGAGGGATGCTGCCTTTCTCTGATCAAGATCAGGTCGATGCAGCGGCCAAGCTCGACAAGGACGAAGTGCGCTGTGGCGACAGCGGCGGAGCTCCAGTAGCAGATGGGGGTGACAGGAAGAAGATGCGAAATGGAAGAATGAGAAGAGACCTAGTCGGGTCTATTTATAAGGAAAAAACTGTTAAGTGGGCGCGAAAAACGAGGAGGCCGAAAAACATAGTTATCCAACTACAAAGGCGCCTCGATTTTCGGATGGTCATTAAGACAAAGATCCGTTGAGATATATTGGACAAAACATGCATTTATGGCAGGTGACGTCATGGCGGGTTACCGCAGATTCGAAGGATGACGTCATGGTGGGTTACAGAAATTTCATAAGCAAGGAGCCGAAGATTTTTCTTAAAGTATCAAAGATTGACATGAACTAGTTCAAATCAATCTGGGGCCTAATGTTGGGGATATAACTATTAGGTATGACCCGCCCAGGAGGGGCCGGGTTATACCTATGAGTATTTTTGAAGCCCAAGACCAAGATCGAAGATGGCGGTTCAGTAAGGGCCCAAAGCCCAGAAGCGACTTAAGGCCCGTAGTGATAAACCGCCATGTATGCATGACTTGTGTTGTAAGACAAGGAATATTAAGAGACCAAGCCGGACACTGTTTATGAGCCGGCCGGGACTCTATAGAACCGCTGGGCGTCGGCCTCTGTATATAAAGAGACGACCCGGCGGCGGGTCAGGGCAGGTAACATCAACTCGAGAGCTAGGTCTGCGATTCGCTCCCTGGTCATCGAAGACATAAGCAATCCCACTCAAAACTGGACCGTAGGCTTTTACCTTCACCGTAAGGGGCCGAACAAGTATAAACCTCATGTCCTTTGTCCCAATTAACCCCTTCAAGCTTCCTAGCTGCGATGGCTCCACCACTAAGTCCTTTCACTAGGACATCTGCCGTGACAATTCCACGACAATTATGAATCTAGTTGGGACGACAATTTGCCATATGTAGAGTTCTCTTACAACAACAGTTATCAATCCAGTTTGAAGATGGCCCCTTTCGAAGCTTTGTACGGGAGGAGGTGCAGGACACCGTTATTGTGGGATGAAGTTGCACACCTTCAGTTGTTTGGACCAGATTTGATTAAAGAGTCTGAAGAGAAGGTTAAGCTAATTCGCGATAGGCTCAAGGTAGCCCAGTCCAGGCAGAAGAGCTATGCAGATTCTAAACGCAAGGAGACAGTTTACGAAGTCGGAGACAGAGTTTATCTTCGTGTATCCCCACTTCGAGGAGTTAAGCATTTTGGAGTTAAGGGAAAGTTAGCGCCACGTTTTGTGGGACCATACAAAGTTTTGGAGCGTATGGGAGAAGTTGCTTACAAGTTGGAATTGCCCGAAGGTTTCTCAGGAGTTCATGATGCGTTCCATGTTTCCCAGTTTAAGAAGTGCCATGCAGAGATGGCCGATATACCTCTGAGAGATACAGTGCCACTGGAAGCGATTCGGTTGGTTAGTGATTTGACCTATGAGGAGAAACCAGTCAAGATTCTCGAGTTTGCTAGCCGAGTCACGCGAAGCAAGGTTATCAAGTTTTGCAAAGTTCAGTGGAGCCACCATATCGAAGATGAAGCCACCTGGGAGCGAGAAGAAGATCTACTAAAGGACCACCCTCACCTATTTTCTAGCCAACCCGAATCTCGAGCGCGAGATTCATCTTAAGGGGGGTAGGTTTGTAACATTCCAAATTTTCAATTTGGAAATTTATACATTAGTTCATCATGGCATATCATATTTTATTGCATTTTGGTTGTATCCTAGAAATTTCACGCAACTCAAGGACCCGCGGAGAGAGTTGGGAATTTCGTTATTTTCATATTTGAGTTTGTCTCAAATTTTGAAAAAGGATCATTTGATTTTAATTATTTTATCTTCGTATATTTCAATTATAAACATAAGAGAGAGGGAATAAAATGACTTTCCCAAAATAAAGAAATATTAAGGATTTAATAATAAAATCAAATAAGATTTTTATTTCGGAGTTTTATCGCTATTTTATTTGAATTAGGAAAAATACGCGTTTTTCAAAATTGCATTCTAGGCCCAAATAAATGTTCATCTTGTCCGGCTTATTTTTAGAGGACGGGAAAAACTTATTTTGGGATTTTTGGAGTCCGTTTAGTATTTCTTTTCTTTCTTTTTTTGCACGTCCGAATTATTTTAAAAAAAACCGACCTCAGGCCGTATTCGGCCAGGACTCCGCCCGGCCGGCCCCTTTAAATAGTGCGCCCCCGAGCCTCCAGCCCACCCCAGCCCACCCCGCCACCTAACCCTAACCCCAGCCCGACGCCACCGCCGCCGCAGCCGCACGCCGCCGCCACCGTCGCACCCGCCGCCGCCTCGCGCTTGCGCCGGAGCCGCCCCGCGCCACTGCCGCCGACCCCGCCGTCGCCTCGCCGCCCGCCGGAGCCGCCACCCACTGCCGCCGCCCGTCGAGGTAGCCACCGGAGCTCGTCGAGGTAGCCGCCGGAGCCGCCACCCGCCGCCGACCCCGCCGCCGCCCGCGGTCATTTTTTTATAGATCAGTTTAGTTTTTTTTGGTTTATTTATTTTGCGGACGTTTCGGTTTATTTATTTTGCGGACGTTCATCCATACGTTCCTTTTAACGAATGGTTTTCGTCGTTTAGCCGCAAACAGCGAACGTTCATTCGTTAGCCTGTTCGTCCTTTTTCTTTTTCTCGGATTTTTCGTGATTATTTTCGATCGCGATTTCTGATCCGATTTTCGTTCTAGTATAACTTTTCGCTTGTCTATCGGAATCGGGCGATTCAAGCACATGGAGTTTCGTCTCGAAACCCTCTTTCGGTTTAACCCACTCGAACAAGTTTTTGCTGCTGTAAAATTTGACTTAGGTCCAGATTAGTAAACGAAGCTTGTTTCTTTCGCCGTTTGACTTTCGTTGCTTCGTTTGATTTGATTCTTTTTGCAAACCGGAGTTCTTAAGTTGAACTTTCTGGTTAGATCACTTATTTGAGTTTTACCCATGCATTAGATGAGTGCTTATTGTATGCTTGTTTGTTTGGGATAGAGTACCCGGAGTGCGCAGCGTGCTACTACGAGTCTCTAGGTTTCACGGATCATCAGCAAGGCAAGTAACACTTTGATCATGCCTCTTTACTACCCAGTTTTGTTGCATTAGATCAATCCTCAAACAATTGCATCATTAGGATCTGATTAATATGTGGGTTTTGGGAAGTAGATGAGGTAGTACCTATTGTCCTGTTTATTTTCCAACCTTTGGGAGTTACTTCTACGTTTGCTTATATTGCTATGCTAGTAGACGTGGATTGGGTGAGTGTATCCATGACAGATGTGAGATTGTTAATTAATGGCTTATTTAAGGTGGCAACTTTAATACACATCTGGGTGTATCGAGGCACCTGGGGAACCCAGTGTTGCCTGTATTTTTTGGAAATCCTGGGGTACAGTGTGATTCTCCTATGGACCGCCACCCAGGCTCAAAGGGATCATGAGATTATTCATGCTAGAAACTTCCGTGTGTACCCGCAAGCTACGATGGGCTCTAGCATAGTTGAATATGTTGTGTGACCTCTTTCAATGGTAGACTAGTAGATGTAGGGGATGTAGGTTGGTATTGTCTACCCAGGGTAAAGAGTTAATGCTTCTGAAAGACTGTGTCTCGGTTATCCGTTTCTCAAACACCATGTAGTGCGAGAAAACCAACGGAGGAGATCGAGTCTTGCGGGGAAAAGTGCACAAACCTCTGCAGAGTGTACAAACTAATCATGGTTAGCCGTGTCCCCGGTTATGGACGTTTGAGTATCTAGTACCTGGATTATCATTTGAATCTCATCATGTTACTTAATTTAACTTGTTGGGTTTAATGTTGATTCTTAATTTGGATTGAGTTGGGTGAACCTTCTCAATGTTTAACAACCACCATGATAGTTAAATAAAATGTATTCCTTTGTTGTAGGGAAAAATTGGCTTTCTGCAAAGCTGTAACCATAGAGCTTTCCACCAGCCATATATGCATGTAGTGATAGCATTATTCTGTTCATTACTCTCTATGTGTTACATTGCCAGCATATTCCATGTGCTGACCCGTTTTCGGGCTGCAACGTTCATGTTGCAGACTTTTCAGACGACGAGTAAGGTGCCTTAGGTCGTGATCTTATACTCAGTGATGCCGTTGGAGTTGATGGACTCGCTTTATCTTCCAAGCCTTCCGCTGTTATTGTGATTAGATGGCCTTAAGCCATATTTATTGTAATAAGTTCTCTTTTGAGACATTCGATGTAATAAGTGTGTGATTGTTACTCTGTTATAAATCCTTCAAGTATTGTGCGTGTCAGCATTACCGATCCAGGGATGACATTGATGCACAGAGATCATACTGTTTGAGGTCTGGTCGCTACAATTGCCATGAGACTCCCACCAACCCCCCTTCGGGCTAAGTCATGGGTGGGCCCGATGCAACTCCGAACATCCAACGGCCACCGTCACGGCAAAACAATCATCCCAAATGGGGACACGGTACAAAAATAACTACGGGCACACAAGGTTATACCTGCCTACCGGGCTAGGGTAGCGCCAGCGCATAACCTTCCCTAGTTGGACGCACCTGCCAGAGGCATAATAATAGACCGAGAAAGGGCCGCCTCATAAAGGCAAATGTGGTTGCACTTTGGGAAGCTCGATTCGGTGGCACCTTGACTCGATCAACAAACATGTTCAAGTTGGTTTATTGTCAGGTTTTAACTTGCAAAAAATTCACCGAGTCATAGTATGCCATGAAAATGCAATGACAACTTATGCATCATTTTCAACATAATCGATATTAACTAAATCAAGCATAATGTCACATTATTCAACAGCATAAACTTAACCATCCAACTACAAAGCTACTGATAACAGAGTAATCACAGAAAGAACATGCAACTAGCATCGAATGAATTCATATGGAATTTCTATATGTGTTTAAAATAATCATATTCAAGTGAAAATCATAGTTATTGAAATTACATTCTTGCAAATTTCTGTGATGGCTTGCCTTATGCAGAGGGTCACACTCCTCCTGGTTATCTTCAAGGCAACAATTTCCTTCTCAAAAGAATTAAAATAGTATAAAGAAAATTTCACATAACACTGTTAATTCACTAGAAAATAATCACAGCAAGCAAAAATCTCATCTTTTGCAAGATGATAGAGAATTTCAACACAAAACCAATGCAAAAAGAATCATGTCATTTGGACTTATAGAATAGGAGTTATAGCTAGATAAAGTTCAGTCAGATTTCTGAATTTAAATTCATTTTTCGGAAAATTAGAGAGGGGTGACGTCGAAGGCGTATTCTAGAGAATACGCCTTCACTCGTACCGCTTTGGGCGCGAGTGGAGAGGCTGACAGCGGGCCTCACCCATCGGGTTTTGAGAGATGGGGAGAGAAACAGGGGACGACGGCTCGTCGCCGGGGCTCTCTTCGGCGAGGAGGGCACGGCGGCCGTCGAGGAAGGGAGGGATCATGAGAAGGGGTCCTGGCGCACCTGCTCGTACCCGTGGCAAGGCAGGAGCTGGACGGAGTCGACCAGAACGAGCCTCTCCAGCTGTGGCTGCGGACGAGGCTCGTCGGAGATGAAGAAGACGGCGAGGATGGGCGACTCCAAGGGCTCCAGGGGTTTCTCTCGCACCAATGGACTGCTAGGGAGGCTGTGGAAGAGTTGATTGAGCTTGAGGGGCACTGGAGAGGTGGATGGCCAAGGGAGGGGATTGCCGGCGAGCTCGGGAGGGCAATGGCGGCCAGAGGCCTGTCCTGCTGGGCCGCGGTTATCTAGGAGGAGTTGTGGATGCATAGGAGTGCAGTGAGATGCTCGGAGGGGCGAGGTAGGGGCACTATATATAGGGGAGCCGAGACGGGGTCGTGAGCTCTGGCGAACTCTCTAGAGTTTCTAGGAAGTGACGAGGAGCGTCAGTGAGAGAGGGGAAAGACTCGATAGCTCATGCGGCCACTATGGGAGGACGCGGACGAGCACATGATGCGGGTGGAGACGACCACTGGGGCACGGGTGCACTATGCACTTTGCCTCGTCGTGCCCGTGCTTGCTGCGGTGAACTCCGGCATTGGCGACCAGTAGGGAGGGTCAAGGGAGATGAGTCGAGGGTGGTGGCGCGGTGCGGCAGGCTGACGAGCTCCCACACGGGCACGAGCGAAACAGAGGCGCTGGCACCATGTAGACCGCGTCGGCCGCATGCCAGGGGCCTTGTCCTTGTGTGATCACCACGTGAACTCCGGCCAAGCGACGCGCTGGGTGTTTCCTTTGCAAGGCTAGGTCGATCCAAGCATCTAAGTTAATGCCAGGCCGACTGGGTGAGGCTGTAGCTTCTTGGCAAGTTTTTGGACAGAAACTTTGGAGCTTAATAGAGAAAATCTAGAGAGAGTTAAGAGCTGATTTTTGGTACCTAGGGGTTATTTAGGAGGGTAATGAAGCCCTAAAAATTTCAGCTCCAGAAGATCAAGGAAAAAGACACTTCATTCAAAACATGCACTTTCTGACCATAATAGAAATGATTTTCTATAGCAAAAATATTCGAAATAACAATGAAATATTTGGCACAGGGAGGTGTGCCAAGGTCCAAAGAATATTCAGGAATTTTCTCAGATTTTTGTGGGCACGAAAAATGAGGGTTGCTTTGGAGCAGAAGTGACTGAAGTGCTATTTTAGAGAGAAAATGAATAATTTTCTTTTAAGAAAAATATTCCCAAGGTTATATTTGGGTATATCAGAGGGCAAGGGATGAGTTTGAAGGTGAGATGAGTCACTTGGTGAAAAACAAAGAAATGCCCTAGTGATGAAGTCCAAATGAGTTTATTCAAAAACTCAAATTCAATTCAAAATGCAATAAAACCCAGAAAAAGCCAAAGGGCAAAAACCAAGGTGTCACATTGGGATTGTATTTTACATTGGGCACAGTTTACTCCGAGCTCTCGTGTGCAATTACGTGATATCACAAACGGTTCCAGAGATCCTACGCACACGTAGTAGCGCTGCAAATCATTTGCGATCTGCTGTGTATCACCGATGGTTCCGCTACGATTGACGTATGCTTTCCGATGTGGATCACACACACTCATTTAGTTGAACCGTGTGCGGGGTAATTGCCAGGTTAAAACAAAAATATCCGATTTTGAATCGGCATGCAAAAAGCAAATTCACCACAACATTCAATTGAACAAATAGTGTCCATATGAAGAATATTCATTAGATTTCACAACAATGAACATATGGCAGCTAAATTCCAATGATTTGTCAACACATATATGCATTACATAATTAATCATAGTGTACGAAATACGAAGACCTCATCAGATGGAAAACAATGGATCCATTCGTATATGTTTAGTGGCTAACTCTTAGTCAATGTTTTAGGAGAACGCATGCTCAAATCTTCATTATCACCAGTGGGATTGATGTAGTGATTCAGGAAGAAGTCGCTGATAAATCTCCGAACCATCAGCAATTCACCAGCGGGGAGCGGTTGAGGGGTCCTCGGTTCTAAGATGAGCTATAGTATTTTTAAGATCAGAATGTGCCATATGAGTGGAGTAGAAGATATTAATTAAGATAGATTTACTAGTACTAATTCGCGAGAATCTTCACAACTATCAGTAGATTTGCATATGGCGATCATGTGTCTACAAACATAGTATCCACAAAGGTTCGTCCCTGCTTTTTGCTGAGAACACTTTGTACAGAATTACTCATGTATTTGTCCTGTTAGGAATAACCTAACCGGTGTTAGATGTATTTTTTTCTTTGGACAAAAATAGAAAGAGGTTTTATTTAGAAGCTTGAACATTTGACTTGCGTAAGAAAAGGCATTTGCAGACTATTGGATAAATTTTCTGAAAATAACGGATTTTGGTGTGTTACCGGAGAAACAATCTTGTGCTGCAAAGGTAGTTCCCTCTTGAACAGGTTCCCTGGTTTAGTTTTCCACAATGCGAGCACACTGCAAATCAAGATGAATTTTGACAACATCAATTATTGAACCAGATATGAATGCAAATTAATTTCAACATCATAGAATTCAATACCTATCCATGAATTGTTGAAGATGCGTCAGATCCTGAGCATTTGTTGACTCTCCGAGATAATCCATGTAGTAAAATGTGTTCTTGTTTGGAACAGTGAATACCAATATCCAGTGATTGCTACATATTAAGAAAGCCATGGTACGAATTATGTCAAAATATAAAAAGACAACCAGTGTATGCGTGGTTGTTTACTTGATTTACCATTCATGATATGGCCAGAGAAATGATTCTGCATGGGACGTGTTTTCAAAGATACGGACGATTGTGTTAATGGCCCAGTATCGTAGGTCCTTACCATCTAATGTTGTGCCATTTGCTAATGCAGGATCTATGAAATACACACTCTCCCTTTGAGGGAGTCCTGGATTAAGGGGTCCTCGGGCGTCCGACCTATGTTACGTGGGTCGTGAAGATACAAGACAAAAGACTCTCTCCCGTGTCCGGATAGGACTCTCCTTTGCGTGGATCGCAAGCTTGGCGTTTGGATATGTAGATTCCTTTCTCTATAACCGACTTTGTACAACCCTAGTCCCCTCTGGTGTCTATATACACCGGAGGGTTTAGTCCATAGAGGCAATCACAATCATACAGGCTAGACTTCTAGGGTTTAGCCATTACGATCTTGTGGTAGATCAACTCTTGTAACCCTCATATTCATCAAGATCAATCAAGCAGGAAGTAGGGTATTACCTCCATCGAGAGGGCCCGAACCTGGGTAAACATCGTGTCCCCCGTCTCCAGCTACCACCGACCCTAGACGCACAGTTCGGGACCCCCTACCCGAGATCCGCCGGTTTTGACACCGACATTGGTGCTTTCATTGATATTTCCACTGTGACATCAAAGACAGGATTGATGGCTCGCCTTGTCATCAAGGACAACATCACCTCCGGAGGAGCCCTAGCCTCAGAACAAACCCTCTGGTTAGGCGACTTTACCATGATCGCCCATTCGGCAGTTAAGCCGACGGTGACCTCTCAGGTCATCGAAAATCGCCTCCGTGTTGACTCCGAAAACTCCAAACGGATGGATCCGGCGGAGTTGTTGTATTTAAATGAACTCCTGGATTGCATCGCCGCCATGGGGGTCGCTACAGACTATGATCGGAATGGGTTTAAACCCGATCAGAGAGAAATTAAATCTCTGCCGATCACCCATTAGATAGCGGTCGTAGAGGAGAAAAATAACGACTCTTCCTCTATGTTGAAGACGAACTATGTTTGGATATCCGAGCTCGAACAGCCGGATACGTGTCTACGGAATGACACTCCCAGCCCTCCGAACCTAGAGTCGGACGTTGGGCCTAAAAATCAGTTGACATCCCGGAGCCCGAACTATTAAGCTGAGAAATTCTTCAAGCTCCGGACTCCAAACTGGGCCAGGGTTCGTATTTAAAGCCACCCACCCACCACAAGCAATATTCGCCAAATAATTCCGTTCATCCGGATATATGCGACTTCACGTGCATACGACAGTAGTCTCAGGAAACAGTCCATCACTTTTGGGCCAGGTTCCTCCTTGTCAAAGACAAGATTAAAGATTGTCGCGACGAGGATGCGATTTCAGTATTCTGCAATAATTGCATGGATAAAGGAATCCTCAATGCCATCAACCACCATCGTGTATTAGACTTTGCTGACTTGGCAAATATAGTATAGAAGTACTGCACAATAGAAAATGCCTGGAAAACTCAGACAGCTCGCTGGGAACCCCCGGTTTCCGCTCAACCCCTCGGGCGGGCGAAAAGGGTGCACCCTCGCACGGCACCCGGCCCCATATTGAAGAAAACAAAGCTCATCACGGAACATGGAACCGTACTGGAGGGATGGCTCGATAAGCCATGCAAAATACACACGATGCCGGACACCGAATCAACCCACAGCCTCAGAGCAAGTTTACCAAGAGCGGCGAGGATATCCTCACCAAAGACACCCCCGAGCACGACGACCTCAAAGTACTGACGGTCTTCCAAACTTTCGCGTCAAACAATCGGTGCAAGAGGGCACTCCGTGACCTCGCCGAAGTCTGCCAAGTCGTAGCAATAAATCCCTGGAACGACACGGCTATAACTTTCAATGCCAGTGACGAACCAGGAATCCGGTCAGTTCGGGCACCAGCCGCCTTGGTCCTCAATCCAATTGTGGATGGCTTTCAGCTCACTAAAGTGCTCATGGACGGCGGCAGCGGGTTAAACCTCATCTACGAGGACACACTCAATAAAATGGAAATAGACAGGAGCCGCATCGAGCAGAGTAATACAACCTTCTGACGAACCATTCCCAGCCGGGAGGCGCGATGCGCAGGGAAAATCACACTTGACATGGTATTCGGCATGCCGGAGAACTACCGGTCCGAAGAAATAACCTTCCAAGTGGCCAGTTTCAAGAGTGGATATCATGCCCTGTTGGGGCGAGATGCATTCACACGCTTTCAAGCCATACCTCACTACGGGTATATGAAGCTCAAGATGTCCGGGCCCAACGGTATTATCACTCTCGCCAGTGATCCGGACATAGCCCTCCGCGCCGAAAACAAAACCGCATCCCTGGCCCTCAAGGCACTGTTCGAGGCCCTCGCGGCCGAAGAGTTAACCGCACTATGCTCCACGGTGGACAGGGACGACGTAATCCTTGATAAGCGGCCCAAATCCACCTCTTTCAAACCAGCAGATGAAATCGTCAAATTTTAGGTCCACCCAACGGACCCCAAGAAGACAACCTTTATCGGGGCACAGCTGGACCCAACGGTTGACGCTGCACTATGAGCGTTCCTACACGAAAATTGGGACATATTCGCTTGGCACCCTTCTGATATGCCAGGGATCCCATGCAGATTGGCCGAGCACAGCCTCAATATATTGAAGGGATATAAGCTAGTAAAGCAAACACTGTAGCGCTTTTCCGAACCCAAACGACAAGCTATGGGAGAGGAGCTAGCCAAGTTAATCGAGGCCGGATTCATCAAAGAAATAAAGCACCCGGACTGGCTAGCAAATCTGGTGATGGTGCCAAAGAAGGATAAATCCTGGCGCCTGTGCGTCTACTTCAAAGACCTCAACAAGGCATTCCCTAAGGATCCCTCCCCCCTCCCCCGCATCGATCATATTATTGATGCCACTACAGGACATGACCCACTGTGTTTCCTCGATGCATACTCCGGATACCATCAAATCAAAATGAAGGAGTCCGATCAAGCCGCGACGGCATTCATTACCCCATATAGGCCTTTCTGCTTCAACACTATGCCCTTCAGGCTCAAAAATGCCGACGCCACCTACCAACGCATGATTCAAACATGCTTCGAGAAGCAAATTGGCAAGACAGTTGAAGCATATGTGGATGACGTAGTCATCAAAACTAGGCACGTCGAGTCACTAATAGACGACCTACATCTCACATTCACCAACCTCCGTACATATGACATCAAGCTCAATCCGAAAAGGTGTGTTTTCAGCGTTCCCGCTGGAAAACTGCTGGGCTTCATCGTTTCCAATAGAGGAATTGAGGCAAATCCAGCCAAAATCCGAGCTTTGTCACAACTGGCTACACCAACAGACCTTAAACAGGTCCAAAAACTAGCTAGATGTATGGCAGCTTTAAGCCGCTTTATCTCCAGACTAGGAGAAAAAGCATTGCCACTTTATCACCTTCTCCGACGTACTGACCACTTTGAGTGGACAGATGCGGCAACGGCTGGACTGGAACAAATAAAAGCTCTTTTAGCGAGCAACCAAATCCTAGCTGCCCCGAACGCCGGTGAACCCATGTTATTATACATCTCGGTAACACACCAAGTGGTGAGCGTGGTACTCGTCGTTGAACAAGAGGAGGACGGACATAAATTTCCACTTCAGAAACCAGTATACTACGTATCCACTGTCCTCACACCATGCAAATCTCGGTACCCTCATTACCAAAAAGATAGCATATGCGGTCTTCATGGCATCCTGGAACTACGACACTACTTTCAAGAGTGCTCGATCACGGTGGCTTCCGAAGTACCACTCAATGACATAATAAACAACCACGATGCTATGGGCCGGATTGCCAAGTGGGCCATTGAGCTCCTTCCATTAGACATAACATATAAACTATGTCGAGCCATTAAATCCCAAGTACTGGCTGACTTCGTCGCCAAATGGACAGAGGCCGAACTCCCTAAAGAGTACGACACATATTCCAACTAGGTCATGCACTTCGATGGCTCTAAAATGCTGGCCGGTTTAGGAGCGCGCGTTCTCTTAACATCCCCCACTGGAGACATAGTCCAGTACATACTCCAAATATTATACACAGACTCCAACAATGCAGCCGAATACGAGGCCTTATTGCACGGTCTTCCGATGGCTGCCTCCATGGGCATACAATGCCTGGAGGTGCGCGGGGATTCAAACCTTGCAATATCCCAAATTAATGGATATTTTGACGCTAAAGATCCGAAGATGGCGGCCTATCATAAATATCGGCCCGCTTCGAGGGGCTCGAGTTTCATCATGTGGCTCAAGAAAGTAATCAAGCAACGGATGTCCTTTCTCGCATAGGCGCCAAGCGTGACCCCGTCCCGCCTAACATATTCCTCAGAAGGCTCTTCAAGCCATCCGTGGTGTGGCAGGATGAGAGCGGCAACACTAGTCCGGATCCGATGACACCGCCAAATTCCGAACACAATACCGATATCATCGGGGGCTCAGCCACCGAGATAACACCATCGGCCCATCTAATAATGAAGGTAATTGCCCCATGGACCGAACCCTTCTTGGCCTACCTTAATAGGCGAGAGCTCCCCGAGGACCAGAATGAGGTTCACTGCATTGTTCAGCGCTCAAAAGCCTACAAGGTCCGTGATGGAGAGCTCTACAAGAAAAGTGCCACCAGAGTACTTCAAAGGTGTATCTCCAAAGAGGAGGGACGACAGCTCCTGGCCGAGATCCATGCTAGCCTCGGTGGTCACCACGCCGCAGCTCGGGCCCTTGTAAGTAAGGCTTTCTGTCGGGGATATACCCCGCGGTATGACCCGGCCAGAGTCGTAACCCGGCCGGGACTTGGTAAACCGGCGGATGGTAACCCGGCAGACAGTTAAGACAGATGGCTAAGACAGACGGTAACCCGGCGAGTGTTAAACCAACAGAGTTAAGACAGATGGTAGTACCGGCAGGTGTTAAGTCAATCATAACCCGACAGACAATGTTAAACCGGCAGACAATGTTAAACCGGCAGACGTTAAGAAGCCTAGGAAGGGAAGTCAAAATAGTTTAAGTCTTAGTCCGAGATGGACTCTACATGTAACCCTCCCCTTCAACTTATATAAGGAGGGGCAGGGCTCCCCAAAGAGGGACGAGCAAGAAACAATCTCTAGGGCTAGACACAACTAGAGGAGAGCCAGTTTACGGCGACTCCCTCGTGATGATAATGAAATCTAGCCTCAAACAACATGTAGGGTTGTTACCGGATGATGTGTCCCGGGGCCCGAAGCTGTCTAAACCCTTGTCTTGTGTTGCGTGTCTCGATTCCACTCAACCCCTCTCAAGCTACCACATAGATGCGTTGGCCTCGCGACTAAGTCCTCACACTAAGGATATCTGACGTGTTATTTCCACGACAGTTGGCGCCCACCGTGGGGCCTGCGCACGGTGATGTTGAGTTCTTGAAGGGATTTCTCCAGGGATCGAGAAGCTTGCAATCTTTTCGGAGGAAGAAGAATCGTTATGGAAGGATTACATTATTTTGAAGACACGGTCAAATTTAATATGCATTCGGGATTCATGAGAAAATTAGGGTTATGATCCGTTCGTAGCCACAAGTCGTCGAGATCAGCCGATCCACCACAAGTCACCGAGGAGGCAGTCACAGACATGTTATCATTGTCTCCACGTGAGGACTATGGTCGAATCAATCTTGACCCGGAGAAGGACTGGGATCATGGTTCGAGCTATCAAATTACCAGCCCCGCCCTCTCCAACCACGACTCATCTAGTGTTGAGCTGCCGGACCCGTAACCCGCCAGTGCCTTCGCTTCAAGTCGCCGTGTTCATCAGCAAGATTGATCCACTATCATCAGGCAGATTAACCCAGGAGTACTCAGAAAGAAACCCGGACATGGGCAAATCAAAACTGCCACGGTCGGGAGACGGATTTAGTCACAAATATGGTCTCAGCGGATGGGCGGCTCGGGAATCCATCGGGTCACCATCCCCACTGTGACCCGCCTTGTTTGCCTCGCCTCGCCGCTCCTGTGATCAAGCTGTGACCTTACTGCATGCTGAGTCGGCACACCGGCCTTCGCTGAACCGCCAAACCTTGCAAGTCACTTTTGCGGTATCTGTCTCCGCATGTTGAACCGCATTTGCTGAGTCGGTGTACCGCACTAGGATTCGATCTCACGCCGCATAGTCAACAATTGACTCGCTAACACGGCCTAGTGATCTGACAAGTTCTTTGCTACCGATTCAAGTATGGTGGAGAGCGACTCCTCGTCGGACGAGGCCAGGCATCTGTTATGCTTTATGCTGTCCATGTTCCAAATCCACGTGAGGGCAAAAAGTAGCTATCACCAGATCAAGTGGAAAGCACCCATAAGTTATTACTTCTATATAGGAAAAGTGACTTCGCGCAGATTCCTAGGTTTGGGATGAAGAGCCGTACTCACATGGGATCGTGTACTAATCACACGAGGCCAAAATCAACTGCTCTGCCCCGGGGTTTGCTCGCCGGAAAATTGACCCGCCGCTCTCCACGGCCGTGGCCTGTGCGCCTGTGGCCCCGGCTCAAACGCCTCCGCGGCCATGGCCCTGCTTCGCGGTCACCGCTAGTCGGCTCGCCTGTTCAACCTACCTCTGTCATGCGTCGCGGCCATGCCAAGTCGAGGCAACCATCCTCAGGGCCTTAAGTCGCCATCAAGTCATCAAGCAATCAGAAGGTCAAATTGCTTGGTCAAACTGCTTCGTCGACCGGCCTCCGTGGCCTCGTGTCGCTGCTGCCCCGCCGGATTATGTCTGCCCGCTTTAGCTGCTGCCCCGCTGGGCTGCGTCAAACCGGATGCCCGTTTCTGAACCGCTGAGCTGACTCGCTACTGCTGCTCCCCGCGCACCGGTTCACCACAGTTGCGAGCTACTGTCCTCCACGCGCCCCGGCTCACCAGCCACGCCCGCGCTCTTGCCCCTCCTTTGCCGGGCCCAGTCTTGAGTCGCTGGTGTGCTTCCTCATCACTCCACTGCCGTGAGCCGCCGAGTTATTGTGAGCCGCTGTCTGCATTCTCACATCGCCATGTCCGGTTTTCCCATGTCATTACAACCACAGTAGCGCCAAGCTGATGCTCATTTTAACTGCAGCTGGAGAGTCTCCGCACTGCCAAGCTGTCAGGTCGTCATCACCGTCACGGCCTTAAGCTGCGGCAGCCACAAACCGTCTTGCTGCAGGCATCCGGGTTCATGGCCGTTTTCTTCTGCAAATTGGGTCACCGCTGAAGCCCGAATTGAGAGGACTCGGCCTTGGCTCGCGAGCGCCTCTGCTGCCTTTGGCCGCGGACTGGCCCGGCGCCCCGATTTGTCGGCCTCAACCTGCTGGACTCCGTTTCCGCCACGAGCCGCGTGGATCCACCGCCGATGCGGAGCCGAGCCGCCCATGCTGGCTGCCCGCGCGCTTCGCGCCTCTTCCTCGAACCGCCGTCAGACGAGCCGCCGGGAGCTGACTCGCCGCTTGCCTCTGCTTCAGTCAAACCGCCGGGTCAATATCCGCGCCTTGAGCCGCCGGCCTCGACTCGCTGCTCCTACCGTGGCTCTCGTCTTCGAATCGTCTTAAACAGTCGGTGCCACCATAAACCGCCCGCGCACTCCCTCCGCGCGTCCGGGACGGGTCACTGCTCGCGACCACTTCCTGTGCTGCACCCCGCAGCTCTGCCCGGTGCCCCTCTGTCGCCCTGCTCTCGCCGTGGAGTGCCTCGCCCTGCCTTGGTTGCCTCCAAGACACGGCTGTGCCTCGCCTCGCCTCCGCAGGCTTCCCGCTTCCAACGCTACAAGCCACCCTGACTGCCGGTTTCCAACCCGCCCCGGACTTTGAACCGGCGTCTCTGAAACTGACCACATCAAGCCTCGCCGGTCCGCCTCGTGAGGGAACTCCGCTGCTAACTTGCCGTGCGGTTCAACCTGTCCGTGAGTCGCCGTAAACCGCCGAGTTGCTGTTGCCGCCTCCGCTGCTCGGCCCGGTCCAGCTTCCGTCAAAACCGCCGAGCGCTGACCCGTCGCGCGCCCTGCTTCGTTAATCCGTCGCGTCCGCGCTTAAACCCAGCGGCTTTGTGCACGCATTGGCTGGGTCCCGTCTCCACCGAGTTATCGTGCATTGAGTATGCCGAGCTGCCCGCGGCGCCGCGTCCCCGTCTGGGTTCGCCTTTGACCCCAAGACGCTTCCTAAGCTGCCTCCGCTTTAAACCGCCCTCACCCCCTGCTATGCACTCTCGCGCTGAATCGGCCATGGTGCGCTTCTCCAACCCGCCGCCGCCGTGGCCGAACCGGTGCTGCTGCTCTCTACCGCGGCCTGCTCACCTTCGCCGCTGTTGTGGCCTTGTTTCGAGTGCCTACTGCCTCTGTGGCTGAGACGAGCAGCTACGCCACCAATTCACCCCTGCACTATGACCTGCCTCTGCGCTGAATGATCGTCATGGTCTCACCGTCACCGCTAACCCGCTCCTCTGCTTGGAGCGCCGCCGTTCGAGAGCCACTGCCGAGTGCCGCTCGTGCCACGACGGCCTTTGCCCGTGATGCGTTACCGAGTCAAACCGCCGGAACCGCTGCTCGCCTCGTACCTCGTGCTGAGTTGCTGGCTGCCGCTGACTGCAGAGGGACACGCTGCAAAGACCAAAGGAGAAGAGCAATTGAGCAAGTACTCTGTGCATAAGAAGAAGAAAAAGGATGGATGTTGTATATGCGGCCAGCTCCTGAACAGAGGAGTATATTTGCTGATACTACAGGCAAAGGCTCCCATGTCATAAACTTCCCAGATTTGTCTAAAGCTACTACTGCTAAGTACTAGATGCTGTCTACGTAAGATGTCAAACTTGATGCTACCAACGAGAGGGCCATTGAAGCGGTAAAAGTATAGATGCTTCAGCTTATATCTGCCGCTATCAACATCAACGCCAAATGCCGGGAATTTTTGCGTCCACTGCCCGGCCTTAACAGAGCTCGCCGACGTGTGCACGAACAGCCATCCCAGGATTTATGTGTTAAAAATATATATAGAAGAAGAAGGGTAGCAGGCCGGGACAACAGCAAAGTGATTTTTTGTCCAAAAGGACCCCATGCCGAGATGAATTGACAAAAAAGACTACCTCTGGATCATTTTGACAAAAAGGACCCCCTCAGCGGTGGCGGCAGGCGCGGCAGGCGACACGTGGCACCTGCCGCCACGCCAGGAGGCGGCAGGCCCTGCCGCCACCGCAGGAGGCGGCCACCCCAGCGGAACAGATTCCCCACAGTGCGTCGTGCCGCGACGGAACGGGGCGGGCCAGGTGGGCGCTGCCGCCACCGGGCGAGGCGGCCAGCCCTGGCTCGGTCGCTGCCTGGCCGACAGGCCCTGCTGCGAGTGGGCCCCGCCAGTGGGCCTCGCCGCCACGGCCTGAGGCGGCCGCACCTGGCTGACAGTGTTGGCCGACAGCTGCTGCTGCTCGGTTGACGAGGCGTGGGCCCCGCCGCCACTAGCGCAGGCGGCCGTTGCTGCATGCGCGCGCTGATTCCCGGGCCGGCATGAGCACTGTGGTAAATGGCGTTGATTCCCAAGTGTATGTGATTGCTTATTGCTAATGATGCTGATTTTCACGATTGAGCGGGAATCCGATGCGGGGATCTGCAGTGTGACCGACATGAGAACTGTGGCAAATAGCGCTCATTCCCATGCTTTGAAAATTGCTGCTGCAGGCGAGGTGACAGCACCCAAGAGCGTGATTTCCGCGCGGGGATATGGACACTGATGCCTGCTTTTGGTTCTGTACTGCCGACACTACAGGGATCCAAAAATATCCCGCCTAATTTCCTCTGTTCTCGCTTATTTTCTCGCTATCATTAATCGTCTGAGCCTATAAAAGAAGACACTAAGGCTCTCGTCCAGCCATCCTAGAATTCGCCAGTGCGCAAAGTGTGTAACACATTTTTTCAGTTGATATGAGTTTGCCTTGTTCGGATCAAAGCATTAGGCCGAGGAAAATGAAGAATGCTAGTTTGCCTTCTGGGGTGGCAGTCCTGCGGTGTTGGTGTGGCGATCTTTGCAAGGTGAAGGAGGTGACGGATTTTTCAGATTGGTTGGGCATGAAGTTTTTCATGTGCGCCAATTATGAGGAAGATCCTGCCGTAGCTATTTCAGAGTACGACAAGCCTCCGGTATGCTTTAACCATCACGAATAAATATTGTTGGTATTTTCATTGATTCTTTAGTAACATTCTTGTTTCTTGTTGTAGTCTCCTCCGCCTCTGTGCATGTACTATCATTGGATTGACACGGAGAAGCCGGCTTGGGCAGTGACTAAGATTCGTGAAAGAAGTCGCCGTGCGTGGAATAGTTTATTTGCGGAAGAGCGACGCGAGAAGGCGGAAGCTGAGGAGAAAGCAGAGCAAGAGAGAGAGTTAAAAGAATACTATGCGGAGCAACACCGTTTTTTTCAGGAAATGGGAAAGAAAAACAGGGAAGAGGCTCGTCGCATGGAGGAGCAGGAACGACAGCGAAAGGAGGCTCGTGAGGCGGAGAGGCGGAGAAAGAAAGAAAGGGCTCGTGAGGCCAAGGCAGCAGAAGAAGCTGGCGATGGAAAAGGAAAATATCCACGCTGGACTCAGTAGATTCCTGTGGTAGTATTTTAAATTTCGCAATCATTTGCATGTTTATTTCTGCACTTTAATGTAGCTTTATTTCAGGAGTTAAATGTAGGTTTATTCCTACAATGTATCTTATTTTCAGTTGTGCCGTGTCGCTGTGGAAAAAAATATAGTTTTAGAATAAAGTAGTGGCATTTTCTTTCCCTCCACTAATATCGAACATCGTGCAACAACTACAAAATAAAATTAAGATAGAACATAATGCCCTACAATAAGAGAGTACAAACTAATAATGCAAGTACATCCGAATTAAACGGTAGAACTGGAATACAGCTTAAAAACTACATGAAGGCATCATCGTCATCCTCCATCGATGCAGAACTCTTGCCCTTCGAGGATGTAGAACTCTTACCCTTGGACGATGCAGAACTCTTGTTCTTCGAGGATGCAGTACTCTTGCCCTTAGACGATGCAGAACTCTTGCCCTTTGATGATGCAGCACCCGGAAGCGACGGCATGAAGATATCATCTTCATCCTCGCTCTCCTCAGTCCATAAAAATGGATGATTTTCTGCAGTCCTTCTGAAAGTTTCACTCTTCGGCTCCACTACATTCTTCCACCTTGCACACAACCTAAGAAGTTCTTGACGTACCTCCTCATAGGTCCTTTCAGGCCACCCAGACCTACGTAATTGGTGAGCCAACTCATTCATTATGGTGTCACTACCGGTGAGTTCGTCCCATGGAACTATCCTATTGTCCATCCTGAAATCGGTAGCTAGCCTCAGAAGAGTCCTGCTCATCCCAGGGTGAAAACTACGATCGAAAGGATAATGGGACATCTCGACTACACTACACTCGAATGCTTATCCACCTCCGTCTGAAGGGGGTTTTATAGGTAGAGAGGAGAAAATGGCGGGAAAGAACGAGTGCAGTATGGCGGGAAAGGGTTGGCGAGAACATATGGTGGGAAACGAGTGGCGGGGACATATGGAGGGAAAGCATTGGCGGGAAACGGGTGGCGGGAACATATGGAGGGAAAGCGTTGGCGGCAAAATATTGAGGGGAAAGGGTTGTGTGAAAACATAAGCGGAAGAGTGGAGCGGGATAGTATGGCGGGAGATATAGGCAGGAAAAATTGTTCCTAATTGGTGCATTTTTATTTCAGCATACATAGATGTTCAAATCGAAAAGTTTGACACAGACATATGTAGATACAATGGGTCGCTCATAGATGAATCATTGTAGTCGACGATGGCCAGCTGGCCTTCCCTTCGGGCCAGAAAGCTCCAAGCGATTAGGTGGTCGAGGTACACGAAGACCGTGACCGTACTCCAATTGGTCTTCCTGTGTCTGCGACTCTTGCATAGGTGGTGGAGTCTGTAATCCTTGTTGCGAACCTGATGCGTAATTGTAGGCGTATGGTTGTTGTGACTCCTCGAGGATAAAAGATGGGCCAATAACGTCCTCTCTGAAGAAATCCGTATATACAGCGTAAACATTGTCGCCAGGTTGGGTGTACTCATCGTTCCAATGTACATCAGGTATGTCCTGCACATAGAAACATTGTAAACAAAATCTGTTAGAGGATAATATGTAATATCAATGTAAATGCATTAAAATGTAAACATGCCTACCTGATCAGATCCCTCGCCTGTACTGTCTGGACATTCTACCTGGTACTGGTTTAAATCTGGGACACAAGTCTCCTCGGGCATGGAGATCCCTCGCGTGGAGAGATACGGCTGAGATCCCTCACCTTGAGTGTATGTGCCATATCCTGTGTATGCATATGGGTTTGGGGAAAGATACATCTCGGGTGGCATTTTCTTTATGGTTCGAAGTCTGAAACGGGTGGCGTTTTCTTTATGGTTCGAAGTCTGAAACTCCGATAATCATGTTCTTTATTTGGGTTAAAAAATAGATGGCAACGGTGGCCGGCGTCATGGGGCCCCTCCAAAAGCCTCGGCAATTCAGCCATAGCCTGCACACAAACATACAAAGAAAATACAAAGAGATTCAATGTACAATAAATATAAATACAATAACACAAAGAGATTCAATAGTACGAAGAGATATAATTTACATTAATTAGCTGAAGTTAACATCACGGGTACAATAATACAAAGAGATTCAATTTAAAATAGATATAAATACAATAACACAAAGAGATCAATAACACATCATGCGGTGTTGTTCGCTCGATACGGGCGTTTCCTACGTGAATGTCCACGACACCTACAAACGCGGCATCGCCTTGGTTCTCCCATCTGGCTATGGTCCATGTCATTGCGATGACGCCTAGACTGACATCGTCCCTTGGCGGTTCTCATCAAGTCGGCGTTGGAACCCATTTCGGCCCATCTGGCCACAACATTTTGTAGTTCATATCAATGCCCCAGGCCCAGAACTCACCGTTCCAAGTGTTGTATAGATTGTACATGTTGAAGTACGGTGATATGTATGGCTCAACACTGATTTTTTGATCTGCAGCCGCCCGGAGCACATGACTACAAGGGTAGCCCTCAAGCTTGGGCTTGTTACACGTGCACTCACATGATGTTGGGCCGAGGGTGACAACTTACTTTTTGGATCCTCTGTGGTGACCCTTAACGTACTTGGCTCACACATTGGCCTCCCACTTATTCCTAAGTGCGTCCACTTTTCTGCAGCCATGGCTTTGGGACTTCTTTGCTTTCTCGTCCAGATGTCTTTGCATCTTCTCGGACCATGGCTTGTTCAATTCAACTTGTGCTTTAGCCACGGTAACCCTGTCTGCAAAGTATGACAATGTCCGGTTCCAAGTTTCTTCAATTAGGGCTGTGATAGGCAAGGCTCTCACCCCTTTAAGAACACCATTGTACACCTCTGACATGTTGCTGGTCGTTATTCCATACCAAGCCCCGGTGTCGTGAGCCTGCACCCACTTGGACAAATCAGGGCAATTCTCGCTGATCCACTGGCTCAAATTTATGGCCGTCCTTCGACCCCTCCGGTCTTCTCTCTGCGGCAAGGCAGCGCGCTTGATCTCACCATTGATACCTGCCCAGATGGCATTCATTTTGGCTTGAGTTTTCTGCATGCACATCCTCTTGAATATCTTGAACCAATCCTTATTCTTGAATTTGGAGTAAAAGTTTGCTGCCAAATGCCGCATGCACCACCTTCCCTCTAGATCAGGCCACCCCCACTCTTCTGACAACTGCTTAATTATGTCGAGAGCACTTAATAATCCTGTGTTGCGATCAGAGATGATGCAAACACCTAAACGCTCTTTCACGACACCCATCTTCACGCAGCTCAGGAACCACAACCAGCTATCTTTGTTCTCGCTCTCGATCAGTGCGTATGCAATAGGAAGAAGCTGATTATTTGCATCTGCTACGATCGCCACCAATAGTGTGCCCTTGTACTTTCCAGTGAGAAAGGTACCATCAACTGATAATACCGGGCGACAGTGCCTAAAGGCTTGTATAGTCTGGGCGAATGCCCAGAATAAGCGGTCCAGAATTAGCTCAGCCAGGTTCTTTGGGTTCTGACGTTCTCTCCACCAAACTTGAGTCCCCCTATTAGCACTTGCTATCTGATGAAGCATTCTGGGGGCATAAGAATAGGCCTCCTCATAGGTTCCATACAAGTTCTTGAATATATTTTCCTTCGCACACCTAGCCTTGCTGTAGCCGACAGGGAAGCCAATCTGATCTTCTGCATCTTTTTGCAAAGCCCTAACACTAATGTTGAGACTTCCCTGCACAATTGTTTCCATCACCTGCGCCACATTTCTTGCAGTCACATTGCAGTGATTTGAAAGAGTCCCAGTTTGCTCACAGCTATGCTGCACTATTTTTGTGATATGCCATGACTGACATACCCCAGGCTTCAGTGTAGCGAGAACTCTTCCGCGGCAACCTTTCGCAGTGTGGATGCATATGACCTTCAACTCTTTTTTATCAGACTGCTTCACTTTTTGCTGGCGGTGGAGGGCGATTGCATACCTATTAATTGCTTGGTAAGCAGACTTCTTGTCTAGGAAAACCTGCCCAACCTCCAGACTCCCCGCTTCTAGGCCAGAAACAGAGTGAAATTCATTTGTGATGCTCATATCCTGTAAAAACCCAGGTTGTAGTGACGCCGCGACCGCCCTCTGGGGACGAACATCTTCTTCTTCGCTTGACTCGGAAGACGCGGAAGAGTGATCGTCATCATCCAGCGCCTCCGGCAATCCCTCCACGTGTTCACTCATGTCAACGGCTGTAGACCAATATCCTGGGTCATACACAGGCTGGTCGCCCGTCGGTTCCGATGGGCCGATGCTAGGGGCTGTTGTGATTGCCAACACGACCTCACCGCCCCTGCTACTGCATCCGGCAACATCAGTGACTGAAATGAACTCCACATACACCATCGGCTGACCAAACACTGGGTTATTGGGATTGCTTGCAAACCTCATGTACGAACCCCACGACTGATCACCTGTGACAGGCCGCAAACCCCAACGGGCAGCTGTACCATCTTTTGCTCCGTCAGCGACGAAGGCCTCCATTGTCATTTTTTCCCCTGCATCCCTAGGCCAAACACCGCTCGGATGCACCTTCTGACAACTGCGTAACCCACGTTCACCATGTCTCTAACTACAACTGTAGTCGACTCACACAAGGACACATCCACCCCGAAAGGACCGTCCCATAAGACGTTCCCATAGTACACTAATAAATTTTCCATAGTACCTAACCAAAATACATGTTTATATTTCAAACAATTAGTAACTGAACATTTGTTTTTAGAATAATCGTATGAGTAAAACATTTGTTTTACATATCAGACGACTAAAAGAATAATCGTATTTTCATTACAAATATTCTTTTTCTCAAACTCGTCTATGAGCGTCACAAACTAAAACTCTCTTTGCTTTTCTCTAACTACCGCAAAAATATCCTAAATTGATTATCATAACATGCAAAAACTAAGCTTTTGAAAATACGACTATAACAACTATTTTTCTTACAACAGGTTATGACAAAACCCATGGTAATTACTCGCTATCCAAACAACCAGTAAACATAATAGTACGATAATAACATTTTAATATCATATGAGTAAAACATTTAATTTCTTTCGGCTTTATATAATTTTTTTTCACATCATACGATAACAATCATTTATCTACAAATAATAATATTTGCAGCAGCATGCACATTATTCACAATAGTACATCAATACAAAAAATATTAACAAAATTACAGTGTCATTTTTCACCTTAGCTCCAATATGGATGTGCTTGCGAATGCAATTAAGCGTCAAAATAGTTCCAATAAATATCCGTCGCCAGTACTATATGAACCTCGTCAACCTATTATCACATTAACAACAATATTACACACAGATTTTTCTTCCTGCTAATAAAAGTATGAAAATAGCACTTCCATGTATGTGTTCATCACCTCAAAATGGGACAGCGAAAATGGAAACACAATTTCTTCAATCACGTCTTCTCCTCCTTGTTTGCTACTAAGATGAATTATTTCACCTAATTACATACATCATTAAGTACATTAGCACCTAATCTTAACATATAAAATTTAGATTATTGCGACATAACAAAGTAGACCTACGGTTTCCTAACTATAGACTTATTAATAAACATACCACATAAAATAACATACCGCATGCAATAAACAATTACGGTACAATTTTTTCTTAATTACCATATTAAGATTTTCCGCATGTCAATACTAATGGACGCACCTAACATTGATGCAACATCTTCAACCTACTATTTCAAAAAATAGTTTAAATGCTACATCTCTCGTCTCAAATTATTTCTAACCTCTAAGCACTACCATCACATAGCTAATAACGAGCTAAAGGACGAACTAATTACCACCCTGCATGCATAAATAAATAAATGTATTGCAAAGCTCATACCTTGATCTTCAACTTTGTAGTTAACTTTGCACGGCTATTCCTACTACAGAAACTCCAAATGACTCCTCCAAGTGCTGAAATAATGCCTAAAGCAACATAGAATACACACTTAGGAACCAATCAAATAGAATAAAAATATCATGCATGCGAATGAAACCAACAAAAATGGATAGATCTTACCTTAATCTATCTTTTCTTCAACTTCATCATCCTCAAAATCCAACTCTAAATCGCCCTAAATCATGAGTCAAAGTGCTTACTGAGCTTTTTTTCTCTCTGTACTTAGAGACTTAGAGAGCAAATGAGAGGAACGAGGTTACAGAGTGCTTGCGCATGGAGCTGAAGCATGGCATATAAAAAGGGAGAGGATCCCTGTAGTGTCGGCAGCCTCGGATTCCCGCGCGTGAAAATCAACATCATCAGCAACAGCATGCAAGGAGCAAAAGCAAAGCCAGAGTGATTCCCGCCCGTGAAATTCGTCGTTTGCCGCGCGTCGGAATCAGCAAAAGCAAACAATCAATGCCAGAGTGATTCCTGCCCCGCTAGTTTGCGCGCGTGCGAATCAGTGCCAGGAAGATGCCGCCAGCAGTAGTGGCGGCGGGGCCCGCACCTGGCCATCCGTGCAGCAGTCAGCGTGCACCAGCTGCTGTCGGCAGGGGTGGCCGCCTCAGCCAGTGGCAGCAAGGCCCACTGGCGGGCCCCGCACGCAGCAGGGCCTATCGGCCAGGCAGCGACCGCGCCAGGGCTGGCCGCCTCGCCCGGTGGCGGCAGGGCCCACCTAGCCCGCCCCGTTCCGTCGCGGCGCGACGCACTGTGGGGAATCCGTTCGGCTGTGGTGGCCGCCTCATGCGGTGGCGGCAGGGCCCGCCGCCTCCTGGCGTGGCGGCAGGTGCCACATGTCGCCTGCCGCGCCTGCCGCCACCGCTGAGGGGGTCCTTTTTGTCAAATTGATCCAGAGGTAGTCTTTTTTGTCAATTCATCTCGGCAGGGGGTCCTTTTGGACAAAAAGTCCAGCAAAGTCGGCCGCTCCAGGTCACGAGACAGAGGCCTCCACGTTGCCAGGAAACAATGCGTGCACGCGTGCCACTTCAATCACAAGAGCGCTGCACATACTACTTCACTTATCTGTGGGATTTAAGCAAAGGCAAAGTCAACATGACCCAGAGGGTCCGTCTGAATCAACCGGTATAGTGTTTTAAGCCGCCACCTCAATTGCGGTGAACGGAACATTCATCATCCAGAGTCGTTTGCCTTCTGCAAACATCAGGTGCTATCCATCTCAAATTTGTTTTATTAACACATATTATTTCTATCAAAGGACAAATTACTTTGATTTGTATATTTTATATACAGGACCATTATTCATTACAAATGTGGTTTATACCACGGATACGGAGCACGGGTTGATAATATCCCGCCTGGTGATAATCCGGGACATATCACATGATGAATGGACGCACACAAGCTGCTGCCCTTGCGGTCTAGTCCACATTGGCTTGCTGGATCATGTCTGCTTGTTATCAATGGATGTCCGTAAATCGCCGCCCCCGAGGCCTGGTCTACATGAACCCATCGGGCCGCACCTGTCTGCAGGAGCTATTTATTGAGTATGAGCAAGTCACTGCTTGGGTAGCCCGGTTTTCTTCCAACAAATTGGAGGCAAATTATTATCAACTGCCGTCTGCGCTGGATGGCTCAGTGGACATGTGCAGAAGTCACCGCCACTACTATTTGGTTATCTTCAAACTGCCAGTTGGAAGGAACCATTGGCCGAGTTGCTGACATGGATCATATGGGATTATTTATAACCTGCCGCAGTCACCTCAACATTCTATGAATTCACATCGCGCTATCAATGCCAATGATATACACCTTCTACTATGGTCAAGAACGGCGAATCTCCAGACAACTCCTCGAGTCGTCTTAAGACTCGGGGGCTACAATTACATGACTCAACAACTCTTGCCAGTTTCAGCAAGCTCAAGAACTCCGGATCATTGGAGGGAAGATAACCCGGTCCCGGAGGCTACTGTTATATTGATGAAAATTTAAAGGCCATCAGAAATATTCCGACTCACAGTGATGCTTCCGGTTTATAGTCCGGTTTAAGGGAAATCCCGTCTCCCACACAGCGCTGAAGCCATTAGTATCTAGTTCAAATCCGGTTTAAGAGGAAGCTATCTCTTGCAAAGCTCTGACGCTCTCAATATCCGGTTCAAAATCCCGGTTCAAGAAGAATTTATCTCTTGCAAAAAAGTTAAAGGTTGCCCAAGAGGACCTGCTGCCCCGACGCATGGTTCAAACATGGGTATCCTGCCTTATGGGCTCATCTTCATATGATTACTTGGGGGCTTCCTGTTCAAACATAGGTGTATTCACCAAAGAGAACATGGCGTTACTACCCTCTTGATGCGGCTAGCAAGACAATATTATCATCAGGGGCCAAAGAGAGTTTGTTGCACAGCACAACTCAAACATAGGCACCCGGCGAGCACAGCCCAGAAATATATCACATGGGAGCTTCTGCTTGCAAAGCGGACTCCTGTCCATTAATCCGGCTATCACGCCACAACAAAGCTTGGGAGCTTCACGCCCAAGGGGCCAAAGAGAGTCTTGTTGCTACGCACAACTCAAACATAGGCACCCATTGAGCACAGCTCACAAAGTTACTTGGGGGCTCTTTGTGTAAAGTAACAAAGAGTTTGAAAGGACCCTTGTAATTGGGTAACGACCCATGGCTTGGAAGCCTGGTGTATTCACCTAAAACCCCGGGTTAACCTGCCTTCATCAAGTAAACCACTCCTATCCAGGTAATCCTGGCATGACCCACCGAACGTTTGACAGTTACTCTCATTGAGACCATGAACTTGTCAAAGTTAAAACGACGATTGGTTAGTTGGAGGCCCATCTTAAAAGGCTTTGTCAAATAGTTTAACTCAGCGGCCTGGCAGCCCACGAAAAGCCTCGAATTTGGACCTGGCAACCCTCGAAAAGCCTCGACTACAAGTTTTATTTGCTTTTGCTTTTTGAAAGTTTCATCTCTTTTGCTAAAAGTTCTAAATTAAACCGGTGTCTACTGACCCGGCCAGACTATATGTCATTACATCAACCCGGTGTTTCTTAACCCGGTGTGGCTTCCAGTTATCAAGCTGGTAGCACATAATCACTTATAATCCGGTGTTTATTGACCCGGCCTGGCTTTGGACTATAAGTCGCCAGTATATATTTGGATTGCGCCATTGGAATCATGCGCTTATAAATCATTGGGTATATTATTAAAATCTTTAATAGCCAACATGGCTGGATTTTTATTATGGTTATCAATAACCAGTATTATGATTAAGGTTTTCAAAGTCTCTTTAGCACAATGGCTATCATATTATCAATGGATATGATTGAAGGAATAGTCCCGAGTTGCTGCAGGCTTAAGACCCGGCACATGGGGGCTACATTATTCAAGTTGAAATTACATCAAATATGCAAGTCTCATGTAGCTGCAAGCATGCACCATGACACTTGGGGGCTAATGCAAAGTCATTTTTTTGCTCATCTTATTGAAGACCCGACTCATCACATTATAATGAGCCGGCCCTTGGAGGCTACCAATTGCTCCTGTCAACAATTCAAGTTTTTATGAGCATCAGGAAATTACAAGTCCCAGGTTGCTGCACGCATGACAACCCGACACTTGGGGGCTACATATGTGGAATACTCAGTTCTGACTAGTGATTGAGAGGAACAACCTGGATTTCTTCAAGCTTGTGACATTCATATTGAAGCAAATCTTAAGTTGTTACTACGTTACCTTCTTAAGATTTGAGGGCTACAAGTGATAGGCATATAAGAGGTATATTTTCAAAAAGCTGATGTTAACAAACAGTTATGATCCGGTGCCATCAATATTTGTAAACCGGCAAAGTTCTACATTCTTAAACCGGCTGAAGATCAGATGAGTATTTCAAGGACCAATATTGTTTTTAAGCATTGGGAGCTGAATCAAAGCAGTTATTCTTTACAATATATTTTCTATGAGAAACCAATGTCAGCAAGTTGATTATGAAGCTGGCCTATTGACCCGGATTTTCTAGAAGAAGGAAATGACAAGGGCTTAAGGATGCTCAGGATCAGTTTAACATGGATAAATCCAAATTAAACTGGGGGCTAATGTCGGGGATATACCCCGCGGTATGACCCGGCCGGAGTCGTAACCTGGCCGGGACTTGGTAAAGCGGCGGATGGTAACCCGGTAGACAGTTAAGACAGATGGCTAAGACAGACGGTAAACCGGCGAGGGTTAAACCGGCAGAGTTAAGATAGATGGTAGCACCGGCAGGTGTTAAGTCAATCATAACCCGGCAGACAATGTTAAACCGGCAGACAATTTTAAACTGGCAGACAATGTTAAACCGGCAACCAATGTTAAACCGGCAGACAATGTTAAACCAACAGACATTAAGAAGCCTAGGAAGGGAAGTCAAAATAGTTTAAGTCTTAGTCTGAGATGGACTCTACATGTAACCCGCCCCTTCAACTTATATAAGGAGGGGCAGGGCTCCCCAAAGACGGACGAGCAAGAAACAATCTCTAGGGCTAGACACAACTAGAGGAGAGCCGGTTTATAGCGACTCCCTCATGATGATAATGAGATCTAGCCTCAAATAGCTTGTAGGGTTGTTACCGGATGATGTTTCCCGGGGCCTGAAGCTGTCTAAACCCTTGTCTTGTGTTGTGTCTCTCGATTCCACTCAACCCCTCTCAAGCTACCACATAGATGCTTTGGCCTCGCGACTAAGTCCTCACACTAAGGACATCTGATGTGTTAATTCCACGACACTTTCCGTACATGTTTCTTTTGGCCTACGACCTGAGGAGATGCCCAGGACCCGGTGCAACATTTTGTCGGATGCTAGCTCTTCGCCAATCAAAGCCATATGCCGCCTACTGCTCTACAAACAATCCCCATTACCTGGCCTTTTGCGGTCTGGGGGCTTGATATGGTCAGACCCCTTAAAGGAGGAAGCCATAAGAAAAAATATCTACTAGTCGTGGTAGATAAATTCACCAAGTGGATACAGGCCAAACCAGTGAAAATGGCCGAAGCCAAACCGGTGATCGATGTTATATCCGGTGTCGTGCACCGTTATGGTGTCCCACACAGCATCATCACCGATAACGGCTCCAATTTCACGGCTGACGAAGTGAAAACCTAGTGTGCTAAATTGGGCATTAAACTCAATTACGCCTCGGTATATCATCCACAAACAAACGGTTAGGTCGAACGAGCTAATTGTCTTATTATGAGCGGCATTAAGCCTAGACTAGTGCGATCATTGAAAGAATCAGACAAGCACTAGGTTGAGGAGCTCGACTCCGTACTCTGGGGGCTGCAGACCACGCCCAATCGCACTACCGGATACACACCATCCTTTATGGTGTACGGCGCAGAGGCCATTTTGCCCTGTGACATCATTCATGCTCACCTCGAGTGCGCATGTATGAAGAGAGAGAAGCCAAGTTGGATTGGCAGGACAGTTTAGATGCCTTGGAGGAGGAGCACGACGTTGCAAAAGCCCGTTCCGCATTGTATCAACCATAGGCTCGCAGATATCAAAGTAGAGAGGCGTGAGCCAAGACTTATAATGTTGGTGAACTCGTTCTATGCTTGCCACAAAAGAAAAAGGACAAACTCAAGCCCAAGTGGGAGGGTCCCTTCATCATAGATGAAGTTCTCACTGGAGGAGCGTGCCACATGCGTGATGCATCAGACAATCACTCAGAGCCGAACCCGTGGAACGCCGCCAGACTCCGAATATTCTACGCCTAGAGCCTAACTCTTTGTTTGTTTCCTTCTCCCTTTGTCTCCTTTTTTTCCTCTCTTTAACCTTTTCTCTAGCTTTAAGCTCTCGTGCGGCTCAACCGCGCACCTATGACGTACACATCCTTAAATGTACACGCTCATAATACCTGGGGGGCTTCTCTTAAGAAGCTTATTATTATTATTATTATTATTATTATTATTATTATTATTATTATTATTATTATTATTATTATTATTATTATTATTATTTTATGAGCGTCGAGCTCCCTACATATGTGTCTTTGTTTCTCATATGTACCTTTTCTTCGCCATCATATGCACCGTTATGACTAAAGTTTTGGCCAAGCTGGGTTGCCTGGCTCCTGTGCTTATGCCCTACGTTCCCGTTTGTTCGGCTAGGGCATAAAGGGAGCACCTCTGCAATTTTTACAGCTAGGTCGTTGATGTCTACTACACAACCTTCTTCTTGTAGACGTTGTTGGGCCTGCAAGTGCAGAGGTTTGTAGGACAGTGGCAAATTTCCCTCAAGTGGATGACCTAAGGTTTATCAATCCATAGGAGGCGTAGGATGAAGATGGTCTCTCTCAAACAACCCTGCAACCAAATAACAAAGAGTCTCTTGTGTCCCCAACACACGCAATACAATGGTAAATTGTATAGGTGCACTAGTTCGGCGAAGAGATAGTGATACAAGTGCAATATGGATGGTAGATAAAGGTATTTGTGATCTGAAAATATAAAAACAGCAAGGAAACAAGTGGTAAAAGTGAGCGTAAACGGTATTGCAATGATAGGAAACAAGGCCTAGGGTTCATACTTTCACTAGTGCAAGTTCTCTCAACAATAATAACATAGATAGATCATATAACAATCCCTCAACATGCAACAAAGAGTCACTCCAAAGCCACTAATAGCGGAGAACAAACGAAGAGATTATGGTAGGGTATGAAACCACCTCAAAGTTATTCTTTCGGATCGATCTATTCAAGAGTTCGTACTAGAATAACACCTTAAGACACAAATCAACCAAAACCCTAATGTCACCTAGATACTCCATTGTCACATCAAGTATCCGTGGGCATGATTATACGATATGCATCAGACAATCTCAGATTCATCCAACCAACACAAAGTACTTCAAAGAGTGCCCCAAAGTTTCTATCGGAGAGTCAAGAAAACGTGTGCCAACCCGTATGCATAGGTTCATGGGCGGAACCCGCAAGTTGGTCACCAAAACATACATCAAGTGGCACGTGATATCCCATTGTCACCACAGATAAACACGGTAAGACATACATAAAGTGTTCTCAAATTAAAGACTCAATCCGATAAGATAACTTCAAGAGGGAAACTCAATTCATCACAAGAGAGTAGACGGGGGGAACATCATAAGATCCAACTATAATAGCAAAGCTCACGATACATCAAGATCGTGCCATGGAGAGAACACGAGAGAGAGAGAGAGAGAGAGAGAGAGAGAGAGAGATCAAACACATAGCTATTGGTACATACCCTCAGCCCCGAGGGTGAACTACTCCCTCCTCGTCATGGAGAGCGCCGGAATGATGAAGATGGCCACCGGTGAGGGATTCCCCCTCCGGCAGGGTGCCGGAACAGACTCCCGAGAGGTTTTTGGTGGCTACAGAGGCTTGCGGTGGCGGAACTCCCGATCTATCTTCTTTTTTGATGTTTTTAGGGTATGTAGGCTTATATAGGCGAAATAAGTCGGTCGGGGAGCCTCGAGGGGCCCACGAGAGGGTAGGGCGCGCCCAGGGGGGTGGGTGCGCCCCCCTATCTTGTGGCTTCCTCGATGCTCCCCCGGCTTGCACTCCAAGTCTCCTGGATCATAATCTTTCCAAAAATCACGCTGCCGAAGGTTTCATTCCATTTGGACTCCATTTGGTATTCCTTTTCTTCGAAATACTGGAACAGGCAATAAAACAACAATATGGACTGGGCCTCCGGTTAGTAGGTTAGTCCCAAAAATGATATAAATGTGTAAAATAAAGCCCATAAACATCCAAATGTGGTAATATAATAGCGTGGAACAATAAAAAATTGTAGATACGTTGGAGACGTATCAAGCATCCCCAAGCTTAAATCCTGCTCATCCTCGAGTAGGTAAATGATAAAAATAGAATTTTTGATGTGGAATGCTACCTAGCATAATTCTCAATGTAATTTTCTTTATTGGGGCATGAATATTCTGATCCAAATGATTCAAAATAAAAGTTTATATTGACATAAGAAATAGTGATACTTCAAGCATACTAATCAAATTAATCATGTCTTCTCAAAATAACATGGCCAAAGAAAGTTATCCCTACAAAATCATATAGTCTGGTTGTTTCTCTATCTTCATCACACAAAGTATTTAATCATGCACAATCCCGATGACAAGCCAAGCAATTGTTTCATACTTTAATAATATCAAACTTTTTCAACTTTCACGCAATACATGAGCGTGAGCCATGGACATAGCACTATATGCGGAATAGAATGGTGGTTGTGGAGAAGACAAAAAGGAGAAAATAGTCTCACATCAACTAGGCATATAAACGGGCTATGGAGATGCCCATTAATAGATATCAATGTGAGTGAGTAGGGATTTCCATGCAACGGATGCACTAGAGCTATAAATATATGAAAGCTCAACAAAAGAAACTAAGTGGGTGTGCATCCAACTTGCTTGCTCACTGTCGGTGTCAAAACCGGCTGATCTCGGGTAGGGGGTCCCGAACTGTGCGTCTAGGCGGATGGTAACAGGTGACAAGGGACACGATGTTTTTACCCAGGTTCGGGCCCTCTCGATGGAGGTAAAACCCTACTCCTGCTTGATTGATATTGATGGTATGGGTAGTACAAGAGTGGATCTACCACGAGATCAAGGAGGCTAAACCCTAGAAGCTAGCCTATGGTATGATTGTTGTAATGGTTGTTGTGTCCTACGGACTAAAGCCCTCCGGTTTATATAGACACCGGAGAGGGCTAGGGTTACACAGAGTCGGTTACAATGGTAGGAGATCTACATATCTGTATCACCAAGCTTGCCTTCCACGCCAAGGAAAGTCCCATCCGGAAACGGGACGAAGTCTTCAATCTTGTATCTTCATAGTCTTGGAGTCCGGTGGGCGATGATAGTCCGGCTGTCCGGACACCCCCTAGTCCAGGACTCCCTCAGTAGCCCCCGAACCAGGCTTCAATGACGATAAGTCCAGTGCGTATATAGTCTTCGGCGTTGCAAGGCGGGTTCTCCTCCAAATTCCGTGTGTTTGCCGAACAGTGTCCGGCTTCCTTATCAATGTTGCGCTTCTTGACTTCCACGCCCAATAATGGCCATCTTCCACGCGTCGCACGAATGCGAAAAGCCAGGGTATCTTTTATGTTTTACCCCCTAGCTGTGCAAATAATCTGCCTATAAGAGAGGCAAGAATCTAGATCCAAATCACACCATCTTCCTTCCGCAAGTACTCATCGGAGCGCTTCTGACCAAGAATCCATTCTATCATGGACCGTCGACGCGGCTCCTCTTCTCGCGCTCCCAGCCCTCCGCCAGGAGATTGGAGGAGATGTTCTGTCCCGCACAACGAGCTGGTGACGCTCCAAGCAAAGGGATATCTCCCTCCGGCCTTCATGGTCCCGGTTCGAGCCGGGTTGGCCACCTACCAAGGTGGGAAGCAAGCGGAGGCTACCCCAAGTCCCAACAAAGGGGAGCGGGTATGCTTCGTCCCCTATCTGATAAGGGGGCTCAGGTTTCCTATACATCCGTTCCTCCGCGGGCTCCTGGAGTTCTACGGGCTCCTGGAGTTCTACGGACTCCAGCTCCATCACCTTACGCCCGCCTCTATCCTGCATATCGCGGGTTACGTAGCTCTTTGCGAGCTATTCCTGGGCGTTGAGCCCCATTTTGCACTGTGGAAGAGGCTGTTCTGCCTTGTACCCCGCTCTCACGAGGGTCCATATATCAAGTGGGCGGCGCCGAAATATGGCGCATTGCCGGGACCGGATATCCATCCGGAACCCCTAAGAAGGCGTCCGAAGACTGGCCTTCGGAATGGTTTCACATAGAAGACGCTCCGCTGCCGGACCCTGTTCGGATCGGCCTCCCGGAGTTCAGTAATGCTCCTCTGAAGAAACGCCTTAGTTGGCGTCCGCGGAGCCCCCAACTGGAGGAAGACAAGAGCGTCCATTATTTGATGGGCCGGATAAGATTACTGGCCCATTCCGGGTTGACCATGATTGGAGTCATGGCAACATGCATTACGCGGGGGGTGCAGCCACTGCAATACAGGGGCCACCCCATGTGGGATTTCAACGGGGAGGACGATGCCACCCGTCATGGCCGCAAAGGACCGGATTCGGCCGAGGATCTGGTGAAGATCCTGTCCGGCCTGTACAAGGGGGAGAAGGAGGACTTTCTCCGGACGAACCCGTTGAATGGGTTCTCCATGAATAACCCTCGGCGTTGGGTAAGCGAACACTTTACGGGCCCGACCCACGCTTTCAAAGTTTAAATTTCTTATATCATGTTTTCAACGCAGGAGCTGCGTTGGGTTGTGGAGGACATGCTAAGTCCAGCTCCGCAACTCGAGGATCCAGAGAGATCCCAGGATCTGGCCTCCGAAGAGGATCCGGACATAAAAGTGGAGCTAATCGACGGGGTGTTCCACCAGCTCAGCATGGATAATGCTTTAGTCGCCATTACGGCTGACTACACCGGACTATATCCGGCTTCCCAGGTGATTGTGACCGAAGTCCCGACACCATTTTCTCTTCCTTGCTCATTTTTGACCTTCGCATACGATGGTGTTTTGCAGGAAGCGCCTTCATGGCGGGAAGCCGAGCCCACGGCGGCTGACCAGCAAAGGCCAGTCCGGACCAGTAGGCGGAAGAGGAGCGCGGCGCGGACTGACACGTCGCCACAAAGGTATGGCTCACAGTTAATTATTTGGAGCAACGTTCCTAGGAAGCGTTTGAGTGCTCATGACTTCTGTAGGAGAAAAAGTGCCCGCCGGACTGCGGGCGTAGAGGTTGCCAATCCAACCTCTACCAGCCAGGCTCCAGCACATGGTCTGGAGGGGGAGGAGAGTGCAAGGCGCGAGCCGGACACTCCTCCAACGGAGGATGCCGACAGACTGTCCGCCACCAAGTCTGAGGTGGAGAGCGCCATGAACCACAGGCGCCGCCTGACAGTATTTCGTGACGCGTGCTTCTCCCCTGAGGCATTGAATGCCTTTAATGCGGGGGACGCGCACCTCCGTGCGGCTCAAGATGGTTTTACCAGAGCCACGGAGCAGTATGTAAAAGACATACGGGTAAGAGAATTTAATAGTTGTATATGCCAGTAGCCCCCAAGACTTAAAGTAGTTATATTAACTGATTTAAGGATCATTTGAAACGCAGGGTCTTACGGAGAAGAATACCCAACTGTCTCAGGAGCTGCAAGAGTGCAAGGCCCAACTCGAGGCCGCACTTGCTGCCGCAGGAGGAAACACAGAGACCCCTCCTGGTAACACATTATTTTAAAAAGATAAGTGGTGTGTGGCGTGCGTGCAAGTCTAATAATGACGTTGCAGGTGCTGCCGGACAAGATCCGGATAGGCAAGAACTACTGCGCCAGCTGAAGGCCGGCGAGAGGGTGCTGAATAGGGTGCAGCAGGAAAGGAACAAGCTCCAGGATGCCCATGCCCAGCTCGGAGAAGAGCTGAAAGGTGTTCGGGCCGAGCTGTCCGGCTCCGTTAAGGAGACTGAGCGGCTTCGTCGCGGCATCTATAGTAAGTGCTTGAGCGGACTCCTTTGAAAAGAAGAGTTCGGCGAGGAAGTCCATTGACAAAATATGTTTTGTAGGTATACTCACAGGTCGCCCTGCAGAGGAGATGCCCGTATCAATGGGTGATCAACTTCCCGAGCTGTTGCAGCTGCTCGAACGAGTTCGGCAGGCAATGAGCGGCATCGTCCAGGCTTTATGGCCAGCCCTCTCCCTACCCGAGGGCCTTGGGGAGCTTGCGGAGAAGCTTCAGGGAGTGCGGGAGCGCTTCCGTTTATGGAAGATTTCGGCCTGCCGCCAAGGTGCCAGGGAGGCTTGGGCCATGGTGAAGACGCGGTACAAGAAGGCGGATCCCAACCACATGGCCGAAGTCGGACCTGTGGGGCCCGATGGGAAGGAGATCCCTGTGAGTTTAGTATACGGCCAAGTAGAGTTGGCCGCTAAATTTTCCCAACGGGACTGTAAATTAGACAGCCTGTTAGACGGGATTGAGGAGGAATACAGTCAGTAGATTTGACAATGTATTTTAAAATGACATGTGAAATGCCTTCTAGCCGGATTGTAGATCGTTTGTCTTTGCCGACCTTTTCGCTTCAATCTCGGGACCCTAGAGTCCGGACAGTGTCCGAATACCTTCTCGGTTAAGAAACAACCGGGGTATGCATGGAGACCAGGCATAGGGGTCATTATTGCTTTATCAGACAAGTGCCCAACTAGTTATGTTATATTACATGGTTAGTAATAAACATCTTCCAGGGAGAATAGTTCCGTTAAGGGTTCCTTTCCCTGGAAGGCATGCCCTAAAGTGCATGTCCGGACTGCGAAAAAAGCAGAAAAACATCTGGGGGCAGATAAATAAGTAGGTAAAAAATCATCTTTCAAGTCACCGACCGAATATTCCCTTAAGAACGCTAGCTTTCGGCTTCACCCAGTCTGAGGTACACATCCGGCTGACCCGGCGGTAACAATCGCAGAGGTGCTCCCTTTACCTCCTAGCGGAACAATCGGGAACGTAGGGGTAAGCACAGGAGCCAGGCAACCCAGCTTGGCCAAAACTTAAGTCATATCGATGCATATAATGGTGAATAAAAGGTACATGTGGAAGCTTGACACATGTGCTGGGCATGAAGCCCTTATAATTAAGCTTCTAGTAACGAAGCCCCTAGGTATAATGAGTGCGGATGGCACATCAAGTGAATGCGAACAATGCGCAAGTAGGCCTTTAAGGGCTTTTTGAAAAAGGGTTGAGAGAAGAAAGAGAAACAAAAGACAGCTGCAATGTAAAAGTTTGGACGGGGGAAGGGGACGAACTCTTAGTCCGGCGCTAGGCATAGAATCTTCGGAGGTGGGCTGCGTTCCATGGGTTCGGCTCGAGCTGGTTGTCCGACGCATTTCGTAGACGGTACGCTCCGCCGGTCAGGACTTGATCGATGATGAAAGGGCCCTCCCATTTGGGCTTGAGTTTGTCCTTTTTCTTGTCCGACAGGCGTAGAACTAGTTCGCAAATGTTGTAAGTCTTGGCCCGTACTTCTCTGCTTTGATATCTTCGAGCCTGCTGCTGATAGAATGCGGAACAAGCCTTGGCGACGTTGTGCTCTTCCTCCAATGCGTCCAAGCTGTCCTGCGATCCAGCTTGGCTTCTCTTTCTTCGTACATGCGCACTCGAGGTGAGTCATGAATGATGTCACAGGGCAGAACTGCCTTTGCGCCGTATACCATAAAGAATGGTGTGAATCCGGTAGTACGGTTGGGCGTTGTCCGCAGCCCCCAGAGTACAGAGTCTAGCTCCTCTACCCAGTGCGTGTCAGATTTCGTAAGTGACCGCACTAGTCTGGGTTTGATGCCACTCTTTATTAGACTGTTCGCTCGTTCCAGTTGACCATTGGTTTGAGGATGATAGGCTGAAGCGTAATCGAGCTTAATGCCCATATTTTTGCACCATGATTTAACCTCGTCGGCCGTGAAGTTCGTGCCGTTATCGGTGATGATGCTGTGGGGGACACCATAACGGTGTACTACCCCAGAGATAAAGTCTATAACTGGTCCGGACTCTGCCATTTTGACTGGCTTGGCCTCTATCCATTTGGTGAATTTATCCACCATGACCAATAGGTACCTTTGCTTGTGGGTTCCCCCTTTAAGGGGTCCAACCATGTCAAGCCCCCAGACCGCGAACGGCCAGGTAATGGGTATATTTTTGAGGGCGGTGGGTGGCATATGGCTCTGATTAGCAAAGAGCTGACAACCGACGCATCTTCGGACTAAATCCTGAGCATCCGCCCGGGCAGTCGGCCAATAAAATCCTGTATGGAATGCCTTTCCTACAAGGGCCCGAACTGATGCATGGTGTCCGCCTAGTCCGGCATGAATTTCAGCCAGAAGGTTTCGCCCTTCCTCTTCGGAGATACACCTTTGAAGGACTCCGTTGTGCTTTTCTTATAGAGTTCTCCCTCATGGACCTTGTAGGCTTTAGATCGTCGGACTATGCAGCGGGCCTCATTTTGGTCTTCGGGAAGTTCCTGCCTAAGCAAGTAGGCTAGGAATGGCTCTGTCCATGGGGCGATTACTACCATTATGTCGTGGGCTGAAGGTGTTATTTCATCGGCTGAATCGCCGGTTATGTCAGATTGCTCTGTGTCGGTTGGTGTGGCTGCTTCTGGTTTGTTATTTCCGGGCTCCTCTTCCCATAGTACGGATGGCTTAAACAGCCGTTCCAGGAAGATGTTTGGAGGGACAGCGTCACGTTTTGCGCCGATGCGTGCCAATACATCGGCCGCTTGGTTATTATCCCTGGCTACGTGGTGGAATTCAAGTCCGTCAAACCGAGCTGACATTTTTAGGACAGCGTTACGATATGCTGCCATTTTCGGATCCTTGGCATCAAAGTCTCCATTTACTTGGGATATTGCAAGGTTTGAATTCCCGCGCACCTCTAGGCGTTGAATGCCCATGGAGATTGCCATCCGGAGGCCATGTAAAAGGGCCTCATATTCGGCTGCGTTGTTGGAGTCCGTGTACATTATCTGAAGTATGTATTGGACTGTGTCCCCGGTTGGGGACGTCAATACGACGCCAGCCCCCAATCCGGCCAACATTTTAGAGCCGTCGAAGTGCATAATCCAATTGGAGTATGCGCCGTACTCTTTAGGGAGTTCGGCTTCGGTCCATTCGGCGACAAAGTCAGCCAAAACTTGTGACTTTATAGCTCGCCGAGGTTTGTAAGTTATATCGAATGGTAAGAGCTCAATGGCCCATTTTGCAATCCTGCCCGTCGCGTCGCGGTTGTTTATGATGTCGTTGAGGGGCACTTCGGAGGCCACTATTATCGAACACTCTTGAAAGTAGTGTCGGAGCTTCCGGGATGCCATGAACACTGCATACGCTATCTTTTGATAGTGCGGGTAACGGGACTTGTAGGGGGTTAACACAGTGGATATGTAGTACACTGGTTTTTGAAGAGGGAATTTATGCCCTTCTGTCTCTCGTTCGACGACGAGTACCGCGCTTACAACTTGATGTGTTGCCGCGATGTATAACAACATTGGTTCGCCAAGGTTGGGCGCAGCCAGGACCGGATTTGTTGCCAATATGGCTTTTATTTCTTCGAGTCCGGCAGTGGCAGCATCCGTCCACTCGAAGTGTTCGGTGCGCCTAAGGAGGCGATAGAGGGGCAATGCCTTTTCTCCTAAACGGGAGATAAAGCGGCTTAGAGCCACCACGCATCCTGTCAATTTTTGTATTTGTTTGAGGTCTTTTGGAATATCTAGTTGTGACAGAGCTCGGATCTTAGCTGGGTTTGATTCAATTCCTCTATCGGATACAATGAAGCCCAGGAGCTTTCCGGCCGGTACTCCGAAAACGCATTTATCCGGATTCAGCTTGATGTCATATGCTCTGAGGTTGTCGAATGTGAGCCTCAAGTCGTCTACTAGAGTTTCGACGTGTTTGGTTTTGACGACTACGTCATCTACATATGCCTCTACTGTTTTGCCGATCTGGGTGGCTAGACATGTCTGAATCATGCGCTGATATGTTGCGCCGGCATTTTTGAGTCTGAAGGGCATTGTATTGAAGCAGAATGGTCTGTATGGAGTAATGAATGCCGTTGCGGCTTGGTCCGCTTCTGCCATCTTGATTTGATGGTAGCCGGAGTATGCGTCAAGGAAGCACAATGAATCGTGTCCGGCGGTAGCATCGATTATCTGGTCGATGCGAGGGAGGGGGAAGGGATCCTTTGGGCAAGCCTTGTTGAGGTCTTTAAAATCGACACATAGGCGCCAGGATTTGTCCTTCTTTGGTACCATTACCAGGTTTGCTAGCCAATCCGGATGTTTGATGTCTCTGATGAATCCGGCTTCCAACAGTTTGGCTAGCTCTTCTCCCATTGCCTGTCTTTTGGGTTCGGAAAATCGTCGAAGAGCCTGTTTGACTGGTTTGAATCCTTTTAGGATGTTTAGGCTGTGTTCTGCCAATCTGGGTGGGATTCCCGGCATATCTGAAGGGTGCCAGGCGAAGATGTCCCAATTTTCCCGAAGGAATTCTTGCAGTGCGGCGTCTACATCAGGGTTCAACTGTGCCCCGATGGAGGCCGTCTTTGTCGGGTCCGTTGGATGGACCTGGAATTTTACTATTTCGTCCGCTGGTTTAAAGGAGGTGGACTTGGATCTCTTATCGAGTATCACATCGTCCCTATTCACCGTAGAGCGTAGCGCGGTGAGTTCTTCTGCCGCTAGGGCTTCGGATAGCGCCTCCAGGGCTAATGCGGCTGTCTTGTTTTCGGCGCGGAGTGCTATGTCCGGATCACTAACGAGAGTGATTATTCCGCCGGGCCCAGGAATTTTGAGCTTCATGTACCCGTAGTGGGGTACGGCTTGAAAAATTGTGAATGCCTCTCGTCCTAATATAGCGTGATATCCGCTGTTGAACGGGGCCACCTGGAACGTGACTTCTTCGGATCTGTAATTGTCCGGCGAGCCGAACACCACATCGAGTGTGATTTTTTTGGTGCAGCGCGCTTCCCGGCTAGGGATTATTCCTCTGAAGGTTCTGCTGCTTCGCTCAATGCGGCTCCAGTCTATTTCCATTTTTTGAAGAGTTTCCTCGTAGATGAGGTTTAATCCGCTGCCGCCATCCATGAGGACCTTTGTGAGTCGAAAGCCGTCCACTATTGGACTAAGTACCAGTGCGGCTGGTGCTCGGGATGTTCGGAATTTAGGTTCGTCGTTGGCGTTGAAGGTGATGGCTGTGTCGCTCCATCGATTTGTTGTTGCTACTTGGTAGACTTCGGCGAGGCTGCGGATTGTTCGTTTCCGCATATTATTTGATGCGAAGGTCTCGAAGACTGTTGATACCGTACCGGTATTGTTGGAGTGGTTTTTTGGGGCTAGAAGCTTCTCGCCACTTTTGGCCACCTGCCGTCATATCCAACATGCTCGAAGGCTATGTGTTGGGGTGGCGCCCTCTGTACTGTGAATTTTGCAGGGTCCGCTAAGCCACCCCTCCAGTACGGTTCCATGCCCTTTATGGGGTTTTTGCTTTTTGGTTTTTATACCCGGTGCCTGAGTGTAATGCACCCTTTTGTTGCGGACTGGGGTTGTATTCGGGGCCGAATTGTCCCAAAACTTAATTTTGGTTTTTCGGAAACTCTCCATCGCACAGTACTTTCGTACTATGGACGCCAGGTCGGCGAAGCGTGTAACTTCACGATGGCTGATGGCATTCAAGATTCCCTCGTCCGTGAAATTATTCCAAAAGATTGAGACTGCGTTTTCCTCTCGGCAGTCCTTTATCCTGTCCATAACCAGGAGGAATGTGGCCCAGTAATGATGTACTGTTTCAGCGGGCTCTTGCCGGATTAGAGATAGATCGCATGTGTCTGGGCGGGTGGGTGGAATTGAGTCCGGAACCCTACCCATCTCAAGGCTCAAGGGCCGAGAAGTTTCCGAATTTGGAAGCTTGGAAAGTGGAACGTTGTCCAACGAGTCCGGTCCAATGCCTGACTTTAGGTTCAGTGCTTGATCGAAATCCGCCCCTCCGCGGGAATCCGGCATGGAGGGTTCGGCAGCCCGGACATGACTAGTTTTCAATACAGGAGAAGAGTCGCCGCATTGTTCCTCTACCACTGCGACGTGGTGGGTGACCTGGGGAGAGTTGATCTCTCTCAGATCGGTTTTAAGCCCAATCTGATTGTAGTCTGTAGCGACTCCCAGGGCCGCGATGCAATCCAAGAGCTTGTTTACGGACGAGAGCTCTATTGGATCCAGCCGCTCGACGAATTCCGAGCTGACGTGAAGATTGCTTTTGACGACTTGAGAGGTCATTGTCGAAGCAGTGGCCGGACAGGCGGTCATAAGAAAACCACCTAGCTGGACAGTTTGGCCGGCGGCCAAGGCTCCTTTGGCGAAAATACTGTCCTTGAAGATGGGAGGAGGCATCCATCCTATCAGCGACAGCACAGAGGAACTCTTAATGAAAGCACCAATGTCGGTGTCAAAACCGGCGGATCTCGGGTAGGGGGTCCCGAACTGTGCGTCTAGGCGGATGGTAACAGGAGACAAGGGACACGATGTTTTTACCCAGGTTCGGGCCCTCTCGATGGAGGTAAAACCCTACTCCTGCTTGATTGATATTGATGGTATGGGTAGTATAAGAGTGGATCTACCACGAGATCAAGGAGGCTAAACCCTAGAAGCTAGCCTATGGTATGATTGTGGTAATGGTTGTTGTGTCCTACGGACTAAAGCCCTCCGGTTTATATAGACACCAGAGAGGGCTAGGGTTACACAGAGTCGGTTACAATGGTAGGAGATCTACATATCCGTGTCGCCAAGCTTGCCTTCCACGCCAAGGAAAGTCCCATCCGGACACGGGACGAAGTCTTCAATCTTGTATCTTCATAGTCTTGGAGTCCGGCGGGCGATGATAGTCTGGCTGTCCGGACACCCCATAGTCCAGGACTCCCTCACTCACGAAGACCTAGGGCATTTTGAGGAAGCCCATCATTCGAATATACAAACCAAGTTCTATAATGAAGAATTCCCACTAGTATATGAAAGTGACAACAAAGGAGACTCTCTATCATGAAGATCATGGTGCTACTTTGAAGCACAAGTGTGGAAAAAGAGATAGTAGCATTGTCCCTTCTCTCTTTTTCTCTCATTTTTTCTTTTTTTTTTCTTTTATTTTTTTTCTTTTTTTTCCTTTTTATTTTCTTTGGCCTTTCTTTCTTTTTCTTTTTGGCCTTTCTCTTTTTTTTTCTCTTTTTTTTCTTTTTGTAAAGTCCGAAGTCTCATCCCGACTTGTGGGGGAATCATAGTCTTCATCATCCTTTCCTCACTTGGACAATGCTCTAATAATGAAGATCATCACACTTTTATGGATTTACAACTCAAGAATTACAACTCAAAGCTAGAACAATATATGACTCTATATGAATGCCTCCGGCGGTGTATCGGGATATGCAATGAATCAAGAGCGACATGTATGAAAATTATGAAGGTGGCCTTGCCACAAATACGATGTCAACTACATGATCATGCAAAGAGCAATATGACAAAAGTAATGCGTGTCATATGAACGGAATGGTGGAAAGTTGCATGGCAATATATCTCGGAATAGCTATGGAAATGCCATAAAAGGTAGGTATGGTGGCTGTTTTGAGAAAGGTATATGGTGGGTGTATGGTACCGGCGAAAGTTGCGCGGCACAAGAGAGGCTAGCAATGGTGGAAGGGTGAAAGGGTGCGTATAATCCATGGACTCAACATTAGTCAAAAGAACTCATATACTTATTGCAAAAATCTATAAGTCATTAAAAACAAAGTACTACGCGCCTGCTCCTAGGGGGATAGATTGGTAGGAAAAGACCATCGATCGTCCCGGACCGCCACTCATAAGGAAGACAATCAATAAATAAAATTGTGCACCAACTTCATCACAAAGCGGTTCACCATACTTGCATCCTACGGGAATCACAACCCTCAACACAAGCATTTTTCATAATAACCTCAACTAGCATGACTTTAATATCACTACCTCCATATCTCAAAACAATTATCAAGTATCAAATTGATCATAGCATCCAATTCACTTTCTATGATAGTTTTTATTATACCCAACTTGGATGCTCATCATTCTAGGACCAAATTTGTAACCATAGAAAATACCATGCTATTCTAAAAGACTCTCAAAAAGATATAAGTGAAGCATGAGAGACTAGCAATTTCTTCAAAATTAATCAACCCGCCGTGCTCTAAAAGATATACGTGATGCACTAGAGCAAATGAAAAACTACTCTGAAAGATATAAGTGAAGATCAATGAGTAGTCGAATAATTGTGCAACTATGTGAAGACTCTCTAAGATTAAGGAATTTGAGATCTTGGTATTGTATTCAAACAGAAAGCAAAAAAAATGACATTGCAAGGATAGCACAACTCATGTGAAGAAGCAAAAACTTAGGCTCAACCGATACTAACCGATAGTTGTTGAAGAAGAAAGGTGGGATGCCTACCGGGGCATCCCCAAGCTTAGATGCTTGAGACTTCTTGAAATATTATCTTGGGGTTCCTTGGGCATCCCCAAGCTTGAGCTTTTGTTTCTCCTTAATTCCTCTCATGCCATGGTTTCTCTTTTTACCAAAAGCTTCATCCACACCAAACTCAACAAGAACTCGTGAGATGGGTTATTATAAACCAGTGCAAAACCTTACCATTTTCTACTGTAACAAATCACTAAAATTATTATTCAACATTGCATATTAAATGCCTCTGCATATTTAACACTCCTATCCTCAAATAGAATCATTAAACAAGCAAACATATGCAAACAATGCAACCATAACAGCAATCTGCCAAAACAGTATAGTCTGTAAAGAATACAAGATTCGTCATACTTCCCTAACTCCAAAAATTATCAAATAAAACTCCCACTGTAATGAATTTATCATATCTCAATATGCAAAAAGTTTCAACATTATACCATTCTCTGACTTTTCTAGGGAATTTTTGCAACAGCGGTAACTTTCTGTTTTCAAACAGCAACATGTATAGTAGCAAAATAAGCATGGTAAAGGCTATCCTTGACATTTTTATTGAAAATAAAGATGCAAAACATTATTCTAAATAACATCAAGCAAATACTAACAAAATAAAATGACGCTCCAAGGAAAACACATATCATGTGGCGAATAAAAATATAGCTCCAAGTAAGGTTACCGATAGACGAAGACGAAAGAGGGGATGCCATCCGGGGTATCCCCAAGCTTAGGCTCTTGGTTGTCCTTGAATATTACCTTGGGGTGCCTTGGGAATCCCCAATCTTAGGTTCTTGCCACTCTTTATTCCATAGTCCATCGAATCTTTACCCAAAACTTGAAAACTCCACAACACAAAACTCAACAGAAAACTCATAAGCTCCATTAGTATAAGAAAATAAAACCACCACTTAGGTACTGTAATGAACTCATTATAAATTCATATTGGTGTAATATATACTGTATTCTAACTTCTCTATGGTTCATACCCTCCGATACTACTCATAGATTCATCAAAATAAGGAAACAACACATAGAAAATAGAATCTGTCAAAAACAGAACAGTCTATAGTAATCTGTATCAAACGTGTACTTATGGAACTCCACAAATCCTACAAAATTATAAAGTCCTAAGAAATTTGTATACTAATCCAGAGCAAAAAGAATCAGATCAAAAGCACGTTTCTGTGAATTAATAAAACTAATTTACTGTGTGCAAAAGTTTCTGATTTTCAGCAGGATCAACACAACTATCACCGTACGCTATCCTAAAGGTCTTACTTGGCACTTTATTGAAACAAAAGCTATAAAACATGATTACTACAGCAGCATAATCATGTGGACACACAAAAACAGTAAGGATAAATATTGGGTTGTCTCCCAACAAGCGCTTTTTCTTAATGCCTTTCTAGCTAGGCATGACAATGATGCTCACATAAAAGATAAGAATTGAAATATAACGGGAGCATCATGAAGCATATGACTAGCACATTTAAGTCTAACCCACTTCCTATGCATAGGGATTTTGTGAGCAAACAACTCATGAGAACAATAATCAACTAGCATAGGAAGGTAAAACAAGCATATCTTCAAGATTTTAAGCACATAGGGAGGAAACTTGATATTATTGCAATTCCTACAAGCATATGTTCCCCCTCATAATAATTTTCAGTAGCATCATGAATGAATTCAACAATATAACCAGCATCTAAAATATTCTTTTGATGATCTACAAGCATAGAAAATTTACTATTCTCCACATAAGCAAAATTCTTCTTATTTGGAATAGTGGGAGTAAACTCAACAAATAATTATCATGTGAGGCATAATCCAATTGAAAAATAAAATCATGATGACAAGTTTCATGGTTATAATTATTCTTAATAGCATACAAGTCATCACAATAATCATCACAGATAGCAACTTTGTTCTCATAATCAATTGGAACCTCTTCCGAAATAGTGGATGCATCACTAAATAAAGTCATGACCGATCCAAATCCACTTTCATAATTATCACAATAATATTGAACATCCTCCAAAATAGTGGGATCACTACTTCCTAAAGTTGACACTCTTCCAAACCCACTTTAATCAATATAATCATCATAAATAGGAGGCATGCTTTCATCATAATAAATATTCTCATCTAAACTTGGGGGACTAAACATATCATCTTCATCAAACATAGCATCCCCAAGCTTGTGGCTTTGCATATCATTAGCATCATGGATATTCAAGGAATTCACACTAACAACATTGCAATCATGCTCATCATAAATCTAGTACCAAATATTTTAATGCATTCTTCTTCTAGCACTTGAGCACAACTTTTATTTCCATCATTCTCACGAAAGATATTAAAAAGATGAAGCGTATGAGACAAACTCAATTCCATTTTTTTTGTAATTTTCTTTTACAAACTAAACTATTGATAAAACAAGAAACAAAAAAAGATTCGATTGCAAGATCTAAAGATATACCTTCAAGCACTCACCTCCCCGGCAACGGCGCCAGAAAAGAGCTTGATGTCTACTACACAACCTTCTTCTTGTAGACGTTGTTGGGCCAGCAAGTGCACAGGTTTGTAGGACAGTAGCAAATTTCCCTCAAGTGGATGACCTAAGGTTTATCAATCCGTAGGTGGGGTAGGATGAAGATGGTGTCTCTCAAACAACCCTGCAACCAAATAACAAAGAGTCTCTTGTGTCCCCAACACACCCAATACAATGGTAAATTGTATAGGTGCACTAGTTCGGCGAAGAGATAGTGATACAAGTGCAATATGGATGGTAGATAAAGGTATTTGTAATCTGAAAATATAAAAACAGCAAGGTAACAAGTGGTAAAAGTGAGCGTAAATGGTATTGCAATGATAGGAAACAAGGCCTAGGGTTCCTACTTTCACTAGTGCAAGTTCTCTCAACAATAATAACATAGATAGATCATATAACAATCCCTCAACATGCAACAAAGAGTCACTCCAAAGCCACTAATAGCGGAGAACAAACGATGAGATTATGGTAGAGTACGAAACCACCTCAAAGTTATTCTTTCGGATCGATCTATTCAAGAGTTCGTACTAGAATAAAACCTTAAGACACAAATCAACCAAAACCCTAATGTCACCTAGATACCCCATTGTCACCTCAAGTATCCGTGGGCATGATTTTACGATATGCATCACACCATCTCAGATTCATCCAACCAACACAAAGTACTTCAAAGAGTGCCCCAAAGTTTTCTACCGGAGAGTCAAGAAAATGTGTGCCAACCCCTATGCATAGGTTCATGGGCGGAACCCACAAGTTGGTCACCAAAACATACATCAAGTGGCACGTGATATCCCATTGTCACCACAGATAAACACGGCAAGACATACATCAAGTGTTCTCAAATTAAATACTCAATCCGATAAGATAACTTCAAGAGGGAAACTCAATTCATCACAAGAGAGTAGAGGGGGGGGGAGAAACATCATAAGATCCAACTATAATAGCAAAGCTCGCGATATATCAAGATCGTGCCATAGAGAGAACACGAGAGAGAGAGAGAGAGATCAAACACATAGCTATTGGTACATACCCTCAGCCCCAAGGGTGAACTACTCCCTCCTCGTCATGGAGAGCACCGAGATGATGAAGATGGCCACCGGTGAGGGATTCCCCTTCCGGCAGGGTGCCGGAACGGACTCCCGAGAGGTTTTTGGTGGCTACAGAGGCTCGCGACGGTGGAACTCCCGATCTATCTTCTATTTCGATGTTTTTAGGGTACGTAGGCTTATATAGGCGAAAGAAGTCAGTCGGGGGAGCCTCGAGGGGCCCATGAGAGGGTAGGGCACGCCCCGCTGTCTTGTGGCTTCCTCGATGCTACCCCGGCTTGCACTCCAAGTCACGCCCAATATGCGATACTATCCTGAAGAGACTCGAAGGTCCCACCAAGGATAGAACCGCATATTGATACACTTTTGCAAGGTGGATATCATTACATCAACATTACATAATAGATGGGGATACATACAAAAGGCGTACAATGCCACAAGGATACAACATCATCTTACATAAGAGCACCATCCGACTACGGATGAAACACAAACAGAAACTCAAACGACATCCACCCTGCTAGCCCAGGCTGCCGACCTGGAACCTATCCCCTGATCTAAGAAGAAGCAGAAGAAGAATTCCAAACAAGCAAACATCACTCTCGCGTCATGGTCATCGCATAGCCTGTACCTGCAACTGTTGTTGTAGTAATCTGTGAGCCACGAGGACTCAGCAATCCCATTACCATGGGTATCAAGACTAGCAAAGCTTAATGGGAAAGGAGGGGTTAAAGTGGTGAGGTTGCAGCAGCGACTAAGCATGTATGGTGGCTAGCATACGCAAATGAGAGCGAGAAGAGAGCAAAAGGAACGGTCGTCAACTAGTAATGATCAAGAAGTGATCCTGAACTCCTACTTACGTCAAACATAACCCAAAGACCATGTTCACTTCCCGGACTCCGCCGAGAAGAGACCATCACGGCTACACACGCGGTTGATGTGTTTTAATTCGGATCTGGTGTCAAGTTATCTACAACCGGACATTAACAAATTTCCATCTGCCACATAACCGCGGGCACGGCTCTCAAAAGTTTATACCCTGCAGGGGTGTCCCAACTTAGCCCATGATAAGCTCTCGCGATCAACAAAGGATATTCCTTCTCCTAGGAAGACCCGATCAGTCTCGGAATCCCGGTTTACAAGACATTTCGACAATGGTAAAACAAGACCAGCAAGACCTCCCGGCGTGCCGACATCCTAATAGTAGCCGCGCGTATCTCGTCTCAGGCCACGACCGGATGAGCAGTACGTACAACTAGAACCAGCCCTCAAGTTTCCCCGAGGTGGCGCTGCAAGTGGCTCTAGTTTGGACCAACACTTAGACAAGCATTGGCCAGGGGGGCTGAATAAAGATGACCCTCGAGAGAGCGACTCCCAAGGGAAAAGTAGGTGGTGGTGAAGCAAATGGTAGGGAAAAGTAGGTATGACGGAAACTAGGGCGGCAAGAGTGGAACAAAACACCAGGCATAAGGCCGAGCCTTCCACCCTTTACCAAATATATAGATGCATTAATAATATAAGAGATATGGTGATATCCCAACATAACCCTGTCCACCATGGAGCAATCTTCAACTTCACCTGCAACTAACAATGCTATAAGAGGGGCTGAGCAAAGCGGTAACATAGCCAAACAACGGTTTGCTATGAAGGGTGTCAAAGGTTAGAGGTTCATGGCAATTTGGGAGGCTTGAAGAGCAAATGATAGGTAACGCAGCATAGCGATAGAACGAAGCAACTAGCATAGCAATGATAGTAGTGAGATCCAGGGTAGCGGTCATCTTGCTTGAAATCCCGCTAGGAAGGAGAACGAGTCCATGAAGAAGACGAACGGACATAGTCGAACGAATCCTCACAATCGCAACATTACCGGAACTAAGAAGCAACACCGGAAAGAAACAAACAACATGGTTAACACACAAGCATAATCATGGCATGATGCACAATCAAGTATGATGCATGTTCGGTTTAATGAGGCATGGCATGGCAAAGTGCAACAAACAATACTACAAGTTAAGTGGAGCTCAATATGCAACGAGTTGCATATTGACAAAACACCACATCAATTATTTAGTTCTCTCTCGGTTATGCTACTCACCAATATTAAATGTTGTTAAACATGGCAAGGGGTGAAGCATAATGAAACTACCTAACTAGGCAAGTTTAAATGAGGCCGGAAGAACAAACAACAATTCCGGAAAATCCTCATATGCAATTGATGAATTTGCTACTATTCTGCCCTAAAACATATTTTAAAGTTGTTAAACAGGAAAATAAAGTGGACCATGTTAAACTAGGCATTTTCCACCCCATTTACATATAAGGAACATTTAATTCCGAGCTACGGTTATTTAGTTATGAAATAAATCATTTTAACATGGCATTTATGCAAATTTAAACCAACATCATTCAAACATTTTAAACATGGATGAAAGTGCCATATTATGAAACTAGATAAAAATCTAAGCATTTTACATATATAAATTATTTACATATGATGCATGGTTAATTAGTTATTAAATGCATGAACAGCAAGGGTTTTTCTGCAATTCTGAAAATCCTGGGATAAATGCTAAAATCGCAGATCTGAAAAAAATACTACACTGAGCCGAATCTGGTTGAACTGTTGGGCTGACAGAGAGGAGGGCTCTGGGCGCTCACGCATGGGCTTCCGCCCGTTAGTGGAGGAGGAGGCCATTGGGGGGGGGGGGTTGAGGAGGCGCATTGGGCCTCGCGATCTGGCCCGGGAGGCCTAGTTGACGAAGCGGTCAACTGATGCATTGTGTCGATGTGGCCGCGTGCGTATGTGGATGAAGCAGACGGCAGCGGGTGAAGCAGGGGACTTGGCGGGCGGTGCAGGTGGTCTCCGGCGAGGTCACCGGTGGCCGGGGACGGGGCCCAGTCGGCGGGATCCGACCGGAACGGCCAAGGGCGGCGGAGGCACGGATCCGGGCGGTCGAGAGGGGCTGGCGAGGCGACATTGCAGGGGAGGTCGAGGCGCTCGTTCTTCTCTGCAACTGGAGCAGGGCTTCGATGCAGAGGACACTGGCGCACGGGCGTGGCGCGGGGTGGCCGTGCGGGTCGGTGGGGTTGGGATCGGTGCGGGGGAAGGCGACGCAGAGCTGCAACAGGGGCACCGGCAGCTTCATCCCATCAGGTACATCGGCGACCTGCAGACAGGCGGCCACGGCGGGGTAAGTTCAGAGAGGAGCAGCGGCATGACCTGGTTGCCGGAGCGGCGAGGCGACGGGGGGAGGAGGAGGTGCTCAGGCGGCTCGGCGGCGGCGGCCATGGGAGCTCCTGCTTCTGTTCAAAGATAAAAGAGGGAGAGAAGGGGAGGTTAGAGCGGCCAAAAGAGAGAGAATCGGGGCGCACGGCGGCGATGCCTTACCGGCGAGGGTTGCCGACGATCAGCGGGGCAGCAGCTGTAGAAGATGGTGGTGACGGGACCTTGAGGCCGAGCTCAGGCCAAGGCGGCTTCCTTTGGCTCCCTGTCCAAAACGAGACAGAGAGATTTTTAGAACGGGGAAGGGAAAGAAGTCAGAGAGAGAAAAGGGAGCACGAGGTGCGAGGGAGGAGAGGAGGTCTTGACCGGCAACGGGGCTCCGGTCTGGTGGCTGCGCTGGTTGGGTGGACGACGGGATCCAGGAGAGGCACTGGTTGGTTGGGCGTGGAAACTGAGGAGGAGCGGGGGAAGGCTGTGGATGGTGGTTTTTGATCGGGAGGGGATCCCAAGGAGGAGGAAGACAGGTAGGTGGCGGCGGAGGGATTCGAAGGATGGGACAGCTCCCCTAGATTTTAGGGTTGCTGTATTTATATAGTAAGTAGGCTAGGTTAGAGGGGGTATTTGGTCCCTCCGATTAAATCGGACGGTTCTGGATAAATAGGCTAGGGAGACCAAACAAAGAAAACGGAGATATTTTATAGATGTTTGAGGATGATCCGGACTCATCGGTAATGACAGCCCGATCCGGGTTAGGGGAAGTTTCGGACACGCGCGCAAGGGGGCTGCGAGCTGGCAATAGAGGTGAGGTGGTTGGACAAGAGGGAAACGAAAACACGGTTGGTCACGGAACGGTCAACAAACACAACGGAGAGAAGCGAGGAGCGGCAACTACGAGCGGATACGAGGTTTTATGAAAACATGCGGATGCAATGCGCATGATGCTATGATATGAAATGCAAGACATGAACAAAAAGCAAAACAAAAGACAAAAACCCAACCACGGAGAAAATAATATATCACAAAGCCGGAAATGGCAAGAGTTGGAGTTTCAATTATGGAAAGTTGTATCCGGGGCGTTACAACACTCCACCACTACGAGAGGATCTCGTCCCGAGATCTAGGATGGCACCGGAGAGAAAAGGAAGAGGAAGATAAGAGGTAAACTAAGTTGCTTCTTCGACAAATGAGTGAAACCATGAACCTTGAGAGGTTGAGCAAAATGAAAGAAAGAAAACCACGAAGATGAACAAAGTTGAAAACACTGTGTTAGAAAAGTGGCACAAGGGATACGATGAGAACCAAGAGGTTTAGTGATAAGATAGATATTGAAACCACTCCGGTTAAAACTAGATAGAGAAGGGATAAGATTGATATAATTTGGGCAGCACTCCGACTGAAAGAAGAAGGAAAACTTGATAGGATGAAAAGAACTTGAAGAGATGACACAACACTCCGGTTAAATGGATAAGCATGAAAAGAACACGATCCTCACAATTCGAGATGATGAGTGAAGAGACTTGGTAAACAAGCAACGGATTTGGCATACTACTTATTCCCATTGAAAAAGGATTAAGAGAGATATAGCGTAAACTTGAGAAGGTATTGATGGAATCACCGGTGGGATTTGGAAACAACGAATGAATTGATATGATAACGAAGGAAGTGAAATCTTGAATGAACCACTGTAAGAACTGAAAATGAACGTAGCAAAGGCACAATTCACCGGGAAGAATTGAAAAACGAATGAAGATACTTGAGGGGATTTAGATACATGAGAACGAAGAGATCATGAACTGATTAGAGGATATTTGAACGATGCACTGGTAAGATTTAGAGAACGATAGCTACACGCTGAGAATGAAGAATTATGACATGATGGCCTTCGGAGGAAAGAAATGGAAACAACTCATGAAATGCTCCGGATGGTAAGAAAAGAATTGTCACAATCAAAACAATTATGAGGATAGCATGAAGCTAGAACCATGAATATTCAAGAGAATGGACCAAGATTTAAGAGAAATCCGTCTTCGGTCTTCAAATGTTGAGAATGATGATGAGAACCACCATGAATTGTTTAGATACTCCAGGAGAATAAAAAGAGGAAAGGTTGAGCCAAAGATGAAAAGAATTTGAAAACGACCTTGGAGAAGGCATGCGAGTGATGAAAATTCATTCTTACGTCAAACTTGGAAATGAATTTGAGAATCGCTCCTGATAATTCGAAGAGTCGGGTAAGATCCCGGCGTGCCGACATCCTGATAGTAGCCGCGCGTATCTCGTCTCAGGCCACGACCGGATGAGCAGTACGTACAACTAGAACCAGCCCTCAAGTTTCCCCGAGGTGGCGCTGCAAGTGGCTCTAGTTTGGACCAACACTTAGACAAGCATTGGCCCGGGGGGCTGAATAAAGATGACCCTCGAGAGAGCGACTCCCAAGGGAAAAGTAGGTGGTGGTGAAGCAAATGGTAGGGAAAAGTAGGTATGATGGAAACTAGGCGGCAAGAGTGGAACAAAACACCAGGCATAATGCCGAGCCTTCCACCCTTTACCAAATATATAGATGCATTAATAATATAAGAGATATGGTGATATCCCAACATAACCCTGTCCACCATGGAGCAATCTTCAACTTCACCTGCAACTAACAACGCTATAAGAGGGGCTGAGCAAAGCGGTAACATAGCCAAACAACGGTTTGCTACGAAGGGTGTCAAAGGTTAGAGGTTCATGGCAATTTGGGAGGCTTGAAGAGCAAATGATAGGTAACGCAGCATAGCGATAGAACGAAGCAACTAGCATAGCAATGATAGTAGTGAGATCCAGGGTAGCGGTCATCTTGCCTGAAATCCCGCTAGGAAGAAGAACGAGTCCATGAAGAAGACGAACGGACATAGTCGAACGAATCCTCACAATCGCAGCATTACCGGAACTAAGAAGCAACACCGGAAAGAAACAAACAACATGGTAAACACACAAGCATAATCATGGCATGATGCACAATCAAGTATGATGCATGTCCGGTTTAATGAGGCATGGCATGGCAAAGTGCAACAAACAATACTACAAGTTAAGTGGAGCTCAATATGCAACGAGTTGCATATTGACAAAACACCACATCAATTATTTAGTTCTCTCTCGGTTATGCTACTCACCAATATTAAATGGTGTTAAACATGGCAAGGGGTGAAGCATAATGAAACTACCTAACTAGGCAAGTTTAAATGAGGCCGGAAGAACAAACAACAATTCCGGAAAATCCTCATATGCAATTGATGAATTTGCTACTATTCTGCCCTAAAACATATTTTAAAGTTGTTAAACAGGAAAATAAAGTGGACCATGTTAAACTAGGCATTTTCCACCCCATTTACATATAAGGAACATTTAATTCCGAGCTACGGTTATTTAGTTATGAAATAAATCATTTTAACATGGCATTTATGCAAATTTAAACCAACATCATTCAAACATTTTAAACATGGATGAAAGTGGCATATTATGAAACTAGATAAAAATCTAAGCATTTTACATATATAAATTATTTACATATGATGCATGGTTAATTAGTTATTAAATGCATGAACAGCAAGGGTTTTTCTGCAATTCTGAAAATCCTGGGATAAATGCTAAAATCGCAGATCTGAAAAAAATACTACACTGGGCCCAATCTGGTTGAACTGTTGGGCTGACAGAGAGGAGGGCTCTGGGCGCTCACGCATGGGCTTCCGCCCGTTAGTGGAGGAGGAGGCCATTGGGGGGGGGGGGTTGAGGAGGCGCATTGGGCCTCGCGATCTGGCCCGGGAGGCCTAGTTGATGAAGCGGTCAACTGATGCGTTGTGTCGATGTGGCCGCGTGCGTATGTGGATGAAGCAGACAGCAGCGGGTGAAGCAGGGGACTTGGCGGGCAGCGCAGGTGGTCTCCGGCGAGGTCACCGGTGGCCGGGGATGGGGCCCAGTCGGCGGGATCCGACCGGAACGGCCAAGGGCGGCGGAGGCACGGATCCGGGCGGTCGAGAGGGGCTGGCGAGGCGACATTGCAGGGGAGGTCGAGGCGCTCGTTCTTCTCTGCAACCGGAGCAGGGCTTCGATGCAGAGGACACCGGCGCACGGGCGTGGCGCGGGGTGGCCGTGTGGGTCGGTGGGGTTGGGATCGGTGCGGGGGAAGGCGACGCAGAGCTAGAGCAGGGGCACCGGCAGCTTCATCCCATCGGGTGCATCGGCGACCTGCAGACAGGCGGCCGCGACGGGGTAAGTTCAGAGAGGAGCAGCAGAGAAAAGAGAGGAGGCACGTGGAGCGGCGGCATGACCTGGTTGCCGGAGCGGCGAGGCGACGGGGGGAGGAGGAGGTGCTCAGGCGGCTCGACGGCGGCGGCCATGGGAGCTCCTGCTTCTGTTCAAATATAAAAGAGGGAGAGAAGGGGAGGTCAGAGCGGCCAAAAGAGAGAGAATCGGGGCGCACGGCGGCGATGCCTTACCGGCGAGGGGTGCCGACGATCAGCGGGGCAACAGCTGTAGAAGATGGTGGTGACGGGACCTTGAGGCCGAGCCCAGGCCAAGGCAGCTTCCTTTGGCTCCCTGTCCAGAACGAGACAGAGAGATTTTTAGAACGGGGAAGGGAAAGAAGTCAGATAGAGAAAAGGGAGCACGAGGTGCGAGGGAGGAGAGGAGGTCTTCACCGGCAACGGGGCTCCGTTCTGGTGGCTGCGCTGGTTGGGTGGACGACGGGATCCAGGAGAGGCACTGGTTGGTTGGGCGTGGAAACTGAGGAGGAGCGGGGGAAGGCTGTGGATGGTGGTTTTGGATCGGGAGGGGATCCCAAGGAGGAGGAAGAGAGGTAGGTGGCGGCGGAGGGATTCGGAGGATGGGACAACTCCCCTAGATTTTAGGTTTGCTGTATTTATATAGTAAGTAGGCTAGGTTAGAGGGGGTATTTGGTCCCTCCGATTAAATCGGACGGTTCTGGATAAATAGGCTAGGGAGACCAAACAAAGAAAACGGAAATATTTTATAGATGTTTGAGGATGATCCGGACTCATCGGTAATGACAGCCCGATCCGGGTTAGGGGAAGTTTCGGACACGCGCGCGAGGGGGCTGCGAGCTGGCAAGAGAGGTGAAGTGGTTGGACAAGAGGGAAACGAAAACATGGTTGGTCACGGAACGGTCAACAAACAGAACAGAGAGAAGCGAGGAGCGGCAACTACGAGCGGATACGGGGTTTTATGAAAACATGCGGATGCAATGCGCATGATGCTATGATATGAAATGCAAGACATGAACAAAAAGCAAAACAAAAGACAAAAACCCAACCACGGAGAAAATAATATATCACAAAGCCGGAAATGGCAAGAGTTGGAGTTTCAGTTATGGAAAGTTGTATCCGGGGCGTTACAGTCTCCTGGATCATAATCTTTCCAAAACTCACGCTGTCGAAGGTTTCATTCCGTTTGGACTCCATTTGATATTCCTTTTCTTCGAAATACTCAAACAGGCAATAAAACAGCAATATGGGCTGGGCCTCTGGTTAGTAGGTTAGTCCCAAAAATGATATAAATGTGTAAAATAAAGCCCATAAACATCCAAAAGGGGTAATATAATAGCATGGAACAGTCAAAAATTATAGATACGTTGGAGACGTGTCAGTCATCTGGATGTGTACCACAGACTGGGTGAAGCCGAAAGCTAGCGTTTTTAAGGGAATATTCGGTCGACGGACTAAGATGTTTTACACTCACTACATTATGAACCCCGGATGTTACGTACAATGCGACTTTTCGATCACAGTTTAGACATGCATACTAACGCATGTTCACCCAGGGAAAGGAACCCTTAACGGGACTATTCTCCCTAGAAGATGTTTCTTACAATCAACATGTAATATAACATAGCTAGCTGGATACAACTTGTCTGTTCAAACAACTATGACCCCTATGCCTTGTTTCCACGCATACCCCAGTCTTTATTGCTGCTCTGGTATTCGGAAACACTCCGCACCTTCGGGTCCAGAGGTCGAAGCGAAAAGGTCTGCCATGACAATTGTTTTACAATCCGGCTAGGGACAAATTTGTCAATTTAAGTACATAGTCACTTGGACTCAAAAGCTTCTTCCTCTAAGCCATCTAACAGGATATCTAGCTTACAATCCTGTTGGGAATACTTGGCGGCTATCTTTACCTAGTCATATACCAGACTAACCGGAATTTCTTTTCCATCTGACCCCAATGGTCTGACCCGGTCCATATGATTCGGATCAAGCTTGGTGTACCGTGTTTTTACCATGGCCCAGGCCTCTCGCGCACCTTCTCGGCAGGCCGATATCTTCCATAGTCGGAAGCACTGCCGAGCTCCTTGGAATAGCTTCACAACCTCCTCCATACTTCCTGGAGGAGAGGTGGATGGCCACAAAGCTTTGGCAATGCTCTGCATTGCTTGCCGAGCTCGCTCATGAAGCTGGGACAGCTCTTGCAACAGGTCGCCATGAGAGCCGGACATTTCCTCTTCGGGACGGCCAGTCAGCATGCCTGCAGACATAAATCTGTTAGATTCTTTTCTTCACTGCATTACATACAGGTAAGGTCAAAAGCATACTGAATACACCGCCTCGAAGCCTCCTATTCTCCTTGACGGTGTCAGCTAGCTGGGCTCGAACATCTTTCAGTTCTACGCCCAGCAAGGTATTCGCATCCTGCAACTTCTTTTCATCCCTGACCCCGTGTTAGCACACGTTCGCCTGCGGCCAGATGCCATTTGGCCTCTTGTTTGCCCGCCTGCGCGAATTTTAGTTCCCCTTCCAGTTGATCTGCTGATTCTAACATCGGAAACGCAACAGTATTAACATTACTGGTATATGATTACATTTTTCTAGATCGAAGGGAATATTACCAGGCGTTGCCTTCTTGGATTTCTCCAGTTCGGCGATAACCGCAGCCAGCCGGGTCTGACACTTTTCCAGCTCTTGAGACAGCAGGCTATTCTTCTCCGTGAGTGCCTGATTATACAATGATCCTTAAATCAGTTGTATCAACTGCTTCAAGTTTCGGGGGCTACTGGTATATGATTACCAAATATGTACTTACCCGCCTATCTTTTAAATTCTGGTCCATGGCTCTGGCAAGCCCATCCCGAGCAGCTTGGATGTATGCATCGGCCAAGCTGAAGGCATTGAATGCCTCTTTTGAAAAGCCGGGGTCACGGAGAGCGGCCTTTCGGAGCCGATAATTCATGGCACTCTCCACTTCAGAGTTTGAGACAGACATATCATCTGAATCCTCTGCAGAAGAACAATTCGGCGTCACTCCCGTGTTAGCCTTTGTCCTTAAGGCAGGATCTGGAACCTGGCTGGTCGAGGCACGACCGGCAGGATCCCCGGACATAGTCTGGCGAACGCTCTTCCTGATAAGACGCAGTGGACAATGTCACAGTTCGATGTGACTGCCAAGGGGCGTATTTAAAAAGCTATACCTCTTTGATGAAGGCTCGGCTGTGTTTTCATTTGGCTTCCTCTTCGAAGGCTTGCCCATCACGGGCGTCGCTCTCTTACGAGTCGCCTCTGGTATAGCATGGCGCGCCGAGCGCCTCCCCTTTGGAGCTCAAGAGAGTGCGGTGGGTGAGGCAGAATGACGAAGCTCTTTCGAAGGAGATGTTTCCTGATTACTTACATGTGAGGAAGGAAGGAGGCTGGGATAATTGGCTATGATGGCCACTTCTGTGCCGTCGTAGCTCGCCTGGTAAAATACTCTCTCCTCAAGCTGTACAAATGGATCTTCTTCGAATCCAGGGTCAAGATCCCGGTTATGGTTCTCCGACTGTGGAGCGGGGCTATAGATCCCCTCAATGACCTTTCGGCATTCCTGTTACAAAAGGACGGGTTAGTGTCAATCAAAATTGACTCAGGGAGAGGATTGAGTAAAGTGGTGGGACTAAAACTCACCCAACTAGGAGGATTGTACATGGAAAATCCCGCTCGGCGCTTAAGCCGAGAGAACTCCTCTTTCTCCCCTTTATATAGATCGACCAGTATAGTGGCCAGGGCGGTGAGGGAATCCGGACCCTATCGTCCGTAGCATGAGGCGTCATCTTCCCCATTGTACTGCCACATTGGGAGCCCCCTAAATTGGAGCGGCTGAACCCTCGCACTAGCAAAGTGGCCATTACCTCGACTATCGTTAGTCCGGACTGGGCGAGTGTCCTTATCTTACCCATTAGTTGCCGGACTTCCGCACTATCCTCCTCCTCGAGACTCTCAGGGCGCCAGCTGTGGCGTTTCTTCAATGGAGCACTGGAAAATTGGGGAAGACACATGCGGATTGGGTCGGGGAGAGCGACATCCTTGATATAGAACCACTCTGAGGGCCACTCTTTGGATGCCTTCTTCGGTGTGTCGGATAGGTATCCGGTCCCGGCTATGCGCCATACTTCAGCGCCGCCCACCTTGAATACCGATCTCTCTTGGGTGCGAGGGACGAGGAATAATAGCTTTCTCCATAAATCAAAATGGGCCTCACAGACCAGGAATAGCTCGCAAAGAGCAACAAAACCCGCGATATGCAGGATGGAGGCCGGTGTGAGGTTGTGCAGCTGGAGGCCATAATACTCCAGGAGTCCTCGGAGGAAGGGGTGGATTGGAAATCCCACACCCCTCAACAAGTAGGAAACGAAGCACACCAGTTCCCCCCTAGTTGGATTGGGGAAATTTTCCGTTAGGGCTTCTCTAGAGAAGGAGGTCAGTCCTGCCCGAACAGGGACTAGATCCGCGGGGGGAAGGAATCCCAGCGTTTGAAGCTTAACTAGCTGATCGTGGGATACTGAGCATCTCTCCCAGTCGCCTTTTTCAGAGCCGTGGGGGCGGGATGAAGAGCTGGGAACGCTAGCCATGTTGGAATGGTTTCTCCTGGCAAGCTCTAAGGATTTTCCGCTGGATGTGGAATGGGATCTGAGATCAAATCTCTTTAAATAGATGCCTTTCTTGCATGGCCGGGGTGTTATGTGCTAAAAATACCCTGACCTCTCGTATTAACTCGACACGTGGAAGTAGCAGCAATGAAGGCGTAGAAGCCAAGGAATGCGACATTAAATCACGATGTCGAATACAACTTTTCAGGTTAGGTACTTGGAAGAAATTGGAGAAGGAACCTGCCTTGCAATGCCGAAGACAATCTGCACGCCGGAGACCTCATCATTGAAGCCTGGTTCGGGGGCTACTAAGGGAGTCCTGGATTAAGGGGTCCTCGGGTGACGTGGGCCGGACTGATGGCCGTGAAGATACAAGACAGAAGACTCCCTCCCGTGTCCGGATAGGACTCTCCTTTGTGTGGATGGCAAGCTTGGCGTTTGGATATGTAGATTCCTTTCTCTGTAACCAACTTTGTACAACCCTAATCCCCTCCGGTGTCTATATAAACCAGAGGGTTTAGTCCGTAGAGGCAATCACAATCATACAGGCTAGACTTCTAGGGTTTAGCCATTACGATCTCGTGGTAGATCAACTCTTGTAAGCCTCATATTCATCAAGATCAATCAAGCAGGAAGTAGGGTATTACCTCCGTCGAGAGGGCCCGAACCTAGGTAAACATCGTGTCCCCCGTCTCCTGTTACCATCGACCCTAGACGCACAGTTCGGGACCCCCTACCCGAGATCCGCCGGTTTTGACACCGACACCCTTTTTCTTCTCTGTGCGTTCAATCCCCTGATAGGAATAAAATGCAGTTAGTTGTTTATCATTTACATCCTTGTATGGAGAAGTTGATCAGAGTTTGTTAAGTGCTTACAAAATCAGGCATCTAACAAGAGTGGCATCGAGCTTGTTGAAGTTGAAGAAGAGATATAAGTCCTTGAAACTCACATTGATAGAACCAGCATTGTGTCGGAAATGGTCTCTGTTGTAGTGGACTAGCAGACCATGTTGACCTGTTGACATTTGATCCATGCAATATTCATGTAACTTGCGACATTTCGAGCTGCACTCATCAAAGTATTCGCCAACAAGAAATGGTTGGCCATGGACGTAATTGCGCGCTTCAAGTACGTCTGCTTTATTTTTAGCAAGCTGCAAGCTATTTCTTCATCATCCATGCCGCCAGAAACAATATTACTCCCCGATTCGAACAACCTGATGTTAATTTGGTTCTAGGCGATGAGTGCTTAATTTAAGAGGCAATCGTCCTCTTTCCTCTTCTCTCTCCCGCTGCGGTTCCTCGCGGGTGCAACCTTTTTGGCCGCTTCCTTCTTGGTACTTGAAGCACTTCTGGTAGAACGTCTGGTTGGCTGCAAGGTAGACTGCCGAGAAGATGGTGAAGCTTCGACGGACTGCTTAGCAGATGGTTTATCTATGCCGGACCACTGAGCTGGTGGTGCTGCTGTGATGGAATGCTGGGCCATAGGAGCAGAGGCATCAGACTGCTGACCATGCGTTGAAGCAATGTCGGGTTTCTGTGTAGGTGGTGCCAACTTATCAGTGTGATGAGGAGGTCGTGCCAACGCATTGGTTTGCTGAGCAGGAAGTGCTGACGCATTAGTATGTTGTTCACGCGGCTGCAGACCAACGGACTGATGAGCAGTCGGTTCTGGACCTACAGATTGCTTAGCAGGCGGTTCTGAAGCATCAGACTACTTAGTAGTCCATTCCACCAGGTTGGTCTGCTGAGCATGTGCTGTAGCTGGGTCTCCCCCCGCTGCTTCAGCGGTCGGCATCTGAATCGGTGGTGTGTCTTCGGCAGTTGTAGGCCTTGCCACTGGCTGCTCTGGGCGGGTGATGACATGACCTGTATGGCACAAAGTCGGGCCGGCTGATCATAGGTTGATGCATCAGCCATCGGATTATGAGTATTAGGTTCTTGGAGAGCACACGAGAGCTCCTGTGGCAAGGAGAGTGTTACCGGCTGAGGGGCGGCATTGGTTGCTCTTGGCGGGGCTTCAGGGATCTCGTCGATGAACTCTATTTACTTTCGTGGCCACTGGATGTGATGTAATAGTGTTTCTCCCAAGGTCCTTTTCTCATCGAACTCTCCTAGGACATTCTTCAGGGCAAATTCATTGAATCTAGGCTTTACTTCAGTCACGTAGCACTTCATACAGCCCGGCTTCAATGGCACATTGTCCAACAAGAGGCCCTCTTCCAAGAAGGGTGGGCAAACCCAGGCTGTTGCACATTTTAATGTACCTTCATAATATGTAAGCACGCCCTTCAGTCTGTCTTTCATTCTAGATAGATCAGATATAGCATCATCATGAGCAGCTGCAGTCTCAATGTCGCTGGGGTCAGCTGATGCACAGCTACTCTTGTGCGGTGTTGTTGCGCAATAAGCAGCATCCTCCATGCCCGCCTCCCCTCCCATCTGCTAGCTATCTATCAGTGTTAGAGTCTTCTGCATCATCATTGACTCCTCAATATCCTTTTGAACAGCCGGATACATGTCCTTCCTCAACCTTTCATACAATTCATTCTGCTTCATTTCACTCCTCGCTTTTTTCATGTTGGGCCTCTCTTCTTTGCTGAGTGTGAAAGCCCTCTTGTGCAGGACATTAACAACTATACCCCTTGCACTGCCAGGGGGCTCTCTTGTTTCCAGAGCATCAGACAAAATGTTGCATGGCCCTGAGTTCCTGTAGAACCTTCGAGGGGTCTTGGAAGCCTTTAACATCACTTCATACAGTTCTTCATCACGTGAGTTTTCAAAGTAATAAGTTCTCTCATCACGCCTCCTTGCACGTGCCCGCAAGTAGTCTCTGGCGCGTTTGCCCCTAATTTCACTAAAGGCCGGTTTCCCACCCGCCGTTACTGCTTCTTTTCCTCCTGGTCACATATCGGTTTCATGCTGTAGTATCCTGCCACAACCATAAGGTGGGTGTGTGTGTTCCTCTTCTGAAGTTCCGATTGCTGGGCACTCGTCCTTGCAAACTTAGTAGTTTCCCTAGCCCTTTTGAATTCTGCCCAGTCTGCCTTTGTAATTTGGGGGCATGCGGGGATTGGGTCCTTGCCTTCACTCAAGTACTTCTTGTACAACACGTGCTTCCAGTTTCTCCAAGCATCCCTAGCCTTCTTCAGTGCAGCGTGTTCCACCTGCATTCTCCACTGCTCAGGAACGTTGAAGTGATCCATGATCTCCTGGACTATCCTTTGCCATGTTTTTGTGTCAGCCTTCCAAAACCCCGGCAGATTAATGTTGAGCCTTGCCCTGCCAACAAATCTACACACACTCATGAACCTCGTGTGTGGTCTATCTGGTTTAGTTGGAGCCCAAGACTTTAAATCGATCTCGGTTACTTCATATACACCTTTAGGCTGGTGTGTGGGCTTCCTTGGAGCATTCCCCCCGTGTCCTAACCGGTAGGGTAATTGCTGCAGCTCTACCTCGTTCAAGATTAATTGATCCCTCACCATTTGCTGAAGACCTAGGGTTGTCGGAATCAGATGAAGATACATCGCCTGAAGCATGAGTGATGTCGCTGCTACTCAACATCTACAGAGAACATATGTGAAACTCAGGAAAGAAGGATAAGCATAAAACTAACAACTTGGTATCAAGCTGTCTAAACAGTCATGCAATAATTTAGAAAATGTATGGCTTATTTGTTAAGTTTGTATGACTCGGGCGCCCACGATCTATAAATCAGCAGTAACTTATTGGAACAAATACAACTTATATGTACTAGTTAGGAAGGTAGATAATGAACATATATACGCTCTCCGTTATTTTGTAGCCAATTTGGGAACATACAGAATGAAATAGGAAGAGGGATTGCGAGGAAATATGTCTCACCGTGATGGAGAGCAGTAACTAACAGGTTTCTTAATGCAAACCCGGCCGGACCACAGGAGAGGTGAGGGTTACAGGATCGATATGCTCGAGGGTGGCCGGCGAGCAAACGAAGACAGCGAGGCACAGGCAGCCGCGTGTTGGGAACGTCAGTGGAGGTAGGCTTGTCGCTGAAGAGCGGGCACACGGCCGAGGTGACCACGCCAGTGCCGGAGAGGGTTCTGCTGTGGATCTGGGGGGGGGGAGCTGGCGATGGAGACTGGGTGGATTAGTTGAGTGAAACGCGGGCAAGCGGCGGGGGGGGGGGGGGGGGGGGGGGTTGGCGGCCTAGGTGAAAAGGGTGAAAAATATCCCCGGTTGCTGCATGGAAAGTCCTATGCAAACGGTTGCCTCTAAGCGCTCGTGTGCACAAAGAGAATAATTTCGTTTGAAATGTAGACGTACTAATTTTGAAATGAAGACGTGACTTCATCTTTTTGCCTCTAAATTTTTCCCACGTTAAGCAATCACCATTATACCACGGGTTTGATTTCCTGGCGCATTTCAGGTTTCACGTGCTATATTTAAGACATTTTTTGGCATTTACCGTGCATTTTGGCATATAAATCAAATCCTAGCCGAACTGCATTTGCTGTCGAAAGGGCTGAGGATTGTCGTTCGATCTGGAAGCATCCAATGGTGCAGACGTACGATCTGTGGGGTTTGGGTTCTGGCCAATCAGAACGCATGACTCAGATCACGCATGTAGCAAAGGGGGCACTGGCCACGGTTTGGTAGCCACACGGCTTTCGTGAGTGAACCGTGTGCTATTTGAAAACATTTACATGAACTAACAGCATATTTCGTTTGAATGAAAACAAGAGTTCATCGTTTCGCCTCCAAATTGTTTTCCACGGTAAGAAATCACCATTGTACTCTATGGTTCGATTTTCTCGTGCATTTGAGGTATCGTTTGCTATAATTGAGTCGTTTGCTATAGTCACAACTACACGTGGGTGCTAGCTAGCAAGATCATTTGTGTGTCTCTGGGATTTTTCATTCATTGTTCGAGAAACGGGGAAAAATTCAAACAGTTCGGCCACAGGGTGCGGCCACAGGCGTAAGCCTTGTTGGTATTCTAATTACAGGAAATGCATATAGAGTCCGGAAGTAAGGAAAATCGGTGTGTCACCGTGCCGTGCTCTCAGGATCCCATGGAAAATTTTTGGTAAAGATGTCACAAGTTTTGATGCTCAGACCTTCCAAATCGGAGCATCTCACAAGAAGGATCATAGTTTCCAAAAGGAGACGCGGCACTTCGGACTCCAATCGCCAGTGACTACCACTACAAAAAAAGACACATCCGTGACATTTTGGGTCGAATGAACTTTTTTCTGTCATACTTATTACACTTCTATGATGATAATTGTGACAAAACCCGGTATCATCATAGATGTGGTGGGCTCCTACTTCTATGACAAAAAATCATGACAACAATGGGCTTTACGTCCTAAGCGGGCCAGAGACGCAGCTGCATGAAATTCTTTCGGCCGTCCATGACGAAAAAACCGTGGTAGAAGCGAGGGCGAGGAAAATATCAAGGAGTTCTCAGTTACGGTGAGTGGTCGGGGGTCGAGCGATGCGCGTTTCTCTCATACGTACGCGCGTGTGTGCGAGGGGTTGGGCTCTAACTGAACCCGAGCGATTGCACTGCAGGCTACGCATTACTGAACCCGAGCAATCGATCGGTCCCTTGCTATTAACTGAACCCGAGTGATTCCTTTGCTACTGCTGCTAACTGAAGCCGATCGATGTTGCCTCTGGATGAACAGTGAGTGTTGTTGGGGTGTTTGGATGAACAGTTCCCGGCAAGGGGTTGGATGAACAGGAACCAGTGGTAGTAGAGGCCGTTGCCGCTGGATGAACAGGACGCCGATCGATCGAGCCGGTGGATGAACAGGACCCCGTGGAGGGCTGGATGAACAGGACCCCATGGAGGGCTGGTTGAACAGTAGCTGGTGGATGGCTGGATGAACAGTAGCTCGTGGAGGGGTGCTTGAACAGGACCCCGTGGAGAGGGCTGGTTGAACAGTAGCCAGTGTAGGAGCGCGCGGTGGAGGCTGGATGAAGAGGAGCCCGTGGATGAACAGTCACAGGTGGAGGCTGGAGGAGGTCAACGCTGGATGAACAGGAGCCCATGGAGGCAGTTGACGGTGAATGAGCAGTAGCCCGTGGAGGCAGTCGGCGATGGAGATGAACAGTATCCCGTGGAGTCCCGTTTTGCGGTACGCCACACCCCTCCCAATGAACAGGACCCTCGTTTCGACCGTAGAGCTCCAACACAAGTCTGTTTCCTCTATTTTGTGGTACACCACACCTCTCTCGATCAACAGGACCTCATTTCGACCGTAGGAGGTCCGTTTCCCCTGTTTTGTGGTACGCCAGACCCCTCCCGATGAACAAGATCCCGTTTCGACTGTGGCCGGTCCAACACAAGGCCATTTCCTCCGTTCTACGGTACGCTAGGCCTTGTTTCCATCGGCTGTTCTGTCCAAGCCGGTTGGCTCCCGATGAACAGCACGCGTGCCGTTGCCTCCCAATGAACACGATGCATTCCATTGCCTCCCCATGAACACGACGATGATGCAGGTTCTCCGTTCCGACCCAGCCAAGTACACGAGCCCTGGGCGTACGTATGCGTGAGTAGGCGTTCGAGACCCCGCCCGTATGTATGTACGTGGCTGTATTTACTTTCTTGCACCCTGGATGATGTACGTACGTGTACATGCTACATGCGCACCTCTACTATGACACGTGCACGCCTCTACATCGACCAGTATGTATGTACACGTTCGTGACCAGAATGACAAGGTGGGTCCTGACTGTCAAGCACATCCTTGCATGCGAAGATGTAGCTGGTGGGTCCCAGCAGTCAGTGGGGCAAATCATTTTTTTTGCCCGTAATATGGACACACTTCCTTGCGTGCAAATATGTAGGTAGTGGGTCCCAGCAGCCGGGGGGGAAACATTTTTTTTCACAAAATACGGTGGCCCGTCTGGCGGGTCCCTGCTGTCAGGTGGAGGAATCATTATTTTGCACGTAATAAGGAGGCATTTCCTTGTTGCGGCCGTGGACCCTGCTGTCAGTCTCTCCACATACAGTACTCTTCCGATGGAAGTCGTTCATTGACCACATTGACCATGCCGCGCTGAGAGCACCAGGGTGGTGGACGACGGCGAGGCCTAGGAAGAGGACGACGCGGAGTCGGGGAAGACGCGGCAGTGGATGCCCACACAGAGAGGAGTACGAGGGTTCACTGGTTCGACTTTGGTGTGAGGATGCCATCGCCGTAGGGCCTGGCCAGCGGTGGGAGTGGTAGGGGCAGTGAAGCCTCCGCGACATCATAGCCGGCCACGGGAGGCAGGAGCAGGCGGCACGACCAGCGCTGCTTTGGGCGGCTGGAGCAAGAAGACCAGAGGTTGAGGAATCACGACAGCCGTTGGATTGACATCGTATGGTCACTGCAGCTAGAATCCTTTATATTGACTAAGTTGACAAAGCCCTTGGTACGCGTCAACTTAGTAGGCCCATAGGTCATCCTATGAAATGGTGCACCCCAGATGTCAGGGGGAGGAATCATTTTTTGGGCGGCTGAAGCTAGAATATCCGAGATTGAAGAAGAAGCACGAGATCCGTTGGATGGACATCCAACGGCCACTGCTACTAGAACCATGTGTTGACTATAAGTTGACAAAGCCTTGCATACGCGTCAATGTACTTTTTTAGGGGACGCGTCAACTTAATAGGCCCACAAGTGTGTGGCAGAGAACTTATAGCCCACTTGTGATTTGTAAGAATGTACAACCCTTTTTTGAATTCTAATGGAATTTACTAACGCCCATTTATAGTTTGTTAAAAGTACAACCCATTTTCTAGCTAGGACAACGATTAATAATTTCAACCAACCGTTCAATAAAATTTTCAACATTTTGATGGGGTTCGAAATATTATTATCCCAAAATTTCTAGTCAGATTAAATAAAATTTCTATATAAATTTGTATTACGTAAAAATCCAACGAAACATTGCACGCGCAACAATCAATGAAATTAAAATTTTCAAAATCCAAAAGTAATATTTTATAAACTAATTACGTGTTTGGTGCATTTTTTATATTTACTACCCAGTTTTTATAATTACATTCCATTTATTATTTCTTAAAGCCCATTTTTTTTGTTAAGCCTAATGCATCCCTTCGAGGAAAGATTTGCAGCCCAGCAGGGCGGAGAATAACAAGTTGACCCAGATTGTGTACAACTGTCGGCCCAGTTGCATTGCTGATGTTGAAAAAAAAGACATGTGTAGTACAGTACAACATTACATGGCTACTCAGCCCACATTCAGCATTGCCGGAAAGGCCCAAACAAGGCTTCTGTACAACTTTTTGAAGTCACTGAGCTCAATTAATAACTTAAGAAAAAAGTTAGAGTACAGTGGAACCTAATTAAAAGATGTCACGAGCAAAGAAATAATTCAACGGGTCCCACTTGTGCGCGTGTGTGTGTGTGAGAGAGAGGGAGAGAGAGAGACGCATTGTTCGATGCTTGTAAATACATCTTTCAGCCATATGCATTGATGATGCTCAGTAAAAACTTATGTAGTTGACACAATCATATAGAACATCATAGCACACTGAACTTGCATACAAAAATTTCACGCAGGCGACACAATCAGGGTGGAAGCAGTGGATCGCTACGGGTAGGGCTATGTTGAAACCAACGAACTCATACATAACGGTTCATCATCTTTATCAATGACGGGGAAATATCTTGAATGTTGTGCAAAGAAAACAGACAGACAACACAATATATAAGTTCTGCTAGAACATTAAGTTGACGTACAGCCCTTTCTAAAAAAAGTTCAGGTAAAAAAATAGAACAGGTCATAATCAAATGTACTGGCACATCAGTGCTTCACACCCATAGCTCGGATTTAACTAGTACAATATCTGACAAGATTTAGTTGTTACCTCAAATTAGAGCACATCCAGGCAGCCAGCCCTTCCTCTTCTCCCAAAGTAGCAGTGGCCTCCGCCGCGCGATGGAGTAGGCCTTGTGCCATCCATCGTTCCAAGCAACATGGGGAAAGTCTGACGTTGACTCCTGTAATGGACGACGGCGACGGACCCTGGCACCAGCGGCGGCGGCAGGACATTGATTGATGGATTGACCACTTCTTCGACATGCACGAACACTCGATACAGGTACATCCCTAACGTGGTCCGCGACGGCCTTGGTGGCGATGTATAGTACAACCCCGGTTCCTGCACTGGTATCACAACACCAATCAACTTCGGTATGGTGGGCGACTTCTTCATCCATGCCATAACCGTCAGAGCCCAGCTATCTGGAGGAACAAAACATACTTACGAGCTACCCTCCAAGGTCGTTGATAAGCTCATTCATGGACTCGCTATTCCAAGCACGTCGAGGCATGCCGTGGAAGGTAAGCTTTGTTAAAAACTCAAGCTCAGAGGGCACCGAGCCCCATCCTGGGTGCCACCGATCAAAGCTCACCATCGCGCCATCGAAGAACAAACGCCGGGAAGATTTGAACACACGACTGCAGTCCAAAGTTGTCCGGAACCCGATGAAGAAATTAGCCGGCGGCGGACAGACTTCAATGAGCAAGTCAACTATTTGGATGCCGTGTGCAATGCCAAGAGCTTTGACAAGGTCTTTTGGCGAGACGGGAGGCCGGTCACCGTTGATGGTTACCATCAGCACTTTGCCAGCGAACTGGTTGTCAAGTGCCGCTGTCGGTGTCAAAACCAGTGGATCTCAGGTAGGGGGTCCCGAACTGTGCGTCTAAGTCTAATGGTAACAGGAGGCGGGGGACACAATGTTTACCCAGGTTCCGGCCATCTCTATGGAGGTAATACCCTACTTCCTACTTGATTGATCTTGATGATATGAGTACTACAAGAGTTGATCTACCACGAGATCATAGAGGCTAAACCCTAGAAGCTAGCCTATGATTATGATTGTTCTTTTCCTACGTACTAAACCCTCCGGTTTATATAGACACCGGAGGGGGCTAGGGTTACACAGAGTCGGTTACAGAGAAGGAAATCTACATATTCGAATTCCCAAGCTTGCCTTCCACGCAAAGGAGAGTCCCACCCGGACACGGGACGAAGTCTTCAATCTCGTATCTTCATAGTCCAACAGTCCGGTATAAGTACATAGTCCGGCTGTACGAGGACCCCCTAATCCAGCACTCCCTCAGTAGCCCCTGAACCAGGCTTCAATGACGATGAGTCTGGCGCGCAAATTGTCTTCGGCATTGCAAGGCAGGTTCCTTCTCCGAATACTCCAAGGTAGATTTTGAACACACGAATCGTGTCCGGCTCCACAAAACAAATTCCATGTACCACCGTAGAGAGCACAATATTCCATAAATCTAATCTGCTGCCAACTTTTCATAGAGTGACATCACGCCGCGGCCCGGTCATTATACGAAGAATTTTTCCGAACCTGTTGTTGCACGTCTTGCGAGGCGGTTTTATTGGCACATCTTGTCGAAGCAGAGATCGTGTTCCCCTTATCACGGGATTGTCATCAATATGGGCGTGGGTAACCCAACCATGCCGTTAGTATGACTCCTCGGTTTTAGGTATGTTCCAAACGGCCATGCGGAGGACGCTTTATATTCACCCTCTTTATAAAGAGGTCAAGACCTGTCCTTTTCTTTCCACGCCCGATCCTTCCCCTACCTCGAGTTCTAGCACGCAAGGTTTAGTCTAAGCACTCTGGACCTTCAACCATGTCTGGATCCAACCTTCAAGGCCGGTGGATGGCCTCTTCTGTCACAGAGGAGGACATCAAGAAGCTTAGGGAGGCTAGGTATCTGGCCGCCGAAATCCTTCACAGGCTACCTCCTCAAGGGCAGGTTATCCCCACTCCCAAACCCAACGGGAGTGTTGTATTCATCTCCCACTTCCTCCGAGGGCTAGGCTTTAGTATTGATCCCTTCGTCAGAGGGCTCATGTTCTATTACGGGCTAGATTTTCATGATCTAGCTCCAGATTTCTTCCTTCACATCTCATTGTTTATCTTCGTGTGCGAGGCCTTCCTCCGCATTACCCCACATTTCGGCTTATGGCTGAAGACCTTCAATGTGAAGCCGAAGATGATTGACGGGCGACACGCGGAGTGCATAGGTGCTATAATAAGCAAAGGTGTTGACACCTTATGGCCAAAGGGTTCCTTCCCGGAGGTGTCCGACGTATAGCAACAGGAGTGGTTCTATATCAGAGCACCCCGAGGCAAAAAGTGGGTGGCCGCCCCAGCCTTCCGATCTTCCCCTCCGCCACAGCTAGCATCATGGGTCAACAAGGGGCTGGACTGGGGACCAGTTAATGACGTGCTGACATTGCAAAGCCGCATCCGAGATCTCCTCAAGAGGGATATCAGTCTCGTCAAAGTAATTCAAGTAATGTTAGTTCGTCGGGTCCTGCCATGCCAACGTCGATCTCTCCGTATGTGGGAGTTCAACCCGGAAGGACCGTGAACCATTCAACACTTCTTCGGCGTGACACTCAAAGGGATGTATCGATTATTCTTCGGATCACGAATAAAGTGTCTGGACACCACCGAGGATGCGGGTCTCAACTGCAACTGTCCAGATACCCAAGTAAGTAACTCCACGACCGAACATGCTGTCATTATATTTTTCACAACATTATTCTGAAAAATAACCCTCGGCTAGGACTGGATAAGAAAGGCGGAGAGGATTAGGTGTTCGGCTCCTCTTCCCAAAGGCTCGCCGGATCCTGTACTAACCAGGATGCTGGCTCGCGCACGTTATCAAGTGCCATCAGGAGAAAAAGAGGGGAGGCATAGAGAAGCCAAGAGGGGACTTCATACGTTGTGCATCCTAACCGGGGGAATTAGTGCCTCCGTATTGGAGGATGATCGGGGGGGGCAAATCTAGGATCCCCTCTCCCCACGGGAAGAAAAGGACCGCCCCTGAAAACTTGGAAATGGACGTTTCCAAACGAGGGAAGAAAGCTTCACTAGGGGGGCCAGCCCCGGAGGGCATCCTTACCGCACAACGCCCACCAGAGGGCTGGCCATCAACCGAGCCGTAAGTGAACAAAGGCACTTTAGTAAATACGCCCTGCTCTTTTCCTGAGAATAACAATCGAGACATATGTTTTGCAATCCGGCTCATAGCCCTTCTCAACAACATTCGTCTTCGGGGGATCTTCTTCCAGAGATGATGGAGAGCGAAATGCCTCCTCCTGCTTCCCCGCCTCATGAGGCGGATGACCCTGAGGTGTCGTCCCAGAGGATTTCTCCCGATCCGCGAAGGCCAGAAGGTAACTCTTCGACCGCCCGAAGTCCGGAGTTCTCTGCTCCTAAGGAGACCAACAGAAAAAGCCCGGGATTGTCCGGTATACAACCGGACACATTGGTGGGTCTTCTGGAGCAAGTGGCTATCTCAGAGGCACATCGTACCTTAATGGGTACGGTGGTTGAGAGGATTTCATCCGCAAAAGGCGGATTGAATGAAGCTTTTACAAGCCTTCTAAGAGGCTTTGAGGTACGCAAAGTGATATATATATATATACATATATATATATATATATATATATATATATATATATATATATATTGACCGTACCGCACACGCAAGGTGTACTTTGTATAGATAGTAGCCCCTGAGACTCTAGTTGCTGTCCAGACAAGGCGAGCAGAGGATCATAGTCTTAGGTAATGATAGAGTTGCTTTTGTGCGCAGGCGGCTACAGATCCGGCAGCTGACCGAACTGCTGAATTTGCCGAATTAAGGCGGCAACTTGACGTGGCGGATGCGGACATCATGCTTGTAAACAAGCGGCTTGACGAGGCACAGGGTATGTATAATCGGGTGGTCAGCAAATATTAAGGAGAGCATGATGCTAGTATTTATAGTATGCTTTGACTGCAGATGGAGCTGCCGCCGTGGAGACCCTTCGGGCAGAACTTTCCCGAGCCAAGGAGCAAGCCAAGAGAAGTGATGCGGCCACCCTGAAGGCAGCCGAAGAATTAAAAGCCAAACAGGCTGCTCATCGCCAAAGTGAGGCTAAAATAGCCAACATGGCTATTGAGCTACAAAATGTCGCCAGCCGATATGAGCTTCTCAAAAGGGAAAACCAAACGAAAACGGCTGACCTAGAGAAGGCCTTGCAAGCAGCAAAGGAAACTTGTTCTGAAATCAGAGCGGCACGGGAGGAGCTTCAGCAAGCCGGTGATATCGCGGCTGGGAAGCCCTTTTTATTGCGAACGAAGTTCGGCAATCCAAAATATGCCCCTCTTGATCAACTGTGGAGTTCTGCAGACGCATACATGGATTTAGCAAAGAGTGCTGCTAATGCGACAGAGTATTTCAAAGACCGGAAAGATCATGAGGTGGAAAGATTGTTCTGGTCGCAGTTCAGTGCTCCAAAGCTTCCGCTACTATTGAATGATTAAATGGCCGAGTGGGCAGAGCTCCATAGGTTGTCTGGTCTTGCCATGAAGGCTGTCGTGGATCATCTGTGGCCGAAGGAACCGAGCCCGGGTAGTTATTTTGGTTTGGTGCAATGATTTCTTCGTGTTGTGCCGCATATCGACGCTATTAAGAAGTCGGCGTGCATAGAGGGTGTGCGGATGGCTCTTGCCCGTGTTAAGACATATTGAGCGAAGATGGAGGCCACCGATATTGCAACCAGGGGTCGGCCTGGGGGTTAGGACTCGCCCGAGCACTATTTTGAAGAAGTCCTAGAGGGTTCCCATTTAATGGAGGCTCAGTGCTCAAAGAATACCATGTTCCAGTGACATGTATCTTGATTGTGAAAACAATGCTTTTAATAATAAAGGCTATATTTATACTTTTGCCTGTAATGTATTGTAGTGCCTCCTGTGCGGCCGTTTATATATGTATGTATATAACTTGAAAGTTTGCAGTCGTCGGCTTTGGCCCCCATGCATATAATGCGGGGGTGTTCGGCAAAGCGCGTAATCACACTTGAGCCAACGTCTTGGTCCGTTAAGGAGGTGATAGCGTGGCGAACAAGGCAATCGGATTCTATAGCTTTAACACTTTCACTTAGCCATAGGAGTTTGACGGTGGGGATACTATATAGCCCCTGGTATGTCCGTGCTCATCCGAATACGGTGCGTGTACATACGTGACCGGGAAAGCGGTCCTTCGTTAATGCGGAGGAATCGCGAAGATTCCGCCGGGTCATCGAGTGGTTGATCAGTCTCTCGCTTTATTATGACAGTCAGTTTTCGGCTTTCTCTACTGAGGTGCTCATCCAGAGGAACCAGGGCACAGTCGTAGTAGTTCTCCCGGTGCCACCTTAACCAATAGAGCGGAACGTAAGGTAGCAAAACACGGGAGCCGGGCAAACCCAACTATTGACCAAAGACATGATTCGGAGCTGATGCATATAAGGCCAAACTCGCGACGCCAAACACTCCCGAAGGTATTCGGACTTTACAACATATACTGGGCTGCGTACCGCCCTCGATAATGAACCCTGAATTTCCAGGTATGTGCATTAGTCTGGCGTGACGAAAGAGCGGCTATGGTGAGAGCATAGTTCTCAAAAACACATTGCTTGCTGCCCTTGTAACGTCTATTCTAGATTGCCGAATAATAAACTTGCCAATAACGCCGACCAAGAGGGTTTGAACCAACAAGAGATGAGAAAAAAGGTTTACACAGGGTCTTAATCTAAAAAGAAACCTTTGAACGGGGCCCTGCTGTACGTCTGCGTCTTTGTCTCCGTTGTGCCGTATCCTGGAAGGGTGTAGCACCATGGTCATCTGTAAAGAGAAAAGGAAAAGCCCAGGTGAAAGAGTCTGGTGTGACTGTGTGGAAAGTTGGTTACTCTTAATGAACCATGAGAATTCAATTTCTTGAGTGTAAATAAGATCTAGCCGAACTATGGATTCTTTTCGTGCAGGCAGCCCCTAGCACCACATATGGGATTATAACCGTTAGTCAAGCTCAGGTCTATCTGGGCTGCTACAAATAGTGGTGCGCCAAACACGTCTAGCCATGTCAGTGGTCTTCCACGACCGATTAGTTACTTGGGTTGGCGAGGCCGGTCAGTGGTTCGGCTGCTAGAGCTGCCACATATTCTTCCGCACGCAGGGAGCGCTCTGTATTTCCGCTAATTGTGATGACGCCACGTGGACCGGGCATCTTAAGTTTAAGATAATCGTAATGCGGAACTGCATTGAAACGAGCGAAGGCCGTTATTCCGAGTAGTGCATGGTAGCCGCTTCGGAATGGAGCGATGTCGAAGATTAGTTCTTCGCTTTGGAAGTTGTCGGGAGAACCGAATACAACCTCTAGTATTAGAGAGCCCGTGCAACGGGCCTCTACGCATGGTATTACTCCTTTAAATGTAGTATTGCTTTGGCTGATTCTTGACGGGTCTATCCCCATCTTGCGGACAGTGTCCTGATATATTAGATTAAGACTACTACCGCCATCCATGAGGACTCGGGTGAGATGGTATCTGTCAACTATTGGGTCGAGCACCAAGGCAGCCGAACCTCCATGCCGGATACTAGTCGGATGATCCCTACGATCGAAAGTGATCGGGCAGGCCGACCATGGGTTGAATTTGGGGGCGACGGGTTCTACAGCGTATATATACGCCTCGGAGTGCGCATTTCCGCTTCCTCTTTGGTATGTCGGTTGCATAAATCATGTTCACTGTTTTGACCTCTAGTGGAAATTTTTTCTGTCCCCCAGTGTTCGGCTGGCAAGGTTCGTCCACGTCTTCACTTGGCGGCTCCCTCCCCTTGTGTTCGGCGTTTAGCTTGTCGGCCTGCTTGAAGACCCAGCATTCTCTGTTGGTGTGATTCACAGGTTTCTTGGGGGTGCCATGAATCTGACATGATCTGTCTAGAATTTTTTTTAGGCTGGACAGTCCATCTCTGCTGACTTTAGATGGCTTTTTCTGTTGACCGGGTCAAGAGCCCCTGAATCCGGCGTTTACTGCCGTGTTGTCTGGGTTGTCTTCATTATTTCGACGCTTGTTTTTATTGCATCGCAGCTTCCCATTGCCGTCCCTGATTCCGGATGTGCCTGGGTCACTGGTGCCACTGCGGGCCAACCAACTGTCCTCGCCCGCGCAAAATCGGGTCATAAGGCTTGTTAGGGCTGCCATTGTCCTCGGTTTTTCCTGGCCGAGGTGTCTGGCGAGCCATTCGTCCCGGACACTATGTTTGAAAGCCGCTAAGGCTTCAGCATCTAGGCAGTCGACGATTTGGTTCTTTTTGGTGAGAAATCGGTTCCAAAGCTTACGGGTTGACTCTCCGGATTGTTGGATTATGTGACTTAAATCATCTGCATCGGAGGTCGGACATAGGTCCCTTGAAAATTAGCCCTGAATGCGTCCTCAAGTTCCTCCCAACTTCCAATTGAGTTTTCGGGGAGGCTTTTCAACCAGTGTCGAGCTGGTCCTTTCAACTTGAGGGGCAGGTATTTGATGGCGTGGAGATCGTCTCCGCGAGCCATATGGATGTGAAGAATAAAGTCCTCAATCCAGACTGCAGGGTCTGTCGTTCCGTCATATGCCTCTATGTTTATGGGTTTAAATCCCTCTGGAAATTCATGATCCAGCACCTCATCGGTGAAGCACAGGGGGTGCGCGGCACCCCTGTATTTGGATGTGTCGTGGCATGCTTCCGACGGATGTAGTGTTCGGTGTTGATTCTGAGCTGGTATTCGATCAGTATAGTCGTTTTTGTGGCCATGATGCTGCGTAGGGGCACGCTTCCTGGATCCATAGATGGACCTGGACATACCGGCTCTTTTGTCCAGGTGTTCACGTAGATCGTGTGCTGACTTGTGTGCGGCGTCATTAGCCGCTCTGTCTCGACCACGGGGTGGTCGGTCCGGCAGATCGAACGTATTGTTTTTCGGCGGGATGGGCTCTATAGGCTTGTTATCGAATTCGGGCAGCAGCTTGCGCTTTGGGTAGCTCTTTGTGTGGCGATCGCCACCGCATTTTTCGTCAGTGTCGAGCACTTTGTTCCATCTGTGGTTGAGCGTATCCTGCGCGGCCTTAAGCCTTTGCTTCTGCTTCTTCAAGCTACTCGCGGTGGCGATAAGCCTTTTGTGGAGATTCTCTTGTTCATCATCCGACTATTCTCCTCTCCGGAGACAGGTTTATAAGTTTTATCTTTGGCGTCGCTATGATCGGACAGCGGCCCCGGACTATGTTCGCCATCCCCTGGCTCATCCTTCTCCATCGCTGGCTCCATGGGGTCGTTGTTACCTTTGGAGTCAACCGGGGTGTTATTCTTTCTTGTGCCGTTATTGCTGTTTTTGCTATGGTGGGATTTAGAGCGGCGCCGCTGACGTCGGCGCTTTGGTTGCTTCTCAAGAGGATTGCCCTCCATTGCATCCGTCCGTTCCTCGTCATTGTTTTCTTTGGGTGTGTCCACCATGTATATATCATATGATGAGGTGGCTGTCCAGCGCCCTGTGGGCGGTGGTTCCTGTTCTTCTCTGGCATCGTCATTCATGCCGTCCATGTCTCCGGAGTCAAAATCAAGCATGTCGGTTGAGTTGTCAACAGTGGCTATTAAGTGGGTGGTGGGTGGGAAACGAATTTCTTCGTCATCCGCTTCCCACTCAAGCCGGACATAGTTCGGCCAAGAGTCTCCTAACTGGGAGAGAGATTTTAATGAGCTTAGCACGTCGCCCAAGGGCGAGTGCTGAAAGATATTCGCGGAGCTAAACTCCATGACCGGTGCCCATTCAGGTCCGATGGGCACGGATGCACGCTGTTCGGAGCCCCTGGTCGGAGACGAGTCTGAGTGTCCGAAGACACAGATCTCTTTAGGAGTGGGATCTGTGTTCGGCTCTATCGTCGCTGAGTATGCGGCCTCCATGGCGGGGTCCATCCACCCATCCTCGGATGGCACGATCTGCTCCAAATTTAAAGCCAGTGCAGCTGTAGGTGTGATCTCCTGAACACCGTCTGATGGCAGATCTAGGTCATGCTCATCGCGGCTGTAGGGCGCACCTGTGATGGGTTCGAATCCGTCGAAGATCAAGTCTCTGCGGATATCGGTAGTGTAGTTCAGGCTTCCAAACCTAACCTGGTGGCCAGGGGTGTAGCTATCGATCGGGTCCAGATGGCCAAGTGAGTCAACCCGCAGTGCGAAGCCGCCGAATACGAAGATCTGTCCGGGGAGGAAAACCTCACCCTGGATCGAATCGTTGCAGATGTTTAAAGGAGCCATCAAGCCTTACCATGACGACACAGTGGAACTCTCAATGAAAGCACCAATGTCGGTGTCAAAACCGGCGGATCTCGGGTAGGGGGTCCCGAACTGTGCGTCTAAGGCTAATGGTATCAGGAGGCGGGGGACACAATGTTTACCCAGGTTCGGGCCCTCTCTATGGAGGTAATACCCAACTTCCTACTTGATTGATCTTGATGATATCAGTATTACAAGAGTTGATCTACCACGAGATCGTAGAGGCTAAACCCTAGAAGCTAGCCTATGATTATGATTGTTCTTTTCCTATGGACTAAACCCTTCGGTTTATATAGACACTAGAGGGGGCTAGGGTTACACAGAGTCGTTTACAGAGAAGGAAATCTACATATCCGAATTGCCAAGCTTGCCTTCCACGCAAAGGAGAGTCCCACCCAGACACGGGACGAAGTCTTCAATCTCGTATCTTCATAGTCCAATAGTCCGGCATAAGTACATAGTCCAGCTATCCGAGGACCCCCTAATCCAGGACTCCCTCAGCCGCCATGCCACTGTTGAACGGCAGCACGCAGCGCTAGAAGGCAGGACGGACCTCAGGATCACCGGCTCGGAGACCCGCATTGGCCGGCGGCATGATAGTGCGCTTGAGTACAGGGGGTACAGGAGGGGGATTTGGGGGAACTGGAGTAGGAATAGAGATTCCAGAGGAGGGGGAGGGGCGGGAGATTAGGGATGAAAAGGTAGCATGAATTTCGAACACGCGCCAATGTGGTCTCGGCGCGCAAGCACACGAAAACACCGGTGTCGCCCACATGTCAGCCTAAGAGTCCCTATTCTTTCCTTTTTTGAGAGCCCAGCCTTTTTTAGGATCTTTTGAGAGCCCGGCCTGAGAGTCATAATTGACCTATTTGGCATTGTGTTACTACTCAGCCCATATTCAACGATACCTCACTGGCCCAAACAAGTGTACAACAAATTATAACTTGAAAAAAGGAGATATACTCCGAACACTGGAGAATGGTGATGCCCTCATTTAGCCCACTAGCAGTTCGAGACAATAAACAGTTCGAAACAACGATATATACAACATTCAAACACTGACTAGTGACTACTACTGACATAAACAGCAAGACATGATAGTTCATAAGAAGTCTTGCTACACCACCAAAACGCACCCATCTACAGCGCTCAGACTCTCTGATCCAGACGAGAATGACATTCTAAATAGAGGCAACTATTACATAGTAAGAGTGACATAGAGGGGGATGACCAAATGACAAGGAATATGCATAACAAAAGAGAGAACTACCCATCCAGAACAAGCAGCAAAGACAACAAGTCATTCGAAGAGGGATGATCCAACACCATCCTAATTTTGCAGCCCCGGTTTAGCCACCAGTGATCCGGAGACACCAGCACTCCACCCTTTTGAAGCAACAGCCCAATTACCTATCAACCAAAACGCTTGAACCACATCACTGCCTGTCGGACTCGACACATCCAAGGATCAAAGTTAATCCAGATGCCTTTGTCATTCTCACCTTCTTTTGGCTGCACGCTGTATCATTGACAACCAGGGGAGTTTTCTCCCGAACTCCTAGGGCTCGCCGTGTAGACACAGTTTTCCATAGCAAACAGAGCCTCTCTGCCATCAAGGTCCTTGCCAACAGTGATCTCTTGGTTAATCGGATAATTGAGTTCGAGAAACAGAGAGTGTGAACCAAGGCTGTTTACCCGCCTCCAACTCAAAAATCCTGAAGGCCCCAGCAAGCTGGTATCCTGCTCATAGACGTAATAGCCACTGTCCATATACACATGTATTTCACAGTGCTTGCATACAGTGGGGTTTTTGCAATATAACTTTTACAGCTCATGTGTCCGAATGATCGTCAGTCTTTTGTCGTTGTCTGATCGAGCGAGGAACCAGTTGTGCTTCCCTGTTTTTGGCAAAGGTGGTGTGATTACAAAGGCCAGTAACTGTAGGGACACTGCATCACATCAAGAAGGACAGGCATTGTCAATGTAAGATCAACATTGTTCAGAGTATGAGTAGGATAATGCAAGAAACAACATTGATTTGTCCCTATTGGAACTGGGAGGAAAATATAGGGAAATGTATACTAGGTTCGAAAATATAGAAATGCCATGCATGGTTATACTCATGTTATCTCATAATCAATTCTTCACAGGAAACTACCATGTCATGCATGTTATGTAATCATGTTCTGTCCTCACAAACAAATTCTTCAAGGAAACTAACAGACCATGCATTGTTATATCCTCATGTTCTGTGGGCAAAATTTTTGTGAGCATATTATTCTAGCCATTGATTGCTGAAGGGTGAACATATGTATGTACACATGGTAAGCATTATAGGGTTTCACTACTTCCAAATATAGAGTTCTCCATATGCACATTTACTTCCCTAATGTATGGTTAGATGAAACCAATAGTGTGATGCATGTTTCTACATCATGAAAATGAGGAAACTAACATGTCCATTGATACACACTCATATTTAGTAGTATATAGATTACTATAAAATAAGGAGAATATCAATATCTTCCAAACCGTTTGATTATTCAGGGGTACAAATTGCCTGTAATGACATGGTCACAATCGCATGAATTAAGTCATTCCAAATATAGCAGATTTACGGCGTCTCTAATACATTGCCATAGTTCTACTCAAATTCTGCTCAAACAGGGATATGTCAACCATCACAAAAAGTTCAAATAGTCTCATGGTGTCATCATTAACATTAGACGAAAACAACTTACACGCACCGTCCCAGCAATACGTGGTGCCATCTGCTTTGTCGGTCGCGTAGATGATGCCATTGTGTTCAATAGCATCATAGAAGTGTGTATCAGCTTTGACGACGATCCACTGCGAGCTGAGCTGTCTCCAGCTAAAGAAGGCACTGGCGGAAAGATAGGCGAGTCCCTTGTCGAACAAGGCAATTAGCTTGAAGTCTGCGTAATCCGCATGTCGTGTGGGCACTTCGCAGATTACAATCTTCTGCAAAAGAAGGTGCGTCCAACTGACAACGTAATCTAGATGACTTGGACCGCGACGGTAAAACAATGTATCATCCAACGGAGGAAGGATAATCTCGTGGGAGGTCTGGAAGTTCATGAGCACCATCTTTTTCCCGTCTTCTCTGATGGCAGCCATCCAGTGGGAGCTCATGCCGACCCAGTACATACCTGCAAGAAGTTTTGGGTGATGGTGATCGGATCGAAGTCAAGGGAAATGATGTACAGAGACCCACTACATACCTGCAAAGAAGTTTTGGCTAATGGAGGTCGGATTGAAGTTGAGGGGCATCATGTACGCCTCCGTATCATGGTGATCAAATCTCGCAAGACAAAGATAGCAGCAAGTAGGGTGTCTTGAAAAGCTTAGGCCTCGCTTCGATGATGGCCATGTGCATGCCCCTCGAGCATGTAGCCAGCCGCAGGGCGCTCAACATATCCATACACGAACAACAGAGGTCGAGGACGTCACTAGTGAGATTGCTCCAATCGCAGCTCATATGGATGCCGCGCGGTTCGTGTTCGACCATGGTGGAGTTTGGAAGGTGGGGTTTTGGGGGGCTTGATTTACAGGGGAGAAGGCTCTCGGTGCTGGAGCGGCTAGCGAGGGAATAGTGGTACTGGAGGAGGCAAGCGAGGCTAGGGTACGCGGGGGCACAGTGAGATGATGAAGAGTGACCTCAGGATCTCCGGCAAGACGGAGATGGAGATGGAGTGGTGCTAGGGGAGAGGGAGACAAGGCAAGGCATGCTATATAGCGGCGGTGACAGTGATTGCACAGTGCACAAGGTGAGGCTAACTTTCGTAACCCGGACATGCCGCCTGGACTGGTGTCACCTCGGGCGCAAGGTCTTGTCACTTCACTGTGAGGACCGGGTGAATAATAGTATTTTGACCATCAAGTGTACCATAGTTGTACTACTACTACTAGTAGGAGTAGTAGGAACATGAGTAGTACTCCTGTGCTAGCATGCCTATGGGTTCAATTCATCCTCCAGGTATCCCCATATTGCGAGCAGAACCAAATTCTCGTGCATGCGGAAGCGTGAAGAAGGACTTTTTTTAGGATAACCACATATTCCTTAACTAGAGAATGTCGTGTCTCCAACGCACGCGCCAATCCATCCGAACCAGCTATGACACATTTTTATTTATCCGTTTGCATAGGTCCCACCTGTCAGGAGGGGTGCAGAAATAAAAAGGAATCATAAAATATCTCGCCACAGTGATTCTAAAGAGTGATCTCAACTAGCCAGTGGCACATGTGGCGCTAGAAGGATGGGCACGTACAGGGACATGCCCCACTCCTCGGTCTACCCATGTAGCCTTTTCGTTTAGTCTACCTAGCCGTCTAATCAACTACCTGCAGGCCGCTTCTCCCATTTACTTCTCCATCAGGAACCGATTTTCCTCGGCTTCTTCACTACTCCTTCATCTTCATTTGCATCCAAACCACACTGCATACACATTGTTTTAACCTCTTCACATCCTCCTGGAGTAATTCTAAAGCCCCTATAAATAATCATCTTCTTCAGTTAGATAGCCATCTAATCCTAATTCTCCAAACCATAGCCCTCCGGTCCAGCGGTTCCAAATGGCGAAAGAGATCGAAATGCAGGTTTTTACCGTCCGACATGTCCTCATCGAAGGCTCGTTGAGCATAATTGCCACAGTCACCGACACCCAAGGGTTGTTCGGAAGTGGATCAACAATGTATCCAACTCCCTCCAAAAGTTGGAGATGAAGGTCATCGGTCTCGACATAGAGTACACGGAGCGTACCACTGGGAAGATCCAATGCGCTGCCGTCCTTCAGCTGTGCCTCAAAGATGATGTTTTGGTGTACCACATCATACACGCGCCCTCCATACCAGGTGAGCTTCACAATTTCTTGTCTCGGGAGGACATATACTTCTGTGGGGCAGCCATCGCAGGGGACAAACAGAAGTTGGAGCCATACAACCTTGATTTGAAAAGCATCGCTGACGTACAAACCAAAATAAAAATTCCTGTAGAAGATTGTGATAAACCGACACCATCCCTATTCGACGTTGCAAACTTTGTGCTCGGAACAAATCTTTAGAAGGGTGATGAGACGCTGGCATTAAGGTTGTCTGGATGGGAGAATTATCCCTTGACGTACAAGCGGATAAAATATGCTGCCCTCGATGCTCGTGTGAGTTTTGAGATAGCTGCAAGGTCCAGAGAGCTTGTTGCGAAGCAGTCTCCCACAAGAAGAAGTTGCACCAGCAGCAGGGCATTATGGATGGATGAACTATTTCCTCTCTTGTAAAAAAAATATTCCCTCTCTATGTATATTGATATAGATGGACTATTTCGATGGTGTGCATGTCTTTGGAACAAGTAGTAGTGTGGGTCCGCTTGACTATAAGAAACTATTTATCCGCCTAGCATTCTCTACTACTCCTTCCAGTGATCGGTATGCAATGCATGTGTCCGTAGACATGACAGCTTGTCCATGGAAGTTCAACTATGCCGACCATCACGTTTCATCCACTGCCACTCATGATTCCCGCGATGCTGCTCCAACCCATGGCACCAAGTCCCTCAATCGACGTGCGCCTCACCCCTCTCGGCCGCACCGCCCATCTGCCGTTGTGTGCATGACATGTGGTCCAACTGAAATGCGGCGAGAATCAAGTTTCTACCATGCCCGACACGCGATTCCCACGATGCCGCTCGAACCCATGACTCCACACGTCCCCCGACCTGCGGCTCACCCCTCTCGGCCCCACTGCCCCTCTGCCTTCGGGAGCATTATATGTGGACCAGCCACCTATTGGGTCCACCTGTTATTGACTGAAAAGACAGTGTCGTAAGGCGCTGAAACTTTGACCCAAGGGCCCCGAGAGGTAAATGTAACTCCTGCGCCAGGCCTTGTGGTGCTACCACTGCACGAACTCGTGGCAAACTCGAGATTTGTTTCTTCACTATACATGCACGCAACGATTTAATGGACATTGTAATCTCAACATGTGATGGGGAGCTCTAAATTTGAATTTGAAACTTATAAAATAAAAAATTCAAAACAAATAAACTGGGAGAGAGGGACTATACCGTAGGATGTGTCCCATACGAAGCAAGTCCCCTGGTTTGTCACCGCAAAAATGCGGCTAGAAAGGAGCACGGTGTCTTCGTACTCGTACGGCAACAAATCGGCCGTAGACAGCATCGTCCACCTTTGACCGCCATGTGCAAGGTTCGAGCTATCTTCTTCAATCTCACCATGGTTCCATCGTACCAATTCAGGCGGTGGCCCGTTGCATGGCTGATCCCAATGTTGGAAAAAGGTGGTATCACCATTGTAAATGTTATGCAAATTGATGTCGGTACCCTCCCGTACATATGCAAGCCAATCTCCACTCGCACCGAGCCTAACCTGTGAAACATTGGGCAGGGGGAGAATTAGGAAATGGACACGGAAGTAGTCTTTAGAACATTTACTACGTGATCAAACTCATCTTATGTGCTCATCAGACAAAATCCGGGTGCCCCTCAACGTCGGCATCTCAAGGGGCGTCAACCTGCAACTATGGCCATGCCGTGCTGGAGAGACCCCCAAGGAAACATCCTCGTGAGAGAAAAGGATAAACGAGGGAAGGCCTTATTTGCAAATATGGAGAGGGGTGTAGGTTTCTTTTTGCAAAATTGCCACAGTTTTCTTCCTATCCATCAGATATAAATCGGACGGCCTATATTGCAGGGTGGCAGGCACACCATCATCACCAACTCTGTTTTTTGTAAGAGTAGAGACTAGCAAGATGCCCATGCATTGCACAGAACATCAAGATCTTGTGGGAGAAAAGGATGAACGAGGGAAGGCCTTATCTGCAAATGTGGAGAGGAGTGCGGGTAAATTGCCATAGTTTCCTTCCTGGTCGTTAGATATAGATCGGATGGCCTATATTGCAGGATGGCAGGCACACCATCATCACCAACTCTGCTTTTTATAAGTGCTCCTATAAAAAGCAGAGCTGGTGATGATGGTGTGCCTGCCATCTTGCAATATAGGCCATCCGATTTATATCCGATGGATACGAAGGAAACTATGGCAATTTTGCAAAAAGATACCCACACCCCTCTCCACATTTGCAAATAAGGCCTTCCCTCATTCATCCTTTTCTCCCACAAGATAAACTACTCATACAAATGCATCTTGATGTTCCGTGCAACGCACGGGCATCTTGCTACTATAAGAGGGGTGTGGGTATTTTTTTGCAAAATTGCCATATTTTCCTTCCTATCAGTCAGATATAAATCAGACGGCCTATACTGCAGGATGGCAGGCATGTCATCATCAACAACTCTGTTTTTTTATAAGAGTAGAGTAGAGATAGAGATAGAGACTACTACTACCAATGTGCTGGCCCGTGTATTGCAATGGATCCAAAGTAGTAGAATAATACTTGTTCATGGGCTTGAAATATAAACACTCTAGTTTTGATATACATATATCCGTAAAAGTAAATCATGCTTCACTCAAAATATATTCCTCGGGCTGTTTTGATGGTTTGAAGATAACTGGTTTAAAAAAAATTGGAACTGTTTTTCTTTTACATTTTGTAGCATGGCACGGCATCCGGTGCACCTAAGCGCCTGAAAAAAAATTGAGTTTGGGTCAGTGGCACACCCTGCGGCAAGATGCCCGTGTGGGCTTCTCCTATAACTAGCAAGATGCCCGTGCGTTGTAGGCAACATCAAGATGCATTTTTTACGAAACACCTATTGTGATTGACCCTTGCAGGAGTAATCCCATGTGTAAAAACTAATGATATCTCGAGAATTTTATCGGAAAAATGGTATCTTTGGAACAAGTTTTCTCTACTACTACTCCTTGCAGTGAGCGGTATGCAATGCATGTGTCAGCAGACATGACAGCTTGTCCTTGGAAGTTGAACCACGGCGACCATCACATTTCTTGTTTCTACCACTTACACACCCACACGCGATTCCCACGGAGCCACTCCAACCCACGGCACGACATCCCTCGACGTGCGCTTCATCCTTCTCGGCCCCACCGCTCCTCTGCCTTTATGTGCATGACATGCGGGCCAGTTGAACTGCAGTGACCATCAACTTTCTACCACAGCCACACTGATTGGACGCGTTTGCCTGCTCCGCTCCTGTGCTCTGATCCATACTCCTGCACCATCGATTTTTCATCCAGCGGCTGTGACACATTGTCACGCCCAATATGCGACCCTATCCAAGAGGAACTCGAAGGTCCCACCAAGGATAGACCCGCATATTGAAACGCTTTTGCAAGGTGGATATCATTACATCAACATTACATAAATAGATGGGGATGCATACATAAGGCATACAATGCCACACGAATTCAACGATATATCATACATAAGAGCACCATCCGACTACGGATGAAAACACAAACAGAAACTCAAACGACATCCACCCTGCTAGCCAAGGCTGCCGACCTGGAACCTATCCCTTGATCGAAGAAGCAGAAGAAGAACTCAACGCAAGCAAGCATCGCTCTCGCGTCATGATCATCGCATAACCTGTACCTGCAACTGTTGTTGTAGTAATCTGTGAGCCACGAGTACTCAGCAATCCCATTACCATGGGTATCAAGACTAGCAAAGCTTAATGGGTAATGAATGGGTAAAGTGGTGAGGTTGCAGCAGCAACTAAGCATAATATGGTGGCTAACATACGCAAATGAGAGCGAGAAGAGACACAAAGGAACGGTCGTGAAGCTAGTAATGATCAAGAGGTGATCCTGAACTCCTACTTATGTCAAACATAACCCAAAGACCGTGTTCACTTCCCGGACTCCGCCGAGAAGAGACCATCACGGCTACACACGCGGTTGATGCGTTTTAATTCGGATCTGGTGTCAAGTTATCTACAATCGGACATTAACAAATTCCCATCTGCCACATAACCGCGGGCACGGCTCTCGAAAGTTTATACCCTGCAGGGGTGTCCCAACTTAGCCCATGATAAGCTCTCGCGATTAACGAAGGATATACCTTCTCCTAGGAACACCCGATCAGTCTCGGAATCCTGGTTTACAAGACATTTCGACAATGGTAAAACAAGACCAGCAAGACCGCCCGATGCACCGACAATCCCGATAGGAGCTGCACATATCTCGTTCTCAGGGCAACACCGGATGAGACAGGCTACGAGTAAAACCAGACTTCGAGTTTCCCCGAGGTGGCCCCGCAGGCGGCTCGGTTCGGACCAACACTTAGACAAGCACTAGCCCGGGGGGGCTAAAATAAAGATGACCTTGGGTTGGCCGACCCAAAGGAAGGGTATATGTGAGGACCCCGACTCATAAGTCGTGATCACCGAATGCACGTGTACGGTGATCCCAGAGATCAATGCTCACTGAACACACAGAAGCTGAATAACAAGAGTCTTACATCCTTACATACCGTATTACACAAGTAGGACCATTATGGTCGAGTCTTGAGTATAACATCGCAGCGGAAATCTTCGTCGATAACTTGGACCCATGCCATCTGCCTTAACCCTACAGGCATTCTGACTGGGAAGCGTCCTAGCTCGCATGTTCTTCACCGAAGTGTTCTTCATCACATCCTGTTCTTCCATGCCTGGTCAATTAAATAACCAGTGGCAAGCCAATGAGTACTTTGAATGTACTCGCAAACAACCCATGTTTTGGTTCAAGGTACAACAATGCATGATATAGGTAAATTTTGCAGAAAGCTAGTTTTGAGTGTAATGACATGTCCAACATCTTTGTAAGGCATGCATCAAGAGAGTTCAAGTAACCATGAGGACAGGTTACAGATATCAACATAAATAGAGTGGGCACCAACCCATCTCAATCATGTCAAGTCCCTTGACTTGACCCAAGTCATTTTTATCAAGACACACACTTGGTTTGTAAACAAGTGGACGTAGCCCAAGAGCGGTTACCCAACTGTCCTTGACCGTGGACACGGCTATTCGAATAGTTTTACACTCTGCAGAGGTTGCACACTTTGCCCACTAGATCCGGGGAACTTCCGTGTCATCCACAACCCGCGGTACCTCGAGTACCCGGGGTAAGCACCCGATCACTACCTTTCCCTAGACGACACTAACATGGAGTCCACTCGACTGGCAGTAACCCCCATGCCCAACATTTCACATAACATTTTCGTGGAGCCTTGCTCCCATATTTATCACATACCACTGGCATGGGGTACCAACGGTGTGTCCGGTGCCCCATAAAGATGGTCATGGCCGCCCTACCAGGCACGACCCCGTACCAAGAGAGAGCACCAACTCTCCCCCGTCACTAGTATTGTGGGCTCTAAGCTAGTATCGGTCTAGGTACTCAATAATGCCCTTTCCCATATAAGGGTAGAGTGGTTGCGCATGTAAGGTTGGAATAACGGTCGCAACTCCGACCAATCCGTTTTGAAAAACACCACACACTTTCCTTGGCACACCACTTCGTCATCAAGTGGTTACCCCTCTCATCATCTCCCTCGGGCATAAGTGGCACCCGACGGGGTTTTTGAAAAGACTTTTGAAATCACTTAGTTTCCTTCACCATGCATATACCCATCCCTTTTTGCATAGCGTCTACTTTAGCATCCTATCTACTCCCACCGGCATAACCCTCATAAGGAGGTAGGGCCATGCACAATGCAAGTATCAACGAGGAAATAACGGAGGCAACCAACCCACGTGGTTCACCATCTCACCATGATTCCGATGCAACAATAATAAAGGGCTATATATATGACATGCATAAAAAGGGGTTTCATAGACATGGTCAAAGGGCTGCTTGCCTGTTCCTCAGAGTCTTCAAGTCTTCTAGTCCTTCTCCAAGTGCTCCGTCTACTTTGTCAACTATCGTCGAAAGCAAGCATAATAAGCAACACAACAAGGCAGGAAATAAAAAGTGCTCTAAAATATGAGTTGGACTTTTCTGGGATACCTCTGGTCATATGAGGGATGACCAAAGTGGTTTCATTAGGATTTGATCAATGGACATCTCTGAACATTTCAATATGATGGAATCAAGGGGTTTATGGATTTGTAAGAAGTGTACAGAAATATATTCTGAAAAATGAGCAAAGGCACCCATTTAACAAAGGATGATTTTAGAAGCATCTAGGAATTGGTTTCACTGGATTTGGAGTTGATATGATTTTCCTATGAATTTGCAAAGTTGGCTATATACAAAGAAATAGACCATTAGTTGAGGTGATACAGAAGGTATTAGTAAAAATGTTCAAAAACTAAGTTTTGAACATAGATGAATCTAGGAATTTTAATCATGGCATTTGGATCAACATTGAGCTCTCTGTGATTTTCTAAAGTTCATCACAGAAATGGAAAAATGGGATTTGATAAATGTTTATGAAGAGAAAGTTTCTGGAAAAATGTGCAAATAGCACCATGTGAAAGGTCATGATTTATGGAGTCATAAGAAATTTGAATCATCAAATTTGGACACTATTTGAGTTGTTTAGAGATTTTTGAAGTTCACTGGATAAAGAAAAATGAGAAAAAGGGCTTAACCTTATCCTGCGCACTGGGCGGCAGATAGACTGTGGGCCGGCCCAGCGGCTCGGCCGCACCAGGCGCCCAGGCGACGTCGATGGCGCCCTTTGGGAATACGTCAGCGGAGCGGGGGAGGCGGAAACACGCGAAGCCGCTTCCACTTAAACGGGCGGGCCCGCCCACTGGGTCGCTGACGCGCGGGACCCAGCGGCAGGTCGCCCTCAACCTCCCGCGCGGCGCGACAGTGAAACGCAGAGGCGAGGATGATCGGCGCCGGCGCTCTCCCCGGCGGCACCGACCACCTCCCCGGGCGCCCGGCACACCGGCGTGCTCGGGGGAGTGCGACGCATCCTCCGAGGTACTCCACGGGCGCGGGGGCAGTCTGAGGTGAGCGCCCCATCATCCATGGCGGAGGCGGCTGACGGCGAGATTCAGCACGGCGAGGCAGACGCGGGGAGGAGGAACTGGAGCTTGGGGTGAGTCAGTGGTGGTGATGATAGGGCGCTGGAGTGGCTAGGTAGAGGAGGGAGGCTCGGGATAGCCCGAATTTAGCCAGGGGCTGGCGGCGGAGCTCCGGCCATTGCGGTGGATGGAGGGCACGAGGAGGGGAGTGGGTTGGTCCAGGGGTCACTGGGAGTGAGAGAGGACGAAAGGGATCCAGAGGAAGGCCTGGGACGGCTTTATATAGCGCCCACCGTGGGCTCATGCGCCGGCGAGCTCGTGCTCGTCGCTACGGGCCTCGGGGTGGTGATGCACCGTGTCTAGGGCGTTCCTGGATTCAGTCCAGAGCTAGGGAAGAGAAGAGAGAGAGCAGGGCGGGGCTCTGGTGCTCGCGCGTGCGAGGCCGAGCATTGGCCGAGCCGGGCGGCGTCGGGCACGTGCAGCAGGGGGTGAGAGAGAGGGAGAGAGAGGGGACTGCACGGCTGTCATGTTGCGGACGTCGAGGACATCGACTGGCGCGAGGGGGAGGCTCGAGGTGGTCGGGGGACGCGGCGTCAACGGTCGGGAGCGCGATGACGTGCTCCAGAGCGCGTCTTTGGCCGGCATCCGCGGCTTTTGCGCGCGCACTCGCATGTCCACTAGTGTCAAAGGCATGCAGAGGGAATAAACAAGGGGGAAGGTGGCATTGGATGCTCTGGGACCTGCCAGGAGTGAGAGAGAGATGAGAAGGGGAGGGAAGAGTGGCTGTCCAGAGAAGAAAAATGGGCCTCTGCCCCCCTCCATCATTTCCTCTCGGGCAGGGAAGCACACCAGAGGTGGAGGGGGACTAGGAGGGGCTGTGGTAAAAAAGGAGAAGTCATGGAGATTAGTGGAAGGGGATAAAACATGAATTTTGAGATTCTGCCAGAAGGTGTTTGATGTTGGTTTGGGCAATAAAATTACTTCCACTTGCCATGAGAACTAACAGGATGAAATGGCACATAGAATTAGGGTGTTCCACCAAGTTTGAGCTCATTTGGGCAAGGTAGCCAATGTAACTTTGGTGAACCCTAGAAATCAGCAGAAATGGCTTTGCCAAGATTTAGTGATGCAAATCTATTCTCCTTAATGCACCACTTGGTGTAGTGTCATCAATTGAGGATTTGAACATGTACACAAAAATTGAGATCAAAAGGAGAAAGTTTCCAATGTAGAGTTGTTCAAATTTGGTTCTGGACAGGAAGGGTTTTGGGGCACTTTGATCAAGTTAAATTGTTCTCCAACTTGTGCCACTTGGTCTAGATGAATTATTAGACCATTTTAGCATGTTCACAAGGTTTGAGAACATTTGGACATGTTTGGCAATGTAAAGTTGCTCAAACATCAAAATGGACAGAAGTGGTTTTGAGGGGATTTGATGATGTTATCTTGTTCTCCAAGACATGAGAGTTGGCAAGATCACCAAATATGTCATATGTGACATGATAGAATTTTCTTGGAATTTTTGGAGAATATTTCCTTTGTAAATATTTCAAAAGCTTGAAATATCCGGAAAGGGTTTTTGAGGGATTTGACCAATATTTTGAGCATGACCATGTGTTGAAACTCTTATATATGGACAATATATGTCCTATGAGTTTCCTTAAATTTTGTCAAATATTTTTGAAGCAATAAAAATAGTTTTTCCGTATTAAAGACCATTTCTGGCCTTAAGAAAAAGCTTTTAAATAAAATAGGAAAATAACTTTCAAAATTATATTTTTGTGGTTTCTGGGTATCCTATATCTAATAGGAGTCAAATATATTTTTAGAAAGATTTTTACTGCCCTTAATTAAGTACTTGCAGTGCAAACCTCAATTCAGGGGTTTTTGAAAAACTAATTTTTGAAAATGCTATTTGGCCAAATTATTTTTATGTCCTATACACATGGCATGATCATTGGGAAAGGTTTTTGGATCAAGGAGAAGGAGTATAAGAGTTGGAGAATTTTATTTGATTTTTAGAGCACTTGCAAACAGCAAACAAACATTCAATCAAAGCAAAGACAAAAACACTCAAAAGTTTTTGTCAAACCACATTTTGACATTATTATAGACTTAAGTGTTGTGCCATGAAAACCAGGGTGTGACAGACCTACCCCCCTTACAAGAATCTTGTCCCCGAGATTCCTAGACTAGGCGTGGAAAGGGATACAGAAACTTGGATCTGGGGTAGTCTTCAAGTCTTCATGTTGCTTCTGCTTCGTGAAGTGCTCCATTGAGCTTGAAGTACTTGATGGTGTGGCTTCGTGTATGACGCTCTTCTTGATCCATGTTGCTAATGGGTAGCTCGCGGTAGGTTAGTTCGGGCTAGGGGTCGATGGCTCGGTGGTTAATGTGTTTGTAGAGACCGGGCTAGTTAGGAAGTTGGAAACGTTTCCGGGATTATGATTCATGGCAAGCATTGTGCACATTAGGTAACTCAGGTGGCAACTCCAGTTGGTAACTGTCTTCTCTTTGTCTTGAAGTGATCTCGGAGGGGGGTTGTTAAATCTTGGAGTGATCTTGAAGAAGGCCGATGAATCTTGGGGCGAGCTTTCCTTTGACATGGAAGCGCTGGGCTCCTTTGAGAGGGGTGACCCGGAGATAAACATGGTCTCCAACTCGGAAGGTCATGTCTCGACAACGTGAGTCAGCGTAGCTCTTTTGTCTTGACTTGGCAATCTTCAAACGCTCTCTGACAAGCTGGACTTGCTCTTCGGCTTCACGGAGGATATCGGGCCCAAATTCAAGTCCTTCCCCGGTTTCTGACCAATTGAGGGGTGTGCGGCATTTCCGTCCGTATAACACCTCAAATGGTGCCATCTAAAGGCTTGACTGATAACTGTTGTTGTAAGAGAACTCGGCGAAAGGGAGGCAATCTTCCCACTTAGCTCCATATGCTATGACACAGGCTCGGAGAATGTCTTCGAGTATCTGATTCACTCGTTCTGTCTGACCTCCGGTCTGTGGGTGGAAAGCAGTGCTGAAGGACAACTTGGTCCCCATGGCCTCCTGGAACTTCTTCCAGAACCTTGAGGTGAATTGGATTCCTCTATCCGACACAATCTCCTTGGGAACGCCATGAATGCTCACGATTCGGTTGATGTAGAGACTGGCCAACTGGTTCCCCTTGTAGGTCGTCTTGACAGGAATGAAGTGGGCCACCTTGGTCAAATGGTCAACAATGACCCATATGGAGTCATGTCCCTTGCTTGACCTGGGTAAACCGGTGATGAAGTCCATCCCGACTTTGTCCCACTTCCATCCAGGCACCTTGAGGGGTTGCAACAATCCAGCGGGTCGCTGATGCTCAGCTTTGACTCTCTGGCATACGTCACACTTTGCAATATAGGTGGCAATCTCCCTTTTCATCCCATGCCACCAGAATCTTTCCTTCAGGTCTTGATACATCCTGGTTGCTCCAGGATGGATGGAATACGGGGTGTCGTGAGCTTCTTGCAAGATCAGATTCTTGAGCTCGATCTTGTTGGGTACGCAAATGCGATTCCCAAACCACATGACTCCTTGCTCATCTTCTGTGAAACCTGGGGCTTTGCCCGCCTTGATCTTCCTCTTGATGCCTTCAATACTCTCGTGTCCCGTCTGAGCTTCTTTAACCTCATCCATCAGGGTCGGCTTGACTTCAAGGTTAGCTAAGAATCCTGGTGCAACCAGTTCCAACCCGAAGCTTCCAAGTTCTTCATACAAGGCAGGTAGCTTGTCCTTAAGCATAGCATCCAAGGAACAAGCTTTTCTGCTTAATGCATCTGCTACCATATTAGCCTTCCCAGGGTGGTATTGAACACTGAGGTCATAATCTTTGATCAACTCTAGCAATCTTCTTTGCCTCGTGTTCAATTCCCTTTGAGTGAAAATATACTTCAGACTTTTATGATCCGTGTATATCTCACATCGCTTCCCTAAGAGGTAATGTCACCATGTCTTCAGGGCATGAACCACTGCTGCTAGCTCAAGGTCATGAGTAGTATAGTTCTCTTCATGAGGCCGTAGTTGCCTTTGAGAGGAGTGGCTTGCAGGTATGCACGGTCTTCAACGCGGAAGCTCACTCCTTGACGACGGTGGTTGGTATGGTTCTTACTCCTTGACATGGCGGTCTTCGGATGTTCCCTAACTAGCTGATCAACTCTTCTTCCGTCCTCATGTGGACACACATGTCCTCAAGTAAGGATGATGATTTACTTGCCCAAATATTCTATGAAGTATTTGGGGTACGTAGAGTGGGCTGAGGCATTGGTGAGGGTCACAGTTGAGCATTGGTCAAGGTCTTATTGATCTAGAGCCAAGGCCCAAGGTCAGGATCTGACCGTGTTGTGGCTTGGTAGGGCGTAAGGGTTTCAAGGATTCTAGTGTGCGAGTGAATGTTTATTATCCCATCCTTGAGCACAGTTTCTGAGATGCCGATAGTCTATCTAGTACTTTAAACAAATCACATCATACCACCGATAGCATCAATTTGCATAGGTCAACTCCGATCATCACTCATGCTACTCATATCGTTATGACTCCCAGGAGGAGGTCTAACAAAATCATATATGTCTACAATCCCCAAACTCATATGTATGTCTACCCCTAAAAATCCATGGGTAGAACATATAAGCTGCTAAGCTTGAACATGACAATCCAAGTGCTCAGCCTATTCTTCCAAGGTCTAAGATAAAGCACCTCTATCCTAGGGAAACACGTCGTAAGCCACTCCAAGATCTTGTTTCCTTCCTATGAATCAACTCCAACAACCTGTTAACTTCCATTAATCACTACATAATCCATTAATTCTACAAATCCAACTCCTATGCTGGTGTTCCACATGATCTCCTAATGTTCCTATAATCCCCATATACCTGAAAGGTCTGCCTTACTATAGTCAGTCCACCAATTCCCGTTATTGTGATCTAGTAATACTCCAAGGTCAAGCTTATATAGATACCTAATTAATCTCTGACAATACATCCAATCTCCTAGTTTATGGTCCACCGAGAAACATGGTATCACAATCTAGATCATTAGTCTAAACCCAATTTACTCTGAACCATGTAGACACACTCAGCATCTATATTCAACTAGAATCACCTACTAAAATTCAAATCCCTTGTCCAACGAGAATTCCTACATGTTCCCCCAAGTCGTTTACGTAATATCAAATGTCTCCTATCATATGATCAACTCAAACCCTTGCACTTCCAGGAGTTTCGGCTTGCGATCATAATTGTCCTATAAATCCAATTTACTCAGGGGTAATGAAAACTATGCTAATCTATACTCATGATCCCACCAAGTAGTCTCATATAATTCCTCAAGTCATTGATATAAACTCATCAAGTCATTTGTCCTCTATTCCTATATCCCCAAATCGGTCTTTCCTATGGCATCGTCAGTTCTAGTGCTACCTTAGGATGGTAATGTGCTCATTCACTACGTCCACTAGTTCCATGATGAACCCAGTGATAAGCAAGGCTTACTGTAGCTTAACTTGTCCTCTTGTGATTCCGTAGGTTAAGCTCAGGGTTAAGGTTTCGAGCTGGGGTATCTCGTGAAGTCTCGAAGGGTCTGTGAATAGGGTTCTAGTCTTGAGGGGAAACCATAGCTCTAAGGGGTTGCACTTGGTCGAGGAGGTTGTAGCAAAAGTCTTCAGTGCTTGTTGGTCGCCGAAGCAGATTTCTTGGTGCATCTTGTCTTGCTTGTCTTCAGTTGAGGGGAGAGATGAGAAGGGAGAACTAGCATAGAGGAGGGGAATGCCTAAAGGGGGTTCTATAGTGCAGGTGCAAACAAACAAGTGCCAAAAGGGCCAAACACAAATAACAAAATAAGGCAGGTGATATAGTCGTGTACTTGTTGCCTAGGGCAAAAAGTGCGACCTATATCAAAACACAAACAAATAAAAACAAGCAACACACAATCATGGTTCTATTCGAACTATCATACGGACTCGACTGCGCATAGGGGGTACACGACTCATCCTACCCTAGGGGTTCTCGGACTCCATAGTCGTGCCTTGTGCCTCGTGCAGTCTCCCGAGTTTCCTCAGATGCTGCTACGTCTCTTGTAGTTGTTTGATGAAACGATCCCGGTTGAGCTTGAAGAGTCTTCAACAACTTCTTACCTATTGAAGTGATGGGGTGAAGGTGGCTTCTCATAGCAGGCATTGACTCAGTCTTCTGTTGTCTTCTTAATCATGACGATCCCTTTTTGTCTTCTAAGGTGTTGAAGGTACTAAGTAGATAATCCTTTATGCAATGACATTAACAACGCATAATAGAGGTCCATCATGTCGGTTACGTTGATGAAAACCTCGACACCAAGAGCGGGGGATGAGGAGAACCGTTTTCCTGCTCACTATAGTGAGGCGGACCGAATGGCTAGGTTCTCATCCATCGGTGGTTGCCGATACAACAAGGTAGTGACATGGTTACTCCATTAGCGATGTATATCATGATCTTGCCTATTCTAGGCCCTGATCATCATAGGCTAAGGTTGCATCATCTTGGGGCAGTGTCAAGGGTGTCACCATCTCCTGGGTCTTCAGGTCCTCATTCCCCGAGGATGTATCTTCTGTTGGTATCGTCTTGTTGTGATGTCGCCAATCTTGTGTTCAGGACATGTGGGTGAATGTCTGGCAAGGCATCTTCCTTCTAGATTATCCACGAGGATTACAAGGAATCCAGTGGTCAGGGGCATAAGGGTACTAGCGACCAAAAGTTTTGAAGGGGAAGAGATCAATAAGGAAAGTATACCTTAGTTTTCAAAAAACTAAGAAGGGAAGAGAAGTACAGATAGTTTTGAAAACTAGTAGTTGTTTTGGAAATAGTTTTATCCTAACTAACGACCATGCTAGCTAAGGCTTCCTACAGTCAGGATGGCTCTGATACCAGCTCTGTGAGGACCCCGACTCATAAGTCGTGATCACCGAATGCACGTGTATAGTGATCCCAGAGATCAATGCTCACTGAACACACAGAAGCTGAATAACAAGAGTCTTACATCCTTACATACCGTATTACACAAGTAGGACCATTATGGTCGAGTCTTGAGTATAACATCGCAGCGGAAATCTTTGTCGATAACTTGGACCCATGCCATCTGCCTTAACCCTACAGGCATTCTGACTGGGAAGCGTCCTAGCTCGCATGTTCGTCACCGAAGTGTTCTTCATCACATCCTGTTCTTCCATGCCTGGTCAATTAAATAACCAGTGGCAAGCCAATGAGTACTTTGAATGTACTCGCAAACAACCCATGTTTTGGTTCAAGGTACAACAATGCATGATATAGGTAAATTTTGCAGAAAGCTAGTTTTGAGTGTAATGACATGTCCAACATCTTTGTAAGGCATGCATCAAGAGAGTTCAAGTAACCATGAGGACAGGTTACAGATATCAACATAAATAGAGTGGGCACCAACCCATCTAACATAAACAGAGTGGTCACCAACCCATCTCAATCATGTCAAGTCCCTTGACTTGACCCAAGTCATTTTTATCAACACACACACTTGGTTTGTAAACAAGTGGACGTAGCCCAAGAGCGGTTACCCAACTGTCCTTGACCGTGGACACGGCTATTCGAATAGTTTTACACTCTGCAGAGGTTGCACACTTTGCCCACTAGATCCGGGGAACTTCCGTGTCATCCACGACCCGCGGTACCTCGAGTACCCGGGGTAAGCACCCGATCACTACCTTTCCCTAGACGACACTAACATGGAGTCCACTCGACTGGCAGTAACCCCCGTGCCCAACATTTCACATAACATTTTCGTGGAGCCTTGCTCCCATATTTATCACATACCACTGGCACGGGGTACCAACGGTGTGTCCGGTGCCCCATAAAGATGGTCATGGCCGCCCTACCTGGCACGACCCCGTCCCAAGAGAGAGCACCAACTCTCCCCCGACACTAGTATTGCGGGCTCCAAGCTAGTATCGGTCTAGGTACTCAATAATGCCCTTTCCCATATAAGGGTAGAGTGGTTGCGCATGTAAGGTTGGAATAACGGTCGCAACTCCGACCAATCCGTTTTGAAAAACACCACAACTTTCCTTGGCACACCACTTCGTCATCAAGTGGTTACCCCTCTCATCATCTCCCTTGGGCATAAGTGGCACCCGACGGGGTTTTCGAAAAGACTTTTGAAATCACTTAGTTTCCTTCACCATGCATATACCCATCCCTTTTTGCGTAGCGTCTACTTTAGCATCCTATCTACTCCCACCGGCATAACCCTCATAAGGAGGTAGGGCCATGCACAATGCAAGTATCAACGAGGAAATAACGGAGGCAACCAACCCACGTGGTTCACCATCTCACCATGATTCCGATGCAACAATAATAAAGGGCTATATATATGACATGCATAAAAAGGGGTTTCATAGACATGGTCAAAGGGCTGCTTGCCTGTTCCTTAGAGTCTTCAAGTCTTCTGGTCCTTCTCCAAGTGCTCCGTCTACTTCGTCAACAATCGTCAAAGCAAGCATAATAAGCAACACAACAAGGCAGGAAATAAAAAGTGCTCTAAAATATGAGTTGGACTTTTCTGGGATACCTCTGGTCATATGAGGGATGACCAAAGTGGTTTCATTAGGATTTGATCAATGGACATCTCTGAACATTTCAATATGATGGAATCAAGGGGTTTATGGATTTGGAAGAAGTGTACAGAAATATATTTTGAAAAATGAGCAAAGGCACCCATTTAACAAAGGATGATTTTAGAAGCATCTAGGAATTGGTTTCACTGGATTTGGAGTTGATATGATTTTCCTATGAATTTGCAAAGTTGGATATATACAAAGAAATAGACCATTAGTTGAGGTGATACAGAAGGTATTAGTAAAAATGTTCAAAAACTAAGTTTTGAACATAGATGAATCTAGGAATTTTAATCATGGCATTTGGATCAACATTGAGCTCTCTGTGATTTTCTAAAGTTCATCACAGAAATGGAAAAATGGGATTTGATAAATGTTTATAAAGAGAAAGTTTCTGGAAATATGTGCAAATAGCACCATGTGAAAGGCCATGATTTATGGAGTCATAAGAAATTTGAATCATCAAATTTGGACACTATTTGAGTTGTTTAGAGATTTTTGAAGTTCACTGGATAAAGAAAAATGAGAAAAGGGCTTAACATTATCCTGCGCACTGGGCGGCAGATAGACTGTGGGCCGGCCCAGCGGCTCGACCGCACCAGGCGCCCAGGCGACTTCGATGGCGCCCTTTGGGAATATGTCAGCGGAGCGGGGGAGGCGGAAACACGCGAAGCCGCTTCCACTTAAACGGGCGGGCCCGCCCACTGGGTCGCTGACGTGCGGGACCTAGCGGCAGGTCGCCCTCAACCTCCCGTGCGGCGCGACGGTGAAATGCAGAGGCGAGGCTGATCGGCGCCGGCGCTCTCCCCGGCGGCACCGACCACCTCCGCGGGCTCCCGGCACACCGGCGTGCTCGGGGGAGTGCGACGCATCCTCCGAGGTACTCCACGAGCGCAGGGGCGGTCTGAGGTGAGCACCCCATCATCCATGGCGGAGGAGGCTGACGGCGAGATTCAGCATGGTGAGGCAGACGCGGGGAGGAGGAACTGGAGCTTGGGGTGAGTCAGTGGTGGTGATGATAGGGCGCTGGAGTGGCTAGGTAGAGGAGGGAGGCTCGGGATAGCCCGAATTTAGCCAGGGGCTGGCGGCGGAGCTCCGGCCATTGCGGTGGATGGAGGGCACGAGGAGGGGAGTGGGTTGGTCCAGGGGTCACTGGGAGTGAGAGAGGACGAAAGGGATCCAGAGGAAGGCCTGGGACGGCTTTATATAGCGCCCACCGTGGGCTCATGCGCCGGCGAGCTCGTGCTCGTCGCTACGGGCCTCGGGGTGGTGATGCACCGTGTCTAGGGCGTTCCTGGATTCAGTCCAGAGCTAGGGAAGAGAAGAGAGAGAGCAGGGCGGGGCTCTGGTGCTCGCGCGTGCGAGGCCGAGCATTGGCCGAGCCGGGCGGCGTCGGGCACGTGCAGCAGGGGGTGAGAGAGAGAGGGAGAGAGAGGGGACTGCACGGCTGTCATGTTGCGGACGTCGAGGACCTCGACTGGCGTGAGGGGGAGGCTCGAGGTGGTCGGGGGACGCGGCGTCAACGGTCGGGAGCGCGATGACATGCTCCAGAGCGCGTCTTTGGCCGGCATCCGCGGCTTTTGCGCGCGCACTCGCATGTCCGCTAGTGTCAAAGGCATGCAGAGGGAATAAACAAGGGGGAAGGTGGCATTGGATGCTCTGGGACCTGCCAGGAGTGAGAGAGAGATGAGAAGGGGAGGGAAGAGTGGCTGTCCAGAGAAGAAAAATGGGCCTCTGCCCCCCTTCATCATTTCCTCTCGGGCAGGGAAGCACACCAGAGGTAGCGGGGGACTAGGAGGGGCTGTGGTAAAAAAGGAGAAGTCATGGAGATTAGTGGAAGGGGATAAAACATGAATTTTGAGATTCTGCCAGAAGGTGTTTGATGTTGGTTTGGGCAAGAAAATTACTTCCACTTGCCATGAGAACTAACAGGATGAAATGGCACATAGAATTAGGGTGTTCCACCAAGTTTGAGCTCATTTGGGCAAGGTAGCCAATGTAACTTTGGTGAACCCTAGAAATCAGCAGAAATGGCTTTGCCAAGATTTAGTGATGCAAATCTATTCTCCTTAATGCACCACTTGGTGTAGTGTCATCAATTGAGGATTTGAACATGTACACAAAAATTGAGATCAAAAGGAGAAAGTTTCCAATGTAGAGTTGTTCAAATTTGGTTCTGGACAGGAAGGGTTTTGGGGCACTTTGATCAAGTTAAATTGTTCTCCAACTTGTGCCACTTGGTCTAGATGAATTATTAGACCATTTTAGCATGTTCACAAGGTTTGAGAACATTTGGACATGTTTGGCAATGTAAAGTTGCTCAAACTTCAAAATGGACAGAAGTGGTTTTGAGGGGATTTGATGATGTTATCTTGTTCTCCAAGACATGAGAGTTGGCAAGATCACCAAACATGTCATATGTGACATGATAGAATTTTCTTGGAATTTTTGGAGAATATTTCCTTTGTAAATATTTCAAAAGCTTGAAATATCCAGAAAGGGTTTTTGAGGGATTTGACCAATATTTTGAGCATGACCATGTGTTGAAACTCTTATATATGGACAATATATGTCCTATGAGTTTCCTTAAATTTTGTCAAATATTTTTGAAGCAATAAAAATAGTTTTTAACTATTAAAGACCATTTCTGGCCTTAAGAAAAAGCTTTTAAATAAAATAGGAAAATAACTTTCAAAATTATATTTTTGTGGTTTCTGGGTATCCTATATCTAATAGGAGTCAAATATATTTTTATAAAGATTTTTACTGCCCTTAATTAAGTACTTGCAGTGCAAACCTCAATTCAGGGGTTTTTGAAAAACTAATTTTTGAAAATGCTATTTGGCCAAATTATTTTTGCAAGAAATTATTTTTATGTCCTATACACATGGCATAATCATTGGGAAAAGTTTTTGGATCAAGGAGAAGGAGTATAAGAGTTGGAGAATTTTATTTGATTTTTAGAGCACTTGCAAACAGCAAACAAACATTCAATCAAAGCAAAGACAAAAACACTCAAAAGTTTTTGTCAAACCACATTTTGACATTATTATAGACTTAAGTGTTGTGCCATGAAAACCAGGGTGTGACAGTATAGGTGGTGGTGAGGCAAATGGTAAAACCAAGGTTGGGCCTTGCTGTACAAGTTTTATTCAAAGCGAACTGTCAGGGGGGTCCCATAAATCACCCGACCGCGTTAGGAACGCAAAATCGGGAACATAACACCGGTATGACGGAAACTAGGGCGGCAAGAGTGGAACAAAACACCAGGCATAAGGCCGAGCCTTCCACCCTTTACCAAGTATATAGATGCATTAATAATATAAGAGATATTGTGATATCCCAACATAACCCTGTCCACCATGGAGCAATCTTCAACTTCACCTACAACTAACAACGCTATAAGAGGGGCTGAGCAAAGCGGTAACATAGCCAAGCAACGGTTTGCTAGGAATGGTGTCAAAGGTTAGAGGTTCATGGCAAATTTGGGGAGGCTTGAAGAACAAGTGATAGGTAGCGCAGCATAGCGATAGAACGAAGCAACTAGCATAGCAATGATAGTAGTGAGATCCAGGGTAGCGGTCATCTTGCCTGAAATCCTGCTAGGAAGAAGAACGAGTCCATGAAGAAGACGAACGGAAGTAGTCGAACGAATCCTCACAATCGCAACATTACCGGAACTAAGAAGCAACACTGGAAAGAAACAAACAACATGGTAAATGCACAAGCATAAACATGGCATGATGCACAAACAAGTATGATGCATGTCCGGTTTAATGAGGCATGGCATGGCAATTTGCAACAAACAAAACTACAAATTAAGTGGAGCTCAATATGCAACGAGCTGCATATTGACAAAACACCACATTCATTTATTTAGTTCTCTCCCGTTTAGGTACACAACAATGTTAAATGTTGTTAAACATGGCAAGGGGTGTAACAAAAGTAAACTACCTACTTAGGCAAGTTTAAATGAGGCCGGAACAACAAACAACAATTCCAGAAAATCCCCATGTGCAAATTATGAATTTGCTACTGTTCTGCCATAAAACATATTTTAAAGTTGTTAAACAGGAAAATAAAGTGCACCATGTTAAACTAGGCATTTTTCCACCCCATTTACATATAAAGTTTATTAAAATCGGAGCTACGGTTAATTAGTTATGAAATAAATCATTTTAACATGGCATTTGAGCAAATTTAAACAAACAACATTTTAAATATTTTAAACATGGATGAAAACAACATATTATGAAACTAGATGAAAAACTAAGCATTTTACATATATAAATTATTTACAAAAGATGCATGGTTTGTGAGTAATTAAATGCATGAACTAGAAGGGTTTTTTTTCTGTCAAACAGTTAAATTACTGGATAAAGCGAAATTCGCAGAACTGAAAAAAAAACAGGACATGGGTCAGATCTGCTGGGCGCTGGGCTGGGGTCTCACCATGGTTTCTTGGCCCGGTCGATGGAGGAGGCTGGCTGGGCCTGGCCGCGGGGGGATGGAGGGCGAGCTGGGCCTTGGAGCTAGCGGTCCAGGAGGCTGGCCACGCTGGCGCGGTCGAGGACGGGGTCAATGTGGGCGACAGGGCGGGCGAGCTGCTGCTCGTTTCTGACGAACAGAAACAGCAGCACGTCCATGGTGATGCAGGAGACGACGGCAGGGGGTCCCGGTGACGGGGTCGGCAGGAACCGGCGGAACGGGCGGATCGAGGCGCGTGATGGCGTTCTCCGGCGAGGTGGCGACGTGGTGCAACAGCGGCGGAGCAGATTTTGCCGGAGAAGATTTCGCGGACGGCGGAGCTAGCACCTGAAGAAAAATGGTGGCGCGGCAGTTTCAGAGAGGAAGAGACTTGGGAGAAGAACTGGGAGACGGAAGGAGGAGGAGGCATGGGGCAGCCCGGACCTGCTGCTGGTACGGTACCTCGTCGTCGAGGGCTCGAGGCGTGACGGCGTTGGTTAAAGGCAGAGGCACCAATGGAGCTGCGGCTTGCTCCTGATCGGAGAGAGAACAACAGAACGATGAGCCAGGGAAAAGAAAAACAGGGGAGAAGGAAGGAAAAGAGGGCGGCGCGGGAACGACGGCGTGACCTGCTGGTGGTGCCCGACGGCGAAGGGAGCTCCGGTGGTGCTGCTGCTTGCGACAGCGCGCGGGAAGCACAAGAGGAGGGCGATGGGGTCGACGTGGAGGCGGCTCAGGCAGGGGAGCGCACGGGGGCTGCGGGCGTCCAGATCGGGCATGAGGAGGACGGCGTACGGGGACGAGGGGTTGGTCAGGCGGGGCTGTGGTGGTTGGATGGATCGGCGCAGGAGGTTGCTTGGTCGGGAATTTAGGTGGGAAGGAAGGGATCTGGTAGCGGGTTGGCTCGAGGAAGAAGAGGGGATTTGGATTGGGGACGCAGGCACTAACTGGATGGGGATGGATCCCGAGGAAGAGGGGACTGGAGGAGTGGCAGCGGCGCGATGCGATCGATGGGACAAGGCTCCTAGGATCTAGGGTTGGTCTACTTTATATAGCGAGTGGATTTTGGTTTAGGGGTATTAGGTCCCTCCGATCGTAATCGGGCGGCCGAAAAATATAGGCTAGAGAGTCCAAATAAGAAAACGGAGATATTTTATAGACGTTAGGGGATGATTCGAATCCAACGGAGATGACTGAGCGGGTCAGGTTCGGGGCAGGTTCCGGACGCACGCGAGGGGTTCGGTGGTTGTGCCGAGAGGTTGCGTAGGCAGACAAATAAGAGGGGAACGAAACCCGGTTGGTCTGGAACGGTTAACAAAGGCAAAGCGGTCAAGAGGGAAGGTGAACGAGGACAAGGACCTGACAAAATGCCAACGGAGGCAAAGAGAGAAAGGGCAACTGCAAACGGTAACGAGTTTTATGAAAAACATGCGGATGCAATGCACATGATGCCATGAGATGAGATGCATGCCATGAATAAAATGCAAAACAAAAGACAAAAACCCAACCACGAAGGAAATATCATATCGCATCTCCGGAAAAGGCAAGAGTTGGAGTTACGAATATGGAAAGTTGTATCCGGGGCGTTACAACACTCCACCACTATGAGAGGATCTTGTCCCGAGATCTAGGATGGCACTGGAGGGAAAAGGAAGAGGAAGATAAGAGGTAAACTAAGTTGCTTCTTCGACGAACGAGTGAAACCACGAACCTTGAGAGGTTGAGCAATTTAAAAGAAAGAGTACAACAGAGATGAACGAGGTTGCGAACAATCCGTTAGAAAAGAGGAACAAGGAACATTACGAGGACTTGAAGGTTGAACGACATGGAAATAAGAGCTTCACGAATGAAAAGAATATGACCACCTCGGTATAATGAGATAGCCAAGGAACAAGAATGACAGAATTTCGACAGCACTCCGGTAGAAAAGAGAAGAAAACTTGATGAGATGAAAAGATATTGAAGAGGTGATACAACACTCCGGTCAAATGGATAAGCAAGAAAAGAACACGATCCTCACAAAACGAGGTGATGGGTGAAGAGCACAACATCACAATGCCTCCGTAACGAAAGAATAGAAGCTAGATTGTTGGGACAAAGGGACGGAGAACAAAATGACAACTTTTGTCACAAGTGAACTTGGAAAGCATCCTTGCAAAGAAGAATCGAACGGAGTTGTTGGAAAATCAACAACAAGAAGCACAAGCTTGTTGTGGGCTTATGGAAAACATCTCGAGATTATGAGGTGACAACCGGCCACAAATGGAAACCATTGATTTGATTGAGAACACCGAAGAGATGAAAAACTTCTTCCACCAAGATGATAGAGAGATAACTTGGATCATTGATAAACACCATAAATAGCAACAACCCTTACGGAAAGGCTTTAGGTGAAATCTGACACAAGATAACTCTAATGAAGAAGTTGATTGGTCGAAAAGATCTCTTTAACGAAGAGAAAATGATGGATTTAAAATACCTCATTCTTGACAACATATGAATCATGAAACATGAAGGAAATTATCAAGAATGACATATTACCATCTCAAAAGATAAGGTAGAAAGAATTGCACTTCGAAATGCAAGAAGAAGAATACTTGAACTCCTCAGAAAAAACATGTGTTGGGCACCATGTTTAATTTTGAGTATAGCTTGGCGGATCATAACTTCGAGAGAAATCTTGAAGAACAATTGAAGAATGAAAGGAATCCTTGATGAACCACCATGTAGAGCCTCCATGGAGAACTCCGGTAATAAAAGGATGATAATAAGAAAGAGAACTTGAAAACACAAGGTGAAGGATGATTTAGGTGGAGCTTCGCGACGAGATAATGCGGAAAACTTGGAACTTCGGAAAAAGAACAGATGAAACACTAGAACCGAGAATTACTTCATCATGAACAATATCCGGAAGAAAAGAATTGAATCACCTCGAGTAAATAAGAATAAGATTTATTGTATGCTTATCCTTCATCAAATTAAATGTATGGCAAGCAATGGATTTGGCATACTACTTATTCTTCTTGAGGGATTGAAAAGAGATATAGCGCCAACTTGAGAAGGTATTGATGGAACCACCGGTGGGACTGAAAAGAACGAGTGGATTAAAATGATAATCAAGGAAAAAGAATCTTGAATGATCCACCGTCAGAAGTCGGAAATGACTGATGAAAGAGAAAGCATCACCAGGAAAAATGAGGAGAACAAATATGCTAGAGGGGATTTAGAAGCAAAAGAACAAAGAGATCATGAGCTGATTGAAGAACACTTGAACGAAGCACCGGGATAAATAGAGAACGATAACTGGAATGATGGCCTCCAGTGAAAGAAATGGAGAAACAACTCCTGACATGCTCCGGATGGGAAGAAAAGAATTGTCACAATCAAAACAATTATGAGAGGATGGCATAAAGCTAGAACCATGAATCTGGAAGAACGGGTAAGGATTTAAGAGGAACTCTTCTTCGGTCTTCAAATGTTGGGAATGAAGATGAGAACCACCATGAATTATTGAGATACACCGGGAGAAAATTAGCAAGGTTGAACCAACGATGAAAAGAGTTTGAAAGCGATCTTGGAGAAAGCATGTGACTGATGGAATCCATTCTTACGTCACACTTTGAAAAGAATTGGGAATAGCTCCGAAATAATTAGAAGAGTCAGGTAAGATCCTGGGAAAGGACCTGTGGGTTAGGGCCCACTCAAAAGAAAACACCGTTGGAAATGATTTTAAAGAGAGATTGCACCGGTTGAATAAAATGGCTTGAATGAGATAACAATCTCCAAATGGCTTGAACGGATTAAGAATGGAAACACAAATCTTCTGAGATATCTTCAGCACTCCAGAACAAATGAATAGGAAGAAGTGAATGATTAAGAGGTACATCGGCATGAGAAAGCATTTGACACGAGGAAAGGAATATGATCAACACTGAAAGCTTGAATTGGATCCACCGGAGAAGAAACAACAATGAAGGATGATGAACTTGAAACTGTTGAGCATCTTCATGGAAAATCACCGGATAAGAACATTGAAACAAAAGAATGAAGAGACTTCCCACAAATAAAAGGATACATGATTAGGAAATCTGAGTCCTTGAAGAAAAAGGGTGGGAGGGTGGCGAAAAACAAAGACAACTTGGGATGAATGAAACAAACACCGTTGAGAAAACTTAGAATTGATCTTGCGAATGGGGAGAATGATGGGATCATCTCGAAGAGAACTGCACCGGTTGGAAAAGAATTAACATGACAACCTCAATGAACAAAAAGGATTAGTATTCACATAGCAATATGAGAACACCGTTTAGGAAAGGTATGGATTCAACATTTGACTTTGAGGCAACTCGAATACCACAAATAAAACAAAACAAAGGATTTGGCTTGCAGAATAAGCCGGAAACAAACATATGATAGAGATTTACCCAATCCCATATCATGCATCTGTCGGGAAGATATTCTAGGAGCTACTTGAATTCCCACCTATAAACTCCCGAAACTTTCTGGTTATGCAATCTAGTGTTGGGGATACAGGGGAAGCAATATATCTCACCCAAACTAACAATCCCTACATCCAGCTGTATCCATCCATCAACACATAACCAAGAAAACTCTGGAAATCTTGTACCTCAACCATCAAAACGCATCCGTTATACGAGCTATGGCAATACTCCCGATCTCCCCAGTACTGGGTGGCGTCGAGGTTATCTCACCAACAACTGCATAAAAGAGATTTTCGATGTCGGCAAAACTCAGGTATTCCAGAACTGCAACGATAAAATTATGACGACAACACCTCGGAGCTCAACTCCCCGGGACACTGCCACAACCCCTAAATGTCAGGAGGCACCAAGAACAATGTTCTCGTCATAAGAATATCGGAACGATCCCAAGATACCCGCGTGATCCTAAAAAAAATTAGTGAAATCTTAGACGAGGAAAGACAAAACATCTACGTCAGGAGTCCTCACCAGAGCGACGAAGGGGCTGAGGAGTAAAAAGAATCCTACTCTCCGATATATATAATCCTTAGACTCAAAACATTTTTTCTAGACTCAACAACGACCAACAATCAAGGGGCTCCTATGGTCGGTCGAGGCTCTGATACCAACTTGTCACGCCCAATATGCGACCCTATCCAAGAGGAACTCGAAGGTCCCACCAAGGATAGACCCGCATATTGAAACGCTTTTGCAAGGTGGATATCATTACATCAACATTACATAAATAGATGGGGATACATACATAAGGCATACAATGCCACGCGAATTCAACGATATATCATACATAAGAGCACCATCCGACTACGGATGAAAACACAAACAGAAACTCAAACGACATCCACCCTGCTAGCCCAGGCTGCCGACCTGGAACCTATCCCCTGATCGAAGAAGCAGAAGAAGAACTCAATGCAAGCAAGCATCGCTCTCGCGTCATGATCATCGCATAACCTGTACCTGCAACTGTTGTTGTAGTAATCTGTGAGCCACGAGGACTCAGCAATCCCATTACCATGGGTATCAAGACTAGCAAGGCTTAATGGGTAAGGAATGGGTAAAGTGGTGAGGTTGCAGCAGCGACTAAGCATAATATGGTGGCTAACATACGCAAATGAGAGCGAGAAGAGAAACAAAGGAACGATCGTGAAGCTAGTAATGATCAAGAGGTGATCTTGAACTCCTACTTACGTCAAACATAACCCAAAGACCGTGTTCACTTCCCGGACTCCGCCGAGAAGAGACCATCACGGCTACACACGCGGTTGATGCGTTTTAATTCGGATCTGGTGTCAAGTTATCTACAACCGGACATTAACAAATTCCCATCTGCCACATAACCGCGGGCACGGCTCTCGAAAGTTTATACCCTTCAGGGGTGTCCCAACTTAGCCCATGATAAGCTCTCGCGATTAACGAAGGATATACCATCTCCCAGGAAGACCCGATCAGTCTCGGAATCCCGGTTTACAAGACATTTCGACAATGGTAAAACAAGACCAGCAAGACCGCCCGATGCACCGACAATCCCGATAGGAGCTGCACATATCTCATTCTCAGGGCAACACCGGATGAGACAGGCTACGAGTAAAACCAGACTTCGAGTTTCCCCGAGGTGGCCCCGCAGGCGGCTCGGTTCGGACCAACACTTAGACAAGCACTGGCCCGGGGGGGCTAAAATAAAGATGACCTTGGGTTGGCCGACCCAAGGGAAGGGTATAGGTGGTGGTGAGGCAAATGGCAAAACCAAGGTTGGGCCTTGCTGGACAAGTTTTATTCAAAGCGAACTGTCAGGGGGGTCCCATAAATCACCCGACCGCGTTAGGAACGCAAAATCCGAGAACATAACATCGGTATGACGGAAACTAGGGCGGCAAGAGTGGAACAAAACACCAGGCATAAGGCCGAGCCTTCCACCCTTTACCAAGTATATAGATGCATTAATAATATAAGAGATATTGTGATATCCCAACATAACCCTGTCCACCATGGAGCAATCTTCAACTTCACCTACAACTAACAACGCTATAAGAGGGGCTGAGCAAAGCGGTAACATAGCCAAGCAACGGTTTGCTAGGAAGGGTGTCAAAGGTTAGAGGTTCATGGCAAATTTGGGGAGGCTTGAAGAACAAGTGATAGGTAGCGCAGCATAGCGATAGAATGAAGCAACTAGCATAGCAATGATAGTAGTGAGATCCAGGGTAGCGGTCATCTTGCCTGAAATCCTGCTAGGAAGAAGAACGAGTCCATGAAGAAGACGAACGGAAGTAGTCGAACGAATCCTCACAATCGCAACATTACCGAAACTAAGAAGCAACACTGGAAAGAAACAAACAACATGGTAAATGCACAAGCATAAACATGGCATGATGCACAAACAAGTATGATGCATGTCCGGTTTAATGAGGCATGGCATGGCAATTTGCAACAAACAAAACTACAAATTAAGTGGAGCTCAATATGCAACGAGTTGCATATTGACAAAACACCACATTCATTTATTTAGTTCTCTCCCGTTTAGGTACACAACAATGTTAAATGTTGTTAAACATGGCAAGGGGTGTAACAAAAGTAAACTAACTATTTAGGCAAGTTTAAATGAGGCCGGAACAACAAACAACAATTCCAGAAAATCCCCATGTGCAAATTATGAATTTGCTACTGTTCTGCCATAAAACATATTTTAAAGTTTTTAAACAGGAAAATAAAGTGCACCATGTTAAACTAGGCATTTTTCCACCCCATTTACATATAAAGTTTATTAAAATCGGAGCTACGGTTAATTAGTTATGAAATAAATCATTTTAACATGGCATTTGAGAAAATTTAAACAAACAACATTTTAAATATTTTAAACATGGATGAAAATAGCATATTATGAAACTAGATGAAAAACTAAGCATTTTACATATATAAATTATTTACAAAAGATGCATGGTTTGTGAGTAATTAAATGCATGAACTAGAAGGTTTTTTTTTCTGTAAAACAGTTAAATTACTGGATAAAGCGAAATTCGCAGAACTAGAAAAAAAACAAGACATGGGTCAGATCTGCTGGGCGCTGGGCTGGTGTCTCACCATGGGCTCTTGGTCCGGTCGATGGAGGAGGCTGGCTGGGCCTGGACGCGGGGGGGATGGAGGGCGAGCTGGGCCTTGGAGCTAGCGGTCCAGGAGGCTGGCCACGCTGGCGCGGTCGAGGACGGGGTCAACGCGGGCGACAGGGTGGGTGAGCTGCTGCTCGTTTCTGACGAACAGAAACAGCAGCACGTACATGGCGATGCAGGAGACGACGGCAGGGGGTCCCGGCGACGGGGTCGGCAGGAACCGGCGGAACGGGCGGATCGAGGCGCGTGACGGTGTTCTCCGGCGAGGTGGCGATGTGGTGCAACAGCGGCAGAGCAGATTTTGCTGGAGAAGAGTTCGCGGATGGCGGAGCTAGCACCTGAAGAAAAATGGTGGCGCGACAGTTTCAGAGAGGAAGAGACTTGGGAGAAGAACGGGGAGACGGAAGGAAGAGGAGGCATGGGGCAACCCGGACCTGCTGCTAGTACGGTACCTCGCCGACGAGGGCTCGAGGCATGACGGCGTTGGTCAAAGGCAGATGCACCAATGAAGCTGCGGCTTGCTCCTGATCGGAGAGAGAACAACAGAACAATGAGCGAGGGAAAAGAAAAACAGGGGAGAAGTAAGGAAAAGAGGGCGGCGCGGGAACGACGGCGTGACCTGCTGGTGGTGCCCGACGGCGAAGGGAGCTCCGGTGGTGCTGCTGCTTACGATAGCGCGCGGGAAGCACAGGAGGAGGGCGATGGGGCTGACGTGGAGGCGGCTCAGGCAGGGGAGCGCACGGGAGCTGCGGGCGTCCAGATCGGGCATGAGGAGGACGGCGTACGGGGACGAGGGGTTGGTCAGGCGGGGCTGTAGCGGTTGGATGGATCGGCGCAGGAGGTTGCTTGGTCGGGAATTTAGGTGGGAAGGAAGGGATCTGGTAGCTGGTTGGCTCGAGGAAGAAGAGGGGATTTGGATTGGGGACGCAGGCACTGAGTGGATGGGGATGGATCCCGAGGAAGAGGGGACTGGAGGAGTGGCGGCGGCGCGATGGGATCGGTGGGACAAGGCTCCTAGGATCTAGGGTTGGTCTACTTTATATAGCGAGTGGATTTTGGTTTAGGGGTATTAGGTCCCTCCGATCGTAATCGGGAGGCCGAAAAAAAATAGGCTAGAGAGTCCAAATAAGAAAATGGAGATATTTTATAGACGTTAGGGATGATTCGAATCCAACGGAGATGACTAAGCGGGTCAGGTTCGGGGCAGGTTCCGGACGCACGCGAGGGGTTCGGTGGTTGTGCCGAGAGGTTGCGTAGGCAGACAAATAAGAGGGGAACGAAACCCGGTTGGTCTAGGACGGTTAACAAAGGCAAAGCGGTCAAGAGGGAAGGTGAACGAGGACAAGGACCTGACAAAATGCCAACGGAGGCAAAGAGAGAAAGGGCAACTGCGAACGGTAACAAGTTTTATGAAAAACATGCGGATGCAATGCACATGATGCCATGAGATGAGATGCATGCCATGAATAAAATGCAAAAACAAAAGACAAAACCCAACCACGAAGGAAATATCATATCGCATCTCCGGAAAAGGCAAGAGTTGGAGTTACGAATATGGAAAGCTGTATCCGGGGCGTTACACACATTTCATCCTAGGCATCAATCCTCGGCTAGAGTACTTCTGTACTACAGGTAGTACCCGCCAGTGTGGCCATCTACACCTCATAACGCCTCGACGCCTAGCTGTGGCACCCTCGCCACGGCCACGCCACCACCGGTCGGTTCATCTCGAACGAGTGAGTCGCGAACCACGCACCACCATGAGAATGACATGTGGGCCAGCCGCATTTAAGGTCTGCATGTCATTGACTCATAGGCCGTTGCACTAAGCCACTGAAGCTCGGTCCCGTGGGCCCCAAGAGGGAAATGTAACTCTTGTGGCAGAACTTGTGGTGCTCCCACAGTATGAGCTCGTGCCAAACCCGGATGAGATTTGGTAACCAACTAGTAGAGTACACGTGCATTGCACGTATGAGATTTGGTAACCAAATCTCTACTCTTTATATCTATCTGTATCTATATCTATATTTATCTCTATCTCTCTATACTCTTATAAAAAAAGAGTTGGTGATGATGGTGTGCCTACCATCCTGCAATATAGGACGTCCGATATATATCCGACAGATAGGAAGGAAACTATGGCAATTTTGCAAAAAGATACCCACACCCCTCTCCATATTTGCAAATAAGGCCTTCCCTCGTTCATCCTTTTCTCACACAAGATAAACTACTCATACAAATGCATCTTGATGTTCCGTGCAACGCATGGGCATCTTGCTAGTACTCTTATAAAAAACAGAGTTGGTGACGATGGTGTGCCTGACATCCTGCAATATAGGCCGTCCAATTTATATCTCACGGATAGGAAGGAAACTATGGCAATTTCACAAAAAGATACCCACACCCCACTCCACATTTGCAAACAAGGCCTTCTCTTGTTCATCCTTTTCTGTTTTCCAACCCGGCGGCGGGCGGGGTGCGGTTTGCCAATAGTCGGTTTGCTCAATGGCGGTCCCACATGAAAGTGAAAATGCTAGGCAACGCGCCTTCCCTAGCTATGTGGTGTGCCGGACGGGCCATGGAGTACTCCCGATTCCCGGGCGTGTGGGGGTGTGACGCGAACGCGGCAAGCCTTTTCCTTTTACTGGCAATGTGCCCGTGCGTTGTGATAGATCCAAAGTGGTAGAATAGTAGTACTTGTTCACAAACTTGAAATAAATCACTCTTGTTTTGATATACTCCTAATATATTACGTTTCACTCAAAATATATTTCTCGGCCTGTTTTGATGAGGTGAGGGAGGGTTGTGGTTGCTTTCAAGATAATAAGGGGTTTTCTGCAAATTGGAGCAGAGAAGTGGGCTATTGTTGCAAAAATGCCACAACTTACCTCACAGCCGTTAGATGTAGATCTAATGGTCAGAAACGACGGATGGCAGACACACCACCATCACCAACTGAGTCTTTTAAGGGTGTGTTTATAGGGTGTATGAAGGATGCATGAGCCCAAGAGTTCCCTTCTTGACCCACTTTTGGGTGTTTGGTATAGTGTATGGAGGGTGCATGAGTCCACACTAGTTTAGCACAAATACATTAGAAGCATGCATGAAGAGAGCATGCATGAAGAGGGGTGTTGAGTTGAGCATGCATGAAGAGGGAACAACTATGTTGAGACGAGAATGTAACCAAATACACCCTTATAGGAGTAGGAGTAGAGAAACATGTATAAATTGTACATTTGGTTCTGCTCCTTGGCACGATCGATAGACAGAAATAACGATTGGAGACGCTACGGCGGGGATATTTCCGCCAAATAAGCAGGGTACGTAGTAGCTAGGTTGGCGCATTGTCGGTTTGGTCACATGCGGTCCGACATGTTCTAGTGTTTCTAGCAAGATGCCCGTGCGTTGCACGAAGTTGATGGAAAAAGTAAGCACAACTTATAAATTTGCGGATGGAGTACTAGTTACAGTGATGCATATAATTAAGCAAAGGGATCGCACATAACGGTATTGACTGGAACGAGAATGCAATAGCACAATAAGAATTAAGGACACAATGATGCGATCGCAGTGGTGGTTACAGGAGGCAAGAAGAAAGATGCATCCATCAACGTACGACCTCCTCCTCCTCAACTTAGTGCGCCGGGCCACTGACCGGCGGCTAAGGAGCAGCGGCTTTTCTGGCGAGGTCAAGGTGCTTCTCAGCAAAGGCATCCAAGGCTTCCAGCCGGTTGAGGAAGGCTAACATTGTAGCGTCTCAATGGCCTTGTAAATACCTATGCACACGATTTGCTCGTACATGTGGATGTGTAGGTCGACGAATTCTTGCAGGGCGAGGTGCCTCGCGGCGAGTGCGACCTCTAGGTGGACATTCTTCGTGGCTTCGGCGGGCAGTCACAGGGCCACCGGTGCTTGAAAGAGGTTCCGTCCAAGGAGGTCGATTAGGGTGGCAGGCAATGAGGAGCCCGGGCGCGTGGGCTGGAGGAGTATGGCGATGTTGTCCCCGAGCTTCAGGAGGACGGTGAACTTGTTGGTGGTCGCAACGATCATCTGGTCCAACTGAGATTCGTAGTTGGCATCGACGGCGGCCATCCACCAGCCGGTCGCGAACACCGTCTGGAGGCGATCCTCGGTGCCATGCCGTAGGCCGGCGTCGTGGACCATCTGGCACAACCGCTTGCCGCTCGCGCGCATCGCGGCCATGGGTCTGGAGTGAGCACTTTTGCGCTTAGTGTAGGTGCTTAGGAAAATGCTTAGGTGCGTATGATGTGGTAGATGCATTGGAATGGAGGGGCGCCTTTATATGAGTGCAAACTGCGTTGCATTCACATCATGCAGCGTCTTTTCCGGTCCTCCTCCCATTACTTCCCTCATGCATGCACGATGCTAATTGAAGGAGGATGCATCATTGGTCGTTCAACATTTCGAGAACCGCTACCCCTCCCTCGTCTGCTTTAAAGACGTATCAGGAACTGCGCCGCCCGCTATCAAATTGAATAGTACTACGCCGCCCGCTACATGCCCGGCTGAACACGCCTCCTCACCTCCAACAAACCCCTCCGTTAAACCCACATGCAAACCGAGAAACCTACTCCGGCCACACATCCTTTCATGAGCGGGCCGTAATTAAATGCAACATCGACTGACCTCCTCTCGTCCACCCTCGTTTTAAATGAGGCCAGACACCGGCCAAGCTCCTACCGTTCCCCCTCTATTTAAACAAGGCCAGATAGACGGCGGGCAAGAATCGCACCCCTCTGCCGCTCTCCCATCTCCTCCTTCACCATTTTCTCCACTCTTCCCATGGCTTCCGAGAAGCCGTTCTCTGGCATACTACCAGACTGGGTGGCCCGCCTAGCCCTCCGGATACGGGCGAGGACGCTCGGTGCTTCATCAACCTCGCTTGGCCCAACGGAGCCAGTTGCCGCCCCAATCCGGCGCGTGGTTCAGCAACTCGCCGCTCCAGTTCAGCTCGATGAGGAGTGGCGAGTTGCTCCACACCGGCACGGCGGTGACCACGCTGGTACGGGCGTCGTCGCTGTCGCGTTGTAGCGCGCCACCAGTGTCTGCGGCGGCCGCGCCTCCTGTTGAGGATATAACTACTGAGTGTAAACCGCCCAGGAGGGGCCGGTTCACGCTCAACCATACTGAAGACCATGAAGACAAGAAGATGGAGCTTTACTGATAAAGCTTAGAGGCCCGAAGCCCAGAGGCGGATTAGGGCCCATAGTGGTAAACCGTCATAGTTTTATAAACTTGTGTTGTAAGATAAAGAAAGGGAGAGACCGAGCCGGACACTTGTATGAGTCGGCCTCGGGACTCTGTAAACCGGCCGGGCGTCAACCTGTGTATGTAAAGGGACGAACCGGCGGCGGTTTAGGGACAACAGACAACAACTCGAGACTCAGGCAAAGCGTATTTGCTCCCTGATCATCAAAACCCCAATAATTCCATCACAACTAGACGTAGGCTTTTACCTTCATCGAAGGGGCTGAACTAGTATAAACTATCGTGTCCCTTGTCCGGTTTAACCCCTTCAGGCTATTCTCATTGCGATGGCTCCATGACTAAGTCCTTCCGCTAGGACATCTGACGTGATATTTCCACGACAGTTGGCGCCCACCGTGGGGCTATCGCACGATGGTTTCGAGTTCTTGAAGGGCAGCTTTGAAGGACTCAAGGGGTACGTGGTTGGCCGGATGACCAAGAGTCGTCGCGGCAAGCTCTACATTGACGACGCGGGATGGGGCCCCGAGGCCGGCTCAATTGAGTACGGGTACCAGGTCCCCTTTGGTGGAATTCATGTTTTCATTGGCAAGATCGGCGAACCGGGCCCTGAGCCGGACATCTCCACCGACCTCATCGAAACGGCTCAGCGTGCAAGTCCTGCCCGTGTTCAGCCTGCCATGAAGCGTGCGTTCGTAGGATTCATCCATGGTGCGGAATCTGAACCGGTGTCCGATGGTGAGACGGCCGTCTATTGAGATGGTGAATCGTCCACTGGTGAAACCGAGTCACTATACAACTGCATGATGGCCGGTTTGAAGGATACTCCGATGGCGACAGTATTCCGGGTCCCCTTGAACCGCCAAACCGGGTTGCGATCTTCATGGCTGGTACGCAGCCCACCGTACAATCTTATCTACAGTAGCAATGGTCTCCGGATCGGTAGCCGCAGCAGGAGGCCCGGTGCGCTGGTCGGCTAAAGTTCTTGCCGGTTTACTGGACGATTTGACGGCACTGTTGACCACAGCGGTAACTCCAGAAACTCAAGTTCAGCACAATGCAGATGTTACAAAGTTAAAGGATCAGATAGTTCAGGCCAAGGCGGACTTGGCAGCTAAGGAGGCTAGGATGGATGAAGAACGGGCCGCTTTAGATGCCCAATCACAACAGATCCAGGTGCAGAATGATCGGCTTATGTTGGATCAGAACGCATCAAACGATATCATGAGAAGGAAGTACCGGTCTCAACTGCTACAAATTTATGAGGGTCTGAACCTCTTCGGTACACCAGGAGCTGAGCCAAGCAATCCGGCAGGAGTAAACCGGACCGAGGCACCTGGAGTGGCACCGGATCAGCCACGGGCGATGGACCCGCCTCGACGGACGGATAACCCACCACAGTATGTAGCAACACCGCCGGGTCACTTTTCCAGCCCCTTGGATAATATGATTGCGGCAGCATCACGTTTGGCAGCTATTCCAATGGAGGGTGATTCATTAGCAGCGATTGAGACTCGACGAGCCAGAGATCTTCTTCAAACCGTCATTGTTCAGCAACAGGCTTATTCCTACTGCCGAGACAGAATACATTCAACCCCTCGTCCGAGCAAGAGTTATAGCAGGCACACGGACGAACTGGCCGTGTCAAGCAGTGCGCGGCGTCGTGATGCCCCTCGAGGGCCTAATCCGGTGAACGGTGGTTTGAATGCTCGGGATGTGGTGGATAATGGCAGAGCATGAAGGGAGGCTGCATTAGCAGTGCAACACACAGGTCGTCATCAACCCGTCCCGGTTCAGCCAACAGCGTCAGTAGAGCGAGGGACAGGGCTTGCCTTCAGCTCTTGGTGAGTGCCGTGTCTCATCCCGGCTCTCCGTAATGTTTGGTTGCCCAAGGATTTCAAAGGGCCGTGTAAGGTGCCTAATTACACCGCTGATCAACCCCCCGGGGCGTGGGTTGAGAGTTATGAGATGGCAATGGAGATGCTAGATGTGGATGAAGCGGCATGTGCAAAATACTTCACCATGATGTTAGAAGGAACGGCTCACACCTGGTTGAAGAGCCTGCCTGCTAACTCGATCAATTCATGGGATGAGTTCAAGGCCAGGTTCATAGCCAACTTCAAAGATACATGCAAGCAGCCTATGTCCATTGTAGATCTGGCGGCTTGTGTCTAAGGAGAGAATGAATCAACAACCCATTGGGTGCGCCGGGTTTCAGAAATTTTGCACTCATCAGGCCGCATCAATCCGGATACACCAATAGTGACATTGGAGGGCAATTGTCGGTTTAAGTCACTTAAAATGAAGTTGGGACGGCTCAAGCGTCACTGCAATGATATGGGAACACTCATGGCAGCTCTGGTTAAATATGCTAATTCTGATAATACCAAGGACCCTGATTCTGATGAAGAGAAATAGGAGAAGGGAAAGAAGAGTGCCGGTTCAAAGGGACAGCATAACTAGGCGGGCCACGAAAATAATGGTAAGCGTAAAGCGGACAATTCCAATTTTGTGGCTAACACCAGTATGTAGGGTAATATGCAGCGCCGTAAGGGTAAACCGCCCCAGCGCAGTGGAGGAATGAATCTGGAACGCCGGTTAAACCAGCCTTGCCCAAAGCACGGGACAAAGGAAGCTCCGGCGACACACCTTTGGAAGGATTGCCACATCATGAGGGAATTCAAAAACTCTGATCTTTTCCGGTATGATCAGGGTCCCTCTGGCGGTCTCGGTCCAGGATTTCATGGGCCGGGTTACGGTGGTGGCGGTTCAAACTCAGGGTTTCAGAATAATCAGGGCAATCAAAATAACCAAGGTGGTAACCATCAACAAGGTAATCAGGGGAATCAGCAGCAGTCGGGTTATCAGAGCAACCCAAAGCAGTTAAACGGTGGACAGTATCATGTCTTCACTACTAGCTTGTGCAAGCGCGATCAAAAACTCCATAAAAGTGCAGTGAACTCTGTTGAACCGGCAATGCCCCGTTATCTATGCTGGTCTGAGCAGCCTATTGTCTAGAGCAGAGAAGATCATCCGCCCCGGGTTGACAATCCGGTTCTCCTAGCTTTGGTGGTTGCACCGCAGGTGGGAGGTTATAAGTTCACTAAGGTGCTCATGGACGGAGGGAGCAGTATCAATATTTTGTACTATGAAACATTCCGGGGTATGGGGTTGACAGATAAGAATCTTAGACCGTCAGACACCGTTTTCCGTGGAGTGTTGCCTGGTAAATCGGCTTACCCAGTTGGTAAGATAGCTCTGGAGGTGGTTTTCGAAGATGATCATGATTCTAGGTCCGAGACGCTGACCTTTGAAGTGGTCAAGATCAGACGTCCGTACCACGCTTTATTTGGACGGCCGGTTTACGCTAAATTCATGGTGAGGCCATGTTATGTTTATCTGCAGCTCAAGATGCCTGGTCAGAAAGGAACCATCATGGTTCATGGTAGCCGTAAGATTGCTCTGGAGTGTGAGGAAGTTGATGCAGCCTACGCTGAATCGGTTTGTGCAACGGAAGAGTTGAAGTTTTATAAGGACAATGTTGATCCGGCAGACATGACTTCTTTAAAGAAGCCCACCACAGAGCATGATCCGGCTTTGAAGTTTAAATCGGCTGATGAAACCAAATTGGTTGATTTTGTTCCTGGCGATTCAACCAAACAGTTCAGCATCAGCGTCAACTTGGATCCCAAATAGGAAAGTGCACTCATCGAGTTAAACCGTGAGAATCGGGACATCTTTGCATGGAAGCCTCTGACATGCCAAGTGTACCGAGGGAACTCGCTGAGCACACTCTTAATATTGATCCGAAGTTCAAACCGGTCAAACAGTTTCTTCGCCGCTTTAATGAGGAATGACGCAAGACCATTAGAGAAGAGGTAGCCTGGCTCTTGGCAGCAGGGTTTATCGTGGAAGTATTTCACCCAAAGTGGTTGGCTAATCCGGTGCTGGTACTTAAGAAAAACGGCACTTGGCGTATGTGTGTGGATTACACAGATTTGAACAAAGCTTGCCCGGCTGATCCCTTTGCCCTCCCTCGTATTGATCAAATCATTGATGCTACGGCGGGTTGTGAGCGTTTGAGTTTTCTGGATGCTTATTCCAGTTATCATCAGATCAAGATGGCAGTTAAGGACCAGGAGAAGACAACTTTCATTACTCCCTTTGGAGCCTTCTGTTATGTATCCATGCCTTTTGGGCTCAAGAGTGCCCAGGAAACTTATCAACGTTGTGTGCAGAATTGTCTTCATACTCACATTGGGCGCAACGGTCATGCTTATGTGGACGATATTGTGGTCAAGTCCAGGAAAGCAGAGACGCTCATCCCTGATTTGCAAGAAACCTTTGATAATCTGCGAGTTTATAAAATGATGCTCAATCCGGCTAAGTGTGTCTTTGGTGTACCGGCTGGCAAGCTCTTGGGTTTTCTAGTGTCCAATCGAGGCATTGAGGCTAATCCGGAAAAGATCAAGGCTATCACGTCTCTGGCTAAACCGGCATGTATTAATGATGTTCAACGTCTTGTGGATCGTATTGCGGCCTTGAGCCGGTTTATCAGCAGGTTGGGAGAGAAGGCAATCCCTCTATACCAGATGTTGAAGAAGACAGGCAATTTTGTCTGGAGCGAGGCTGCTGATGCGACGTTTGAAGACTTGAAGAAGCAGTTGGCTGAACCGCCGGTTCTTGCCGCTCCAGTTGACAAGGAGCCACTGTTGTTATATGTGGCTGCTAATGCCCGAGCTGTCAGTGTTGCCATTGTGGTGGAGCGCAAGGAGGCTGGGAAGGAATACCCAGTTCAAAGGCCGGTTTACCATATCAGCGAAGTGCTCATTGAGTCAAAGCAAAGATATCCGCATTGGCAGAAGCTGGTGTATGGGGTTTTTATGGCAAGTCAGAAGCTTAAACAGTACTTTCAAGGTCATCCAATCACAGTGGTTAGTTCTGCTCCCTTGGGGGATATAATCCAGAACAGGGAGGCAACTGGTCGGGTTGCTAAGTGGGCTATTGAGCTTGGACCACATAGTTTGAAGTACATGCCTCGAACAGCAATCAAGTCCCAGGCCCTTGTGGATTTTATCAATGATTGGACAGAGTTGTAGATACCGGAGGACAAACCGGACAGTACCTACTGGACTATTCACTTTGATGGGTCCAGGCAATTGGAAGGCTCGGGGGCTGGAGTTGTCCTTACTTCCCCTCGAGGTGATAAAATTCATTATGTTCTTTGCTTAATGTTCCCTTATACTAACAATGCAGCTGAGTATGAGGCCTTACTCCATGGTCTTCGAATGGCTAAGGAGATGAACTTAAGCCAAGTACGATGCCTTGGTGATTCTGATCTGGTGGCTCAACAAGTTTCTGGTACTTGGGACTCTAAAGATCCTCTCATGGCGGCTTACAGGCGAGAAGTGAATATTGTGGCAGGTCACTTCAAAGGTTATCAGGTTGAGCACATTGATCGGCGCAAAAATGAGGCAGCTGACGCCTTAAGCCGGCTAGGATCTCAGCGTAAACCGGTGCCACCCAAGACCTTTTTTGGACGTCTTGCATAGCCCGTCGGTTCAACTGCCCACAGAGGAGGACCTCGCTATTCCTGATCCGAAGGCACAGTTGGTGGCCGCTTTACATGTCATTCCGGATTGGACGGTTCCATACTTGGCGTATGTGAACCGGGGCGAGTTACTAGAAGATGAAGTTTTGGCCAGACAGATAATCCGGCGATCCAAGTCCATGACAATCATCAATGGTGAGTTGCATCATTGCAGTGTTTCAGGGGCGTTTCAGCGTTGCGTTGCTCCTGAAGAAGGCCGTGAGATTTTATGCGAGATCCATGAAGGAGATTGTGGTCATCACGCTGGTTCAAAATCCTTGGTGGCTAAAGCTTTTCGTCATGGTTTTTATTGGTTAACCGCTCATGCCGATGCTGAGGACCTGGTAAAGCGGTGTGATGCTTGTCAGAATTTTTCATGCCGAGCTCATGTTCCGGCTCAAGAGCTACAGATGATTCCAATAACTTGGCCGTTTGCTACTTGGGGGCTTGATATGGTGGGTCATTTTAAGCGATCCAAGGATAAGAAGACCCACCTCTTGGTGGCGGTTGAGAAATTTACTAAGTGGGTTGAAGCGGAGCCAGTAAGCAAATGTGACGCAGCCACGGCGGTTCAATTTCTCAAGAAGGTGATCTTCCGTTTTGGTTTTCCACATAGCATCATCACAGATAATGGCACAAACCTTTCCAAAGGCGAGATGGAGGAATTTTGTCAACGAGAGCACATCCGGCTTGATGTAGCGTCCGTGGCTCACCCTCAGTCTAATGGTCAAGCCGAGAGAACTAATCAGGAAATTTTAAAGGGTATAAAGCCCCGGCTCATGGTCCATTTGAAGCGGACGCCGGGTTGTTGGGTGGAGGACTACCATCTGTGTTATGGAGCATAAACACCACCCCAAACCGATCTACAAGTTATATGCCCTTCTTCATGGTCTACGGAGCATAGGCGGTTCTCCCCAGTGACATTCGTCATGACTTGCCCTGAGTTGCCAATTATGTTGAAGCGGACAACGAGCAAGCACGTCAAGAAACACTGGACCTGTTAGATGAGAAGAGGGACATGGCATTGGCTCGTTCGGTGGTTTATCAGCAAGACCGGTGGCGTTATCACAGCCGCCAGGTTAAAACAACAACCTTTCAAGAAGGCGACTTAGTGCTCCGGCTCATCCAGGATCAGACCGATTTGCACAAGTTATCCCCATCTTGGGAAGGGCCCTTCGTGGTCAGCAAGAATCTGCACAACAGATCATACTACCTCATTGACGTTCGAGAAGACTCACGCACTTCTGAGGAGGAGACCCGGCGGCCGTGGAACATAGCTCTCCTTCGGCCTTACTACACCTAAGTTATAGGCTCTTCTTGTGTACATATTATGACAATGTATATATTACGATCAATATAATAAACCGGCATCTTGCTACAAGCAGGGCCTCTGCCGTTCTTCCAATATTTCTTGGTTACAAGGGGGCTTCTGCTTCCAAAGCGATGACCCATTTTGTCCATTGAACCGGCTACTATGCCATCATACAGCTTGGGAGCTTCACACCCAAGGGGCCAAAGATAGATCTGTTGCTACAAGCATGACTCAAACATAGGCACCCATTGAGCATAGCTCACAAAGTTACTTGGGGGCTCTTTGTGTAAAGTAACAAAGAGTCTGAAAGGACCCTTGTAACCGAGTATCGACCCACGGCTTGGAAGCCTGGTGTATTCACCTAAAACCCCGGGTTAACCTGCCTTCATCAAGTAAGCCACTCCTATCCAGGTAATCCTGGCATGACCCACCGAACGTTTGACAGTTACTCTCATTGAGACCCTGAACTTGTCAAAGTTAAAACGAAGATTGGTTAGTTGGAGGCCCATCTTAAAAGGCTTTGTAAAATGGTTTAACTCAGCGGCCTGGCAGCCCATGAAAAGCCTCGAATTTGGGCCTGGCAGCCCTCGAAAAGCCTCGACTACAAGTTTTATTTGCTTTCGCTTTTTACAAGTTTTATCTTTATTGATCAAACTTTTCAAGTAACCGGCGTCTTTCGACCCGGCCAGACTATATGTCTTCATCTCAACCCGGTGTTTCTTAACCCGGTGTGGCTTATAGTTATCATCTGTTAAAGCATATAATCAATGGTGAACCGGCATCTTTCAATCCGGTCGGGCTTTGACTAGATGTCGCCCGTATGATCATCCGGTGTTCATCAATACCCAGTATGGCTTATTACGCACCAACATAATATGGTGGGTACCTTCGAACACCGAAAGTTTGGCTTTTCACCCTTACTAAATAAGTTGGCGGACCAACAACAGTGATTTAATATCACAGGTATGATATGATTCATATTTTAGTACATTATCACCTGTATGAGGATTCTGTTTCTGTGTTAGGTATCATAACCCGTCCGGCGGTAAACCGCCAGGACATGTTTAAAGTGTTTAACATGCAGATGGCAGGACTCATACAGCATACCAAGACAAATCAAGCATAGCAATATCATGCTGGATTAAAATATCAAGTGGCATTGCACAATGGCAGCAGATCAAAGTACGCCAACTAGCCTATTACAAGGCGCTTTAAAGCCCAAAATAATTGATTGTTCTTTACACAGAACACAATCTGTGAATATTAACCCAGTTGCCGGATTAAGACTCGTTGCCGGGTTGACGAGAGGTTGATGGATCTTCTGGTGTCGGTTCAGCCTCCTCCCCATCCAGTGGCTGGAAGTCAACGGTGGTCCTGTCAGTCCAGGTTAAAGCTTGAAAGACAGCCTCTTCACTTATAAGTTCGGACGGATCAATGTCAGTGGCGTAAGTGTGCTTACAAATTGGCGGGATAAGATTTTGCACTTCCTTCACAGCAGTGTCAATCCGTTCGTTGTTAGCATCATAGAAGGATCGATGAATAGTCAAATGAGCCTCTTCCGCCAGTTGACTTGCCAAAGGACGCATCTCCTTTGTCAGGGCTTTGAGGACTTCATTATCAAATTCTGCCCCGTTATCTTGTTCACCAGGATAGCCCTTGGCAATATCAACTGGATCCAGGTCAGCTATCCATGCTTTGGCTCGAGTAAGTGCCAACAAAGTGCCAGCCTTGGCAGCGGATCGCTTCATCTCCTCTATCCGCGCCGGCGCCATTGATAACCTTGCTAGTGTGTCCTTGATCAATGTTGGTGCTGGTTTGTTGTATGAGACTGCACAGATAACCCGTTGGGCACCGGTATACAGTTGCTCTATCAACGTATATGCTGCCTTCAGTTTCATCCGCATGTCAGCACCAAGATGAGCAACACGGCCACCTATAATGATTTAAGACATTGATGTTAAACAGGCAATTTCAAAGATGGTTATTCAAGAGATTTTGACAAGAGTATTTACCAAATATTGCAGAGTTCATGGCATGTACTTGGCGCTTCAACCCAGTTAGCTCTTCTGCCACCGGTTTAAGAGCTGACTCAGCGTCTTCAGCCCGCTTCAACAATGCAGTCCTTTAATTTTTCCCAGCTAGCACATTCATTCTTGAACCCTTCCTTAAGTTGTTCCATGGCTGTCAAAGCGGTTTTAAGCTCATCCTTGGCCTTGAAAGTCTCTGATTGCTGGGATTTGATACTCTCTTGAAGATTGGCAATTTTGGAATCTTTGTTGTTTATATTGGCCTGCAAAGATCAGATGATGATGATATTGTTTCTCAAAGTCCCAAGCATATAACCAGTTATACACTTGGCACTTGGGGGCTAATGCGGAATGCTTTTCTTCTACTTCTTATTCTAAAGTCCCAAGGCTCAATACAAGTATGAATCTTGGCACTTGGGGGCTAATGCATATTTGATCAAAAAGTACAAAGATGAAAGGAGTTGGCAAACTGAATGATGGATCATGAAGTCCCGGTTCACCTTGATAAGGTTAAACCGGCCCTAGGGGGCTACTCATTTGAAACACTTTATTTACAAGTCCCGGGTTGTCTTCAAGAGACAAACCGACCCTTGGGGGATACAATGGAGATATACAGAACAAAACAAGATTAAAGTGTGTGGAGAGTTACCTCATAGCGCTCCTTCATCATATTCACCAAACCGGCTTCATAGTCTCGGCTTGTGTAGAGGCGATGTAAGAAACCGGAATGAAGCTCTTCGACAGAAAAGTTGACATAGTTGGATAAATCTGTCTTCTCTATCCCCTTGCCCATAGCAGCAAATTCTTGCTTAGCATTGTGCTTTGATAGAGCAACCGGATTGCCTGGGGTGGTGTGAGCTGTACCAGTGATAACAACATCATCATCGCCACCTTTTGACGGACTTGGCGGATTGACGGTATCCCTGGCTGGGCTCGGCGGATTAGCAGCTGGGCTTGGTAGATTAGCAGCTGGGCTTGGCGGATTAGCAGCTGGCCTTGGATGCGTAGCATGCGGGCTCGATGGATCAACATGCATGGCCGAATCAGCTTCCGGCGGATTAGCATCAGTGACTGGATCTTGTGGGGCAGAGTCATCCATGACAACCTCAGTGTTTATATCAGCATCTTCTGGGGTCTTCTCCGGTTCAACTTCATCAGTGGGGCCACTGGTTTTGGCTTTCTTGCTCAGCTGGGCCTCGGCACTACAAACATAAAAACAAAATATTATTATGGTAAACCGACGCATGATGGAAAAAGCTAAAAGAAAGTATATTTATCCAGCAACGGTCTTGAGGGGAGGCAATTGCATGGTTGATGAGTCGCCAGATGAAGAGTTACAAGTTACCTGATAATTTGAATCAGACGTATTAAGTGGGTAGCGGAAGCAACCCGCCAAGGGACAAGGTTTACTAAAAGAGGAAGAGACCTCTAGACAACATTTCCGAGGTGGAGTGTCTAGTAAACCGGAGGAAGTGACCTGTTGGCCACTATGCCGAGTTGTGCGACGACCTTCATGTTGCTGTGTCTTTAAAGAAAATTGTGGATCCAAATGAGCAAGAGGGTGAGAGTGTTTTACTTTTTGAACTGCACGACAAAATTTTTGAACCGGCACGTGATCTGAACCGGAGGAAAGGGAGATTACCTCAACATGATCAGTGCGGCTGGCTTCCGCGTCATCCTGGTAATAGTAATTGTTAATAAGGTGTATGAAAAAGGATCCAAGGGAGTCAAGTTCTACCTCTTGATCCGATTCCTCGATACCTTTGGGCGGATCAGCGGACTCGCCGGTTTTCTTCTTAGCAGGTTTCTTTATAACTTTGCTTTTGGCACGAGGAGCCCTTGCCGATTTGTTTGAAGCTTTCCTTTTCCAGAAGGAGCTATTGGCCTATAAAATTAAAACAAAGGTTTATTAGAACAACGTTAAAGCGGAGGCGGATCAAGAAAGCACAAGGATAAAATATTCACCGCTGGCGATTTGTTGGAGGTGTAAAAAGGGGCCAGCCCAGTTTGGCTGCATGCAGCGACCGGTTCATCTAGAATCTTCCTCACAGATTCAGTGACTTCATCATCAGTCATTTCTATCTCATTAAACCGTTGAGGATCCTTGGCATTGCCGGTATACTCGTGCATTAATCCGGAGCAGCAGCTTAAATGAAGGACATGCCATGCAACCCAGCAGCGAACGAGGTCAACACCAGTCAAACCGTTGGCTAGGAGAGCCCGGAGCTTGACGAGTTGAGGTGCATAAGCCTGTCGCTCCTTGGCGGTGAGCCGTTGAGGCAGTGGAGGCCATTGCTGAGGCGGTGAGCACGGTAACCCGGCAAAGGATTTTCCCCAGCAGGAGTAGTGTTTTGACAATAAAATCATGTTAGATTCCAGTCTTTGGATGGCTGTGATGTTTTGCATGAGGGAAATCAACTTCTTTCCTCTTCTGGATTGACACCCCACCAAGTTCAGTGTTGGGACCACCAGAGAACTCAGTTCGGCGGTTTAAGTGAAAAAAGTCTTGGAAGAGCTCAACAGATAGTTCGTCTTGAAGGTAAACTTCACAGAATACTTGGAAGTTGCATATGTTGGACACAGAATTTGGTCCAATATCTTGTGGATGGAGTTGAAAGCTAGCGAGTACATCCCGGAAAGACTTTGATCCGGGAGGGCTGAATCCCCGGTCTAGATGTTGCATGAACACGATCACTTCTCCATCTTGAGGTTCAGGAGGGCACTCAGGGCCAGGAACACGCCAATGAAGGACATTTTTTGAGGCTAAAGCGCCAGTTACAACAGATCCATTGATTTGTGTTTCCGTAATCCGGGAAGGAGCCCAGTTGCAAGCAGAGAATTGTTTGGTCATCTTGGAAAGCAAACTGTAAGGGAAAAATGGAGGCCGGTTTATGATTGAAGGTTGATGTGCACTAATCAGTGTTAAACCGGGGAATTTAATCAAGGCATATATGTGAGCTAAACCGGCAGTTACTAATCAAGTCAAGACAGCGGTTTAAGCGAGGGCTAATGGCATATGGCGGATTACCAACTACTAAAGGTTAAATCGCCCTCAAACAGAAGAGACAGAGCTGAAATCTATTAAGTGTTTACAGAAACAGATTTCACAATATGGCAGTATAATTTTGGATCTACCGTGGTTCCATAAAGAAAATTTATCTGAGCCCTACAATGGCGCTAAGAGGAACAAAGAAGGTCCGAATGGAGTTTTTCTAGGAGCAGCAAGACACTATGGTGCGACAGACTAAGGTTGTGGATCTAGCCGCAAAGAAACCTATGAGGCATAGCTAGATTCAGTAAAGAGAATAAGGGAAAGGCAGAGAAGCACTGATGAATATCGATGAACACAGATGAACTCGAAGCCCTAATGGAGATCTAGGGTTACGAGAAGAAAACTTACCAGGGCTGCGCAGCAGTGGAGGAGTATCGCAGGAGATCTGGTACAAACAGGGTGATGCAGCGGCCTAAGTCGGTGCAGATTCGAGGACCGACGGCGGCGGCGGCGGCGCTGGAGTTCTTCAAGTCGCGAGGAGGAAGACGAGAGGCAAGGGGGAAAATGGAAAGACCCCCCGACCCTATTTATAAAGAAAAGAGGACAAATGGCAGGCGCGAAAATCGAGGGGCCTGAAGCGGCGAAAGGGGGCACAACTGTCGCCTGGATCTTCGGGATTTAATTAAGAGAAGGGAATCTTCATAAATCTTTTTATGCAGAGATGACATCACGATGATTTACTGTAGTGACAGAAGATGACGTCACGGAGGTTCACCAAAGTTTACAGGAAGAAGACAACGTGACGGTTTATGGAGAATTATTTGATGATGCCATGGAATTTTTTCTAAGTGTTGAAGATTGACATGAACAGGTTCAAATCAATTTGGGGCCTAATGTTGAGGATATAAGTACTGAGTGTAAACCGCCCAGGAGGGGCTGGTTCACGCTCTACCATACTGAAGCCCATGAAGACAAGAAGATGGCGCTTTACTGATAAAGCTTAGAGGCCCAAAGCCCAGAGGCGGATTAGGGCCCTATAGTGGTAAACCTTCATAGTTGTATAAACTTGTGTTGTAAGATAGAGAAAGGTAGAGACCGAGCCGGACACTTGTATGAGTCGTCCTCGGGACTCTATAAACTGGCGGGGCGTCAACCTATGTATATAAAGGGATGACCCGGCGGCGGTTCTGGGACAACAGACAACAACTCGAGACTCACGCAATGCGTATTTGCTCCCTGATCATCGAAACCCCAATAATTCCATCACAACTAGACGTAGGCTTTTACCTTCATCGAAGGGGCCGAACTAGTATAAACTCTCGTGTCCCTTGTCCGGTTTAACCCCTTCAGGCTAATCTCGTTGCGATGGCTCCACGACTAAATCCTTCCGCTAGGACATCTGACGTGATATTTCCATGACACCTCCCGTGTCTGTGGGCGCGCATCCCGTGCTTGCGGCCGCGCCTCCCGTGCCTGCGGCAACACCATGCAGGCAGAGATAGAAGTCGGGTGCATGGAGAGCGATGAGTCGGTGGCCAGCTTCTCCATGTCCACCGCCATCATCGAGGAGAAGTAGAACACGGGAGGCTGCCGCCACTTGGGTCCCATGAAGGCCACCGCCAAGGCGACGACTGCGCATTCAGGTGGTTTCTTTGCTGCTTCGTCTCTTTCGAGGACCTTTGTCGACCCCGCAAGTGTCTGCCGTACATGAGGAAGACAAAGGGATCCGCGGGCGGCCATTTAGATTAGGTACTCCCTCTCCGGCTGGCGGGAAATATTTGTTCTAAGAATGGATAAGTTGGATGTATCTATAACCAAAACAAGTCTAGATACATCCATTTCTAGGACAAGTATTTTCGGACGGAGGGACTATTATTTATACCAAGAGAGCCGGATTAGCACCGCTTAGTTCATGTAAATGTAATGAAATCCATCATGTTTATATGAAGATCCGGCTTTTGTATACAAAATCCTACATGCTTATATGAAAACAGTCCGTGTGTGCACGAATTTCATCTGGTTGGTTAGAGTTGTGAAAATGTATGCCGCTGGCGTTTGATGTCGTCCTCCGCGGAAGGAAGTGGGAGGAAATTCGCCGGCTTTAGTTGGAGATGCTCTTATGCTAGAAATAATTGAGTCGCATCCAATCCATTTGAGTTAATCGCATGTATGATTCTCCCTCTATAAAAAGTTAATTTCATGTACAATGTACACGTGACTTGCAGGGTGGCTACAACTTCGTTCAAAATGTTAAAAAGAAACAAGTCCATCCTTAATCTTGTATTCTAAGTACTCTGTGGGTTCCACTATCAGTACAGTAGCGAAAGAAGTATATATTAAATAAGTAATATATAATATAAAAAACTAAAGTTAAAGACAGAATTCAAACTCAGGTCATCGCGTTGCGAGCATCTGGCGCTAACCAGTCCAGCACATTTTTGTTGTAGACCATGCTAGAGATATATCTCCATGTCTACTCTTATACTCCATCCGTTCCTAAATATTTGTCTTTTTCAGATTTCAAATGGACTACCACATACGGATGTGTATGTAGACATATTTTAGAGTGTAGATTCACTCATTTTGCTCCATATGTAGTCACTTGTTGAAAACTCTAAAAAGACAAATATTTAGGAACGGAGGGAGTAGAAAACAGAGTTGGTGATGGTGGTGTGCGTGCCATCCTGCAATATAGGTCGTCAGATTTATATCTAACGGATAGGAAGGAAACTATGGCAATTCTGCAAAAAGATACCCATACCCCTCTCCACATTTGCAAATAAGGCCTTCCCTCATTCATCCTTTTCTCTACTCTTACTAGCAATGTGCCCGCGCATTGCAACGGATCCAAAATAAAATAATACATGTTAACAAACTTGAAAGAAAAACACTCTAGTTTGGTGTATATATCACTAAAAATATACTCGTGTTAGGTTTCACTCAAAATATATTCCTTGCGGTTGTTTTGATGATGTAGGGGAGGGATGTGGTTGGTTTCAAGATACTAAGGGGTTTCTGCAAATTGGAGCAGAGAAGTGGGGTCTTGTTGCAAAAATGCCACGATTGACATCATAGTCATTAGATGCAGATCTGATGGTCAAAAATGACGGATGGAAGATACAACATCTTCACCAACTGAGTCTTTTATAGGAGTAGAGATAAAAACAGAGTTGGTGATGATGGTGTGCCTGCCATCCTGCAATATAGGCCATCCAATTTATATCTGACGGATAGGAAGGGAACTATGGCAATTTTGCAAAAAGATACCCACACCCCTCTCCACATTTGCAAATAAGGCCTTCCCTCTTTCATCCTTTTTTCTCACAAGATAAACTACTCATAGAAATGCATCTTGATGTTCCGTGCAACACATGGGCATCTTGCTAGTCTATCACAAGATAAACTACTCATACAAGCATCTTGATGTTCCGTGCAACGCACGGGCATCTAGCTAGTTTCTTTTAAAATAGTTACTGCGATAACTGGGTTGAAGTGATATATTTTATGTCTGCCCCGAATGATTTCTGATTCACTAGTAGTAACAAAGAAAAGGTTGTCTTGTTAATTAATAGAAAACTGGGTGAAAACTATCACATGAGGCCGGTAAAACAAGGCACATTGGGTTCGGCGTCATTGTCACTACAGTTGTGCGCACGCGAGAAGTCTATATATCGAGGGGGCTCGGAGAAAAAGACGTATCGAGTGTGTCTGAGCGAGGCACATAGACACAATGTTTGAGACAGAAACCAATTGACAGATTAAGATCAGATCGAGTTGTCACCCTTCTGCTGTCATTGTTGGGGTTGGGGGTGGGGTGGGGGAGGGAGGGAAAGACGTATCTAGAGTGTGCGCGGTAGGCACAAAGGCACATCTGGCGAGTGTGTGTTTATTTGTGTGTGTTTGAAAGAGGAGTAGATAGATTACTATCAATATCGAGGTGCCACCCTACTCCTTCGGTGTCGGGTAGTGTGTGTGTGTGTGTGTGTGTGTGTGTGTGTGTGTGTGTGTGTGTGTGTTTGAGAGAGAAGCCAGTCGATAGATTAGTATCAAGATTGAGGTGTCACCCTACTCCTTCGGTGTCGAGAAGTGTGTGTGTGTGAGTGGGGGGGGGCAGTGACACTTACATATCTCTACTCTTATAAAAACAGAGTTGGTGATGATGGTGTTCCTGCCATCCTGCAATATAGGCCATCTGATTTACATCTGATGGATAGGAAGGAAACTATGGCAATTTTGAAAAAAGATACCCACACCCATCTCCACATTTGCAAATAAGGCATTCCCTCGTTCATCCTTTTCTCCCACAAGATAAACTACTCATATAAATGCATCTTGATGTTCCGCGCAACGCATGGTCATCTTGCTAGTAGGGAGCAGGAGTTTGTGTGACACATATCTATATTAAGGGATAGGTAGATAGGATGTGTGCGAGGCATACTTAAAGCATCACAGAGATAAACAAACGGTGTACATGCAAGTGCCGGAAAAAAATGAAGCGATAAACAATGTCTACGCATGCGCGCGTGCATGTGTGTGTGTGTGTGTGTGTGTGTGTGTGTGTGTGTGTGTGAGTGAGAGAGAGAGAGAGGGAGAGCGAAATCTCAAAACAAAAGGTGCTCTGCTGGAATCCCATTGTATGTATTCATATGGTTCCGGAACTCGAGTTAACCTTAGGCATATGTGTGAGAGACATAATTATCCTTTGAGACATTAATGGCTGTGGGTGGGCGGAATTAAAGGGGTGGGCGTGTTCGACAGAGAGAGCGTGTGTGTTTCTATGTGAGAGACTTGTAGGACGGGGTAGAAAGACGAATTCTAGCCTTGATGGAGGGAGAGAAATACACGAAGTGCGCGCGTGTGATTCCGATGTCCACGGGGAAATGAGATATGTATTCGTGTGAGAGAGATTGCACGATTCATTCACGTATCACTATCTAGCGATCGTGGACATGCATCACTTGAACATAAATCAATATCTACTTTGTATCATGGCCAAAGGTACAATATCGATTCAACGCTATAAAGATTGGACACTCACATATCACAACTTTTTTATCTAAATAAACCTTTTCAATTGTGCATGCCAAAGTTACAGTGATGTTTCTTCAAATAACCAATGTAGCTATCATGTACATGCACCATTGTTACTCTTGCATTCAAATTCATTAGTATTGGATGATTTAAGGTTCTATTATGAAGTAATATATGTAATATTCATATATGAATTCAACGGGTACGCAATTTATGAAATGGAGGCTATGTAATCATATGAGGTAACACTTTTAAGTAGCAAACTACAATATCCATTTCTTTTGTGGGACTACAATATACATTTCTTTTTGTGCGCCTCTACACTAACACGTCAATGCATTATGTTTAAAGTAAATAATCAATGGCACTAAAATATCTATTTACACGAGAAATATATAGGTTGAGCGTTTGATCCTTTTTTTGTGAACACGCCTCTACACCCGTACGATTGGCCACACCCGTGTGAACGTCCAAGTTATCGACACATCATCTCGAGTTATTGTCTTTTTTCTGGGGTGGACTTCACACCAGTTATTAACTGCTGATGCGTGCCCTGTGTACACAGTCTCGCATGACCTTCCTACTAGCACGGTGAAGCTGGATACGAACGATCCCACGGGCGGCAAAATCTCCCGCCTCCTTCTAAAATTTCCATCACCTAGTCTTTAGCATGCGAAATTCCCCTTTTTTCCTTGCTGCACGGAGAACAACAGTAACAATACCAACCTCATCTACATAATAGGTCGGGGCTGCTTTGGTAACTTCCGGTTCCCCCCACCACACGGCACCCCATTTCCTCTCCCCCTCCTGCAAAAACGACTAACTCCACAACACTAGAGCATCTTACATCACGCCATCCGTACTTCATCGGCCTTTCTACCCCTCCCCTCTCGAAACCCTAGACTGCTCATCCACCGGTATACCAGAGCCCATTCATTGCCAGCGGCATCCACCTCGCAGGATCTGCTTATGCGGCCGCATCTACCCCTCCCACTCCACTAGAAACAAGTAGACTGCTCATCCACCACTGTATCACAGCCCATTCAGTGCCGACCTTGTCCACGGCGACGGATCTGCTTTGCTAGTACTCTCGTCAATGGCAGCGCATCTACAGCAGCTCATTCATACTCCCAACCGGAGACGCTTCGTCCACCCCCCCCCCCCCCAGAGCCGCCCCATTGACAACCCTGTAGACGGCCTCTGATCCTCTTCGCCGACACCTTCCTCAACCCTACCGGAGCCGCTTCACCGACACCATCGTCTACCCTACCGGAGTAGCTTCGCATATACCATTCTCAACCCTATGAGGGCCGCTTTGCCAACTCACAAGTCCACGCCCACAGATCCGCTTTGTTGCACCCTCATCCAACCTACCGGAGGAACTTCTGACGCCCCGTCCACGGCCGCAGATCCGCATCGTCGACACCATCCTTAACCCAACCACTAGAGCAACTTCACCGATGCCCTCGTCCACAGCCACAGATCCGCTTCGCCCACACCATAGTCCACCCTACCAGAGTTGCTCCACAAACACCCTACTCGATGGTTCTAGATCTCCTTACCGGACCCCGATAGCCAGCGCAGCTTCATCACCATTGACGTTTCTAACCTGATTCCCACTGTCTGGCAAGATGGCAAGCACCCGCCACGGCCTAGGTACTTCACCTTTAAACCCGTCCAGCATCACCTGCCCGATGTACTTCAAATATACTAACATGTCGCTGTTGCGTGTTATGCAGCTGGCAAAAACTACAAGGATGATGTTTCTTCTGGATCTAACAGCTTGGCCAACCAAGATCCTGGACAAGCATTGCTATGATCTTGTAAGTGCGTCTCTCTCTCTTGTATTGTTGTGTGCCTGCCATCATGCTTTGCTAGGATTTTTGACCAGTAATCCCTTTGTGCAGACAATGATTTCTACTACTGGATGCTAAATTAGATATGTAGATGTCATACATGATAATACCTCGTACCTCCATTCCTAAATATAAGTCTTTCTAGAGATTCTAGTATAGGCTACATACGGAGCAAAATGAGTGGATCTACACTCGAAAATGCATCTATATACATCTGTATGTGGTCCATACTAGAATCTCTACAAAGACATATATTTAGGAACAGAGGTAGTACATTACACAAAATCATAGGTGGCATGTAGGAATTCCAGTGCACTACATTAGGCTCCCTTAGAGTCCCTGCTAGTCCAGCACACAGAGTCATGGCTAGTTTATGCTACGCACACATCGTTAATTGGTGGTTTGAATATACGCAAGGGATATGCAATGTATTATCATGTAGAGATGTCTGAAATTAGTCGTGTCAACTTGCAGATAGGTTACACAATGAAAAAGTACAAGATGTATGTGGCAATTTCATGGAACATCGCAAAAAAAGGAGAGGCAGTGGTGAGCCTATACAGTGTGATATGGTAGGTCACTCCTCCATTGCAATCATCATGACATGTTACTTGTATGTCAGTTCTATTGTCCAAGTTTCTTAGGGACAGTTATTATGAGTTATCCTAAGAAAATAAGCAGATGTGAATATAAGCTCCAGGTAATAAGCCAACCAGTTCTTTTCATTGCCTTCCTTTTCAGCTTATATTTGGTATGATCAGTGAAAAGTCTAGATTGCATTATATTTTGTCATTTTTCTGCCCATATGAAAATTAATTTGACTTCCAAACATCACAAATTGAACCCACTATAGTAATTAATATGATAGGAAAACAGACCATCACTATTTGTTCAAAATGCAAATACAAAGATACCATCTATTTGGCACAATCTACTTTGGTCAATGTCTTCCATAGAGATCCCATTGCCTAATTTAAATGAAGAACGCATGACCCACATTTAAATGAAGAACAATTATTTATTGAAATTCGATGGTCCAAGTCGCTGGCTATTATCATATAGCAGCACCACCTGAAAGCATCATATAGCAGCAGTAGCAGCTCATAGCAACTCATCATACAGCAGCAGCAGCCGCAGCAGCAGTGTGCAATTCATCATATACCAGCAGCAGCTCATAGCAATTCATCATATAGCAGCAGTCGGAGCAGCTCATAGCAATTCATCATATAGCAGCAGCAGAAGCAGCGCATAGCAATTCATCATATAGCAGTAGCAGGAGCAGCTTATAGCAACTCATCATATAGCAGCAGCAGCAGCAGCAGCTCATAGGAATTCATCATATAGCAGCAACAGCTCATAGCAATTCATCATTTAGCAGCAGCAGGAGCAGCTCATAGCAATGCATCATATAGAAGCAGCAGAAGCAGCTCATAGCAATTCATCGTATAGTGGATCAGAATGAAAATTAGGCAAAACATCAAAGGAGATCCTCACCTTGTTGGATGAGCTCATCCTTCAACAGCACCTCAAGGCCACAACCTGGGAGGAGGGGAGGGGGAATAAGGTGCCTTCCGCCACAGTGTGGCATCAGCCGTAGTTGTGCGGCGCCCGCCAGAGTAGTGTGTTGGACGGACCACAGTGGAGAAGCTGCTGGAGACCATGAGAATGAGGGGTGGTGCCAGACGGAGGAGCAGCCGGGGAGATTTGGCCCTACCCGTCAGCCATGTAGCCTAGCTGGACAGAGCATTGTCGAGGACCAGGCCAGATGGGACCAGTGGCGATGGCTCGCTGGAGGAACCCTAGCGCTACAGGCAGGGGATCGAGGTAGAGGGAAAGGGGAGAGGAGATGCAAGCGGGCAGCGCAATTGCATTTTCAGTGTAATATAGGCAGACAACAGAGTCATTTCACTATTCCCCTTCCCTTCAATTTTTAGTGAGCTTCTACCCGAAACACCCCCCTCCAAAGGGAAATAAGTTAAGCCCAAGCCCATAACTCAAAAATGACTTCTCTACATCTTTTATGGCTTATTTCGATAATAAGCTCTGAAAAGGCGGAATAGAACTGGCCCTTAACCTGCAATTCAATTCTTCATGCAATAATGAATCACTCCTTCCTGCTATAGTGTACATTTAGGCATCATCATACATGGCATAACCTAATACATGTGCATTCCATTGTAGAATCTGGAATATGCAATGTTTATGTTAGTTCATACGTTGCACATGATGTTTAAATGCCCCTTAAATCTGGTCAGTCAAGTGATGGTCTTTAAGCCTCCTTCTTTGCTTCTTTTCTTGATACATTTGTTCAATTGCTTGTTTGCATCAACCAGACATACCATAACTGTTGCATTTGATTACTTGCTGTTCTTGACCTAACACTCTAACAAAGCTTGTCAATGATTTAAACACCAAGTGCTGCTGTAGTGGGGGCTTGTCTAACTCATAGGTGACATAAAGGTTTGGTTGTACACTAAAGTAGGCTCTCCAAGAGTGCCTGGAGATTTAGTTCGAAGGTATGCCTAGTTTTTACATAGTGCACACATAGTAAATGCTCATTTCATTGTGTGCAAGTGCAAGAGATGTGGCATGTTTCATTATGTGGTGTTGTTTTGTTATAATCTCATTCTTTTGTGTTGTTCACAGACTAGAAAGTATGCATATTTATCTTCCAAGGAGACGAGTAACTAGTTTGTGTCACCTTGCAGAGGGGGTGCAATGAAGATAAGATTGAGGATTTCCAAGTACAAGATGTTAGGAAGGAACGTTGCAATAGAAGTAGGAGCAGCGCTGAGCCTGTTCAACCAGTTAAGGTAAGTCACTGTATCCAACTCAACAGTTCAATTCCTTGTTTGTTTCAGGCATAGTTAATTTGCTCTTTTCAATTGCTTTATTTGCCCTCAGTTAATGAGATGCCCAAACAATGATGCCTGATGTTGGGTACTTGTATAACTATTAGTTGACATAATTAAAGGCCTTACCATTTAATTACTATAACAAAGTGTGCCTGAAGCTTTGAAGTCTATTAACCAACTATTACTGCATGAGGCTCACAATCTAGTTTATACTAGGATAATGATTGCATAGCTTTGCTTGCTGTAGTAGGTTTGTATGAATCCCTCTGCTGCTCATTATGCTCCCTAAGACTTTAATTGAGCTACAGAATGGCCAACTGCTTGCTTACTTATACGCAACGTGTTGTCTAAATTTGTAACTTGTCTGTGTTTTGGATTTGGCCCCAACATCATGCTCCTCTGGTGAGCTAAGAAATATTTATGTATGCAGGCTACACACACTACCATTTTTATTATTTTTGAAATATCACCTGCTTATCATTCATGACATGTAACATTATTGTTAGTCTTGTTTTGCCATGTACAAAATAGTTTGTCTTTCTCGCTTCACTGTTGTAAGTATATTTTTGCCCTAGTCATGTGTACTTACAGAAACATTTCAGGATGAAGTGATATCAACGCAAAGATCTACGAGCAGTGCGGCATGGCCGTTACCGAATGATTATGGATTGTAATTGGAATGTGCTAATGTTCTCGAGCATCAACTAGAGGTGGTCAGACAATGTGTAGATGATTCTCAACGTACAATCAACAAGTTGGGACTGGACATGCAGGTATTAGATGCAGGAGTCAGAACAATGAAACAAGACACTGAGGTAACCACGAACAAATTGGAGATTTTGCAGACTGACATTTGTTCTATCTGAATCTGGCCAATCCTATTTTCTGAAAAGATTATAGTTCAAATGGTAAGTTATGCTGATGTGTGCCCATGATGTATGAGCTTTATTTGTCCAGTGCATGTAATTTGGTGTTTGTGTACGCTTTATTATCACTGGTGCCAAACTATAATGCCCGGTGGGTATATTCGGCTACAATTTCTTTATTGTATAGTGTAGGATTATTCTACGTTTCTATGCCTTAGTCTTTTTATTGTATAGTGTATGTTTTTTAGAGGCGATAGTATAGAGTAGGATAATTCTTGAATATTCTATATCGTTGAAACGGGGGCCCACACGCCCAAACATTTCATGGACGCCATACAAATGAACAAACATGTGTAGTCAAAGCGGGCCTTAATTGTGCTGGTCAAAATAATATTAAGTGGATCCCAAATGATGTGGCCCACCGTAACAATGGCTCTTAGCAGGCTGTTAACAGGCCAAAAGCTCGATAGGGCCGAATAAATGGAAATGGCCGGCGGGCCTCTAGTAGGCCGAAATAGATGTCAATTTTGTCTCGGCCCTTTTACTTTACGGGCCAGTAAGAGGCCGAAAGTGTTATGGGGCAGAGGAGGCCCAATTTGCAAACTAGGCTTTTAACAAGCTGAAAGTCGCGCTGGGCTGAAATGATGCCATGCTGAACAGGGGCCCCTAATGGACCTAAAGTCAAAGGCCCAACTGTTGTGAGGCCGTTAACAGGCCGAGAGACAAAATTGGCTAGGAGTTGGCCCATTTACCGAATGGGCCGATTACAGGCCTAAAGTCACAGCGGGCTAGAATTAGCCCAACTGCAGAATGGGCTGAGAAAAGGCTGAAAGACGTTCCGGGCCGTTAACGGGCTGGAACTGACGGTGAGCCGCTAACAGGCCGAAAGAAGCTCGGGACGCAATTTGTCTCAAAGACATAGCAGGACGTTAACATGCTAAAATTGACGATGGGCTGGAAATTGTCAAATGTAGAATGGGCCTTTGATGGCCGGTTCTGTGTAACTTGTATGGGTCGTGCTTTGTAAATGGGCCTGACTCAAGTAGGCCGCTAATGGGCCGGCCCGCTTATTTTGACAGGCCCGGCCTTTTAACCTGAATGGGACACTATTGGTCCGGTCCACGTGTCGACATATCATAGGCGCATCTCGCCCATTGGATGAATGACACATGTGCCAACGCGAAGCTGACATGCGGTTCCGTCGGCCAATGAGAATTTTACACGTGGAAAATCGTCACTGGTCATGGCTGTTAGCGGGTTATCGGATCCAAAACCGGACCCGATAGCTTAACGGCGACCCGTTATGGTGGATGCCATGTGTTAGTCACCCTTGACGAAAGCACTTCCATGACGCGGCATTTATCGTCATGGAAGTGAACACTTCTATGATGATAATTTTGGTAATGTCATGGAACACTTCTACGACAGCACAGGTATGACTATCTTGATTCTATCATAAAATCGTCATGGATGTACATGCATGACAGAAAACATGACCTACTGTGACAAACACGTATCATCACAGAAGTGTATTTTTTTGTAGTGTACATCGTTTCGCCTCAAATTTTTTTCACGGTAAACAATCACATATATACCCTAGGTTTGATTTTCTGGCCCATTTAAGGTCTCATTGCTATATTTAAGTCATTTTTTTGCACTTACCTTGCATTTAGTGCATATAAATTCAAAACCATTCTACAACTACATCTGGGTGTTAGTTAGCAAAGAAGGTGTACGAATCATTTGTGTGTCGCCTTGCGAGTTTTCATCCATTGTCCGAGAAACGGGGAGAAGTTTCAAACATTTCGGCGTGAGGTCCGGCCACCAGTGTAGCCCCAGTTGGTATTTTTAATTACATGGAATTTAGATGGAGTCAAGACATCATCAAATTCGGTGTGTGCCCGTGGTGTGCTCTCACGACCCCGGGAAAAAAATTGGTAAAGTTTGGCACATGTTTTGATGACCGCTCCTTCCAAATCGAAGCATCTCACATTGAGGACCATCGTTTACAAAAGGAGACATGTCAATTCAAACTCCAGTGGTCGGTGACTTCATCATTTGGCCTCATAAAAATTTCCATGATACGCAATCACCATTATACCACGGGTTTGATTTTCTAACGCATTTCAGGTATGGTTTTCTATATTTAAGATTTTTTTTGAATTTAACGTGCAATTCGTGGATATAAATAAAATCACAACTGGAACTGTATGTGCTGCCCAAAGGGATGAGGATCGTCGTTCGATGAAGGAGAATCCAACGGTGCAGACGTATGATTCGTCAAATTTGGGTTTTGGCCAATCAGAAGACATGACTTAGATCGCGCGCGTGGCAGGGGGGCATCGGCCGCGTATGATTAGTGAGTGAACCGTGTGCTATTTGAAAACATTTACATTAACTAACAACATATTTTCATTTGAATGAAAACATGAGTTCATCGTTTCGCATGCAATGTTTTTCCACGGTAAGAAATCACGATTGTACCCTATGGTTCAATTTTCTGGTGCATTTTACCAGGCGGCAGGCCTGGCTAGCAATCTCAAACTTTGAATATGCAAAAAAAAGATCTCGTTTGCTATATTTGAGTCATTTTTTGCACACACATACACATATATATATATATAGGGTCGGTCTACTACGATAACACCCCTTAAGACCTTATTCTGCACATCAACCGGCTTATTCTGATAACACTCCTTCGTCCCCGACCGGAACCACATCCACCGCCCACCGTCCCACCCCCAACCCCCGGAGCGCACCCACCCCCGCACTACCCACCTTCTTCCCCGCACATCCCATGACCCAACCTCCCTGACACATCTCACCACAGTAGCCCCCAATCCCCTCCCGCACCATCCACGGGTCCACCTGGACTTCCTACGCCGCGGGCAGCAGTTCCGCCCGGTTCCACGGCGCCAGCCGCGTGCCGGAGTCGGAGTAGTGCATGAGCGCCGTCGACAGACCCGTGGGCGCAGTGGACTGCAGCATCTCCCCGTGCATTTAGCCCGTGGTGGTCGCGCGGGGACGGCGGGAGGGAGAAGCAGAGAGCAGTCACGGCAGGGGAGGGGAGGATCTGGCTGCGGGGGTCGCGCGGGACAGTGGGAGGTGCGCGAAGGAGCAGAGAGGAGTCGCGCAGCAGGGGAGGGGAGGGTCCGACTGCGGGGGTCACGGAGGAGCTGCTTGCCGGGGCACGGCAGCTCAGATCTGCCGCCGACCACCGTACGCACGGAGGGGCGGTGGTGGGTGGGTCACGGCCACCCTCTCTCAATCCACCACCATGGCTGCCGGATCTGGCCCAACAGCCACTTCTGTCTCCGGTTCCCCCCATTCTAACTCCTTTCTTCTTCCCCAAAAGCACCGGATCCAACGACGCGGGCTCTTGCGCTGCCACGAAAGCAGTGGATCCTCCCCTCGTCCTCGACCCGAGCAGCAACACGGAGGTTGCCGTGAGGAGCGCCATGTGTAAGTTGCATTTCTCCGGTGTTCTTGCGCCGCCCCGTGTGTACCTCCCTTCCCCACACCACCGGATTCATCTCCCCATGGCGACGCCCGATCCAGCCAGGCCCGAGGGAGGAGAGCAGCCGGCTCTCCTCTCCAGAGAGGCCTGGACGCCTCCCCACTCCGGCGCGAACCAGGCACCCCGGACCCCGACCCTCGCTGCCACCACCTCCCTCCACACCGCGGGTGGATCTGGGCGGCCTCTGCCGGCGCCGCGCCCCTGGCTTCTCCACCGGACTCCGCTCTTCCTTTCTCCGGACTGTACAACATGCAGTGTGGGCGACTGTGGTGTGCAGTGCAGCTCGCCCCGGCGTGCAGCTCGCCCTCCGCCCTGGCGTGCGGTGCCTTGCCCAATTTTTATTTTGAATATTTTCTTGTTGTTATTTTGTGTAGCATCAGTTCACTTTTCTCCAATTAAAAGCCGACGAGCACACAGGGGCAGCTACCGAAGCATGAGATGTGTCTCAGTGCGCGTGTCTATCAAGTTCGTTGGTGCACACAGCAACGACGACAACAACGGCTTGGTCTCATGCGACTTAGTACAACATCTTGCAATTCAAACCCCAGCCTGTCATAGTGCAGTTTGATCTAGTGCGATTTGATTTGTATGTTGGAGATTGCATGCTGTTGAGGTTAATTTTCATGAAAAATGGGTTCATGCAGCCCACTCCGACGAGTATTGTGGTTCACTTCCCTCTGTTGTGAATTACACTCGTCTCGTGCAGTTTCATGATTTTTCCAAAAAAATGTGCTATCAAGAGGTTCACTCTTTGTCTTCAAGCAGCTCATAAGTTACTATAGTACTCCTTGGCATTTTTCTAAAAATGATATGAAGTGCAATTAGTTTCCTGTGTTTCAAAATTCATTTGACTACATCAACACTTGTCTTCGGATGTGGTTCACTTTTCACAGTGGTGTTGTTCACTTGCGCACAAGTGGAACTGCGAAAATAATTAGCGATACAACAAAAAAAAGTAATGTGGTTCACTACGATATATGTCGCGGTTCACTTGCCCCCGTCTCAGCGGTCTGCTCTTGTTCATAAAATATTTTAAAAAAAAAGACAACAAAAACTCGTGTGAGAAAAAAAAACGTCCGACAAAACAAATTATGCAGCTTCCTTGCCCGTCCGACGCAGTGCGGTTTTCATTTAGAAGCAGAGCGGTCGGCCGTATGATGTTGTTCATCCTGTAAGTGCAAATAAATTGTTACGAAAGTGAAAAAAAGTAATGCGGTTCACTTCTTGATAGTGTTGTGGTTCATTTACATCCGATGTGAAGTGCACTCTACTTTCTCATTCTTGAAAAAATTACGTTTGAATAAAAAGAAACCATGTAGTTCTCTTACCCGTGTGATGCAGTGCGGTTTTTCATCCATTGCAGTGCGGTTTTCAGTCAGATGAAGTACCCACGTCGATTTGGGTGTCGCGAAAAACAGAGTGTCCGCATTTCGGTAAATTCGAAATTCCTCTTAAACCGTAAAGAATTAGAGAGAGTGTTCTACATGAAAAAGTTGTGTCTCGATGATATCTTTCCAACAGCGTACAATTTGAATCATTTCAACCAGCGGTTTGTAAAAATTTCTCGAAAAACGGTCGCTGCCTCTCGTAGTTAGCCGCACGATTTTCAAAATTAACTAAAACCCGTAAGGAATCTCAAAACCATTTCTACATACGAAAGTTGCTCCTTGTCCATAGCTTTCCAACGACGTATTACACGCCTCGTTTCGACAAACGGTTCAAAACTAGAGCGAAAACAGTACCAAAAATTGCAAAAATTTCAAAAAAACGTAATTCTGGGATTTAGTAAATTTGAAACTGCTCTTAAACCGTAACGAATTAGAAAACATAATAGATATGAAAAAGATGCGCCTTGACGATATCTTTCCAACGGCATATCATTTGCTTTATTCCGATGAGCAGTTTAGAAAAAATCACGAAAATACGCTCGCTGCCACTCGTCATCCGCCGCACCGTTTTTGAAACTGCTCTTAAACCGCGAGGAATCTCGAAAAGTGTTCAACATAGAGAAGTTGCACCTAATCCATAGCTTTTCAACTGTATATTATACGCCTCGTTCCGATAAACAATCAGAAAATTAGAGCGAAAACAGTACCGAAAAAACACTGCGTGCAGTTTTTTTCGACGTGAAGTTCACTAGTCTATATTGCAGTGCTCGTCGTCAAGAAGATGCAGTGCACTTGCGTTCAGCGTGCAGTGCGGAAGTGGTGTGCAGAATAGTTATTCTTCTAATATTAGCAGAATAGACCGTATATAAACAATATTCTGATCACGGGATGAGAATAATATTCTGATCACAACCTGACCTGCCCCGCTAGTAGTACGTTGAACTTTCCTGTGAACTAGGTTGAACTTCCGCCAACATTTCCCAAATGGAGCTTGACATATATTGTTGGAAAGCTATGGACACTAGTATCATGACCCAACCTAAATTTTTGGCAAAACGTAAGCGGTTTAAGAGCAGTTTTGAAAACCGTTTTTTCTTCACACAAAAAACGTGAATCATATTTTCGATCATATTTCTAAACCGTTTATCGGAATGAGGCATATAATATGGCGTTGAAAAGCTGCTGCAAAACCGCTACTTCCACATGTTGAAAGTTTTCTCTAATTCTTTATGGTTAAAGAGTAATTTGAAAAAACGTAAAATTTCGCAAACCGAATAGCCGAGTTCGTATTTTTAACGTCATTTCTAAATGGCTAATCCAATTGAGGCATATGATATGGCGTTGGAAATTTTATGAAAATGCGCTACTCTTTCATTTTGAAAGTTTTTTCTAATTTTGGACGGTTTAAAAGTAATTTACAAAACAGTACAAGTCCTATCGAGTTTGTATTTTCGAGATAATTTTTTAACCGTGCGTCCGAATGCAGCAAATGATATGGCGTTGGAAAGCTTGAACAAATGCGAAACTTTTTGGTATGTATTATTTCTCCCATTTCTTTACGGTTTTAAGTCAGTTTTGAAAATGACGAAAAACGTATTTTCGCCGTATTTTCTACAAACTTTATCGGAATGGCGCAAATAATATACCGCTGATAAGCTACGGAAAATGCAAAAGTTTTTCATGTTGATAGTTTTCTCTGATTCCTAGCCGTTTTCAAGTAATTTTAAAAATGGCGAGATCATTCGTTCTGCCTTTATCGCGAAACAGATTCGCCAAAAATGCATCGCGTGAAGTACCTGAACTTCTCGGTATGAAACCTTGAACTTCACTCTGTTTTTCACGTGGTTTTTTTTCTCGTATATCTCTATCCACTGCTCCTAGCTCTACATCCACTCACCGGAATTGAGCAAGTGATATACTGATGGAAAGATGTTGTAAACACGCAACTTTCCCGTGTTGATCATTTTTTCATACTCGCAACAATTTTAAAAAATTTCATTTGAAATTGATTCAGCGTAGTAGTTGAACTTCATGCTATTTTCACGTTGAACTTCTATGATGTATTTTTGTTTGTACACGCGCCTGAACTTCCCTCTGTACGAACCCGACCTTCGGGCTATCTTTGCAACCGTGGCTTCCCCCGCGAATTATTCTGGTTAGTAGTGTTCTATATGATGTTAGTGTAATATAGAAAGAATTTTTAGCAACTAAATACCGGTTTTAAATAGAAATCTTGCTCGCTGGCGGATTTTGCTCATGGGTCGTGATGAAATTGCGTTTTTTGCTATTTTACTGCCTGATTTGTTCGACCTGAACTTCCCTCTGAACTAGGTTGAACTTCCGCCAACATTGAATAAACGGGGCTTGCGATATACCGTTGGAAAGCTATGGACACCAATATCATGACCCAACTTAATTTTTTGTCAAAATGTAAGCGGTTTAAGAGCAGTTTTGAAAACCATTTTTCTTCACAGAAAAACGTGAATCGTATTTTCGATACCATTTCTAAACCGTTTATCAGAATGAGGCAAATAATATGGCCTTGGAAAGCTGCTGCAAAACAGCTCCTTCCACATGTTGAAAGTTTTCTCTAATTCACTATGGTTAAAGAGTAATTTGGATAAACGTAAAATTTCGCAAACCGAACAGCCGAGTTCGTATTTTCGATGCCATTTCTAAATGGTTAACCGAACTGATGCAAGTAATATGGCGTTGGAAAGCTTATGAAAATGCGCTACTTTTTCATGTTGAAGGTTTTTCCTAATATTGAATGGTTTAAGAGTAATTTCGAAAACAGTACAAGTTCCACCGACTTCGTATTTTCGATCTAATGTTTTAGCCGTACGTCCGAATGCAGAAAATGATACGGCGTTGGAAAGCTTGAGTGAATGTGAAACTTTTTGGTATGTATTATTTCTCCCAATTCCTTACGGTTTTATGTCAGTTTTTAAAATGGCTAAAAACGTATTTTTGCCATAATTTCTACAAACTTTGTCGGATTGGAACGAATAATATACCCTTGAAAAGCTACGAAAAATGCAAAACTTCTTCATGTTGATGGTTTTCTCGGATTTCTAGCCGTTTTCAAGAAATTTCAAAAACGGCAAGATAATTTGTTCTGCCTCTATCGCGAAACAGATTCCTCGAAAATGCATCCAGTGAAGTACTTGAACTTCTGTGGCAGTTCTGCTTGAACTTCACTCTATTTTTCACATGCTTTTTTTTCTCGTAGCTGTTCATTCACTCACCAGAACACTCACCGGAATTGAGCAAGTGATATACCGGTGGAAAGCTGCTGTGAACATGCAACTTTCCCGTGTTGATCATTTTTTCATACCCACGACGATTTTAAAAGTTTTTTATCTGAAATTCATTTAGTGTAGTAGTTGAACTTCCTGATGATTTCAGTTGAACTTCTGTGACGTATCTTCATTTGTAATTTTCTCATCCATTTGTTACTGTTACACAAATGATATTTTTTCTTTTGTACAAATCTCTCTCACAATAAATTTTTTAACTTTCTCCAACGAAGGACTTGAACTTACAACAACAAATCTTTTAGCCTTTGCTTTTTTATTCTTCTTTTAATACAAAATGCACACCGTGTAGTACATGAACTTCTGGCAGTTATGAACCTGAACTTCCCTCAGTTACATGAAAATATTTGAGTTTTTTTATGAATTTTTAATCTGATTTTCTTAATCCTTTTTTATGAATTTTGAAGCGCTCTATTTTTAAAAGTTGAACTTCTTGTTATTTTATTTTTGAACTTCTTGTTTCCATTCGTTAATAACGAGGGAAATCTGAGTTTTCTATAATCATCGAACTTCTCCATCTTTTTAATATGGACTTCATGGGTTTTTTTAATATTTTTTATGAAATTTAGAAGCACTCTATTTTTAAAATTTGAACATCTTGTTATTTAATATTTGAACTTCTTTTTTCTATTCTTTAATAATGAGGAAAATCTGAGTTTTCTATAATCATCGAACTTCTCCATCTTTTTAAATTGGACTTCCTAGTTTTATTTCTTTTAATAATAGAAAAAATCTAAATTTTATATGGACATCGAGCCATTGTGTTTTTAAATTTTAACTTCTAGGTTTATTTTAAGAGATAAAATCTTTGTTATAAAATTGTTTGAGATGCTTTTTCTAATGACCTTCTTTGGGTTTGTAACAAGCATTTGAACCAGTTGCGCCGCACCAATGACATTAAAACTCAGATTTTACTGACGATTTTAAAAGTTTTTCTTCTAAAATTCATTCAATATAGTAGTTGAACTTCCTGTTGTTTTCAGGTTGAACTTCTATGACATATTTTCTTTTGTAATTTTCTCATCCATTCGTGAGTGTTATACAAATGAAAATCCTTTTGTACAAACCTTTCTCACAATAATTTTTGAACTTTCTCTGACCGAGGACTTCAACTTATAACAACAAAAAATTTGGACCTTGCCTTTTAATTCATTTTTCTCATATTAAACACACACCATGTAGTACATGAACTTTTTCCATTTCTACAATTTGATTTTTTGTTTTTCTTTTTGAAACCAAACTTCTCCCAAATAATAACTGAACTTCTTTGTGGATTGAGAAACTTATTTTCAAACGCAAAAATACAATTTCTTTTTTGTGTTTTTGACCATGGAAATACAAGGTGAACCTCTCTCGCAAGAATTTTTGAACTTCCCCGGCAAAGCACCTGAACTTCTTTCAACAAACCTTTTAAGATATTATGTTTTGATACATTTATTCTCAGCTAAAATGCATTCCTTCCAGTACTTGAACTTCTCGTTGTTTTCACTATGAACTTCTGTCATATTATTGTGTATACGTCGAATTACATGCAATTGAAGGTTTAACGTTATTTTTTGTCATTTTAAAACATGTAGTTGGAGGTCGGACGTCCCACAATATAAATTCTGAACCATGCACGGACGTGCACGTGAACTTCTTGGCACAAATCTGAGTTTTTTATATACTTCGAACATCTCTGTTATTTTAATTTCAACTTCTTAGTCATATTTTTAGAAAGGAAATTTGTTTATAAATAAGCATCAAACTTTTAAAAAAAATTGAACTTCATAGTTTTATTTTTCTAAGAAATGGTAATAATTTAAGTTTCCCATATACATCGAACTATCCTCTTTTTAAATTTGAACTTCGTCATTTCTATTCTTTAGTAACAAGGAAAATATGACTTTTTTCTAATAATTATGGAACTTCTTTATTTTTGTAATTTGGACTTCTTGGTTTATTTCTTTCAGTGACGGCAAAATCCTAGTTTTGTAATAAATATTGAACAGGTCCATTATTTAAATTTGAACTTCTAGATTTTTATAGAAATGGTGCTAATCCCATTTTTTACGATTTTTTGAACTGCTCTATGTTTAAAATTCGAACTTCTTAATTTTTTATTAGAAGCTGTGAAATATTCGTTTCAAAGTGCTCTCTTATTTTTGTCTGAACTTCTTATGTTCTTATTTTTGTCTGAACTTCTTATGTTCTTCCCATCAATAGATTTGGATTTTCCATTTTTTTATACATCGAGCTATTGCGTTACTTTAATTTGAACTTCTTGTTTCCATTCTTAAATAACGAAGAAAATCATAGTTTCTATAATCATCGAACTTCTCAATATTTTTAATTTGGACTTCTTGGTTTTATTTCTTGGTAGCAGAAAAAATTCTAGTCTTGCAATAAACATCGGACCACTTTAATAACGACACATTTTGGAGGATTTTTGTAAAGAGTAAAATCAGAGTTTTTATAACATCATACCACTCCATTTTTAAAATTTGGACTTCTTGGTTTTAGAGAATATGTAAAGTTTGAACTACTCATTTTATTTAATTTGAACTTCTGAGTTTTCTTGTTTGTTATGAATGGGCAAAATAAAAACTAAACATTTTTTTCACACACATCTAATCGGTTTTTGTATTTGATATTTATTTATTTTTACATGAGGCCATCTGAAATTTATTCATGTACAAACTTTATTTTTGCATTTCATATTTTGACCTTTTTGCAACTATCGTATATGACATTCTATGGGCATTTCTAACGCACTTGTGGATGTGCACTTTTCAAGAACTATTCATTTTCGGACTCTCACGCATGATGAAATAGAACTACAATGATGTGGGTGTTTTATTTAATTTTAGTGCTTTGAACTATCCTTTTTTAGCTAAAATAAGAAACAACAATTTAACGTGGCTCACAATTACTTTTTTTACTTTGTATATCTTGCATGCATTTCTAGAACAAAAATCATAGTTGCTTTAACTTTTAGTAATATAACAAAATTTCTTGGCCTTAGGAAAATAGATAAAATATAGAAAAATACATGGTTGTACGAGCACAAAAATAGATCAATTTCTTTGTATTCTCTTTTATATGACATCTCGTTCACATATGAGAAAGTCGTGCGTCTAGCTTAGATTTGTTGCCGTTTCTTCTATGGAATTTCAATAAACAAATGGTGGACGTCAAAGTGTTCACACATCAAACACATAGTTTGAACTCTCTCAGAATCAATATATGGACTTCCATAGTTTCTTTTCTTTGAAAAAGCATCAGGCATAGTTGAATTGCAACTTAATTTTTATATTTTACATTTGTAGTTTGCAGAAAAAATTGCATTTGTTCTAACAACTTAAAAAAGGACACCTTGTTGGAAAAACTAGTGGTCTCAATTCTTAATTGAAAATGTGGTGCTTTCTCCCCCACACATTGCAATCTTATCCTCTCATCACTATTGCTATGCACTCTCTCTCTCTGACTTTACTTTCCTCTTCACTATAGTATGAAATCCATAGCAGAAAACAGGAGCAGTTTGATGCGAATAAAAAGTGTCCAACGAAATTTCTTGCTGTTGCTCGATCCCCTATAGATGAAGCATAAGGAGCAGCCTGCTAGTGGGGAAGGCCATTCGCTGGCCTCAAGCAGAAGCCCAAATTGACAGCAATAAAACCAGCAGCAGCTCGGTGACATAGCCTCACGCACGGGGGAAGGTGCCAGGGAAACACAACACACACACAGCTGCGGCGAGAGCTGCCAGGAAACCGCGGAGCGCCATGTGCGACAGCAACGAGAGACGCCGGGGAAGGTCGAGAACATGCATTGTGGAAGGTCGGTGAGAGATGCCAGAGCAGCTCACAGGTGTCTTACTCTGGATGTACCTAGCAACACTCAGAATTCAGTTTTAATGCATTCTAGACGCCGGCCACCGTGATGTCGCTGCCATTTTTTGTTCAAGCGGCCATGAGAAATTTACTCCACCTTCCATGTACCCTCTACAACCACGTGATGTTGAACAACAGCAACATCAGCGACATCAGATGGAGGAAGTAACCAGTAGACATGTAGTAGCACAGGTCAAAAAACTGAAGCAATTGCACATGGATATCAAGCAACGGTACCAAAGGGGTCTGAAGCAGCAGCGGACAATGGGTCGGCGAGAACACAAGCGCTGGCTAGCAGCCGCACTGGAGTAAGAAGGTCACAGCCTGCGGGGGAGGAAGTCCGTCATGCACAGGAGGAAGATGATGCATACGAGGATGGCAGGGGTCGACGGCGTGCGGGAGGCGGACGGCTGCACGCAGAGCATCTAGAGGAGATGGCTCGATCGCCGCCATTTCGGTTGCTGGCTGAGGAGAAAAATAGAGATGGGGGCGCTAGGTGATTTAGTTGAACGGCGCCGGTTGGTGTAGTTGAACGGCGGAAGGAAGGAGGAGGAAGATGCAGTGGGTCGAGCTTGCACATGTGGCTGTAGGCGGGACGAAGATGCTCAAGGGAGGATGGGGATGGGGTTGTGGAGGAGGAGGGCACGCCGGAGTAGTGGGCAGTCCGCGTAGGAGGGGAGGGAAGGCCGCGCCGGACGGGCTGGAAGGTCGTGCCGGAGCAGAGGTTGGAGTGGAGGGGCGGCGGTGATAGCTTCCGCCGCGCGCAATGGCTGGGGCCCGGCGGTGGCGCCGCGGGAGGCGGTGCGGTTGCTGTGGAGCCTCGCCGAGGGAAGTCAGGAAGAGGGCGAGAGACATAGCCATGGGTTGCTGGAGCGGGGTGGATGGCTCACCAGCAGCCAGGGAGTGGAGCAGCGAGACGCAGGTGCGGTGCCCGGTGAGTCGCACCCGTCGGGGTAGGAGGGAAGCGCCTGGGGAGGTGGCGCTCCGGTGGCGGGGGAGGTGGCGCTTAGGCGGTGGTGGAGGAGGCGGGGTGCGGCGGCGGCGACAGCGTGGTCGGGGGTCCGGTCATGGCACAGCGGCGGGGGGGGATGCGGTGACGGCGTGAGATCTGGGGAGGTCATGGTCGGGGTGGGAGGGATCCTGGTGGGTGGGCAGTTCGTGGGTGGTTTTTTTTTCTTTTTCAGCTATCGGTTCGGCAAGTTCGGGAACACCTCGTCGCGCCCTTATATAGGGCCCCGTGATCCAAATAGTTATTCTGATCCCAGGATCAGAATAGTGTCACGCCATATATATATATATATATATATATATAGAGAGAGAGAGAGAGAGTCCAGAAAATAACAAAAATCTTTGTGTCAATGTGGCGTGCTCTCACAGTCGCATGGGAAAATTTGGTAAAGTTTGGCACTAGTTTTGATGCTCGCACCTTACATACTGGAGCATCTCACAAAAAGGATCATAGTTTCCAAAAGTAGAAGCGGCACTTCAGACTCTAAATCGTCAGTTACTACATCGTTTCGCCTCGAAAAAAACATGGTAAAGAATCACGAATATATCCTTGGTTTGATTTTCCGGCCCATTTCAGGTCTCGTCTACTATGTTTAAGTCATTCTTTGCATTTACCTTGTATTTAGTTCATATAAAGTCAAAAATCCTACTACAACTACATGTGGGTGTTTTAGTTAGGCTATAATTAGGCTACTCATAGTGGAGAGTATCATATACTAGTATCATGCATATATATGATACTAGTGTATGTTTCTACCTTTAATTATAGTGCATAGTATAATAGACTGGTATCATAGATGATCATATTTATTGCCATGCATGACACAAATTAGCATCGCATTTAACATGATACGGTATCTATCTATATGTTAAGCAAACCCTCTCTATCTTTAATTCTTTGCCACATCAAACTTGCTATTTCCGAGTGCATGATACCGGCTATGATACCACCACTATGGCCAGCCTTATAGTGGGGAGTATCATATACTAGTATCATGCATATGATACTAGTGTATGATACTATGTACGTACCTTCATAGTGCATAGTATCATAGAGTAGTATCATAGATGACCATATTTATGGCCATGCATGACACAAAGTTGTATAGCATTTATTATGTTACGGTATCTACCTATGTTACTCTAACCCACTCTCCCTTCTTTAATTCTTTGTCACATCATTATATTTGCTATTCCCAAGTGCATGCTACCGGCTATGATACCCCCACTATGGCCACCCTTATCAAAGAAGGTGTACAAATCGTTTGTGCATCACTTTGCGAGTTTTCATCTGTTTGTCCGAGAAGCGGGGAGAAGTTTCAAACATTTCGGCCGCGAGGTGCGGCCACTAGCGTAGGCCTAGTTGGTATTTTAATTACAGGAAATTCAGATGGAGTCCGAACATCATCAAAATCGATGTGTGCCCGTGGTGAGCTCTCACGACCCCATGGAAAAAATTTGGTAAAGTTTGGCACAAGTTTTGATGATCGCTCCTTCCAAACCGGAGCATCTCACATAAAGGATCATGGTTTGCAAAAGGAGACATGTCAATTCAAACTCCAGTGGCCGGTGACTTCATCGTTGGGCCTCATAAAATATTTCACGATATGAAATCACCATTATACCACGAGTTTGATTTTCTGGCGCATTTCAGGTATCGTTAGCTACATTTAAGACATTTTTTGAGTTTAGTGTGCATATTTTGCATAAAATTAAAATTTACAACCGTAACTGCATGTGCTATTGAAAGGGATGAGGATCGTTGTTCGATCTGGGAGCATCCAATGGTGCGGACATTCGATCCGTGGGGTTTGGGTTCTGGCTAATCAGAAAGCATGACTCAGATCGCACGCGGGGTTTGGTCCGCACAGGGCTTTCATGAATGAACCGCGTGCTATTCGCAAACTAGATTGCATATTTTTGTTCACACATACTGTAGTGAGATCAATTGAGTGTGCTACCTCTATGATATAATAATAATAATAATAATAATAATAATAATAATAATAATAATAATAATAATAATAATAATAATAATAATAATAATAATAATAATAATAATAATAGTAGTAGTAAACAGCTCATATTCATTGCTTGAGCTGACAGCATATCAAGGTCAACATATTAACGGTTCTTACAGCAACAGAAAATCGGGCATAGCTCACAAATTCAGTACACACGATAGTTCTAAATTGAATGAATTAAGTTGCAGTGTAGGCATAAAGACTAGTCTTACGGCTTAATTCCCATGTACATGGGGGAACTGGGATCATTACGATGACCGTGAATGAACTTGGGTTTTCTGATGATTTTATGCTTCTCTATTACATGGGTGCATGATCCCTTGGTGTAACACCCCAAATATTTAACCATGTTTTAATTATTAAAATTCTGCCAGGAGTTTAAAATTTTTGCTCTCTGGATTTTCTGTTGATTTCAGAACCCCTTTTCTTTAATATTGAGGAGTTTTACCCCAAGTGAAAACTTTCCAAAAATATTATTGGACTTGTATACTCACTCAATAAAACAATTCTTAATTAGTGGTTTTATTTGCATAATTGTTTCTCTTGAGCTTTATTCTTTCAAAGTGATTTTCAGAGCCTCTTTTGCACTGCAACATTTGATAAATGCATCTAAAATCTTCACCAAAATTTGGGGATGACATATGATGTCCCTAAATCACTTTTATGCAAAAACATCTTCTGTTCATTGGACATTTTGAGCTCTACACCAAGTTTTCAAATCTGGTCCAGTGGGCAATTTTGCACTACAACCTATTTAAATATTTCTTTAAAACTTCCACCAAAATTAAGGGAGGTCGGTAGGAGTATATTACCCATATTTATGCAAAAACCCAGTTATGTCCTTTGAAAATTTTGAGTGAATCAACCTCATTTTCATTCTGGTCCAACTTGAGGATTTGTACTACAACCATATTTTTGCTTGCTCTTTTACCCATGACTCTTTTTCCTATTTGTAGTCCTTCCTACAAAACCCTTAAGTCCAGGAGCATGAACCCATTGGAATATTTTTGGTCCATGAAATGATAGCCTTTAGTTTCTGCCCAAAATTGGTTTTCTCAAATATTTGCACTAACAAGTTTCTACATTTGGCAAACTAACCTGACCACCACCACCTACACCTAAGGAGACACAGATCTGGAGATTTTGGCCACTCCAAGAACTGCCTAGATGCCTTTAGCATTTTGCCGAACACCTTGTATGCATGGCCAGTTTTGGCATGGTTTTTAGTTAACATTGCAAGCTTGGTCTCCTCGCCTAACCCCCTTGTCCACTAACTTTCTTGCAAACCCTAGCCTAGTCCAGTTAATTGCCAGCCTCACTCGAGCACTCTAGACCACCCTGGCATTCTGTCAAGCATGTCGTGTGCGTGCTCTGGGCGCGCCCAGAGCGCACGTTTTGCACTCACGCGCGCAACCGAGTTGCCGCGTTCGCCACCCCGCGCCCCTGGCCTTTGCTCGCCTGCAGAGCCGCGCCCCACCCTCGACCACTCGCCAGAACGCGCCAAGCTGCCCTGATGCGCTACAGCGCCGCCGTCAGAGCCCCTTGGCAGCACGCCGGCGTCCGCAGTGCGCCTCTGCCACGGTCGGCGCCACCCGAGCCACAGCCGCGCGCCAGATGCCCCCTGGAGCAGTCCAAGCTTATCCTCACGCTCGTCTGCAAGCGCTCGTTGGCGCCACGACGCCCTGCCGCAACAGAAGTGGTCGGCCGGCGATCTTATCCCCAGCAGCGGCGGAACCGACCTAGCTACCCTATAAATGGTGACCCCGAGCTCCTCCTAGACCCCAGGCAGCCTCAAGCCATCCCCCTAGCGCTCCCCTAGCCCGCAATCGACCAGGGGAGGCCGTCTTCCCCGTCTGCAGCCAGCTCGGCCACCGCCGCCTTCCGGACCCGTTCATCACAACCAGGCCCTCCCCCATCCATCCAACACCACCACCCGACTCCCCTTCGACTTGCGGAGCCGCCCAAACCCCCTGCTGCTACGGAGAGCCACCGTAGCCCCAAACCCCAATTCACCCGTAGCCACTGGCTGCCGTGAAGCTCGCCACCGGTGACTCCCTTCGTCCCCGCCACCCTCTCGACCACCGGGAGAACCGTCCTGGACCCGCGGATCCATCCCCGCCCTCAGCTCCCCGCGAGGAACCGCCGTTCGCCGGCAAGCATCGCCAGAGTCCCGCCTCCGCCCGGGCAGAGGAAGAGGAGGGAGAGAAGACTAGTCAAACCTGACTAGTGGGCCCGCTGGACCCACTGTCAGTGACCCACGCGCAGTCCACGCTGGATAAGTGGAGACGTAAACTGGGAATACGCCTTCGACGTGGTCAGTTTTCGAAACGTTTTTCCTTTTTTCTGTTTTATTTTAAAAACAGATTTTGACCAAAACTTTGACTAGCTATAACTTTTTAAATATAAGTCCAAATGAATTGATTCTTTTTCCTACCTCTCTCAAATATTGTCTTGTTTATTTTCAGATTTAGTCGAAAAATTTTCAGAAAACTTTTTGGTACAGTTTTTGAAACTATATATTGATTCAAAAATATTTTAAATAGGATTTTTGGAGAGAGGAGAAAGCTTTCAAAGGTTTTGGGGTGCACCCTGCCTCCCCACAACTTGAAGGCAAGCATTCTGAACTGTGGCACAATGTTTTTGTGTGTCATTTGAACACGGTTACAATACCACCTCGACACGGAGTATACATTATTTTATGTGATGATATGTTCAAACTCATGAGTGCATATTGATAATTTCATGCTATTGGAGTTTGATATGTTTGGGATAGTAGTCACCATCATATGCCTTTCATGCCTACCGGGAGGAAGTCGGGAGAGCCTCTGTCTTGGGTAGACACAAGCTTGTCTCCGGTCTTTGTTGAGACGGTTGTGTCCGGTACGGCAAAGCAAGGCATGACGAGTGGTGACTTTGTCCGAAACATATTTGTTATGCTAACCATGAAGGGAATACTTAAACCTCCTGAGTCGACCATAGATCGAGTCTTGTTCCGGTAACCCCCACACTTGTTTTGTACTATTACTTGTCCCTGCCATAGGTAGGGTACAGTTTAGTAGGTTGTCAACCCCTTTCTAGCACACACCGTACAGAGGGGCCGGGATGAGGGTTCCATGGCCATGGATTAAAGCCAGTCATCCGGTCAGGGGGCATGGGTGTTTCGATTGTAGCCGAGGGGGTAGCTCCCCCAGTTTGCGCGCGGTATAAATTTTGTGATCCCATGCTAATCGAGGTTGTAGCCTCCCCACTTAGAGTTTTGCTTAACGAGTGTCATGGGTGATTCCAGACACCGATGAGTCAAGCTGGTGTGTGCGGTTGGGTGTATTTTCAACTAAAAGACCGTAAGCGAAATTAGTCCGGATGGACTAACGGAATCCATTACTCGTTGGTAAAGAGTACACCCATGGTTAAGGACTACAGTTTGGGTTGGGTCAAGTGTCGGTCTTCGGAGGAAAAACAACTAAGTCAGAACATTGATTTTGACCGATGACATATGAAGATTATAATTATTATTATTGTGGACTAACTATATTCATTACTTGATTTATTGAGTATCCCTGGGACGGTTCTACCTCCTGGATATTCACTGTGATTATTCTGTTATAAGCCCTTTATGTGGTGTCGCATAGACGGCCGACTGTGGCATGTTTATTATTTAATTACCATATAAGCCCTTTTTGTGGTGTCGCATAGACGCCCGACTATGGCATGTTTGTTATTTAATTACCATATAAGCCCTTTATGTGGTGTCGCATAGACGCCCGACTGTGGCATGTTTGTTATTTAATTACCATATAAGCCCTTTATGAGGTGTCACACAGACGCCCGACTGTGGCATGCTTGTTATTTATTTACCATATAAGCCCTTTATGTGGTGTCGCTGAGACGCCCGACTGTGGCATGCTTGTTATGTATTCACTTTATAAGCCCTTTATGTGGCATCGCATAGACGCCCGACTGCGGCACATTTGTTACTTATTTCACTTATGAGCCCTTTCTGCGGTGTCGCTCAGACGCCCGACCGAGGCATTCTATTTCTACTCTCTAATTGCATTATTCATGTGCTACGTGAATAACTTGTTTGCGTGCATCTTGGATTTTATTTCTGTGACTGACGTGGTGAACATAGAATATTTCAGAGCATGTTTATTGTTTGTTACATTATACCTTTTTTCATAATGTTTGTGAGTACATTCAAAGTACTCACTGGCTTGTCCCTGGCTATTGTCTTGGCCAGATTTCTTGCTTGGAGAGGAGCGTTGCGACAGCCCCGGAACCTAATCAATGGTGATAGCAGCCTCGCAAAGATAGGAGTTATCTAGGTCAGCTGTTCCTGTGGGAAATGGAGTTCCACAGACGCTGATGACCACAAACCGCTTCCGCCATCAACCACTAGAAAGCTTGTGTTGTACCCATAGGCCAGCATGGTCTTGTACTACATATCTTGTATTTTGCTTGGAATTTCTTTATCAAGTTGGTGCCTCATCAGCTAACAGTAATCCTGGGGCTGGTGAGCACAAGGGCCATTTTCTGGGAAATCAATATCCCAAAATCCGGTCCCGACAGACTTGGTATCAGAGCCAGGCTGACCATTGGCTAATACTATCTTAGCCAGGTCAAAAAACCTAGGTTAACCAAACCACCAGACCATAACCTAACCTCGGCCAAGCTTCTCGCGTAAGATAGCCCCACAGTGACCCGACGCCTTTTGCCAGTCGGTGCCTAACCTATCAGCCTAGCCTGTCAATCACGCGCTAGTGACCGACACCTAAATTGTCTCATTCGCAAGCATGCGAAGGAAGACTCCGCCCTCTTTTTCTATAAAAAGGACGCGCTAACCTCAACATAGCATAGCACAGCCCCTTCCCCAAACCAAGCCATAATGCCTGGCCCCGTCGTGCACAATGAGACCACGGCAAACAACCTTAGAGGTTTTGTGATCGTGCTAGCAAACCTCACCCGCCGTGCCTTTGCATTAGAGGAGCCCCCAGAATATTTTGTGTACCAAGGACCATTGAGCAGTGAGAGCCATCAATTCTGGGCCACTGTACACATCTATGGTAGGGGTCTATCGCCAGAACGCCCCTACAGGTTCACCGGAAGGACAACTTCTTTTGAGCCACAAGCCATCCAACTAGCTGCTCGAGAGGCTATAGTTCAACTCCGGCACTTGTCGCCCAGAGTTAACTGTCGCTCGATCTACTACTACCCCAGCCGTGACGGGTATGGTAGGCCACCCCAGGTTGTCAACGGAGATCACGAGACGGATCCTGCATTATTGCATCTAGTGCGCTATGTAGGTGCACTAGAGGAACTGTTCGATCAAATCACCCTTGATCTAATCGCAGCTCGTGGAGAGCTGGTCCGCCGAGCCCCGGCGAGAGGAGAAGATGAGCCCGACGCCGACAACCCAGTCGTGCTGTTCGGACACCCGATCGAGTCCTTGAGGACTGCCCCAGCCATCGACCACAATACTTTGGTGTCCCCAGAAGTGCTTCGTCGCCTTTTGGGAACACGCTCCAGCGGGATTATGGCCAACAATCCCCAGGATGGTCATCATCGCTACCCCAACCCGGCAGCCCCTCAACCCCTCCAGCTAATCCCGACGACGAAACTCGTGGAGAAGCCTCGACGTCCACAAGGCAAGCTCGTTTAGATATAAACGAGGTAGACTAAGTCACTCGAGTAGTGCCAAGTCTCAGTATGCCCACGCCCTGTAATTATGTAATCTTGCATCGACTTGGATAATCGCAGCCTGCTTGTGTGCCTCTGTTTTAAATAGTAGCCTTGCATTAAATATGTGAGCATGCGGTTGCATTTTTTCGGGCACGGCTACCAAAAACCACACTGACGACTCCCACAGTAATATGTCACTTTTATGAGATATGTGTAGCTGTAGCATTGACCCCGACCCCATGGAGCAGATGCGATAGACTAGTTACCCTTCACCATGGTAAATAACCTAGCCCCAATGCTATATAAAAGGCCACCCCGTGATCTTACCAGGTACCCCTCACCTTGAGCACCACTTGCACAAGCATTTCCATTGCCATGCCGAGCCCTAGTATTTATCTGAGGACTCCAGATGCAACCCCAGGTAGCTTCGTTAAAATTTTGTGGGACTTTACCTGCAGTACCATGAGTGCTATCCATCCACCCCAGTACGAGTTGCTCAAATCGAGGATCACCCCATCCACCTCGAAGTATTGGGCAGTGGTGCACGTCCCTCCCGCAAACCCAAACCAAGACCACACGGAAGCTTCCTTCGTGGGGAAATCTATGCCGACTCCGCATATGGCCATAGAAGCTGCTGTGTACGAGGCGCTTACCCGCCTTCGATTCGTGGTACCCTATGACAGCGAACGTGGGTATTATTATTTCTCGAGTCGTGCAGCACCCGGAGAAGTAATATCTTTTCCCGATGGGCGAATCGAGAGAGACCCAGTACTGGCTAATCTTGCCTAGTATGTCATCGCTCAAGAGCGTTTCCCAGCGAGTAATGGGATATCTCCAGAGCCTCGCTGATTTGAATCCTCAGATCGCCATCGGCGGACCACTGAGGCCCAACCAGGAGAGGCACATTCATCGACTGGTCAATCCACTCCCCCCGATAGAAGAAGAGTGTGCCCCGATTCCAGAGACTTTTTCTCAGGACCCCGTCCAATTACCATTATCGTTGTAGATGTCATTACTGTGTTTATTGTCCCTTCAGTTATTTTCGTGTTGCAACTTGTGTGTGGTATGCTAAATTTGTGCGATGAATAAAATCGTTAGTTTCAGTCCATGTGAATGATTTTACTTCGGTAAAATTTTATTAACTGTTTTCACTCTCAGTAAATCCTGAAGTGAGTTTTTCTCGAAGTTGTTGCAGCATGCATTTCTTCATGACATAGATTTTTATTTCCCGCAGCACCATAACAGCAGACTCACGACCCCAACCACGCGACCAAGTGCAAATTCACGTGCACATTTTTTGTGCCAAGCTAATCACCTCCCTAACACCCCCACAGTCTCAGAGGGAGAGATTTGTGAGTAATTACTCGGGTACAAATTACCTCCGGCACCCTGACAGCAGTTAGCACCTGACACCGCACCTAATCCTCGTGATCACCGCCACCGCGGAAAGCTAACACTCGAGCGGCCGCATCACGATGATCATCGAGGATCATCACACACAGGAGCATGGAGAACCCCAGCAATGCCGCCAACCCCCCGCACATCAGGATCACGTACCAGTCCGGCATCACCTCCGCCATTAGAACCTCGTCTCGAGCTCCTGCGGACAGAAATTAAGGAGAAGGGAGGAGAAGGAGAGCGAGGTCAGGAGGAGGAAGAAGAAGGAGCACCGCGGTCGTTTTATAGCTCGAGATCGGTGTACGGTGGGCGAAGTCCACCAGCGCCGCTCGTCGCTCGATCGCCGGTGTTCGGAGGCGAATCCGCGAGCAGTGCTGACAGCGCACTGGCCCGCGAGGTGAGTGCACGCTGCGCTGGCAGCTAGCACGCCGCGCACTACCGCAGTACGGCCTAGATGCCCTACGATCTAGACGTCGTCGGTGGAGAAAGCGCGGGAAAGCGCGCGGGAGAGAGGAAGAAGAGAGAACCAGAGGAAGAGGAAGAGACTGACAGTGGGCCCCGGGTCCACCTGTCAGCCATAGGGAGCCCTGTGCTCTCGGGTATGACCAGCGTATTTTTTTAGTAATTTACAAGTTTATTCTAAATTTACTGTAACCAATAGTAGAAGCTGAACGTAAATATTTTTCTACGCAACGCCAGTGTGCCACACTGTGGTTTTACACCACTTATTGCCCACTCACTGTAGCTACGTTTTAATTACAGGAGTAGGATAGTTGTTTTTGTGATAGTAGGAGTAATTTTTTTCAAAACAACCCTTATCAAATCTCGAGGACGAGATTTTTTAAGGGGGGTAGTGTTGTAACACCACAAAAATTTAACCATGTTTTAATTATTAAAGTTCTGCCAGGAATTTAAAAATTTTGCTCTCTGGATTTTTTGTTGATTTCAGAACCCCTTTTCTTTAATATTGAGGAGTTTTACCCCAAGTGGAAACTTTCCAAAAATATTATTGGACTTGTATACTCACTCAATAAAACAATTCTTAATCAGTGGTTTTATTTGCATAATTGTTTTTCTTGAGCTTTATTCTTTCAAAGTGATTTTCAGAACCTCTTTTGCACTGCAACCATTTGATAAATGCATCTAAAATCTTCACCAAAATTTGGGGATGACATATGATGTCCCTAAATCACTTTTATGCAAAAACATCTTCTGTTCATTGGACATTTTGAGCTCTACACCAAGTTTTCAAATCTGGTCCAGTGGGCAATTTTGCACTACAACCTATTTAAATATTTCTTTAAAACTTCCACCAAAATTAGGGGAGGTCAGTAGGAGTATATTACCCATATTTATGCAAAAACCCAGTTATGTCCTTTGAAAATTTTGAGTCAATCAACCTCATTTTCATTCTGGTCCAACTTGAGGATTTGTACTGCAACCATATTTTTGCTTGCTCTTTTACCCATGACTCTTTTTCCTATTTGTAGTCCTTCCTACAAAACCCTTAAGTCCAGGAGCATGAACCCATTGGAATATGTTTGGTCCATGAAATGATAGCCTTTAGTTTCTGCCCAAAATTGGTTTTCTCAAATATTTGCACTAACAAGTTTCTACATTTGGCAAACTAACCTGACCACCACCACCTACACCTAAGGAGACACAGATCTGGAGATTTTGGCCACTCCAAGAACTGCCTATATGCCTTTAGCATTTTGCCGAACACCTTGTGTGCATGGCCGGTTTTGGCATGGTTTTTAGTTAGCATTGCAAGCTTGGTCTCCTGGCCTAACCCCCTTGTCCACTAACTTTCTTGCAAACCCTAGCCTAGTCCTGTTAATTGCCAGCCTCACTCGAGCACTCTAGACCACCCTGGCATTCTGTCAAGCGTGTCGTGCACGTGCTTTGGGCGCGCCCAGAGCGCACGTTTTGGACGCGCGCGCGCAACCGAGTTGCCGCGTTCGCCACCCCGCGCCCCTGGCCTTTGCTCGCATGCAGAGCCGCGCCCCACCCTCGACCACTCGCCAAAACGCGCCAAGCTACCCTAGTGCCCTACAGCGCTGCCATCAGAGCCCCTTGGCGGCACGCCGGCGTCCGCAGTGCGCCTCTGCCACGGTCGGCGCCGCCCGAGCCACAGCCGCGCGCCAGCTGCCCCCTGGAGCAGTCCAAGCTTATCCTCACGCTCGTCTGCAAGCGCTCGTCGGCGCCACGATGCCTTGCCGCAACAGAAGTGGTCGGCCGGCGATCTTATCCCCAGCAGCAGCGGAACCGACCTAGCTACCCTATAAATGGTGACCCCAAGCTCCTCCTACACCCCAGGCACTTCAAGCCATCCCCCTAGCGCTCCCCTAGCCCGCAATCGACCAAGGGAGGCCGTCTTCCCCGTCTCCGGCCAATTCGGCCACAGCCGCCTTCCGGACCCGTTCATCACAAGCAGGCCCTCCCCCGTCCATCCAACGCCACCACCCGACTCCCCTTCGACTTGCGGAGCCGCCAAAACCCCCTGCTGCGACGGAGAGCCACCGTAGCCCCAAACCCCAATTCACCCGTAGCCACCGGCCGCCGTGAAGCTCGCCGCTGGCGACTCCCTTCGTCCCCGCCACCCTCTCGACCGCCGGGAGGACCGCCCTGGACCCGCGGATCCATCCCCGCCCTCAGCTCCCTGCGAGGAACCGCCGTTCGCCGGCGAGCATCGCCGGAGTCCCGCCTCCGCTCGGGCAGAGGAAGAGGAGGGAGAGAAGACTAGTCAAACCTGACCAGTGGGCCCGCTGGACCCACTGTCAGTGACCCACCCGCGGTCCACGCTGGATAAGGGGAGACGTAAACTCGGAATGCGCCTTCGACGTGGTCAGTTTTCGAAACGTTTTTCCTTTTTCTGTTTTATTTTAAAAACAGATTTTGACCAAAACTTTGACTGGCTATAACTTTTTAAATATAAGTCCAAATGAATTGATTCTTTTTCCTGCCTCTCTCAAATATTGTCTAGTTTATTTTCAGATTTAGTTGAAAAAATTTCAGACAACTTTTTGGTACTATTTTTGAAACTATATATTGATTCAAAAATATTTTAAATAGGATTTTTGGAGAGAGGAGAAAGCTTTCAAAGGTTTTGGGATGCACCCTGCCTCCCCACAACTTGAAGGCAAGCATTCTGAACTCTGGCACAATGTTTTTGTGTGTCGTTTGAACACGGTTACAATATCACCTCGACACGAAGTATCCATTATTTTATGTGATGATATGTTCAAACTCATGAGTGCATATTGATAATTTCATGCTATTGGAGTTTGATATGTTTGGGATAGTAGTCACCATCATATGCCTTTCATGCCTACCGGGAGGAAGTCGGGAGAGCCTCTGTCTTGGGTAGACACAAGCTTGTCTCCGGTCTTTGTTGAGACGGTTGTGTCCGGTACGGCAAAGCAAGGCATGACGAGTGGTGACTTTGTCCGAAACATATTTGTTATGCTAACCATGAAGGGAATACTTAAACCTCCTGAGTCGACCATAGATCGAGTCTTGTTCCGGTAACCCCCACACTTGTTTCGTACTACCACTTGTCCCTGCCATAGGTAGGGTACGGTTTAGTAGGTTTGTCAACCCCTTTCTAGCACACACCGTACAGAGGGGCCGGGATGAGGGTTCCATGGCCATGGATTAAAGCCAGTCATTCGGTCAGGGGGCATGGGTGTTTCGGTTGTAGCCGAGGGGGTAGCTCCCCCAGTTTGCGCGCGGTATAAATTTTGTGATCCCATGCTAATCGAGGTTGTAGCCTCCCCATTAGAGTTTTGCTTAACGAGTGTCGTGGGTGATTCCAGACACCGATGAGTCAAGCTGGTTTGTGCGGTTGGGTGTATTTTCAACTAAAAGACCGTAAGCGGAATTAGTCTGGATGGACTAACAGAATCCGTTACTCGTGGGTAAAGAGTACACCCTCTGTAGAGATTATATCTATTCGAGTAGCCATGTCCATGGTTAAGGACTACAGTCTGGGTTGGGTCAAGTGTCGGTCTTAGTGTCGGTCTTCGGAGGAAAAACAACTAAGTCAGAACATTGATTTTGACCGGTGACATATGAAGATTATGATTATTATTATTGTGGACTAACTATGTTCATTACTTGACTTATTGAGTATCCCTGGGATGGTTCTACCTCCTGGATATTCACTGTGATTATTTTGTTATAAGCCCTTTATGTGCTGTCGCATAGACGCCCGACTGTGGCATGTTTGTTATTTAATTACCATATAAGCCCTTTATGTGGTGTCGCATAGACGCCCGACTGTGGCATGTTTGTTATTTAATTACCATATAAGCCCTTTATGTGGTGTCGCATAGACGCCCGACTGTGGCATGTTTGTTATTTAATTACCATATAAGCCCTTTATGAGGTGTCGCACAGACGTCCGACTGTGGCATGCTTGTTATTTATTTACCATATAAGCCCTTTATGTGGTGTCGCTGAGACGCCCGACTGTGGCATGCTTGTTATGTATTCACTTTATAAGCCCTTTATGTGGCGTCGCACGGACGCGCGACTGCGGCACGTTTGTTACTTATTTCACTTATGAGCCCTTTCTGCGGTGTCGCTCAGACGCCCGACTGAGGCATTCTATTTCTACTCTCTAATTGCATTATTCATGTGCTACGTGAATAACTTGTTTGCGTGCATCATGGATTTTATTTCTGTGACTGACGTGGTGAACATAGAATATTTCAGAGCATGTTTATCATTTGTTACATTATACATGTTTTCATAATGTTTGCGAGTACATTCAAAGTACTCACTGGCTTGTCCCTGGCTATTGTCTTGGCCAGATTTCTTGCTTGGAGAGGAGCGTTGCGATGACAGCCCTAGAACCTAATCAATGGTGATAGCAGCCTCGCGAAGATAGGAGTTATCCAGGTCAGTTGTTCCTGTGGGAAATGGAGTTCCACAGACGCTGATGACCACAAACTGCTTCCGCCATCAACCACTAGAAACCTTGTGTTGTACCCATAGGCCAGCATGGTCTTGTACTACATATCTTGTATTTTGCTTGGAATTTCTGTATCAAGTTGGTGCCTCATCAGCTAACAGTAATCCTGGGGCTGGTGAGCACAAGGGCCATTTTCTGGGAAATCAATATCCTGAAATCCGGTCCTGACACTTGGCTGGCAACTCAGCAAATTCATCCTACTCGTCCTCATCGGCAACATCCTCGACACCTAGTATCCTCCTCTTCCCATGCATCACTACATTGAATTTATTATGCAAGGGGTCTTCCGCATAGAAAATCTGGGTAGCATCGCTGGCAAGAATGAACAGGTCCACATGATATGCCATTGTTGTTCTGTCAACACATGTCTTCTTGTCATCATCAACCTTTACATGACCAATAGGGATCCATGCGCACCTGAATAATGCCACCTTAACTTTCACATAGTCAAGCTCCCAAATCTCTTTGATGGTTTCATAGTTTACCCTTTTATCAGCTTCATCTACAGTCATGCATTCTATTCGAATAGAGTTGTTCTGATATGAGGTCTTCTCATCATGTTCCTCGGTGTAGAACATGTATCCATTTATGTCATATGCTTGGTACGTCAACACCATAGGTGATGGCTTTTGTGCCAACCATGTAGCAATGTCATCGATGGATCCTTGTGCCAAACGATTCTTTAGCCATTCGGTGTAGTTCTTAGTGTGCTCCTTCATCTCCACATCTGATGAAGGCACCATTGGTAAGAAGCTTTGGCATATCTCCACCAAGTGTTCTTCGGCATAAGCGCTGAGAACTGGGTTGTTAAGTAGTACCATCAAATGGGCTTTCTCTTCCAATTCTCCGGGTGCAGCCACTTGCATAGGATGCTTGCCTTGTAGGATGCTTGCCTCCGGATGGTATGACCTTGTAGGATGCTTGCCTCCGAATGGTATAACTTTTCCCCGCTTCTCGAACAAACGGATGAAAACTCACAAAGCGATGCACAAATGATCTATACACCTCCTCCATGGTATAACCTTGTAGGATGCTTGCCTCCGGATGGTTTCGGTTCCGACAAAAGCGCTTTAGTATTCCCATGAACCGCTCGAAGGGATACATGTTGCGAAGAAACATAGGACCACAATACTTTATCTCGTTGACAAGGTGCATAGTGAGATGGACCATGACATCAAAGAATGACGGTGGGAAAAACATCTCTAGGTTGGACAATATTCTTGCAATATCATCTTGCATCTGATCCAACTCTTCAAGATCTACAACTTTCTACCATAGTTGGTTGAAGAAATCATAGAGCTCAATGAGTGTGTTTCTTATATATTTGTTTGATGGTCACTGGGAGGATTTGTGTCAACATTACGTGGCAATCATGTGACTTCATGTGTCCCAATTTCATTTTACCTGAGCTCACATCCACGAGACTTCTGATGTTTGTGGAGTAGGAAGAGGGTGTGTTAACTGACAACAAATAGGTGAAGAACTGTGTTGCTTGTTTTATACTGAAATTGTAACTCTGGCGAGCTTTGATGAATTTGTCATCATCTCTTGCTTCACTCTTGCATTTTGATTGATCAGCAAGCATATCAAGCCGTGAACTGTCACCATCCTTTGTTTTACCTTTAATCTTGAGCAGAGTACCAAGGATGCTTTCACATACATTCTTCTCTATGTGCATGACATCGATGCAGTGACGTACACGTAGAATCTCCCAGTAAGTTAATTTCTAGAACATGGATTTCTTCTTAAACACTTGACCCTTGGGTGTTTGTTTCATCGTCAAAGCGTGCTTCTTGCCAAGCACAACATTAATTTGTTTAGCCATGTTGTGGACCACCTCCCCATCATAGGGTCTTGGGCCCACACCTACCTCTCCCGTACCATCGAATTCATATTTCATCTTTTGGTATGGGTGATTTCTCCGTAAGAACCTACGATGACGCAAATACACGGTTTTGTGCGAGTTGGGAAGAAATCCGCTAGCTGTCCTATCCATGCATGTGACACACCCTACATCTCCCTTTGTTTTCTGCCTCGGTGTGTTGCCTAATGCCGACATATCTTCAACCATGTGCACCAGCATCGCATGTAGATTGAAAATCTCCTTTCTGTAAGCATCATAACATTTTACAGCGGGCGCATCTATCCGCACTGTCAGCAGTTCTTCTACTAGTAGCTGAAAGTAAATGTGGATGTCATTTCCAGCTTGCTTCGGGCCTTCGATAATAATTCACATCATAATGTATTTTTCTTCATACACAACCAAGGAGCTAGGTTATATATGCACAGAAGCACCGGCCATGTGCTGTGATTGGTGCTCATATCGCCAAAAGGATTCATCCCGTCAGTACCCTCCCCGAGCCTTATACTTCTAGGATCCTTGGCAAAGTCTTCAAACATGTTGTCAATTAATTCCCACCGAGCCCCATCTTTCGGGTGCCTCATATACTTATCCGCAATTCACTCATCATGATGCCACTGCAACCTCTTTGCCTCTCTAGTGTTTGCAAACAAATGCCTCAACTTTGGAATTAAAGGCAAGTACCAAACAACCTTGAACGGGATTCCTGTCTTGATCTTGTCTTCCAATTTGTACTTGTCCTTTGCTCTCTTGCACTTGTATCGTGCATGCTTGCATGTCGGACATGCACGCAAATCTTTGTACTCACCACGGCACAATATACAATCATTAACATAAGCGTGTATCTTCTGTACTTCAAGTTCCAATGGGCAAACAATTTTCTTCGCTTCATTCGTGCTTCTGGGGAGCACATTATCTTCCAGAAGAATTTCTTTGAAAAGACCTAACATCTCTGTGAAGCCCTTGTTTGATAGACCGTTTGCTTCTTTAAATCTGAGAAGTGCCAGGGTGGCACTCAACTTGGAATATTTCTTTTTGCAACCTGGATACAATTCTTTCTTGGAGTCTGCATCAATGGTTGGCAGATCCTTGTACCCAATCATATCCTTTTTGGGCCCTCGGAATCTGCAATCATAGCAACAAAATCTGGCATATCAAAATCGTCATCATCTGCGTTGACGTCTTGGTTTTCCAGTGGGCGTTTCCGCTTTCCGGTGTTCCATTGGTAGGTTGATGCCTCTGCCCCGATGTTAGATTCAACATCCATGTGACACTGATCGGGGTTTGGCATCTCGCAACCCTGGGTATATTCATCCATGACCTCCTCTTCACCATGTCTGGTCCAACTTGTATATCCATCCATGAATCCCCAAGATACTAAGTGCCACTCAACATCTGCAACTTCACATGACTCTGTATTGGCACAATCAGTACATGGACACGGGATGTAATCCACATCACCAATTCTCCTCTTTGTACTTTCAGCCAAATTCATGAACTCCGTCACACCACTGATAAAATCCGTGGTTCTCCGATTCTTCATCCATCGAGATCGCTCCAACTGCACCACATGAATGGTAATTAAAAACAAAACAACAACATTAATGCATGGATTAACAGATGCCCAAAGATGCGTGCATAAATCACAAGGTTTTATTTTCATAATTTCTGAGGGTGCTCCATATTGTTATCCTGACGTGCAATGACAAAAATCAATGGTTAGTCAATTTACACGCAGAGTACTAGTACAACACTACCCTTAGGAATCGAATACCTTAATTAAGCCTCTCGCGAAAATAATACCTTAATTAATTAGCCGCGTGGCGACCTCCACCCAGTAGACAGAGAAGCGTGATGCGGCAGCATGCCGAGACAGCAGGGTCGAGGAGCAAAGCTTAGTGCGGCTGCCGCCTGAAGTTCGACCTCCACTATCCCGGCATCGACCGTGATGGATTTGCTCAAATCACGGTGCCAACGACCTCTATGGTTGTTCTCCTCCTATCTCCCACCACAGACTGAGGATTGACCTCCTATGACGCCGCCACTGCCCACCGACCGAGGATTGACCTCTTCTCTGGTAGCCGTTGCCTAGGCTGCCGCCGCCATCTCTATATACAGAGTGGCTATTTTATTTTTTGACAGATATCCATAGAGCGGCTGTTTACATGGTAGCACTGTAACTCAATGATACATCTCCATCATATCTACTTTTCCTAACACTTTTCCTCTTGTTTTGGACTCTAATTTGCATGATTTGAATGAAACTAATCAGGATGACACCTGGATGGGCACAACCCACCAGGGCGCCCCCCCCTTCCAGGCGCGCCCAGGTGGGTTGTCCCCACCTGGTGGCCTCGCAGACCCTGAAACCAACGCTATAAAATCCTATTTTTCCAGAAAAATCAGGGATAAAGAATTATCGTGTTCCACGAGGCGGAGCCGCTGCCTTCTCCTATTCTTGATCGGGAGGCCAGATCTGGAGTCCGTTTGGGGCTCCGGAGAGGGGGATCTTCGATCTTCGTCATCACCAACCCTTCTCCATCGCCAATTCCATGGTGCTCCCCATCGAGAGTGAGTAATTCCTTCGTAGGCTCGCTGGTCGGTGAGGAGTTGGATGAGATTCATCATGTAATATAGTTAGTTTTGTTAGCGCTTGATCCCTAGTATCCACTATCTTCTGAGATTGATGTTGCTATGACTTTGCCATGCTTAATGCTTGTCGCTTTGGGCCCGACTGCCATGATTTCAGATCTGAACCATTTATGTTATCACCATTATATCTATGTTCTAGATCCGATCTTGCAAGTTATAGTCACCTACTGCGTGTTATGATCCGGCAACCTCGAAGTGACAATAGTCAGGATATTTCCCGGTGATGACCATAGATTGAGGAGTTCATGTATTCACAGTGCGTTAATGCTTTGTTCCGGTTCTCTATTAAAAGGAGGCCTTAATATCCCTTAGTTTCCAATAGGACCCTGCTGCCACGGGAGGGTAGGACAAAACATGTCATGCAAGTTCTTTCCACAAGCATGTATGACTATTTACAGAATACATGCCTACATTATATTTATGAACTGGAGCTAGTGCTATATCGCCCTAGGTTATGACTGTCACATGATGAATATCATCCAACAAATCATCGATCAATGCCTACGATTTTCCTACATATTGATCTTGCTAAGTTACTATTGCTATTGTTACTGTTGCACTTGTTATAAAACTACTGCTATCACTATTACCGTTAATATTGCTATTGCTACTACTATCAAAACTATCATACTACTTTGCTACTGATCACTTTGCTGCAGATAATTAATCTCCGGGTGTGGTTGAATTGACAACTCAGTTGCTAATACTTGCAAATATTCTTTGGCTCCCCTTGTGTCGAATCTATAAATTTGGCTTGAATACTCTACCCTCGAAAACTGTTGCAATCCCCTATACTTGTGGATTATCAAGACCTTTTTCTGGCGACATTGCCGAGGACCATAGCTATATTTGCTGAGTCACTTGGGATTATTATCAATTTATCACTATGAAGAATCTGAAGGACGCTAAGACTAAGATTTATCCCTCTAAGACGAGGGGAGGTAAGGAACTACCATCCAGCTCCGTTTTAGATTCACCTTCTGTTATAAGTAAACTTGCAACACCAGCACAGGCTATTAATCCTGATATGTCGCAAGTTATTGATGATGCTACTTCTGCTATGAATGATACTTATGGTGATGCTAGTACCTTGCTTGATGATAATGTGCCACTAGGTGAATTTCCTGATGAACAAATTGCTAGAGTACCGAAAGTGCATGATATTGTTGAAACTGATGATGAGCTTGAACCTGAAAATCCTGAAACAGCTATTAGAACTACCCTTCCTAGATATGAATTGCCAAAGGTACCAGAAGGTTATGTTATGAATGAGGAGACAACTAGAGATATTCTTGCTTGTAAGGATAGAGATGATCTAGAAAAATCATTATGCAAGTATAAAGAAAAATCTTTGAATGCTAGAATGAAATGTGATCCTAAGTTTGCTACTTCACCTATCTTGATGATAAGGATTATGAATTCTCTGTCGACCCAGAGTTAATTACTTTGGTTGAGTCTGATATGTCCATGGTTATGAAACTGAAACTGTAGTGGCACATCTTACTAAGTTAAATGACATAGCCACCCTTTTTGCTCATGATGAGAAAATTCGCTATTATTATATTCTCAGATTATTTCCATTCTCATTAAAAGGTGATGCTAAAGCTTGGTACAATACTCTTGCTCCTGGTTGTGTGCGTAGTCCCTAGGACATGATTTATTACTTCTTTGAGAAATATTTTCCTGCTCATAAGAAACAAGCTGCATTATAGGAAATATTTAACTTTGCACAAATTGAAGAAGAGAGTCTCCCATAAGCTTGGGGGAGGCTTATCCAATTGCTTAATGCTTTGCCTGATCATCCTCTTAAGAAAAATGAAATTCTTGATATCTTCTATAATGGACTAACCGATACTTTCTGGGGATTTCCTAGATAGTTGTGCTGGTTGTGTTTTCGGGGAACGAACCATTGGGCAAGCTGAAGAATTATTGAATAACATATTAAAAAATTATGATGATTGGACTCCCCGGAATTACCATCTAAACCCGCTCCGAAGAAGAGGGGTATCTTATATCTCAGTCCTAAAGATATGCAAGAGGCAAAGAAATCTATGAAGGAAAAAGGTATTAAAGCTGAGGATGTAAAAAATTTACCTCCTATTGAAGAAATACATGGGCTTGGTACACCACCACTACCTAAGGTGGTAGAGGTAAATTCTTTAATGAAATTCAATGATAATGATAATCCTCACAATATGCACACTAGCCAATGCCTTTATGAGTTTGAACACTACTAGGGAAAACCCTAGCAGTAGCGCGTGTTTTGTGCCCACTAGTAGCGCAGGGGGCCGCGCTACTAATAAGGCGCTACAACTATTGCTTAGGAGTAACGCATGCCAGCACGCGCTACTGCTAGGACAAATAGCTGCAGCGTTTGTTCAGTACCACGCTACTGCTAAGGTATCTACTTGCAGCGTGTTTTCTTTCCATCGCTACTAGTATTTTTTTAGTGTATTTATGCGCCATCATACAAATATTGGTACAATACCAGCTGTTATGAGGTTTACATCATTATGTCCATAACAGTGTATTAAATGAAGGTGGATTAGGTTCAAGTGGAGGCAATATGTGGTGCATGTCAAAAGTATACTACTAATCCAAACTTGATCTAGTTTGGACTAGTAGTACTTTCGATGTGCACCACATGTTGCCTCCACTTGAATCTAATCCGCCAGCACAAGGTATTTGATCATCATCATAGTCATTACCACCAACAGTATTTATTTAATCAGCACTAACACTAGCTAATAATAATCATCATAGTCATTACCACCAACACTAGCTATTTTATCATCATAGTAATAGTGTAGCACATCATCATCCTAAAACTCATTTCTAGCTAGCTAATCACTCCTGCTGCTCTCTCTTAGGTAAAATAACATAAAACATGTATAGCTCTCCTCCTCGATCAAACTAGAGCATGCAGATGAACCTGTCTCCTAATCGTGGGTAGCGCATCTGTTTGCTACCCCCTAGTACTTCTCTGCGCTCCCCCATCACATATTTGGTCCAGTCTTGCACTATTAAGCATCCGTCGCTAATCTTGAATGCACTAAAGTAATCTGTAGGATATCTTGGCCGTAAGCTGATAATACTCATGGTACCTTAAGTCTTGATCCCATAAGGCACAACATTCATCGGGAGTCCCTGTTGAAGAACATCGTACGGTAACATACTTAGCAATGAAGTTTAGCTTCAAAAATAATGTATGGAAAAGATGCACCGATGACAAATAGTAAAAATCTTACCATCCTTCCTAAATAGATGTGACCGTAGTTCATTACGAACACTATTGGTTGCACATTTTCAGTACTAACATTTCTAAATGCAGGAAGAAAATTTGTCTTGACAGTATCAAGATCCTCAAGCCATGAAACATAATGACTGAGCTCCTCGCAGTTGAGTTCAGCCCCAGGACAGTATACGGTCCTGTCTACCAAGCGCTGGACATGTTTGCTTGCACCGAAATAAGCTGACAATACAAATTAGTTGTCAACTATTTTTGAATAAACAATATCAAAGACATAAATATGGTTGAGAAACTTACATAATGGTATAACTGGAGGCATTTGCACATCGACCCAGATGTCGGTATTACCTTCAATATCATCTTCCGGACGAATATCAAAGGTGATAACCATATCAGGCTCAAATGCATAAGTCTTGCATAGTGCTCGCCATGTTTTGCATCCAAAATAGGTGTAGTCGTCTGAATTGTATAACTTTGCATGGAAAATATAACCATGCTCGGTCTTCAAGTAAACTTTCTTTTCCTCCATACTATGACCGAAACCTATCTTATCCAATACAAAAACTCTTGCATGGCAGGGGATACGCTAGTAGAATAGTAAAAAAAAAATATAAGTTGAAGCAAATGAAGCAGATGTCATGCTTCATTACGAAAAAAGACTTGTCATTGTGACTTACTGTATCCACTTCGAAGTTCTCGTCCAGCTTGATGCTGAAGCGCCTATCATCATCTAGGAAGATTCCGTCGCACAGGCCGCGCTCGTCTTCGCAGTATTTGCAAATACCGAAATCCTTCTCGTCGTCAGACATTTCCTATGTTCATAGTTAAAACATTGATTGAAAATTGATCGAAGACAACTACCAAGATACTCAACACATAAATCCGGGGCACTCGATATTTCCTACATATTCTGGCACAAGTGATGCCAAAATTCACGGAAAAATCCGGCATGACCTTTGCTAAAATAGGACATATCGAGCGCCTGAAATTTGCCGGAACGGAAATGAATCAACACTCCGCCAAAACATAGGCCACTCGAAGGTGTAACCTGCAAACATGACCGGCCTCTTGGATATTGAGCAACACAAGATATACATTTCAAAATATCTTACAGGACTCAAATTAGCATGCATTCAATAAGCAAAAGTAAATCATCTAATGCGTCAGTACATCGTCGAATATTATCACTAATACATCACGAATAGTGTCATACATATAACATCACTAATACAACTAAAACTCTAGCACACGACGGGTATCGGCGCGGGCGGTGGACACCCACAGAGAAGGCACCATCACGGGATCATAGCTCCAGTGAGATCCCCGGAGAACCTGCCAGGTATTGGAGAACGGCATGTGCTCCAACGCAAACAAGTAGCAATGGACGTGCGCGTCCTCCTCACTGACACGGTGACGCACCACCTCCGCGGAGTCCTCGATCCTCTGGATCGTCACTGGCCCACGCGACCGCCACCAAAGAAGGTTCGGGTCAACGACAGGCTGGCTCCTCACCAACCTGCGCCCCCCGGTAGGTAGCGTCTCCCAGTACCACCCTGGCGGAGCCCGGTCCCGGACATGGCCGATCTGGTCAAGCAGGTGTCGTCCTCCGCCGACTCGACGACGAGGATGCGGGATAGGCATCGTCCACGTCGAGGCGGGAAAAATTGCTTTAACTAAAAAATCACCTAATTAGTACCTAGTTCTTACTAACTAGTTCTTACTAACTAAATAGAAGAAGGTCAAATTTTACTCGTTTTATTATGCATTACACTAGTGTTTATTCATCATCTAAGAAAACATCACCAAAGAAAAAATCCCAGCCGCATCTGTATCCAATTCATTTCCACCCATAGATGAACCCTAACTATTTGATGCAACTAAAATTTGAAGAACCCTATCTAGGCAGAGGTAGGGGAGGGGGAGGAGCAGGCGTGCTCACCTCGATCGGGTGCCTGCGGCGAGAGAGGGGCAGGCGGCGTCGAGGTCGGGCTTGGGGCGGCGTCCGGGGCGGCGTTGAGGTCGGGGGCGGCGTCCGGGGCGGCGTTGAGGTCGGGGGCGGGGGCGGCGTTGAATCCGGGGTCGGGGGCGGCGTAGAGGGTGTGTGGAGAGCGCGCGGCGACCGACGGGCGATGGCGGCGGCGAGAGCGTAGGAGTTCGATTTGGGGGAAGTGGTCGTGGGGAAGGACGAACGCGGTGGTTAAGTCAGAAGTAGCAGTAGCGCGTTCCTGAAAGCGCGCTGCTGCTACATTAGCTACAACGCGTTCTGGTATACGCGCTACTGCTACTACTTTCTCCTTTTTCCCTTTTTCATTTATTTTTCTTCACATTTTATTTTTTTCCATTCGCCTTCTTCTATTTCTTTCATTTTCAATTACCTTTCTATTTGCTTTTCATTTAATTTTATATCCTTTAGTAGTAGCGAGTTTAGAGCAAAACGCGCTGCTACAAAGAAAGTAGCAGTAGCGCGGTTCCATATAGATCGCTACTACTATGTGTACCATATCGGCTAAGCCGTGAGAATTTTAGTAGTAACGTGTATGCGGCGAGACGCGCTACTGCTACGACGTTATCTGCAACGCGGTTTCGACAGGCGCGCTGCTGCTATTTAGCACCAGCGTGCTTCTTTGACCCACGCTACTGCTAAAGTTCTGTGTATAAGGTTTTCCCTAGTAGTGGAAAATTACATTAGAAAACAAGATCACTTCAATTCAAATGTTATGAAACAATTGAAATATAATTCTGATATGATTGATCGCCTGAGTGACTTGTTATTTAGGATCTCAAATGATGTTAGAGGTGTGGGGAAGCATGCTTCTATGGTTCAAACTCAGTTAGAACAAGTTGCTAAATCTCAAAGAGAGTTGCTAGATGAAATGAATAATAATATCAATGATCATGCTGTTAGAGTAATGACTATAGGAGGTAGAATGACTCAGGAACCACTTTATCCTGAGGGACGCCCAAAACGAATTGAAAAAGACTCTCAAAGAGTTAACACTGATGCACATAGTCCTTCCAAAAAGAAAATGAAGAAGAAAAATGATAGGTGTCGTGGGATTGTCACGGCAGATGTCCTAGTGCGAGGACTTAGTCGTGGAGCCATCGCAACGAGATTAGCTTAAAGGGGTTAAAATGGGACAAAGGACACGAGGAGTTTATACCGGTTTGGCCCCTTGCGGTAAAGGTAAAGGCCTAATCCAGTTTGAGGTGGTATTGCTAGGGTTTCGATGACCATGGAGCAAATACGCTTGCCTGGCTCTCGAGTTGTTGTTTCATGTCCCTTAACCGCCGCCGGGTCGTCCCTTTATACACTCAGCTTGACGCCCGGCGGTTCACAGAATCCCGGTCGGCTCATAAACATGTACGGCTTGTTATCCACTCTTTTCTATCTTGCAATACAAGTCATACACCTATGGCGGTTTACATCTATGGGCCCTAACCCGCCTTTGGGCTTTGGGCCTTCTTATTAAGTCTCCTTCGTAAGTCGCCATCTTCTTTGTCTTCATGGGCTTCAATACTGGTAAATCATTATGAGCATAATCCGGCACCTCCGGGGCGGTTTATACTCAATAGTTATATCCCCAACATTAGGCCCGAGGTTGATTTGAACTTGTTCATGTCAATCTTCAACACTTAGGAAATATCCTTCTCCATTACCTTCGCGAAGACTTGTAACTCGCCATGACGTCATCTTCTGAGATCATGATAACTCGTTGTAACGTCACCTGTCATTAATTATATACAAATCCAAAAGATCTATATGTATCTTCATTTTTAATGAACCTCCGAGAATCGAGGCGTTGGCCCTGTTACCTATCCAATTTGGAGCTCCTTGATTCCCGCGCATGCCACCTATCCATTCACCTTATAAATATGGCCAGGGGTCCTTTTCACTTTCCCCCCTCGGCCTCTTCGTTGTCATCGTCTTCCTCGCGATGTGTCGCTCTCGAGCCCAGCCACCGCCATCGACCCTCTCCTCTGCATCACCATTGGTCGCTGCATCAACCTGATTAGTCCAGATCTCGCTCGCGTGCCTCCGCCGCTCCAGCAGCATCGATAAGTTCTTCCTCCTTCCCCTCCGTAGATCTCATTAGGGTTCATACGAGTTCATGGAGGTTCAGCACTGTTCTTCACTTGTTATTCGTTGTAGCATGAATGGCGGATTCAAACTTGATACTTTGCTGTGCGGTAATAGCCATAGTCCTTCTTTCCTCATCAGAGCATCTCTTTTTAGGTAGAAATCCAATCTGGACCTTTATAAACTGTTCAAGTACCAATATTTAGGTCTGAATATATTTTCATTTTCTGACACGCGGTAGATCCGAAATTGTGATATCAATCTATGAAAACTGTTTTTCATCACTTAGTCATTTTCCAACTTCAGATCTATAATTTCAATATCTATGTAGGCGGTTTAACTCAGGAAATAATAACCTGCCAGGTACCATTAGTCCCCTCTTAAACCGCCAATTGCTCATCTCTGCAACTTGATAACGCCAATCTCCGGTTTAAAACTTTTGCATGCTTCAACACTTTCTACCTTTTAACCTTTAACGGATTAACCATGAATCTTAAACCGGCACAAACCTTCTTCCAGGTTATCAAATAAATGGCCAAGTCCTTTTATTGCTGCAACTAGGTTCAATCCCGGGTTATAGAATAAAAGCTGAATGGTGTGTTGCTACTCGTGCTTTCACCAAAAAGAAGTCATCCACTGGAGAGTCCCTGGTCCTGAAAATCCCCCTGAACCCAAGGAAGGGGAAGTGATCATTTTTTGTTGACCATCGGAGTCGAGGATTCAGCCCTCCCGGATCAAAAAATTTCCATGATGTGCTTCATTTCCTCCAACTTCACCCTCAAGATATTGGACCTAACTCCATATCCAATATTTGGAATTTTCAAGTGTTCTGTGAAGCTTACCTGCAAGAGGAGCACATGGTTGAACTGTTCAGAGATTTTTACTATTTAAAACGCCATACAAAATTTGTGGATGGGCCCAATACTGAACTTGGCGGGGTGTCAATCCAAAAGAGAAAAGATGTCAACTTCCCTCACGCTAACCATCATAGCCATCCCAAAGACTAGAATCAAACTTGGTTCTATTGCCAAGATACATCTCCAGCTGGTGAGAATCCTCTGCCGGGTTACCGTGCTCACCAGCTTAGTAGTACACATCCACTCCCCCTAAGACCCAGTGCAAAGGAACGGGCCAAGTATGCACCACAGCTTTCAAAGCTCAGAGCCTTTGTGGCAAACGGTTTAACAGACGTTGATTTCGTCCGTTGCTGGGTGTCTTGGAGTATTTTACCCTTAAGCTGTTGCCCCGGTTTAATGTGTGAATACACAGGGGACGTGAAAGATCCTCAATGCCACATTGATATTCAGCTGACCGATGCTAAAGTTACTAAAGCCATCAAGAAAATGTTGGATATACCCATGGCCGAGTGCAGCAAAACAGGGTTTAGTCCTTTCTGTGCTTCAAATAAACCGCCAGCTTTAAGAATTGCCCAACTCCTGCTTAATCCATATTCTTAATACTCCCTTATGATCTTTTCAACTTTTAACAGGGTGATGATCCATTCTGGAAGAGGAAACCACAGGATAAACCGGCCAAAATAGCTCATCCCAAGACCAAGGTCCACAAGAAGCCCGCCAAGAAGAAAACCGTCGAGTCTGCCGAGTTAAACATTGATGATGACAATGATAACCCGGAGTCAGAGATAGAACTTGATTCACTTGGCTTCTTTTTCATACACCTCATTGACAACAATTGTTATCAGGATGACGGAGAAGCCAGCCGTGCAAGTGACGCAGAGGTAATTATTCTCTCATCCGGCTCAGAACCTCTGCCCACACAGAAAACCAGACAAGCAAACCGGAAAGTAAGATTTTCTCACCCTCTAGCTCACTTGGATCCAAACTTTCTTTTGAAGAAAACAACAACATGAAGCTCGCCGCACAACCCGGCATAGCGGCCATGTGGTAACTTCTTCCGGTTTATCGAACACGCCGGTTCGTAAACGCCGCCCAGAGGTCTCTTATACTTCTGACACATGTTATCCCAAGGCGGGTTATTTCTGACAACCTCTTAATCCATCTGATTCAAATTATCAGGGAACTTCTCATTATTCCTCTGGCGAATCAATAGTAACACAAATTCCAACCCTCAAAACTGTTCCTGGGTAAGCATATTTAATTGACCCTTCATACCTTATGCTTGATCATTATACTAACCTGTTTCCTGCGTCTTATTTTCAGAGCCAAGGCCAGACTGTAACGCCCCGGATCTGATGCGCCAGGTGTCCGCCAGTTATTCGCCGTTGTTGCCTTGTCATTTGATTGCGTGTTGCACGTTGCCATGTCATCTTATGCATTTCATATCATGTCATCATGTGCATTTCATTTTGCATACGTGTTTGTCTCATGCATCCGAGCCTTTTCCCCGTTGTCCGTTTTGCAATCCGGCACTCCTATGTCCTCCGGCGTTCCCCTTTTGCCTCTTCTCTTGTGCGGGTACTAAACTTTCTCGGAATAGCCCGAGGTTTGCCAAGCGGCCTTGGTATAGCACCGGTAGACCGCCTGTCAAGTTTCGTGCCATTTGGAGGTCGTTTGATACTCCAACGGTTAACCGGGTAACCGTAGAAGCCCTCTTTGAGTTGCAGCCCAACACCCCATCCAAAGTGGCCCAAAACCCATCTAACTCCCCACCATGCTCTCGGTCGTTCGATCACGATCGCGTGGCCGAAAACCGCTCCTCATTTGGACTCTCCTAGCTCCCTCTACCTATATAAAGACCCTTCCCTTCCATTTTCGCGGATGATTTCGCAGACGAAACCCTAAATCTTCCCTCCGCGCCGCCGGACGTGTCCGCCCGCCGCCGGACACGACCACCGCCACCTCACCTCGGCCAATAGCGCACCGCCACCTCAGCATCACCGCCTCCCGTGGCCAATCCGAGGGCGCCGCGTGGCACCTGCGTCCTCCTCGCCGCCGCGGCCCGGCGAGCCCGGATCGGGCCCGCCCGGCCCGCTCGCCGCCGCCCGCGCCCCTGCGCGCCCCCGCGCCGGGCCCGTGCCCCCGCCGCCGTGTTGCCTGCCGCCGGCGCCGCGCCTCCCGGTCGCCGGCGTGCGCCGCCGCCGTCCCGCCGCGCCCGCACGCCCTGGCCCCGCCGCCCGGCTTCCGCCGCCGCCGGCCGCGGCCTCGCGCCCCGCGCTCGCCGGCCTCCGCCCGCCTCCTCCCGCCGCCGCGGGCTCCGCCCCGAGCCCCGCCGCCGGCCCCCGGCCGGGCGCCACCCCGCGCCGCGGCACCCCGCCTCCGGCCATCTCCAGCGCTGTCCCGAGCTCCGCCGGTGCCGGATCCGGCGAGGGGCCGGCCGGATCCGCGGCCCCGCGCTCTCCCCGACCTCCGGCGTCCTCCTTCCGCAACTCCGGCCAGCACTCCGGCGAGACTCCGGCCCTGCCTCAGAAACCGTGCCGCGGTCAACCCTTTTCGCGAGGTTGTTTTTCTGCTAAGTCCCCGAGATAATTACATTAACATGCCATGTTCATTGCATCACATCTCTGCATCCGTAGCTCCGTTTCGTGCGTATAATATCTCAAATTGTTCATCTCGACGATTACTTCATTTCATTCCATTGCATCATTTTCATTTGAGCTCATCTTGATGCCCGAAATGGTGTTGGAAGAGTGCATGTTGATGTTAATCTGCTGAAACTGTTATAACTTGCTCTTTTATCATTTTTGCCAAGATTGATGTGTGCATCCTATGAGGTTGATGTCTACATGAATGTTGATCTATGCCATGCCATCTTTCCAGGGGTGTTAACCATGTATTTTTGTGATTTGTGTGCTGAGTGCATCGAGCTTGTTAAGTAGGGTAGTTGCTGTTGTTGTTTTCCTGACAGATTCTATTATATTTTGGTGCTATGTTAACATGCTTCTACTAATCATTCTATGCATAATCTGGAGATGCTCTATAAACATGTTTTGATCTACATGTCATGCTCTATACATTCATGCCCTTGGTTGCAATTTTAGCCTGCTGGAACATGTTCATTTCTTGCTCTAAAGTTGCTTGAAAATGTTGCTGTCAGCCTGTTAACATTAAGTTCACTTGTTCCCATGTGTTTTCCTAGTGATCCATGTACCCTATGAACTTGCTCTTGCCATGCTTAGCTTCATAAACATGTCTTCTTGCTGTTGGTTGCCTTGCCATGCCATGTATTGCTCTGTAGTGAGTGGTTCAAGCTCACGAACATGCCTACTTATTGTTGTTCCTGCCACGTTTGAATCTGTAATATAACTTGTCATGTTTACATGGGTGCCATCTTATTTTCTGTGCCTTTTTGGCTCATGGTCAGTAAGGGACTTTTGATCTATGCTATTAGTAGATTCATGCCATGCCTTTTTTTGCCATGATATGTTCCTGTAACATGTTGTTTGCTTGCTCTAAACATTGCAACCTGATGTTATTTCCTGATAAGTCTGAAACTGTTATTATTTGCAATCTTACCATGTGTTTTGGAGCATGTTCTAGTTGTTTCTGGAGATAGCTCAGTGTTCATGTCTTGTTATGCTTTACGTGTACTTCATGCCCATGTCTTTTGTTATTATGTTGGGGTGCTGTAGCATGTTGTTTTGATGCTTTCAATATGCCTAGTTGCTGTTATGGACAGATTATTGTTATGACTTGTATAGTGTGTGTGTGTTGCACCGTTGGGCCGTTTTGAGTGTGCTCTATATGAAACTTGCTTGATTTTGCATATAGCTTCATATTACCATGTTGCATCCTTGTTTTGGTGTGTTTGCTTGATGTTTGTATGCATTTTGCATCAATGCCATGTTTAACTTGTTTTGCTCATATCTTCTAGACCGTAGCTCCGAATCTAATGAACTTTATATGTAACTTGACTAGAATTTCGTGTAGATCATCTTGATGCATTTTAACTTGCTGTTTAACAACTTGAACATAAGGTTTATTCAGTTCTGGACCAATTTCGAAATTTGCATATGAGGACTTACCGGAATTGTTATATGTTGTTTCCGGCCTCATTTAAACTTGCCTTGATGTGTTGATCTTGTGTGCATCATCTCTTGCCATGAGTAGCCTCATCTAGCTTTCTCATGCATCATGCTTGTTGTGCATCATGCCTTGTTCATGTGTGGTGTGTTTACCTATGTTGTATGCTTCTTCTTGTTAGTTCCTGTTTCGTTGCGATCGTGAGGGTTCGTTCGTCTACGGTTGGTTCGGCTTCATCCGTTCGTCTTCTTCATGGAATCGTTCTTCTTCCTTGCGGGATTTTAGGCAAGATGACCGCTACCCTAGATCTCACTACTATCATTGCTATGCTAGTTGCTTCGTTCTATCGCTATGCTGCGCTACCTATTACCTGTTTATCAAGCCATCCCATATTGCCATGAACCCCTAATCTTTGACACCTTTCCTATGCAAACCACTGTTTGGCTATGTTACCGCTTTGCTCAGCCCCTCTTATAGCGTTGCTAGTTGCAGGTGAAGTTGAAGATTTCTCCATGGTGGACAGGATTTTGGTTGGGATATCAATCTCTTATATTATTAATGCACCTATATATTTGTTAAAGGGTGGAAGGCTCGGCCTTATGCCTGGTGTTTTGTTCCACTCTTGCCGCCCTAGTTTCCGTCATACCGGTGTTATGTCCCCGGATTTTGCGTTCCTAACGCGGTCGGGTGATTTATGGGACCCCCCCTAACAGTTCGCTTTGAATAAAACTTGTCCAGAAAGGCCCAACCTTGGTTTTACCATTTGCCTCACCACCACCTACCTTTTCCCTTGGGAGTAATTAACCCAAGGGTCATCTTTATTATAGCCCCCCCGGGCCAGTGCTTGTCTAAGCGTTGGTCCAAACTAGAGCACCGTGTGGGACCATCCCTTGGCAACTTGGGTTACGTCGGTACCTGTACGCTTCGCTTATCCGGTGTTGCCCTGAGAATGAGATATGTGCAGCTCCTATCGGGATTGTCAGCGCATCGGGCGGCTTTGCTGGTCTTGTTTTACCATTGTCGAAATGTCTTGTAAACCGGGATTCCGAGGCTGATCGGGTCTTCCTGGGAGAAGGTCTATTCCTTCGTTGATCGCGAGAGCTTGTCATGAGCTAAGTTGGGCACCCCTGCAGGGTATAAACTTTCGAGAGCCGTGCCCGCGGTTATGTGGCAGATGGGAAATTTGTTAATGTCCGGTTGTAGATAACTTGACACCAGATCCGAATTAAAATGCATCAACCGTGTGTGTAGCCGTGATGGTCTCTTCTCGGCGGAGTCCGGGAAGTGAACACGGTTCCTGGGTTATGTTTGACGTAAGTAGGTGTTCAGGATCACCTCTTGATCATTGCTAGCTTCACGACTGTTCCTTTGTTTCTCTTCTCGCCCTCATTTGCGTTGGTTAGCCACCATATCATGCTTAGTCGCTGCTGCAGCCTCACCACTTTACCCCTTCCTTACCCATTAAGCTTTGCTAGTCTTGATACCCATGGTAATGGGATTGCTGAGTCCTCGTGGCTCACCAGATACTTCCAAAACCAGTATGCAGGTGCCTATGTTACCGAGCAGGTGATGCAACCAAGCTCAAGGAGGAGCTCGATGAAGATCTTGCCCTTTGTGTTGTTTCGTTCTAGTTGATTAGTAGTGGAGCCCAGTTGGGGTCGATCGGGGACCTCTTGTCGCATTTGGGGTTCTTCTTTTATTTTGGTTCCGTAGTCGGACCTTGATTGTATCTGGATGATGTAATGCTTTATTCATGTAATTGTGTGAAGTGGCGATTGTAAGCCAACTATGTATCTTTTTCCCTTATGTATTACATGGGTTGTGTGAAGATTACCTCACTTGCGACATTGCTTTCAATGCGGTTATGCCTCTAAGTCGTGCTTCGACACGTGGGAGATATAGCCGCATCAAGGGCGTTACAAGTTGGTAATCAGAGCCTTCCCCGACCTTAGGAGCCCCACTGCTTGATCGTTTTTAGCGGCCGAGTTGTGTCTAGAAAAATGTTTTGAGTCATTTAGGATTATATATATCGGAGAGTTAGGAATTCTTTTTACTCCTCAGTCGCTTCGTCGCTCTGGTGAGGTCTCCTGACGTAGAAGTTTTGACTTTCCTCTCCTCAAATTTCACTAAATATTTTTTTAGGATCACGTGGGTATTTTGGAATCGTTCCGATGGTTTTATGATGAGAACATTGTCTTGGTGCCTCCTGTCAGGGGTTTAGTGGAAGTGTCCCGGGGAGTTGAGCTCTGAGGTGTTGTCGTCATAATTTTATCGTTGCAGTTCTGGAATACCTGAGTTTAGTACGCCGACATCGAAAATCTCTTTTATGCAGTTGTTGGTGAGATAACCCCGATAACCCAGTACTGAGGTGAGTACGGGAGTATTGCCATGACTCGTATAACGGATGCTTTTCGAAGGTTGAGGTACACGATTTCCGAAGGTTTCTTGGTTATGTGTTGATGGATGAATACAACTTGGATGTAGGGATTGTTAGTTTGGGTGAGATATATTGCTTCCCCTGTATCCCCAACACCAGATTGCATAACCAGAAAGTTTCGGGAGTTTATAGGTGGGAATTCAAGTAGCTCCTAGAATATCTTTCCGACAGATGCATGATACGGGATTGGGTAAATCTCTATCATATGTATTTGTTTCCGGCTTATTCTGCAAGCCAAATCCTTTGTTTTGTTTTATTTGTGGTATTCGAGTTGCTTCGAAGTCAAATGTTGAATCCATACCTTTTCTAAACGGTGTTCTCATATTGCTATGTGAATACTAATCCTTTTGATCATTGATTTTGTCATGTCAACTCCTTTCCAACCGGTGTGCTTCTCTTCAAGTGGATCCGATCATTCTCCCCATCTGCAAGATCAATTCTAAGTTTTCTCAACGGTGTTTGTTTCGGTCATCCCAAGTTGTCTTTGTTTTTCCCCACCCTCCCACCCCTTTTCTTCAAGGACTCATTTATTTTAATCAAGTATCCATTTATTCATGTGAAGTCACTTCACTCTTTTCAATCAATGTTCCGATCCGGTGATCCCTCGTGAAGATGCTCACGAGCTTCAAGTTCATCATCCTTCATTGTTGTTTCTTCTTCGGTGGATCCAATTCAAGCTTTCGATATTCATAATATTCCTTTCCTCATTTCTAATGCTTTCTCATGCCGATGCACCTCATTATCATTCTACTTCTCGCTATTTGTTATTCCGGAGTGCTCAAGATATCTAGAAGATTCGTGTTTCCACTCTGCATTCGTTCAAGCTCTTTCGAGATTGGTATCTCATTCAAGTCATTTAATTCAACCGGTGCAACAACTCTTTTAAATCTTTTCAACGGTGTTTCTTTTGAGTGGGCCCTAACCCACAGGATTTTTCCTAGGATCTTACCTGACTCTTCTAATTTATCCGGAGCGATTCCCAAAGTCTTTCGAAGTTTGACGTAAGAATGGATTCCATCAGTCACATGCCTTCTCCAAGGTCGTTTTCAAATTCTTTTCATCTTTGGCTGAACCTTTCCTCTTCTAATTCTCCTGGAGTATCTCAACAATTCATGGTGGTTCTCATCATCATTTTCATCATTTGAAGACCGAAGAAGGATTTTTCCTGTAAATCTTGTCCGTTCTTCCGAAGATTCATGGTTCTAGCTTCATGTTATCCTCTCATATTATTCCGTTTGTCAGATATTCTTTCTTAACCATCCGGAGTATGTCAGGAGTTGATTTCTGTTTCTTTTCACCGGAGGCATCATTCTTGTTATCGTTCTCTATTTATCCTGGCACTTCGATTAAATGCTATTTAATCAGCTCGAGTTCCTCCTGTTCTTTTGCATCTAAATCCCCTCTAGCATATTGGTTCTTCTAACTCTTCCCGGTGATTCATTCTCCCTCGTCATTCGATTTTCGAATTCTTACGGTGGTTCGTTCAAGAGTTCTCTTTCTTTGTTCTCATATCAATTCATTTGTTGTTCCAATCCTACTGGTGGTTCGTTGAAGACCTTCTCAAGTTTCGATATATCTCTTTAATCCTTTCTACGGGAATAAGTAGTATGCAAATCCGTTGCTTGTCATCAATTAAATTTGATGAAGGATAAGCATACAATAAATCTTATTCTTATTTCCTTGAGGTGACTCAATTCTTTTTACGGAGATTATTCATGATGAATAAATTCTTGATTACAAGTGATTCATCTTTATTTCCGGAGTTGGTCATCATATCACATTCTCGGTTCGAGAGGCTTCATCTTTCTTTTCGGAGTTCCAAGCTCTCTCAATTATCTCGTCGCGAAGCTCCATCTATATCATTGCAAGGATTCACCTTGTGTTTTCAACTTCTCTTTCTTTGTATCATCCTTTTATTACCGGAGTTCTTCATGGAGGCTCTACATGGTGGTTCGTCAAGGATTCCTTTCATTCTTCAATTGTTCTTCAAGTTTTCTCTCGAAGTTATGATCCGCCAAGCTATACTCAAAATTAAACAGGGTGCCCAACACTTGTTTTGCTTTGAGAAGCTCAAGTATTATTCATCTCGCATTCCAAAGTGCAATTCTTTCTACCTTATCTTTTGAGGTGGTGTTATGTCACCCTTGACAATTTCCTTCATGTTTCATGATTCATATGTTGTCAAGAATGGGGTAGTTTAAACCCATCAATCTTTCGTTGGAGTTATATTGGGTTATATCTCACCTACGGCCTTCCCTAAGGAATGTAGCTATTTGTGGTGCTTATCAATGATCCAATTTTCTCCTTCTCATCTCGGTGAAGAAGTTTTTCATCTCTTTGGTGCTCTCAATCTAATCAATGGTTTCCATTAGTGGCCGGTTGTCACCTCATAGTCTCGAGATGTTTTCCATAAGCCCACTACAAGCTTATACTTTTCGTTGTTGGTCTTCCAACAACTCTATTCTAACCTTCTTGCAAGGGTGCTTTCCAAGATCATTTGTGGCAGAAGTTGGCATTTTCTTCTCCGTTCTTTTATTCCAATGATCTATCTTCTCTTCGTTCTTCCGGAGGCATGGTGATGTTGCTCTCTTCACTAATCATCTCGAATTGTGAGGATCGTGTTCTTTTCTTGCTTATCCATTTAACCGGAGTGTTGTGTCATCTCTTCAAGTGCTTTTCATCTTATCAAGTTTTCCTTCTTTCAACTGGAGTGCTGCCCGAATTCTTCCTCTCCCATCTTGTTTTAACCGCAGTGGTTTTGAATTCTATCCTGTCCATTAAACTCTTGATTCATGTATTTGCAACCTTCAAGTCCTCGTAATACTCCTTGTTCCTCTTTTCTAACGGATTGTTTGCAATCTTGATCATCTCAATCGTACTCTTTCTTTCAATTTGTTCAACCTCTCAAGGTTCTTTGGTTTCACTATTTTGTCAAAGAAGCAACTTAGTTTACCTCTTATCTTCCTCTTCCTTTTCCCTCCGGTGCCATCCTAGATCTCGGGACGAGATCCTCTCGTAGTGGTGGAGTGTTGTAACGCCTCGGATCTGATGCGCCAGGTGTCCGCCAGTTATTCGCCGTCGTTGCCTTGTCATTTTCTTGCGTGTTGCACGTTGCCATGTCATCTTATGCATTTCATATCATGTCATCATGTGCATTTCATTTTGCATACGTGTTCGTCTCATGCATCCGAGCCTTTTCCCCGTTGTCCGTTTTGCAATCCGGCACTCCTATGTCCTCCGGCGTTCCCCTTTTGCCTCTTCTCTTTTGCGGGTATTAAACTTTCTCGGAATGGCCCGAGGTTTGCCAAGCGGCCTTGGTATAGCACCGGTAGACCGCCTGTCAAGTTCTGTGCCATTTGGAGGTCGTTTGATACTCCAACGGTTAACCGGGTAACTGTAGAAGCCCTCTTTGAGTTGCAGCCCAACACCCCTTCCAAAGTGGCCCAAAACCCATCTAACTCCCCACCATGCTCTCGGTCGTTCGATCACGATCGCGTGGCCGAAAACCGCTCCTCATTTGGACTCTCCTAGCTCCCTCTACCTATATAAAGACCCTCCCCTTCCATTTTCGCGGATGATTTCGCAGACGAAACCCTAAATCTTCCCTCCGCGCCGCCGGACGTGTCCGCCCGCCGCCGGACACGACCACCGCCACCTCACCTCGGCCAATAGCGCGCCGCCACCTCAGCATCACCGCCTCCCGCGGCCAATCCGAGGGCGCCGCGTGGCACCCGCGTCCTCCTCGCCGCCGCGGCCCGGCGAGCCCGGATCGGGCCCGCCCGGCCCGCTCGCCGCCGCCCGCGCCCCTGCGCGCCCCCGCGCGGGGCCCGTGCCCCCGCCACCGTGTCGCCTGCCGCCGGCGCCGCGCCTCCCGGTCGCCGGCGTGCGCCGCCGCCGTCCCGCCGCGCCCGCACGCCCTAGCCCCGCCGCCCGGCTTCCGCCGCTGCCGGCCGCGGCCTCGCGCCCCGCGCTCGCCGGCCTCCGCCTGCCTCCTCCCGCCGCCGCGGGCTCCGCCCCGAGCCCCGCCGCCTCTGCCGCCGGCCCCCGGCCGGGCGCCACCCCGCGCCGCGGCGCCCCCCTTCCGGCCATCTCCAGCGCCGACCCGGCCTTCACCGGTGCCGGATCCGGCGAGGGGCCGGCCGGATCCACGGCCCCGCGCTCTCCCCGACCTCCGGCGTCCTCCTCCCGCAACTCCGGCCACCACTCCGGCGAGACTCCGGCCCTGCCTCGGAAACCGTGCCGCGATCAACCCTTTTCGCGAGGTTGTTTTTCTGCTAAGTCCCCGAGATAATTACATTAACATGCCATGTTCATTGCATCACATCTCTGCATCCGTAGCTCCGTTTCGTGCGTATAATATCTCAAATTGTTCATCTCGACGAGTACTTCATTTCATTCCATTGCATCATTTTCATTTGAGCTCATCTTGATGCCCGAAATGCTGTTGGTAGAGTGCATGTTGATGTTAATCTGCTGAAACTGTTATAACTTGCTCTTTTATCATTTTTGCCAAGATTGATGTGTGCATCCTATGAGGTTGATGTCTACATGAATGTTGATCTATGCCATGCCATCTTTCCAGGGGTGTTAACCATGTATTTTTGTGATTTGTGTGCTGAGTGCATCGAGCTTTTTAAGTAGGGTAGTTGCTGTTGTTGTTTTCCTGACAGATTCTGTTATATTTTGGTGCTATGTTAACATGCTTCTACTAATCATTCTATGCATAATCTGGAGATGCTCTATAAACATGTTTTGATCTACATGTCATGCTCTATCCATTCATGCCCTTGGTTGCAATTTTAGCCTGCTGGAACATGTTCATTTCTTGCTCTAAAGTTGCTTGAAAATGTTGCTGTCAGCCTGTTAACATTAAGTTCACTTGTTCCCATGTGTTTTCCTAGTGATCCATGTACCCTATGAACTTGCTCTTGCCATGCTTAGCTTCATAAACATGTCTTCTTGCTGTTGGTTGCCTTGCCATGCCATGTATTGCTCTGTAGTGAGTGGTTCAAGCTCACGAACATGCCTACTTATTGTTGTTCCTGCCACGTTTGAATTTGTAATATAACTTGCCATGTTTACATGGGTGCCATCTTATTTTCTGTGCCTTTTTGGCTCATGGTCAGTAAGGGACTTTTGATCTATGCTATTAGTAGATTCATGCCATGCCTTTGTTTGCCATGATATGTTCCTGTAACATGTTGTTTGCTTGCTCTAAACATTGCAACCTGATGTTATTATTTGCAATCTTACCATGTGTTTTGGAGCATGTTCTAGTTGTTTCTGGAGATAGCTCAGTGTTCATGTCTTGTTATGCTTTACGTGTACTTCATGCCCATGTCTTTTTTTATTATGTTGGGGTGTTGTAGCATGTTGTTTTGATGCTTTCAATATGCCTAGTTGTTGTTATGGACAGATTGTTGTTATGACTTGTATAGTGTGTGTGTGTTGCACCGTTGCGCCGTTTTGAGTGTGCTCTATATGAAACTTGCTTGATTTTGCATGTAGCTTCATATTACCATGTTGCATCCTTGTTTTGGTGTGTTTTCTTGATGTTTGTATGCATTTTGCATCAATGCCATGTTTAACTTGTTTTGCTCATATCTTCTAGACCGTAGCTCCGAATGTAATGAACTTTATATGTAACTTGACTAGAATTTCGTGTAGATCATCTTGATGCATTTTAACTTGCTGTTTAACAACTTGAACATAAGGTTTATTCAGTTCTGGACCAATTTCGAAATTTGCATATGAGGACTTACCGGAATTGTTATATGTTGTTTCCGGCCTCATTTAAACTTGCCTTGATGTGTTGATCTTGTGTGCATCATCTCTTGCCATGAGTAGCCTCATCTAGCTTTCTCATGCATCATGCTTGTTGTGCATCATGCCTTGTTCATGTGTGGTGTGTTTACCTATGTTGTGTGCTTCTTCTTGTTAGTTCCTGTTTCATTGCGATCGTGAGGGTTCGTTCGTCTACGGGTGGTTCGGCTTCATCCGTTCGTCTTCTTCATGGAATCGTTCTTCTTCCTTGCGGGATTTCAGGCAAGATGACCGCTACCCTGGATCTCACTACTATCATTGCTATGCTAGTTGCTTCGTTCTATCGCTATGCTGCGCTACCTATTACCTGTTTATCAAGCCATCCCATATTGCCATGAACCCCTAACCTTTGACACCTTTCCTATGCAAACCACTGTTTGGCTATGTTACCGCTTTGCTCAGCCCCTCTTATAGCGTTGCTAGTTGCAGGTGAAGTTGAAGATTTCTCCATGGTGGACAGGATTTTGGTTGGGATATCACAATATCTCTTATATTATTAATGCACCTATATATTTGGTAAAGGGTGGAAGGCTCGGCCTTATGCCTGGTGTTTTGTTCCACTCTTGCCCCCCTAGTTTCCGTCATACCGGTGTTATGTTCCCGGATTTTGCATTCCTAACGCGGTCGAGTGATTTATGGGACCCCCCCCCTGACAGTTCGCTTTGAATAAAACTTGTCCAGCAAGGCCCAACCTTGGTTTTACCATTTGCCTCACTACCACCTACCTTTTCCCTTGGGAGTAATTAACCCAAGGGTCATCTTTATTATAGCCCCCCTCGGGCCAGTGCTTGTCTAAGCGTTGGTCCAAACTAGAGCACCATGCGGGACCATCCCTTGGCAACTTGGGTTACGTCGGTACCTATACGCTTCGCTTATCCGGTGTTGCCCTGAGAACGAGATATGTGCAGCTCCTATCGGGTTTGTCGGCGCATCGGGCGGCTTTGCTGGTCTTGTTTTACCATTGTCGAAATGTCTTGTAAACCGGGATTCCGAGGCTGATCGGGTCTTCCTGGGAGAAGGTCTATTCCTTCATTGATCGCGAGAGCTTGTCATGGGCTAAGTTGGGACACCCCTGCAGGGTATAAACTTTTGAGAGCCGTGCCCACGGTTATGTGGCAGATGGGAATTTGTTAATGTCCGGTTGTAGATAACTTGAACCAGATCCGAATTAAAATGCATCAACCGTGTGTGCAGCCGTGATGGTCTCTTCTCGGCGGAGTCCGGGAAGTGAACACGGTTCCTGGGTTATGTTTGACGTAAGTAGGTGTTCAGGATCACCTCTTGATCATTGCTAGCTTCACGACCGTTCCTTTGTTTCTCTTCTCGCCCTCATTTGCGTTGGTTAGCCTCCATATCATGCTTAGTCGCTGCTGCAGCCTCACCACTTTACCCCTTCCTTACCCATTAAGCTTTGCTAGTCTTGATACCCATGGTAATGGGATTGCTGAGTCCTCGTGGCTCACCAGATACTTCCAAAACCAGTTTGCAGGTGCCTATGTTACCGAGCAGGTGACGCAACCAAGCTCAAGGAGGAGCTCGATGAAGATCTTGCCCTTTGTGTTGTTTCGTTCTAGTTGATCAGTAGTGGAGCCCAGTTGGGGTCGATCGGGGACCTCTTGTCGCATTTGGGGTTCTTCTTTTATTTTGGTTCCGTAGTCGGACCTTGATTGTATCTGGATGATGTAATGCTTTATTCATGTAATTGTGTGAAGTGGCGATTGTAAGCCAACTATGTATCTTTTTCCCTTATGTATTACATGGGTTGTGTGAAGATTACCTCACTTGCGACATTGCTTTCAATGCGGTTATGCCTCTAAGTCGTGCTTCAACACGTGGGAGATATAGCCGCATCGAGGGCGTTACACAGACCCAGCAAGAAGGCCAAACTGAATAATCTGGTTGATGACTCCAATCTATCTAAACCGGAAAGGACCCCGGAACCTTCTAATCCAAATACTGAAGCTATTCTTGATGATCCGCCATCGCAAGATCATGAAATCTTAGTTGAACATATGGAAGTTGATACGATGATTCATGCTGATAAACCGCCAAGCCAAATTAAAGTTGCCGATGACAACACTGACGATGTTATGGTCACTGGTGTTAGTTATATAGCCCCAGGCTACCCCACTGCTCTGTCAAAACATAGTGCCAAAGAAGAATTTTCTGCTGTTGACAAAGGCAAGTGGAAGGTAGACTTGGAAAGCTATGCCCACCTCAGCGACCAAGATATTCATTCTGGGTTTTGAAACCATCTGTACACAAGCCGTGACTATGAAGCCGGTTTACTGAATATGATGAAGGAGCGATATGAGGTAAATGTTGTTAACTCTGCATAAATATTATTCCCTTAGCCGCCAATTTTATTGAACATAATAGAATAGAATGTTCTGTAAACTTCCAAGAACCATATAGATCAACTCCAATAGCCCCCAAGGGCCGGTTTATACTATCAATGTGAACCGGGACTTGCAGAATAACAACTCTTCAATTTTGCATGTGTAGCCCCTAAGGGCTGACTTAACAAATATGTTAAGTTGGGACTAATTATGTTGTAAGGCACAAAAATTCTTCTTTAGGACCTTTGTAAACCGGTTAATCACCAAGCTGATAGTGGAAGAAAATTCCATAGTTTTAACTGGAGCAAATATGCATTAGCCCCCAAGTGCCAAGAATAATACTTGTATGGAGCTTGGGACTTGTAAATTTATTTTGATAAGAAGCGATAGACATTAGCCCCCAAGTGCCAAGTATATTACTTGTTATGTGCTTGGAACTTTGAATATGCACCATCATCTCATTAATTGCTTGTCTTTTGCAGGCTGAGCTTATCAAGAAGGAATCTCAAATCACCGACCTTCAAGAAAATATCAAATCACAACAAGAAGAGACTTCCAAGGCCAAGGATGAACTGACCAGTGCCTTAGAAGTAATGGAAAAACTGAAGGAAAGCTTCAAAAATGAGCGGGCGGGTTGGGATACAGAAAGAACAACTCTGCTGAAGAGGGCTGAGGATGCTGAAGCGGCCCTTAATCCGAGGGCGGAGGAGCTGACTGGCTTGAAACAACAAATAAATGCCATGACTGCTGCCGTTTTTGGTAAATAGCTTCTTCATGAGCTTTAAACATATATTATCTAATAAACTGCCCGTTTACAGACGTTTTTGATGATGCAGGACCCCGCATTGCTCATCTTGGCTCGGATATGCAGAAAAAACTGAAAGCTGCCTATACACTTGTAGAGCAATTATATACCGGCGTATAACGGGTCATCTGCATAGCTTCCCATAACAAGCCTCCCCCAACTTCGATCAAGGAGACGTTGGAAAGGTTGTCTATGATGCCTGTCTGGTTTGAAGAACTAAAGAAATCTGCTACAAGGGCAGGTGCTCTTACCGCACTAACTCGGGCCAAAGCATGGATATCTGATCTTGATCCGACTGATTTGGCGAACGGTTACCCAAGCATAAAGGAGGACGGGTCAGACTTTACTACTGATGACCTTGGAGCCATTATGAGGGAAATGCGCCCACTGGCCAGTAATTAGCTGAGGAGACTGATCTTTCATATTATCAGTCGGTTTATGATGCCAGCAATAAGAGAGTTAAAGCGCCAACTTATGATACTCCAAGCCTTATTCCTCCAATCCGTAAGCACACTTATGCCCCTGATGTTGACCCCTCCTCCCTTATAAGTGATGAAGCTGTATTCAAAGCCTTAACTAGGATCAATTGGACAACCATTGACTTCCAGCCACTGGGTAGAGAAGAGGAAGATGAACCGGTGCTGGGTGATCCACAACCTTCAAGTCCACCAGGCCAAGATTCATAAACCGGAGGATGGCTAAACATCTACTCTCTGCAAGACTTGTTAATACAATTATTCTTTTGGGCATCACACACCTTGTAATAGGCTAGCTTAAACTCTTGATTTGCTATGCCATCGCGCATATTTGCTTTGCATGACACTAGTGTTCCGCCATGTTAAGATATGCCACGTATGCTTATGATGTTAGCAATTTGAATATGATCCTGCATACAACAGATTTAAAGAGTGTCCTGGCGGTTTACTGCTGGACGGGTTATAATGCCCAATATAAAGCCATGGGAAATTAACATAGTTTATAACCAAGGCTTGACCTAAGGATAACCATATATAATTGAAAATATATCATACCTGTGATATTTGATCACACTGTTGGTTTGCCAAGACAGTGTAACAAGGGTGATAACCCAAAATTTGAGCACTGGTAATTATCATATATTGCCGGCTTATGAACAAAGCCAGACCGAGTTAATAAACACCGGATATTATCTTATCTCATACTGGCGACTTATAGTCGAAAACTGGGCCGGGTTAATAAACACCGGGTAGTTTCATGTATAAACCATAAGGAGCCCTCATCGGCTTTTTAACCATGTATTACTATGTCACATGAGAAAAAACCTCAAAAAAAATGTTCAAATAAAACAACAACAAAAATTCAAGGCTTTCATAGGCGGCCAGGCCTAAAACTCAAGTGCTTTCACGGGCCGCACATCCACTGAGTTAAACCTTTATACAAACCATATAAGCCGGACCTCACACAACCAATCGTCGTTCTAACTTTGACAAGTTCAGGGTTTGTATAAGATTGACTTGTCAAAAGTACGGTGGGTCGTTCCAGGATTTCCTGGGCGGAGTGGCAGACTTAAAAAGGCAGGATAACCCGGGTTTTAGGTGAATACACCTGGCTTCCAAGCCTGGCTTTTAAGCCTATTACAAGGGTTATAAAAACTTCTTGTTCTTTAGAACAAAGAGCCCCCAATCAATATTTTTGAGCTGTGCTCAATAGGCACCTATGTTTGAGTTGTGCTTTTGCAACAGAATCTCTTTGGTCCCTTTAACCTGGGTAACAAGCCCCCAAGTTTTTTTATATGTGTGGCCTATAAGTCGGATCAAAGGGTAATCATAACTTTGTTGAATAAAGCAGAAGCCCCCAAGTGACCAAAAACTCATTATTTAAAGAGAACGACAGAGGCCTTGCTTTAACAGGGATGCCGGCTTTATTATATTGATCATAATATATACATTGTCAAAATTTGTACATCAGAAGAGCCAGTGGCTCGGGTATAGTAGGGCCGAAGATGAGCACTATTCCATGGCCGGTGGGTCTCCTCCTCTGACTTACATGAGTCTTTGTGCTCCCGAACATCGATAAGGTAGTAGGACCCATTGTTAAGATTCTTACTGACCACAAAAGGTCCTTCCCAAGGTGGGTATAACTTGTGCATATCAGTCTGATCTTGGATAAGCCGGAGCACCAGATCGCCTTCTTGGAAAGTTCTGGTTTTAACCCGGCAGCTATGGTAACAGCGCAGATCTTGCTGGTAAATCACCGAATGAGCCGACGCGGTGTCACGCTCCTCATCTAACAGATCAAGTGCTTCCTGACGTGCATTTTAGTTGTCAGCTTCAACATAATTCGCCACACGAGGTGAGTCGTGACGGATGTCACTAGGGAGAACCACCTCTGCTCCGTAAACCATGAAGAAGGGCGTGTAACCCGTAGATCTGTTGCGGGTGTTATTAATGGTCCATAACACGGAAGGTAACTCCTCCACCCAACAACCCGGCGTCCTTTGCAGGGGAATCATAAGCCAGGATTTGATGCCTCTCAGGATCTCTTGATTGGCTCTCTCAGCTTGACCATTAGATTGCGTGTGAGCCACTGACGATACATCAAGCCTGATATGCTCATGTTGACAAAATTCTTTCATAGCACCCTTGGAGAGATTAGTGGCATTGTCTGTTATAATGCTGTGTGGAAAGCCAAAACGGAAGATCACCTTCTTCATGAATTGAACCGCCATTGCTGCATCACACTTACTGACCGGCTCTGCCTCTACCCACTTAGTGAACTTATCAACCGCCACCAAAAGGTGGGTCTTCTTATCCTTGGACCTCTTAAAAGGTCCAACCATATCAAACCCCCAAATTGCGAACGGCCAAGTAATTGGAATCATCCTCAATTCTTGAGCCGGCACATGGGCTCATCGTGAAAATTTCTGACATCCATCGCATTTACTAACCAAATCCTCAGCATCAGCATGAGCCGTCAGCCAATAAAATCCATGACGAAAAGCCTTGGCCACAAGAGACTTAGGGCCATCATGGTGGCCACAATCTCCTTCATGAATCTCGCGCAGAATCTCACAACCTTCTTCAGGTGAAACACAACGTTGAAACGCCCATGTGACACTGCGATGATGTAGCTCCCCATTGACAATAGTCATTGACTTGGACCGCCAGGTTATTTGCCTGGCCAAAGTTTCATCCTCAGGTAACTCACCTCGGGTCATATTGAAGGAAATATGCCCTAGAGGCAATAATAAATTTATTATTTATTTCCTCATATCATGATAAATTTTTATTATTCATGCTAGAATTGTATTAACCAGAAACATGATACATGTGTGAATACATAGACAAACCTATAGTCACTAGTATGCCTCTACTTGACTAGCTCATTAATCAAAGATGGTTATGTTTCCTAACCATAGACATGTGTTGTCATTTGATTAGTGGGATCACATCATTAGAAGAATGATGTGATTGACATGACCCATTCCGTTAGCCTAGCACTTGATCATTTAGTATACTGCTATTGCTTTCTTCATGACTTATACATGTTCCTGTAACTATGAGAATTATGCAACTCCTGTTTACCGGAGGAACACTTTGGGTACTACCAAACGTCACAACGTAACTGGGTGATTATAAAGGAGTACTACAGGTGTCTCCGAAGGTACATGTTGAGTTGGTGTATTTCGAGATTAGGTTTTGTCACTCCGATCGTCGGAGAGGTATCTCTGGGCCCTCTCGGTAATGCACATCATTATAAGCCTTGCAAGCAATGTGACCAATGAGTTGGTTACGGGATGATGCATTACAGAACGAGTAAAGAGACTTGCCGGTAACGAGATTGAACTAGGTATTGGATACCGACGATCAAATCTCGGGCAAGTAACATACCGATGACAAAGGGAACAACGTATGTTGTTATGCGGTTTGACCGATAAAGATCTTCGTAGAATATGTAGGAACCAATATGGGCATCCAGGTCCCGCTATTGGTTATTGACCGAGAATAGTTCTAGGTCATGTCTACATAGTTCCCGAACCCGTAGGGTCCGCACGCTTAACGTTACGATGACAGTTTTATTATGAGTTTATAAGTTTTGATGTACCGAAGTTTGTTCGGAGTCCCGGATGTGATCACGGACATGACGAGGAGTCTCAAAATGGTCGAGACATAAAGATCGATATATTGGAAGCCTATATTTGGACATCAGAATCGTTCCGGGTGAAATCGGCATTTTACCGGAGTACCGGGAGGTTACCGGAACCCCCCGGGGGGTTATTGGGCCTACATGGGCCTCAAGGGAGAAGAGGGAAGGAGCCAGGAGGGGGCCGCGCGCCCATCCCCTTCCTAGTCCGAATAGGACAAGGGAAGGGGGGCGGCGCCCCCCCCCCTTTCCTTCCCCTCTTCCTCCTCTTTCCTCCCTTCTCCTACTCCTACATGGAAAGAAGGGAGTCCTACTCCCGGTGGGAGTAGGACTCCCCCCTTGGCGCGCCCTCCTTGGCCGGCCGCCTCCTCCCCGTGGCTCCTTTATATACGGGGGCGGGGGGCACCCCATAGACACACAAGTTGATCTACGGATCGTTCCTTAGCCGTGTGCGGTGCCCCCCTCCACCATATTCCACCTCGATCATATCGTCGCGGAGTTTAGGCGAAGCCCTGCGCCGGTAGAGCATCATCATCATCACCACGCCATCGTGCTGACGGAACTCATCTTTGGAGCTTTGCTGGATCGGAGCCCGGAAATCGTCATCGAGCTAAACGTGTGCTGAACTCGGAGGCCCCGTACGTTCGGTGCTTGGATCGGTCGGATCGTGAAGACGTACGACTACATCAACCGCGTTGTGCTAACGCTTCCGCTTACGGTCTACGAGGGTACGTGGACGAACACTCTCCCCTCTCGTTGCTATGCCATCACCATGATCTTGCGTGTGTGTAGGAATTTTTTTGAAATTACTACGTTCCCCAACACATATAAGCCAAATATGGAATTGTCCAATCAGGAATTACATGAAGAGCCGCCACCAACTGAGCTTCCGGGTCAGGAATAGCCAAATCCTCCTCTGTAGGTAACTTGACCGATGGGTTATGCAAAACGTCAAGAAAAACATTAGGCGACACCGGTTTACATTGAGAACCCAATCGGCTTAAGGCATCAGCCGCTTCATTTTTTTCTCCGATCAACATGCTCAACTTGATAACCCTTTAAGTGACCAGCAATAATGTCCACCTCCCGTCGATAAGCTGCCATGAGTGGATCCATAGAATCCCAAGTGCCAGAGATTTTTTGAGCCACCAAATCTGAGTCACCAAAGCACCTTACTTGGCTTAGGTTCATCTCCATAGCCATCCAAAGACCGTGGAGCAAGGCCTCATATTCAGCTGCATTGTTAGTGCAAGGGAACATCAAACGGGGAACATAACAAATTTTATCACCTCAAGGGGAAGCGAGCACAACTGCACAACTCTAGCCCCCGAGCCCTCCAATTGCCTAGACCCATCAAGGTGAATAGTCCAATACGTGTTATCTGGCTTTTCCTCAGGCATCTGCAGCTCTGTCCAGCCATTGATGAAATCCACCAGTGCCTGAGACTTGATGGTCGTGCGAGGCATATATTTCAAACCATGAGGACGAAGCTCAGTGGCCCACTTGGCTATCCGACATGTGGCTTCTCTGTTCCGAATAATATCCCCTAAAGGAGCAGAACTAACCACAGTGATGGGATGACCCAGAAAATATTGCTTAAGCTTCCGACTGGCCATGAACACCCCATATACAAGTTTCTGCCAGTGCGGATATCTCTGCTTGGACTCAATAAGCACCTCGGTGATGTAGTAAACTGGCCTTTGAACCGGATATTCCTTGCCTGCCTTCTATCGTTCCACCACAATAGCCACACTGACAACCCGGGCATTGGTAGCCACGTACAACAACAATGGCTCTTTATCAACAGCAGCAGCCAGAATAGGTGGCTCAGCCTGCTGCTTCTTCAAGTCCTCAAACGCTGCATTAGCGGCATCACTCCAAACAAAATTATCTGTCTTTTTTATCATCTGATACAGAGGGATAGCCTTCTCTCCCAATCGGCTTATGAACCGGCTTAATGCCGCAATAGGACCCACCAAACATTGCACATCATTGACACACGCCGGTTTAGCCAGAGAAATAATGGCTTTGATCTTCTCCGGATTAGCTTCAATGCCCCTGTTAGACACCAGAAAGCCCAATAGCTTGCCTGCCGACACACCAAAAACACACTTGGCCGGGTTAAGCATCATCTTATAAACCCGGAGATTATCAAAGGTTTCCTTCAAATCGTCTATCAACATCTCCTTCTTTCTGGATTTCACCACAATATCATCCACATAAGCATGAACATTGCGCCCAATCTGATTATGAAGGAAATTCTGCACACATCGTTGGTAAGTCACCTGGGCACTCTTGAGCCCAAAAGGCATAGACACCTAGCAGAAGGCTCCAAAGGGAGTTATGGAAGTTGTCTTCTCCTAGTCCTTAACTGCCATCATGATCTGATGATAACCAGAATAAGCATCCAAGAAAATCAAACGCTCACAAACCGCCGTAGCATCAATAATCTGATTAATACGAGGGAGAGCAAAGAGATCATTCGGACAAGCCCTGTTTAAATCCGTGTAATCCACACACATACGCCAAGTGTCATTCTTCTTAAGTACCAGCACCGGGTTAGCTAACCACTCAGGATGAAAAACCTCAACGATAAACCCAGCCGCCAAGAGCCGGGCTACCTCCTCACCAATGGCCTTACGCCTTTCTTCATTGAAACGACGAAGAAACTGCTTGACCAGTTTAATCTTGGGATCAATATTGAGAGTGCGCTCAGCGAGTTCCCTCGGTACACCTGGCATGTTTGAAGGTTTCCATGCAAAGATGTCCCAGTTCCCACAGATTAACTCAATGAGCGCGCTTTCCTATTTCGGATCCAGATTAGCACTGATACTGAACTGCTTGGATGAATCGCTAGGAACAAAATCAACCAGCTTGGTATCATCTACCAATTTAAACTTCAAGACCGGATCATGCTCTGTGGTTGGTTTTTTCAAAGATGTCATATCCGCCGGATCAACATTGTCCTTATAAAATTTTAACTCCACCGTTGCACAAACCGACTCAGCATAAGCCGCATCACCTTCTTCGCATTCCAAAGCAATCTTTCGGCTCCCATTCATTGTGTTGTAACCCGGCATCTTGAGCTGCAGATAAACATAACAAGGCCGCATGATGAACTTGGCATAAGCCGGCCATCCAAATAGAGCGTGATACGGGCTATGAATCTTGACTACTTCAAAGGTCAATGTCTCTGACCTAGGCTCATGATCATCTCCAAAAGCAACTTCTAGAGCTATCTTACTAACTGGGTACGCCGACTTACTAGGCACCATGCCATGGAAAGCAGTGTTCGACGGTTTAAGATTTTTATCTGTCAACCCCATGCGACGGAAAGTTTCATAATAAAGGATATTGATGATGCTCCCTCCGTCCATGAGTACCTTGGTGAACTTATATCCTCCGACCTGAGGTGCGACCACCAAAGCCAAGTGACCCGAATTATCAACCCGGGGCGGGTGATCTTCCCGACTCCACACAATGGGCTACTCAGACCAGTGCAAGTAACGGGGAACTGTCGGTTCAACGGCATTTACCGCCCTTTTATGAAGCTTCTGATCCGGTTTGCATAAACTTGTGGTGAAGACGTGGTACTGCCCACTATTCAACTGCTTTGGGTTACTCTGATACCCAGATTGCTGTTGTTGACTCCCCTGATTACTCTGCTAATTATAACCACCATGGTTGCCATGATTGCCTTGATTTCCTTGGAATCCAGAATTAGAGCCATCACTGCCGTAACCCGGTCCATGAGAGCCGGATCCTGAGCCGCCACCCGGCCCATGACTGTCTTGAAAAAGATTGGAATTTGTGTACTCCTTCATAAAGGAGCAATCCTTCCAGGGGTGGCCAGACAGCCTTTCTCGTGTACCATGCCTTGGGCAAGGCTGATTCAGCATCTGCTCAAGATTAAAGCCTGATCCTCCGGTCTGTGGGGGCGGTTTACCTTTACGACGCTGGCCATTATTCTGTGCGTTGGTGTTAGCCACAAAGTCCAAACTATTATCAGCTTTGCGCTTACCATTGCCTCCCTGATTTGCCAGGTTATGTTGCTGCCTTCTGGTGCTGCTGCTCTTCTTTCCCTTCCCCGGCTTCTCATCATCAGACTCGGGGTCCTTGGTACCATCAGAGTCAACGTACTTAACCAGAGCCGCCATGAGTGTCCCCATGTCGTTGCAGTGGCGTTTGAGCCGTCCCAGTTTCTGCTTCAGTGGCGTGAAACGACAATTGCTTTCCAACATTAAGACTGCTGAATCGGCATTGATGCGATCCGACGAGTGCAGGATTGTCGTGACCCGGCGCACCCAATGAGTTGCCGACTCACCTTCTTCTTGGAAACAGGAGGCTAAATCCACAATTGACATGGGCTGCTTGCATGTATCCTTGAAATTCTGGATAAACCGGGCTTTTAACTCGGCCCATGACCCAATGGAGTTGGCAGGGAGCCCCTTCAACCAAGTGCGGGCCGTTCCCTCCAACATCAGGGGGAGATATTTAGCACACGCAGCATCGCTAATATCTGGCAATTCCATGGCCATTTCATAACTCTCGACCCATGCTTCAGGAGGTAAGTTAGCTGTATAGTTAGGCACCTTGCGAGGACCCTTGAAATCCTTGGGCAGACGCTCGTTACGTAGAGCCGGAAAAAAACATGGCACGCCCAAATTCCTAAAGGTTACACCTGGCTCCATCGAAGTTGTTGGACGAACCAAAGAAGGTTGACGGGCCGCATACTGTGCCGCCAGCTCGGCCTCTCGACGTGCTCTACCTTGATCCACTACGTTCTGAGCATCAACACCACAGCCCGCCGGGTTATGTCCCCGAGGCGGGTTATGGTTCCGCCCACTGCTTGACACAGCTGGCTCATCGATATGCCTGCTGTAACTCCAGCTCGGGAGAGCCCCGTGGAATGAATCCTGTCACGACTGTAAGAATAAGCCTGCTGCTGAACCAATACTGTCTGAAGGAGCTCTCTAGCCCTTCGTGTTTCAACCACCGTTGGAGACTCGCCTTCAACCGGGAGATCCGCCAATCATGACGTTGCAGCGATCATGTTATCCAAAGGGTTGGAGTAATGACCCAGTGGTGTCGGCACGTGTTGTGGCGAGATATTGTTCTGACAAGGCGGGTCCGTCGTGCATGGCTGAACCGGCGTACCCGTCCCAGGCGCTTCAACCCGGTTTACTACTGGCGGGTTACTGGTTCCTGCTCTTGGCGTGTTAAAGAGATTTCTTGCCTCGTAAACCGAGGCCAGACGAGTCGGATGCCTCCTCCTCATGACTTTGTAGGAAGCGCTTTGATCTAGCATGAGACGGTAAGACTCTGACTGAATCCGCTGTGCCTGAGCATCCAATGCAGCCTGCTCCTCAGCCATCCTAGTGTTTTCTGCGTTCAGCTCCTCCTTGGCCTGTGCTATCTCATCACGCAATTTTGCGACCGCCGCATTATGCTGATCCTGATCTATCGAATTAACCACTGCTGTCAACAATGTTGTCAGCTTATCCAACAAGTCAGTTAAGACCTGAGCCGACGGGCGCACAGGGCCTCCTGCCCCGATAGCCATTGCCGCTGCTGACCCAGAAATCAACTCTGTTGCAGTCAACGAGTGTTGCACGGGTTGCGTACCGGCCATGAAGATTGCAACCCGGTTCGGCAGCTCGCAGGGGTCCGGAATACTGTTTCCATCGGAACAGCCCCCAAGCCGGCCATCTTGCAGTTGATATAATGTCTCACCAGTGGACGACTAACCATCAGAGTAAACAACCGTCTCACTGCCAGATGCCGATCTATCCTCAGATTCCGCTCCATGGATGAATCCCACGAAGGCACAATTCATGGCGGGCCAAACCTGGGCTGGTCTAGCGTGCTAAGCCGTCTCGATGATATCGGTGCAGATGTCCGGCTCAGGGCCCGGTTCGCCGATCTTGCCAATGAAGACGTGAATTCCAACGAAGGGGACCCGGTACCCATACTCAATTGAGCCGGCCTCGGGGCCCTAGCCTGCATCGTCGATGTAGAGCTTGCCGCAACGACTCTTGGTCATCCGGCCCATGGCGTATCCCTGATACCTTCGAAGTTGCCCTCTAAGAACTTGAAACCATCGTGCGATAGCCCCACGATGGGCACCAACTATCATGGGATTGTCACGACTGATGTCCTAGTGCGAGGACTTAGTCATGGAGCCATCGCAATGAGATTAGCTTAAAGGGGTTAAAACGGGACAAAGGACACAAGGTGTTTATACTGGTTCGGCCCCTTGCGGTGAAGGTAAAGGCCTAATCCAGTTTGAGGTGGTATTGCTAGGGTTTCGATGACCAGGGAGCAAATACACTTGCCTGGCTCTCTGATGTCTACTACACAACCTTCTTCTTGTAGACGTTGTTGGGCCTGCAAGTGCACAGGTTTGTAGGACAGTAGCAAATTTCCCTCAAGTGGATGACCTAAGGTTTATCAATCAGTAGGAGGTGTAGGATGAAGATGGCCTCTCTCAAGCAACCCTGCAACCAAATAACAACGAGTCTCTTGTGTCCCCAACACACCCAATACAATGGTAAATTGTATAGGTGCACTAGTTCAGCGAAGAGATGGTGATACAAGTGCAAAATAGATAGTAGATATAGGTTTTTGTAATCTGAAATAATAAAAACAGGAAGGTAACTAATAATAAAAGTGAGCGTAAACGGTATTGCAATGATAGGAAACAAGGCCTAGGGTTCATACTTTCACTAGTGCAAGTTATCTCAACAATAATAACATTGATAGATCATATAACAAGCCCTCAACATGCAACAAAGAGTCACTCCAAAGCCACTAATAGCGGAGAACAAACGTAGAGATTATGGTAGGGTACGAAACCACCTCAAAGTTATTCTTTCGGATCAATCTATAAAAGAGTTCGTACTAGAATAACACCTTAAGAGACAAATCAACCAAAACCCTAATGTCACCTAGATACTCCATTATCACCTCAAGTATCCGTGGGCATGATTATACGATATGCATCACACAATCTTATATTAATCCAACCAACACAAAGTACTTCAAAGAGTGCCCCAAAGTTTCTACCGGAGAGTCAAGAACGTGTGCCAACCCCTATGCATAGGTTCCCAATGTCACGAACCCCAACTTGATCACCAAAACATACATCAAGTGGCACATGATATCCCATTGTCACCACAGATAATCACGGCAAGACATGCATCAAGTGTTCTCATAAAAGACTCAATCCGATAAGATAACTTCAAAGGGGAAACTCAATTCATCACAAGAGAGTAGAGGGGGAGAAACATCATAAGATCCAACTACAATAGCAAAGCTCGGGATACATCAAGATCGTGCCATAGAGGAAACACGAGAGAGAACACGAGAGAGAGAGAGAGAGAGAGAGAGAGAGATCAAACACATAGCTACTGGTACATACCCTCAGCCCCGAGGGTGAACTACTCCCTCCTCGTCATGGATAGCGCCGGGATGATGAATATGGCCACCGGTGATGGGTTCCCCCTCCGGTAGGGTGCCGGACGGGCTCCCGAGAGGTTTTTGGTGGCTGCACAGGCTTGCGGCGGCGGAACTCCCGATCTATCTTCTATTCTGGAAGTTTTACGATACGTAGGTATATATGGGTGCAAGGGGTACGTCGGTGGAGCTGCGGGGGCCCCACGTGGCAGGGGGGCGCGCCCCCCACCCTAGTGAGCACCTCCCGTATCTTCTGACGTGGGGTCCAAGTCCATCAGGTGGGTTTCCTTCCAAAAATAACTTCTCCAGTTGATTTCGTTCCGTTTTGACTCCGTCTGATATTCCTTTTCCTCGAAACACTAAAATAGGCATAAAACAACAAATCTGGGTTGGGCCTCCGGTTAATAGGTTAGTCCCAAAAATAATATAAAAGTGGATAATAAAGCCCAATATTGCCCAAAACAGTAGATAATATAGCATGGAGCAATCAAAAATTATAGATACGTTGGAGACGTATCAAGCATCCCCAAGCTTAATTCCTGCTCGTCCTCGAGTAGGTAAATGATAAAAAAGGTAATTTTTGATGTGGAATGCTAGTTGGCATAATTTCATTGTAATTATTCTTACTTGTGATATGGATATTTAGATCCAAAAGATTCAAGACAAAAGTTCATATTGACATAAAAATAATAATACTTCAAGCATACTAATCAAAGTAATCATGTCTTCTCAAAATAACACGGCAGAAGAAAGTTCATCCCTACAAAGTCATATAGTTAGGCTATGCTTCATTTCCGTCACACAAAGATGTTCCCAACTTCTATACCCCCTATGACAAGCCAAGCAATAGTTTCATACGTAAATAATCTCAAACTTTTTCAACCTTCACGCCATACATGAGCGTGAGCCATGGATATAGCACTATGGGTGGAATAGAATATGATGATGGGGATAGCGTGGAGAAGACAAAAAAGGAGAAAGTCTCACATTGACGAGGATAATCAACGGGCTATGGAGATGCCCATCAATTGATGTCAACATGAGGAGTAGGGATTGCCATGCAACGGATGCACTAGAGCTATGTATGCTCAACAAAAGAAAATTAGTGGGTGTGCATCCAACTCGCTTGCTCATGAAGACATAGGGCATTTGAGGAAGCCCATCGTAGGAATATACAAGGCAAGTTCTATAATGAAAAATTCCCACTAGTATAAAAAGACAACTCATGAGACTCACTACATGAAGAACAAGGTGCTACTTTGAAGCACAATATATGAGACTCACTATATGAAGAACAAGTTGCTACTTTGAAGCACAAGTGTGGAAAAAGAGATAGTAGCATTGCCCTTTTTATTTATTTTCTCTTTTTTTTCTTTTTTTTCTTTTTTGGCCCTTTCTTTTTTTTCTTTTGGCCTTTCTTATTTTTTTCTTTTTTTTTCTTTTTGGGAAATGCTCTAATAATGATGATCATCACACTTTCATTGATTGCAACATATGAATTACAAGTCGAAACTAGAACAAGATATGACTCTATATGAATGCCTCCGGCAGTGTACCGGGATGGTGCAATGAATCAAGAGTGACATGTATGAAAAATAATGCATGGTGGCTTTGCCACAAATACGATGTCAACTACATGATCATGCAATGGCAATATGACAAAATTAATGTATGTCATGATGATGATGATGAAAGTTGCATGGCAATATATCTCGGAACGGCTATGGAAATGCCATGATAGGTAGGTATGGTGGCTGTTTTGAGGAAGATATAAGGAGGTTTATGTGTGATAGAGCGTATCATATCACGGGGTTTGGATGCACCGGCGAAGTTTGCACCAACTCTCAAGGTGAGAAAGGGCAATGCACGGTACCGAAGAGGCTAGCAATGGCGGAAAGGTAAAAGTGCGTATAATCCATGGACTCAACATTAGTCAAAAGAACTCATATACTTATTGCAAAAATTTAGAAGTCATCAGAAATCAAGCACTACACGCATGCTCCTAGGGGGATAGATTGGTAGGAAAGGACCGTCGCTCGTCCCCGACCGCCACTCATAAGGATGCACAAGCCAGGTACACTTCATGTTTCAAATTTGTTACACAACTTTAACCATACGTGCATGCTACGGGACTTGCTAACTTCAACACAAGCATTCTTTAAATTCATAATCACCCAACTAGCATGACTTTAATATCACTACCTCCATATCTCAAAACAATTATCAAGTATCAAACTTTTCTTAGTATTCAACACACTCATAAGAATTCTTACAAATCTTTTATGCTTAGCATATTAGGATTTTAAGAAAATTACCATGCTATTTAAGACTCTCAAAATAATATAAGTGAAGCATGAGAGTTCATCTATTTCTTAAAAATAAAACTACCTCCATGCTCTAAAAGATATAAGTGATGCACTAGAGCAAATGACAGACTACTCCGAAAGATATAAGTGAAGATCAATGAGTAGTCGAATAATTATACAACTATGTGAAGACTCTCCCAATTAATAATTTCAGATCTTGGTATTTTATTCAAACAGCAAGCAAAGCTAAAGAAAACTACATTGCAAGGATAGCACAACTCATGTGAAGAAGAAAAAACTTAGGATCAACCGATACTAACTGATAGTTGTTGAAGAAGAAAGGTGGGATGCCTACCGGGGCGTCCCCAAGCTTAGATGCTTGAGACTTCTTGAAATATTATCTTGGGGTGCCTTGGGCATCCCCAAGCTTGAACTTTTGTGTCTCCTTAATTCCTCTCATATCATGGTTTCTCTTTTTATCAAAAGCTTCATTCACAACAAACTCAACAAGAACTCGTGAGATAGGTTAGTATAAACCAATGCAAAAACTTATCATTTCCTACTGTAACAAATCACTAAAATTATTATTCAACATTGCATACTAAATGCCTCTGCATATTTAGTACTCCTATCTTCAAATAGAATCATTAAACAAGCAAACTTATGCAAACAATGCAACCATAACAGCAATCTGCCAAAACAGTACAGTATGTAAAGAATGCAAGAGTCATCATACTTCCCTAACTCCAAAAATTATGAACTAAAATTCCCACTGTAATAAATTTATCAGAGCTCAATATGCAAAAAAGATTCAACATTATACCACTCTCTGACTTTTCTAGGGAATTTTTGCATCAGCGGTAAACTTTCTGTTTTCAAACAGCAGCATGTATACTAGCAAAATAAGCATGGCAAAGGCTATCCTTGACTTCTTTATTGAAACTAAAGATGCAAAACATTAATATAATTAACAGCAAGCAAATACTAACAAAATAAAATGATGCTCCAAGCAAAACACATATCATGTGGTGAATAAAAATATAGCTCCAAGTAAAGTTACCGATGAACAAAGACGAAAGAGGGGATGCCATCTGGGGCATCCCCAAGCTTAGTGTCACATCCCTAGCTTCTGGCTTTGCACTAGTCTAGCTTCATGTGTGCATCATGTTTAAATTTTATTTAACTTGAAATGGGGATGACAAACCCTATCACCAAATGAAATGCAATTAGGATCAATATAAAAATATTTTCCATGAACCCAGAATGCCCTTCAGAAAAGTTCATAATTTTTGGATTGGTTTAAAACCTCTCGCTCACGGCCGAAGCGGCCATGGCCACACCTCCGTGAAGCTCGTCGCCACAACGCCTCCCTAGCCTTGCAGAATCATCCAGGAGAACCGCCTCGCCATACTCGTCGTCATCACCGAGCCAAGGAACCGGGGGAGCTCCACATCACCAGCGACGTCATCTTCTTCCTCCTCGGATGTCAGTGTACTAAAGTAGGGGTACCTTAGTACCCCGAACTTGTGCACGGGGCAGTCGCAGTGCCCCGCGGCAAGGCTTGCCGGGCGCCCGCCAAGACCCTCCGTCATTTCCTATTACTGCCATTCAAGAACAAAGTACCAACTAAGAAGACAAAGGCCCCGGCAAGAGGAGCTTGCCGGGAAGGCCAACCAAGGCGCTCCAGAGGAACTTGCCGCGACGCCCCGCGCGTCCCGGCAAGGCCCGGCGGCCGGCAAGCTTGCCGGCGCAACAAGAGAAGGGCCGCGGCAAGGCGCTTGCCGCGGCAAGGCTGCCGCCCTGCACTCCAGCACATCTAGCGACGTGTCACCCCAGGGCCATCCCAGGAGCACGTGGCGAGGCGCTGCGCAGCCATGCAGTGCGAGGTGGCAAGCGGAGCTGACAAGGAGGCCATCGTGGCGATCGGTGGCGCACCTAACGGTCATTTCCTTGCGCTGTTGGGGCGACCGGACGGGCATTAAATGCCCTTGTCCCCTGCCGTCAGAGTTAGGTAGGGGACACTGTTGGACACTGTTGTACCAACCTGCGTTTTTACTCTTTTACCCCCTCTTCCTACACTGCCACCTATGGGTGCCCCCTTCAGACTATAAAAGGGAGGCCCATGCGCACGTGATAGGGGTTCGACGGTTCGGAACTTTTCCACACGAGGGTTCCGCCGTTCGTAGATCCAACACCACCACACGCTCGCGCTCTCGAGCAAGAACAAATAAAAACACAAAGCAGCAGTAGGGGTTTTATCTCTCCGGAGAGCCCCGAAGCTGGGTAAAAATCGCCCGTCTCCCCCGCGCGCTCGACCTCGATCTGCTCTCCTTGCGCCCTCCGCTCCCTTGCCGGACTAGAAGGGGCCCCCTGCCCCATAGGTGCTCGTGGCCACAGAGAGAGCTGCCTCGACATCTTTGGCGCGCTAGGTAGGGGTGCGTCGAGGTCGTGAACATCTGATCCGGTCTCCGCGCGCGCTACATCAACGCCTTCATCAACATGCCACCAAAGAAGAAGCCTTCGGAGGTGGCCGCTCCGTCTACATCGATTCTACCACCACCGCCGGAGCAAATGGGCGGTGGAGTGGACGCCGGCGGAGGAGCGGGCGCCGACGGTGGGACTCACGTCGTCACCAGGGCCAAAAACAAGGCCCCGCAAGCGTCGGCGACCGTGCAGACACCACACCCTTCCCAGGAGGTGCAAGGTCGACAACGCCCCGGTGCTCCTAGCACCGTGCTCGCATTGGAGCAAGGCCAAGCTGGTGAGTCGCGGGACGTTCAAGACCAGCATGCACGCCAGCATGCTGGCGCGAGTGAGGTGCGGTCGCCCGGACGGGGTGTTGCTCCTTCCAATCCAGTTGGGAGTCCGAGCACATCCCGCTCCTCGCGCCGTTCGTCGCCACCGCCACCCGAGACTGCAGAGGAAGCGCTGGCCCGAGCCCAGCTGCTTCTAGATTATCCTCCAGCGCCACACAAGATTGACGACTGGAGGATGACCATTTATAGCCTCATCGGCTTCGCCAACGGCGACAAGCCCTGGCAACCGAGCGCATCGAAGCCCCGGCGAGGCGCCCAGGCGCAAGCCGACGCCGACAAGACCGCTGGGGGTGCCACCTCCGTGCACTCCCAGCCCCGAAGGCCAAGATCGCCGACGCGCCGGGCCAACCCTGACGCCGACTCCACCGCGTCGTCGGACCCACGAACCCGCCGCGATCAACGCCACGTTCTCCAAGAACGACGACACAAAGATGCTCGCACTCGCATCAAGCGCAGAAGGGAAGCGCGACGTCAATCTGACCAGCGTGCTGGGCCCACTGTCGATATGCATGCGCCAGGGGAACCAGGCGACTTGCCGTATGCGGCAGGTTGCCCTGCGTTCACCCGTGAGCTGCGGCAAGTCCAGTGGCCCAGTACCAAGAACTTCAAGCCCGACGTGCCCGAGAAGTATGATGGCAGGATACATCCGTCAGAGTTCCTCAGCATCTACACCATCGTGGTGCAGGCTGCCGGAGGGCGCGACGAGAAGATCCTCGCCAACTACTTCCCGCTGGTGCTCAAGCCTAACGTCAGATCTTGGCTCATGCACTTGCCGGATGGCTCCATCTCTTCATGAGCAGACCTGTGCCATCAGTTTGTCGGCGCCTTCACAGGCGGCCACAAACCCCATGGCCAGGAAAGCGATCTGCATCTGCTCGTCCAGAAGGAGGGAGAGCCCCTGCGCAAGTACATACAGAGGTTCAGCCAGGTGCAGCGCAACATCCCAGACGTCCACCCTGCCGCGGTTATTAGCGCGTTCCACCAGAACGTGCGTAACCGCAGGATGAGGGAGGAGATGGCGATGTGCAAGATCAGAGATGTCAGCGAGCTTTATGCCCTGGCCGACAAGTGTGCACGGGCTGAGAAGGGGAGGAAAATCCCCGGAGAGACTGTAGGAGCAGAAGGATCTGACAGTGAGGATGCCGCTCCGGCGAGGAAGAACCGGAGGCGGAACAACAGAAAAAGAAAGGCTAAGGATGTGCTAGCTGTCGAGCATTCCGGCAACGGAGGCGGCTCCGACAAGGCCAAAGCTGATGACTCCGGCGAGGCTGTGGTAGCCGCCGACAAGCAGGATGGCTCCGGCAAGCAGTATTGCAAGATCCACCGCACCAAGGGCCATGATCTCCAAACCTGCAAGAAAGTCGAGCTGATGGCGGAGCTACAGAAAGCTGAGTACGAGCGCCGCGACAAGGAGAGAGCCCAGGGAGGTGGCGGAGGATCCGGCAAGAAGCTTCCCGCCCGGGGAGGGCACCGCGGCAAGGCCAAGCCACGGCAAGGAGACAGGCCTCCCCGTGGCCGCGACAAGGACGAAGATGAAGATGAGGATGATGAGATGGAGGAAGATGAGACTGATGACCAAGAGTTTCAGAAGGCAACGGAGGTGTTGTGCATCGACGGCGGTGCCTCTCTGCACACCTCGCACCGCCAACTCAAGCAGTGGGTGTGAGAAGTAAACGCATCAGAGCCGTCCGTCGAGTCACGCAAGCCTCTGAAGTGGTCCAGCACGCCCATCATCTTCGATGTTGAGGATCACCCTGATCGCATCACTGCGGTCGGGTGCTTGCCGATGTTGGTTTCCCCAACAATCCGCAACCTCAAAGTCACGAAGATGTTGGTTGACAGCGGGGCCGGCCTGAATCTGATCTCCTCCGCAGTACTCAAGAAGCTCCAGATCCCCGACAGCGAGCTCGAAGAAACTGGTACCTTTCAAGGGATAAATTCGGGAAGGAGCAAGCCGAAGGGGAAGATCACACTGCCAGTGACATTTGGCAGCGAGCTGAATTTCAGGACAGAGAAAGTCACATTTGATGTTGCTGATATCCATTGCCCTACAATGGGATACTCGGCCGACCAGCGCTCGCCAAGTTCATGGCAGCCTCTCACTACGCCTACAATGTGCTCAAGATGCCTGGTCCGATAAGTGTCATTTCTGTCCAAGGTGACAAGAAGGACGCACTTATCTGCACCGACAAGATCTACCGGGAAGCAGCAGCCGCAGTTGAGCGCAAGCCACTTGCCGCTGAAGCTCCCCGGGGGAAGAAGAATGCCAAGTCCGGCAAGAGCAGCTCTGATGCCCACTCCGGCAAGCGCACCTCTCCGGAGTGCTGCACTGCCGTCGAGGACGCACCATCGAGCTCCACCGGCAAGTGCAAGAAGGTAAAGGCAGTTCTACCAAAGACTAAGCCCGGCAAGAACAGCTCTGGTGCCTACTCCGGCAAGCGCACCTCTCCGGAGTGCTGCGCCGCCGTCGAGGACGCGCCATCGAGCTCCACCGGCCAGTAGAGCAAAGAGAGCACTCAGCTCCAAACTTTTGAGTCACATTCCTTGAAGGACCGTGCCTTGTATGAAAAACCTGTGCGCAAAGGGGTTGAATCGTGGCTAAGTTGCGCCCTTGATCTGTTTCGAGCCCGCTCAAAGATGAAAGCGCGCTGCAACTAGCACGACGAGTTTTTCCTGCCGGAGGCAACACCGCCAGCGGGCTGCTGATGTTCCGCACTCAGCAAGTGTGTTTGCACCGGCGGGTTCCCTGAAAGCGTGAGGGTGAAAACGTACAAGGGAGGGAATCAAGGGAGAAGTGCGGCCCTGCCGAAGCGCAGAAGACGGAAAAGCTAAGTTGCCCAAGTTTGAGTATAGAACACTTTCAGTTTTAAAATTCCATGTCATATTCCTTGAACGTTCATCCTTTGTATGGAAAACCTGTGCGTGGAGGAACCAACTCGTGGTTACGTTGCGCCCTTGCTTTGTTTCGAGTCCGCTCAACAATGAAAGTGCGCTGCAACTGGCCCGACAAGGTTTCTTGCCGGAGACAGCACCGCCAGCGGGCTGCTGATGTTCCGCGCTCAGCAAGTGTGCTAGCGCCGGCAAGTTCCCTAAAAGCGTAGGGTAAAAACATACAAGGGATGTAATGGGGGTAGAGGATGTAACGTAGCAAGCCTTGCCATGGGACGTCCTTTGTATGGGAAACTTGTGCGCGGAGGAGCCGGCTCGTGGCTAAGTTGCACCCTTGATTTGTTTTCGAGTCCGCTCAACAATGAAAGTGCGCTGCAACTAGCCCGACGAGGTTTCTTGCCGGAGGCAACACCGCCAGCGGGCTGCTGATGTTCCGCACTCAGCAAGCGTGTATGCACCGGCAAGTCCCCTAAAAGCGTAGGGTCTAAACATACAAGGGGTGAAACATAGCATTGCGTTGCCCGACATGAAGTTGCGTTGAAAAAAGTAACTTATTGCGGCGCTGTCTAAGTTATTCTCATGACTGAAATAACAGCGACAAGGAAAGAACAGAAGGGCGCACTGGCACCTGGGCCCCGGCAAACCGGCGTTGCTGGGGGCTGTGAGTACCAAGATTCCTTCGCGGCAATCTAGAGTCGCCGGGGGCTGTGACATCAGATAAGTTTTTCATCCCTCATCATGCATCCTCTTATGGACTGGGGAATGCGAGGCCGCGTCCTTGAACGAGCGTGCCTTGTATGGAAAACCTGTGCGCGGAGGAGTCGACTTGCGGTTCGGTTGCACCCTTGATTTGTTTTCGAGTCCGCTCAACAATACAAGTGCGCTGCAACTGACCAGACAAGGTTTCTTGCCGAAAACAGCACCGCCAGCGGGCTGCTGATGTCCCGCACTCAGCAAGTGTGCTTGCGCCGGCAAGTTCCCTCATAGCGTAGGGTGGAAACATACAAGGCACGGAATCAAGTAAAGGATATAACCCAGCAAGCATTCCCCTCTTCTCATTAAAAAACATCCCATTCCAGTACAAGTCCATAGAGGATGAAAAACATGAAAGAGAGGATTACAAGTTTTAAATGCAGCTAAGGCCCGAAGGCTTACAAATTAAAAAAAAGATAAGATGCCCGTAATCCCTCTCATGTTTCTCTCTTCAGGAGGTAGGTCAAGGAGGCCCCGGCAAGAGAAGTTTGCCGGGAAGGGCAAAATGGGCGCCTAGGTGAGCTACGGGTGCCAGAAGACACCAAGAGAACATCCCGGGGGCCGGCCAGGGGCTTGGCGGAGACGGAGGCGCCGGAAGCAGAGCTCGAAGACGGGGCGACAGGACGTCAGCATGCTGTCGAGGGCACCACGCCCTCATACTCCGACTTGACGGCCTTGCCGCCACCCCTCTTCCTCTTCCGCAGGCTCCCTACGCCACCCGCCCAAGGAGACGGCCCCGGGGAGTTCAGAAGGCCGGCAACCCGGATGATTGGGTCGCCGGTGGCGCGCGAGGCGACGGCCGACGCCTAGTCGGACCCACCGCCGTCCTCGTCGTCGCTGTCGCTCTCCTCCTCGTCACTCTCGCTCGAGGGGGAGTCTTCGCTATCGGAGGAGCTGTCCACGCAACATCTCGCCCGGGTGCCGGAGTCCCCGAAGACCTTGACGGCGAGAAGGTCGCCCTCCATTAACTTAAAATGGAGGGTGAACCCCGCCGTCAAGCTGTGGATGCGGGCGAACGTCTTCCACCCTCGATCGAAATACATCACGCCGGGGGCTGGGGATACGACGCTAACTCGCGTGCTGCTGATCCCACAGCCCCTCATGCGCAATTCCAGCATCTCGGGCGGGTCCAGCTCCATCGCGCTCGCAAACAGAGCCGGAAGCCGGAGGCGACGACGAGGTGCCCGGCGCAGCTTGACGAAGAACTCCCAGGGATCGTCCCCGGTGTGGACCGCGTCGAGGAGAGGAGCTGCCGGCGGAGGCGGGGGTGGCGCACCGCCCCGGCCGCCTCTTCCCCGAGCGCTCCGACCACGTCCTCGACCTCGTCCATGACCTCGCCCCCTCCCTCTTCCCCTCGTGGCTGGCTCCGCCACCACCGGCGCGGGATAGGGAGAGGCGCGCTGCCTGGTGGCAACCCTCGCCGCCACCGATGAAGGACCAGGGTTCCCTTCCTCCATGGCGGGTGAGAGGAAGAGAAGCAGAAGTTGGAGAAAGGAGAAGAGGAGGAAGTGCGGGATTTTTGCGCTCCCCTTCTGCCCCTTTTTAAGGAGCGAGGTGGGGGCTCGGCCGCCCCGCTCAGCCAATCGGAGCACGGGGAGAGCAGAGGAACGGGGCCGACCCACCACCTCCGCCCGTGACGGCTCAGTTTCCCACCTTCACCGCCCACGACCCCACACGCATGGGAGCCGCGTGGCGGGGAGGCGAAGCCGGGCCGACAGATGAAGTGACCTCACCCTGCCCCGTGATCACAGGGGTGGACGCCTCGAAGATCACGCACACTACCCACGCCTCCCACGGTGCCGCAATCGACGCGTGCCGTTGCGGGAGGACGCGGTGGGAGCGGAGTGGGTTTTGTGTGGACCCAGGCCGCGTGTGCCCGTGCATTGTTTTGGGCCTGGCCCAACAACGCTCGGCACCGTGTATGGCCTAGGCCCGGGGGCCCCTATCGGTGTACTAAAGTAGGGGTACCTTAGTACCCCGAATTTGTGCACGGGCAGTCGCAACGCCCCGCGGCAAGGCTTGCCGGGCGCCTGCCAAGACCCTCCGTCATTTCCTATTACTGCCATTCAAGAACAAAGTACCAACTAAGAAGACAAAGGCCCCGGCAAGAGGAGCTTGCCGGGTAGGCCAACCAAGGCGCTCCAGAGGAACTTGCCGCGACGCCCTGCGCGTCCCGGCAAGGCCCGGCGGCCGGCAAGCTTGCCGGCGCAACAAGAGAAGGGCCGCGGCAAGGCGCTTGCCGCGGCAAGGCTGCCGCCCTGCACTCCAGCACATCTAGCGACGTGTCACCCCAGGGCCGTCCCAGGAGCACGTGGCGAGGCGCTGCGCAGCCATGCGGTGCGAGGTGGCAAGCGGAGCTGACAAGGAGGCCATCGTGGCAATCGGTGGCGCACCTAACGGTCGTTTCATTGCGCTGTTGGGGCGACCGGACGGGCATTAAATTCCCTTGTCCCCTGCCGTCAGAGTTAGGTAGGGGACACTGTTGGACACTGTTGTACCAACCTGCGTTTTTACTCTTTTACCCCCTCTTCCTACGCTTCCACCTGTGGGTGCCCCCTTCAGACTATAAAAGGGAGGCCCATGCGCACGTAGTAGGGGTTTGGCGGTTCGGAACTTTTCCACACGAGGGTTCCGCCATTCGTAGATCCAACACCACCACACGCTCGCGCTCTCGAGCAAGAACAAATAAAAACACAAAGCAGCAGTAGGGGTTTTATCTCTCCGGAGAGCCCCGAAGCTGGGTAAAAATCGCCCGTCTCCCCCGCGCGCTCGACCTCGATCTGCTCTGCTTGCGCCCTCCGCTCCCTTGCCGGACTAGAAGGGGCCCCCTGCCCCATAGGTGCTCGTGGCCACAGAGAGAGACGCCCCGACATCGGACCCGTGGATCGCCGCCGTCAAATTCATTGCCGTCCGTGCGTCCACGCGCCCGCTGACCTTCCCTGTGTATTCCCCGTGAGCTACCTCTTCTTCTCCCTCTCTTCTCGTTGCCATTCGCACGCCCTAGCTAGCTTCACCGCCGAGCCCATGGGCTCATCACCGCCGGCCATGTCACCGCTGCCGCTGCAACCACTGAAGCTTGCGCCTGAGCGTTGCCCCGAGTTCATCTTGCTCCTAGGAGCCTAACACCACCACCAGCTCCTTCCCACGAGCTCCCTAGTGCCATGACCATTGAGGTCCGAACTCCGGCCGCCGCGGATGTGCTCACCGCCGTCGTCTCTGGCCACCCCGCGGCCTCTCGTGCAGCCAGCTAGGTGTGTCCGTGTACGGGCTACCTTCTGGTGGCCTTCGCGCGTCCAGCCGCCGCCCGTAGCGCAACCCCGGTGAACATCCGCCACGTTTTTGGTCGCAGCCGGCGGAACTCCGGCGACTGCCGACGTGGCCGTGAGTAGGGCCTAATCACACCGCTAACCAACCCCCTGGGCCACTGACGCGTGGGCCCCACACCCTAATTAATCCCAGTTTTGCTTCTGTTTAGGTTAGTTTAAAACCCAGCGGGACCCACATGCGTGAGTTGACCACGCTGACGTGGCCGTTGACTGGGCCCACACGTCAGCGACCCTAACCAGCATCGTGACACTGACCAGTGGGACCCCCTGGTCAGGTTTGACCCGGGGCAGCCCTGTTGACTCTGCTGACATCACCCTGACGCAATGCTGACACAATTAACAATTTTCTGGATTTAAAATAAATCCAGGAAATTTCAGAAAATAGTCAAAACTTCTAAAATTCATAGTAATTCAACCGTAACTCAGAATAAAATAATTTATATATGAAAAATGATCAGAAAAATCCAATCTATCCATCTGTACCATTTTAATGCATGTTTGAGCAACCTAAACTCATTGTTTAGGATGAAACATGATTAGGACAAATTTGATAATAGTTTTGGAGTTGGAATTTGATCTAGCTTTCATTTCCACTTCAATCAAAAAGACTTGCTGTTGAATTAGCCCAAATCACAGCATATTGCCATATCATGATCATGCATCATATTGTTGCATTGCATTGATTGTGTTCTTTCTCTGTTGCCGGTATTTGTTCCCTCTCAGTAGACGTGGTATCGACGATGAGTTCGATGACATCGATGAAGAACTATACTATCTTCAGAAGTGACAGGCAAGCAAAACCCCCTTGTTCATTCCGATACAATCCCACTCTCTCACTCCTGCTCTATTTTACTACATTAGGACAACAACGATACAACTGTTACTTGCTGCGGTAGTTGAACCCCTTTATCCTCTGCATGACCTGTCATTGCCACGGTACATAGATGAAACCCACTAGCATGAGTAGGAGTTGTTTGAGCCCTGATGTGCCTACTCATTCATGCTAGATTGTCATGCCTACTATTGCTTAGAGTTGTGTCAGGTTTGATTCATCGGGGATGAATTGGAGGTGTGTGAACATGTCCTACTGTTGAGAGCTAAATGTGTAACACGATTTGGTAAAGGTAGCGGTGAGAGGCCATGTAGGAGTACATGGTGGGTTGTCTCATTGAAACCGTCCTCAGGAACTGAGTTCTGTGTTTGTGATCCATGAACAGTTACTACCACACATTGGGTTCCGGTAATTCGACCCCTCTCGACTTATTAATCAACATGATCTCTATCCAGGAGTTGCAACTAGTTTCTGGTGTTTGTAGGTAGTGTTAGTAGTCTACCAAGTGGCACCCGGTACAGGTGGGCTTGGGACAGACTAGGCACAGTGGCACGGTGTACCAAGTGGCACCCAGATGGTGGGCTTGGGAACCCTGCTCACATCGTTTGGGGCCGTAAGCGACACCCTGGCCGGATCTCCTTGCGGATGGAACCCGAATAGGCGATAAACCTGGACAAGAGACTTGTGTGGTTAGTCAGGTCGTGGCCGACACCCTCGCCAGGCTTTTGCTTGAAGGTTGCCGAGATACATGACGTGTACATGGCGGTAAGTGGTGAGATCGTGTGTGAAGAAGTACACCCCTGCAGGGTTAACATTATCTATTCGAATAGCTGTGTCCGCGGTAAAGGACTTCTGGGTTGCCTGTACAGTTCATAGACAAGTGAAAGTGGATACTCTAAAATATGCAAGATAAGCGTGAGTGCTATGGATGGCGTTCTCGTAGGGAGACGGGAGCGGATCCATAGTGGTGTATTGATATGGTGAATATGTGGACTCGTGTGCGCCACCTCAAAGAGTTACATTGCAGTCGTAGTTTAGGATAGCCACCGAGTCAAAGCTGGCTTGCTGCAGTTAAACCCCACCATCCCCTTTGTTGATAATGATGCATATGTAGTTAGTTCTGATGTAAGTCTTGCTGGGTACATTTGTACTCACGTTTGCCTATTTTATGTTTTTGCAGAGAGACTTCAGTCTCACTAGTAGTTTCACGTGGACTTCGACGTTTAGCTTGTTACCTCAGCTACGATCTTGTGCCCTCGGCAGGATCTAGTAGATAGTCAGGCTTTTCAGCCTTTTTCATTTATAGATGTCTGTACCCAGACATGTTAAGCTTCCTCTTGTGCTTTGACTTGTATGCTCTGAATGTTGGGTCATGAGACCCATGTTTGTAATATCTCGCTCCTCGGAGCCTATTGAATAAAATACTTGAGTTGTAGAGTCATGTTGTGATGCCATGTTGTATTTGCACATATCGAGCATATTGTGTGTATGTTATTGAAATGCTTGGTATGTGTGGGATCTGACTATCTAGTTGTTTATCCTTAGTAGCCTCTCTTACCAGGAAATGTCTCCTAGTGCTTCCACTGAGCCATGGTAGCTTGCTACTACTCCGGAACACTTAGGCTGGCCGACATGTGTCCTTCTTCGTTCCTGTGTCTGTCCCTTCGGGGAAATGTCACGCGATGAATACCAGAGTCCTGTTAGCCCGCTACAGCCCGGTTCACCGGAGTCCTGCTAGCCCAGTGCTACAGCCTGGATTCACTTGCTGATGACCGACACGTTCGATGCTGGGTCATGGATGCCTGTCCCTGTAAGTTTGTGCCACTTTGGGTTTACGACTAGCCATGTCAGCCCGGGCTCCTTATCATATGGATGCTAGCGACACTATCATATACGTGTGCCAAAAGGCGCAAATGGTCCCGGGCAAAGGTAAGGCGACACCCGTGGGGATACCATGCGCGAGGCCGCAAAGTGATATGAGATGTTACATGCTAGATCGATGTGGCATTGAGTCGAGGTCCTGACAGCTTTGGTATCAGAGCTTGACTGCCTATAGGATTACCAAGCCAAACTGGTCGAAGTTGAGTCTACAAATTCTTTAGTTATATAAGGGAATTGATTGTGGGATGGAACTTAAGGTTCTTTTTACTCCTTTACCTTATGTCCTTCTGATCTGAGTCACCCTCTTCTTATCTACGGGGTTAAGAACTAGGCCTCCTCTTCTTTCTATCAGGATCACGTGTTACTAATCCGTAGACTTATAGGATTGTTGGTTTCAAGCCTCAGTTAAGTTCCTACTACTTCCGTATGTTAATTGTTGATCTCGAAACCTTGATATTGTGCTTCTGAGTGGCGATGCCACCATTTTTGTAGCATGTCTAAATTCTTTTGAGCATTTACAGTCGTTATGCTGTCCGAGTCACCCCAGGTTTCTAAATAGTCTGATGCATTTGCAAATCCCTTCTTACCATTCTGATGTTCCTTTGGCCAGATTAACCACACCAACTAGTGTGGTGAGGTCTTCGTTGCCTGGGTATATATGTTGGAGCTAGTATTATGACCCTAGGTGTCTTAGAGTACCACCTAGTAAGCTAGCCATGATTTGTGTTCCCAGTGTGATGATTCTGGCCTTTATTCTCGAAAGCATCCCGTGATGCCACTTAGTAGTAGGTATTCTACTCCTTGGGTTTTGAACCCGAGAGTCACCCTACTTACTTCTTGTTGATAGTGTTTGCTAGTTCCTTCAGGATATTAGTAACCTTTGCGACAGTCCTCAAGGTCCGTGGTATTTCCTTCTTCCAATACCATGAACTATTTATGGCAGAAGTTCCTCGTTGAACTGAAAGATCACAACCAGAGTGCTCTTGATGAGTTCTCGATTCTATGTTGTTACTCTGCTAGCTCTACCTTTCTGCATGGGTTATCCGGAAGAAACATGTTGAACTTGGTTCGACATGCTAATCCATGCAACCACAACTTAGAAAATCATATGTTCTTTTGGGTTGTCCCATTTCAGTTGTCTTCCGACCCTCGTCTATCAATTAATAGTCAAGAGTATGTGTGCATTTGTTCATCGATGCCTATTATTCTTGTGGTCCGTCAAGCCATTCTATTCGGAATGACTGGGAGAAACAAACTCCAGTACCTCTTCCATATCCAGGATTGGGTCAAACTAGTTGTATTCCGCAGATCAAAATGCCAATCCAGCTTTGATTTTGTTCTACCTTAAAGTATTACCGTTTTATGTCAGGAATGTCATGAGAATTGCACCTTCTCTTATGAATTCTTGATGTAGTGATACTTCTCTCCATCATTATTCATTCCTCAGTCCCCGTGTTATTGTAACCGGGATGCCGACAGGTGAACTGTGATGTGTGAAATCAATACTCCTAGCAACCTTGTTGCTTGGTAGCTAAAGGACAATAATCTCATTCTTAGCATGCTGATTATTGAATTATCATTCTAAGATTGATCGTGCTACCTAGTCCATATTTCTGGTGCACTTTCCGATCAATGAGTTAGGATAGTGCCAATCCCTCGCTCCTTTGATCATATCACCTTGCCTCGAAAGCAAGATTGTTCTCGAGCTTAGTAACATACCGGTGGTTCATGATTTTTCAAAAATCTTCTCGGAAGCATTACCAGGTTGTCACCTGGCCGCTATGTTGAGTTCCTGATCAAGTTGGTTTTCTTTTAAACCACCCTTTCTCCAAGAATCTGTGTTGGATACCCCTGAGCTAGTTGGTTAAGCTCAACAACAATTTGGAGAGTTGGAAGATAAAAGCTTACCTAACTTAGTTCGTTTCAAAGGGATATCCTGGTGTTGGTGTGTTAGTTGAAGAAAGATGATATCTTCATCGATTGGTCCCTGTGATCAGTTGTTGGACCTATTGTCTTATAAAAACTTTGATTTGAGTATGGGCTATCGTCAAATCAAATTAGAACCAACGATGTTCGTAGTGTTGTCTTACTCGTGGTTATCCCTCGAGCATACAGCATTACATCTTTTGGGTCTGACCAATACTATCGCCTTGTTCACATAGTTTTGGAATTCCACCTATATGGAAGCCTGGATGGATTGTTGTTGAGCCCATTGACAACAATTTCATCTTGTCCATGATTCATGTTGAACATTAAGCTAGTATTGGAAACTTGTGTAAGCATTTTCTTCATGCCCCGTTCATGAAGTATATCTTTGGATGAAAGAAGTGACTTCCTCTCATTCATGTGCATTCGATGCAAGTTGCCGCCGTGAATTTGAGAGAGTTAGTTTTGCTTCCTCTGGAATCGTCCCAAGTCAATTATGCATGTGTGAATGTATTCTATGGTTTGGTAGATTAATTACCTCCACTCCATATGTATTCCCTAGCACCCCAAGCCACATATTGATATTTTCAAGGAAAAGGAGTTGATGTGCGAGTACTAGTTCATGCACAAGACTTCGATATCCTCGTTGATGGTTCCCCACCTGAACTCAGTAGTGTTTTATTATAAGACTACTACGTTGGCATGCTTGTCTGGGACAGTATGTTCACATGTGTGTACCAGAACCAGCTCATGTTTTGGAGCTTGCTATCATAGTTCATTTCCCGAGAATCTTGCAACGTCATCTCGTCAATTTGTGTTGCAAACTTTAATTTTGCTTTCTAGACTTGATGAGTCTGGAATATCCTCACACCAACCAGATCTGAATCTTAGGCAGATGTGATGGTTGGAACATTCTAGACATTTGCATTTTGTTCCCAGCTTACACCGCCTTGTGCCAATCTTCCTTGGACTGCCCTTCTCAGCAATTGTTGCTCAGGATCATCTTCAGAAGTGGTCCTACCATGGGTCCCATCCATTTCCGATGATAAGCAAAATCATCCATCGTGTTTTCTTCAATAAGGGTAGTCCACATCATCCATTCGAATACGGATATGCCATTTCTTCAAACTCCGCCAAACGATTGTTGTGATTTGCCTTAGGCTGGTATAAAGAGTTTCAACGATCCATGAATCAAAAGTAATTCTTTTTGCCACTTAAGGTAAAAACTCTACGAGTCACCTTCCCTGAGGTGTCTCGATATGGTATCATGGCAACTCAAATCCTCGCTACGTTGACAACCGTTCACCACCCTCTTAAGTGTGGGATTGTTGTCTACCTAGTGAACCTTCGTCATCTGTTCCACTCCATTCCTTTGGATGTATGTTCATGTCTCAACTCGAGAGATGTTTCAATGTCTCACTCCGTGAGTTGATCATCAGTTGTAAGATCGATTCCTATAGAGCTTCTTTCTGTCGACATCTTGCTGGGTGAAGATCTTGGAAACAAAGTTGTCAAGATCAAGATGATGCAATGCACCAACATCTTCGAGAAAAGGAATTGGATCATGAAGATCGTGTTAGCTTGTGACCCCTCTGACTTCTTACCTCATGTCTTGAATCTCGGGACGAGATTCTTGTTTAGTGGGGGTGAGTTGTCACATCCCTAGCTTCTGGCTTTGCACTAGGCTAGCTTCATGTGTGCATCATGTTTAAATTTTATTTAACTTGAAATGGGGATGACAAACCCTAGCACCAAATGAAATGCAATTAGGATCAATATAAAAATATTTTCCATGAACCCAGAATGCCCTTCGGAAAAGTTCATCATTTTTGGATTGGTTTAAAACCTCTGCCAAAAATGGTGCACATATTTCTAGGTCCATTTTGGATTTTCGAATTAATTCATAAAGTATTTGAATTTGGGCATTTAAATGCTATAAATAATTTAAATGCTCAAATAATTCTGAAAGTAAATGAGGGATGTTGCATATATTCCAGAAGGTGCCACAATTATTTTCAAGATTTTTAGAAGTGCTCTGGTACTTTTAATAAAGCCCAACAACTACAGAAAAATAGAAAACAGAAACAGATAAAAAGGAGAGAGAGAGAGGAAACTACCTGGGCCACTTACCTGCAGCCCACCTAGCCGACCGTTACTGTGCAGCCCAGCAGCCCACCTCCCCTGCCAGTTGTCTTCCTCCTCTCGCCAGAAGGTAGAGGGGAAGCAACGCACGGCGCTCGCGCGCGCTGGCATGCAGCTGCCTGCCTGTCCTCCTTCGCCAGCGCAATGATGCAGACGCACTCCGTGGCCTTCTGGATCCCGCTGACCCCCTCGCTCACTCTTCCTCCCGATCCCTCGCTCTCTCTCGCTCACGGCCGAAGCGGCCATGGCCACACCTCCGTGAAGCTCGTCGCCACAACACCTCCCTAGCCTTGCGGAATCATCCAGGAGAACCGCCTCGCCATACTCGTCGTCATCACCGAGCCAAGGAACCGGGGGAGCTCCACATCACCGGCGACGTCATCTTCTTCCTCCTCGGACCCGTGGATCGCCGCCGTCAAATTCATTGCCGTCCGTGCGTCCCCGCACCCGCTGACCTTCCCTGCGTATTCCCCGTGAGCTACCTCTTCTTCTCCCTCTCTTCTCGTTGTCGTTCGCACGCCCTAGCTAGCTTCACCGCCGAGCCCGTGGGCTCATCACCGCCGGCCATGTCACCATCGCCGCTGCAACCACTGAAGCTTGCGCCTGAGCGTTGCCCCGAGTTCATCTTGCTCCTAGGAGCCTAACACCACCACCAGCTCCTTCCCACGAGCTCCCTAGTGCCATGCCCGTTGAGGTCCGAGCTCCGGCCGCCGCGGATGTGCTCACCGCCGTCGTCTTCGGCCACCCCGCGGCCTCTCGTGCAGCCAGCTAGGTGCGTCCGTGTATGGGCTACCTACTGGTGGCCTTCGCGCGTCCAGCCGCCGCCCGTAGCGCAACCCCGGTGAACATCCGCCACGTTTTTGGTCGTAGCCGGCGGAACTCCGGCGACTGCCGACGTGGCCGTGATTAGGGCCTAATCACACCGCTAACCAACCCCCTGGGCCACTGACGCGTGGGCCCCACGCCCTAATTAATGCCAGTTTTGTTTCTGTTTAGGTTAGTTTAAAACCCAGCGGGACCCACATGCGTGAGTTGACCACGCGGACATGGCCGTTGACTGGTCCCACACGTCAGCGACCCTAACCAGCACCGTGACACTGACCAGTGGGACCCCCTGGTCAGGTTTGACCCGGGGCAGCCCTGTTGACTCTGCTGACATCACCCTGAAGCAATGCTGACACAATTAACAATTTTCTGGATTTAAAATAAATCCAGGAAATTTCAGAAAATAGTCAAAACTTCTAAAATTCATAGTAATTCAACCGTAACTCACAATAAAATAATTTATATATGAAAAATGATCAGAAAAATCCAATCTATCCATCTGTACCATTTTAATGCATGTTTGAGCAACCTAACCTCATTGTTTAGGATGAAACATGATTAGGACAAATTTGATAATAGTTTTGGAGTTGGAATTTGATCTAGCTTTCATTTCCACTTCAATCAAAAAGACTTGCTGTTGAATTAGCCCAAATCACAGCATATTGCCATGTCATGATCATGCATCATATTGTTGCATTGCATTGATTGTGTTCTTTCTCTGTTGCGGGTATTTGTTCCCTCTTAGTAGACGTGGTATCGACAATGAGTTCGATGACACTGATGAAGAACTATACTATCTTCAGAAGTGACAGGCAAGCAAAACCCCCTTGTTCATTCCGATACAATCCCACTCTCTCACTCCTGCTCTATTTTACTGCATTAGGACAACAACGATACAACTGTTACTTGCTGCAGTAGTTGAACCCCTTTATCCTCTGCATGACCTGTCATTGCCACAGTAAATAGATGAAACCCACTAGCATGAGTAGGAATTGTTTGAGCCCTGATGTGCCTACTCATTCATGCTTGATTGTCATGCCTGCTATTGCTTAGAGTTGTGTCAGGTTTGATTCATCGGGGATGGATTGGAGGTGTGTGAACATGTCCTACTGTTGAGAGATAAATGTGTGAACACGATTTGGTAAAGGTAGCGGTGAGAGGCCATGTAGGAGTACATGATGGGTTGTCTCATTGAAACCGTCCTCAGGAACTGAGTTCTGTGTTTGTGATCCATGAACAGTTACTAGCACACATTGGGTTCCGGTAACTCGACCCCTCTCGACTTATTAATCAACATGATCTCTGTCCAGGAGTTGCAACTAGTTTCTGGTGTTTGTAGTTAGTGTTAGTAGTCTACCAAGTGGCACCCGGTACAGGTGGGCTTGGGACAGACTAGGTACAGTGGCACGGTGTACCAAGTGGCACCCGGATGGTGGGTTTGGGAACCCTGCTCACATCGGTTGGGGCCGTAAGCGACACCCTGGCCAGATCTCCTTGAGGATGGAACCCGAATAGGCGATAAACCTGGACAAGAGACTTGTGTGGTTAGTCAGGTCGTGGCCGACACCCTCGCCAGGCTTTCGCTTGAAGGTTGCCGAGATACATGACGTGTACATGGCGGTAAGTGGCAAGATCGTGTGTGAAGAAGTTCACCCCTGCAGGGTTAACATTATCTATTCGAATAGCCGTGTCCGTGGTAAAGGACTTCTGGGTTGCCTGTACAGTTCATAGACAAGTGAAAGTGGATACTCTAAAATACGCAAGATAAGCTTGAGTGCTATGGATGGCGTTCTCGTAGGGAGACGGGAGCGGATCCATAGTGGTGTATTGATATGGTGAATATGTTGACTCGTGTGCGCCACCTCAAAGAGTTACATTGCAGTCGTAGTTCAGGATAGCCACCGAGTCAAAGCTGGCTTGCTGTAGTTAAACCCCACCATCCCCTTTGTTGATAATGATGCATATGTAGTTAGTTCTGATGTAAGTCTTGCTGGGTACATTTGTACTCACGTTTGCCTATTTTATGTTTTTGCAGAGAGACTTCAGTCTCACTAGTAGTTTCACGTGGACTTCGACGTTTAGCGTGTTACCTCAGCTACGATCTTGTGCCCTCGGCAGGATCTGGTAGATAGTCAGGCTTTTCAGCCTTTTTCATTTATAGATGTCTGTACCCAGACATGTTAAGCTTCCGCTTGTGCTTTGACTTGTATGCTCTGAATGTTGGGTCATGAGACCCATGTTTGTAATATCTCGCTCCTCGGAGCCTATTGAATAAAATACTTGAGTTGTAGAGTCATGTTGTGATGCCATGTTGTTTTTGCACATATCGAGCATATTGTGTGTATGTTATTGAAATGCTTGGTATGTGTGGGATCTGACTATCTAGTTGTTTATCCTTAGTAGCCTCTCTTACCAGGAAATGTCTCCTAGTGCTTCCACTGAGCCATGGTAGCTTGCTACTGCTCCGGAACACTTAGGCTGGCCGGCATGTGTCCTTCTTCGTTCCTGTGTCTGTCCCTTCGGGTAAATGTCACACGATGAATACCGGAGTCCTGTTAGCCCGCTACAGCCCGGTTCATCGGAGTCCTGCTAGCCCAGTGCTACAGCCTGGATTCACTCGCTGATGACCGACACGTTCGACGCTGGGTCATGGATGCCTGTCCCTGTAAGTTTGTGCCACTTTGGGTTTACAACTAGCCATGTCAGCCCGGGCTCCTTATCATATGGATGCTAGCGACACTATCATATACGTGTGCCGAAAGGCGCAAACGGTCCCGGGCAAAGGTAAGGCGACACCCGTGGGGATACCATGCGTGAGGCTGCAAAGTGATATGAGGTGTTACATGCTAGATCGATGTGGCATTGAGTCGGGGTCCTGACAGCTTTGGTATCAAAGCTTGACTGCCTGTAGGATTGCCAAGCCAAACTGGTCGAAGTTGAGTCTACAAATTCTTTAGTTATATAAGGGTATTGATTGTGGGATGGAACTTAAGGCTCTTTTTACTCCTTTTCCTTATGTCCTTCTGATCTGAGTCACCCTCTTCTTCTCTACGGGGTTAAGAACTCGGCCTTCTCTTCTTTCTATTAGGATCACGTGTTACTAATCCGTAGACTTATAGGATTGTTGGTTTCAAGCCTCAGTTAAGTTCCTACTACTTCCGTATGTTAATTGTTGATCTCGAAACCTTGATATTGTGCTTCTGAGTGGCGATGCCACCATTTTTGTAGCATGTCTAAATTCTTTTGAGCATTTACAGTCGTTATGCTGTCCGAGTCACCCCAGGTTTCTAAATAGTCTGATGCATTTGCAAATCCCTTCTTACCATTCTGATGTTCCTTTGGCCAGATTAACCACACCAACTAGTGTGGTGAGGTCTTCGTTGCCTGGGTATATATGTTGGAGCTAGTATTATGACCCTAGGTGTCTTAGAGTACCACCTAGTAAGCTAGCCATGATTTGTGTTCCCAGTGTGATGATTCTGGCCTTTATTCTCGAAAGCATCCCGTGATGCCACTTAGTAGTAGGTATTCTACTCCTTGGGTTTTGAACCCGAGATTCACCCTACTTACTTCTTGTAGATAGTGTTTGCTAGTTCCTTCAGGATATTAGTAACCTTTGCGACAGTCCTCAAGGTCCATGGTATTTCCTTCTTCCAATACCATGAACTATTTATGGCAGAAGTTCCTCGTTGAACCGAAAGATCACAACCAGAGTGCTCTTGATGAGTTCTCGATTCTATGTTGTTACTCTGCCAGCTCTACCTTTCTGCATGGGTTATCCGGAAGAAACATGTTGAACTTGGTTCGACATGCTAATCCATGCATCCACAACTTAGAAAATCATATGTTCTTTTGGGTTGTCCCATTTCAGTTGTCTTCCGACCCTCGTCTATCAATTAATAGTCAAGAGTATGCGTGCATTTGTTCATCGATGCCTATTATTCTTGTGGTCCGTCAAGCCATTCTATTCGGAATGACTGGGAGAAACAAACTCCAGTACCTCTTCCATATCCAGGATTGGGTCAAACTAGTTGTATTCCGCAGATCAAAATGCCAATCCAGCTTTGATTTTGTTCTACCTTAAAGTATTACCGTTTTATGTCAGGAATGTCATGAGAATTGCACCTTCTCTTATGAATTCTTGATGTAGTGATACTTCTCTCCATCATTATTCATTCCTCAGTCCCCGTGTTATTGTAACTGGGATGTCGACAGGTGAACTGTGATGTGTGAAATCAATACTTCTAGCAACCTTGTTGCTTGGTAGCTAAAGGACAATAATCTCATTCTTAGCGTGCTGATTATTGAATTATCATTCTAAGATTGATCGTGCTACCTAGTCCATATTTCCGGTGCACTTTCCGATCAATGAGTTAGGATAGTGCCAATCCCTCGCTCCTTTGATCATATCGCCTTGCCTCGAAAGCAAGATTGTTCTCGAGCTTACTAACATACCGGTGGTTCATGATTTTCCGAAAATCTTCTCGGAAGCATTACCAGGTTGTCACTTGGCCGCTATGTTGAGTTCCTGATCAAGTTGGTTTTCTTTTAAACCACCCTTTCTCCAAGAATCTGTGTTGGATACCCCTGAGCTAGTTGGTTAAGCTCAACAACAATTTGGAGAGTTGGAAGATAAAAGCTTACCTAACTTAGTTCGTTTCAAAGGGATATCCTGGTGTTGGTGTGTTAGTTGAAGAAAGATGATATCTTCATCGATTGGTCCCTGTGATCAGTTGTTGGACCTATTGTCTTACAAAAACTTTGATTTGAGTATGGGCTATCGTCAAATCAAATTAGAACCAACGATGTTCGTAGTGTTGTCTTACTCGTGGTTATCCCTCAAGCATACACCATTACATCTTTTGGGTCTGACCAATACTATCGCCTTGTTCACATAGTTTTGGAATTCCACCTATATGGAAGCCTGGATGGATTGTTGTTGAGCCCATTGACAACAATTTCATCTTGTCCATGATTCATGTTGAACATTAAGCTAGTATTGGAAACTTGTGTAAGCATTTTCTTCATGCCCCGTTCATGAAGTATATCTTTGGATGAAAGAAGTGACTTCCTCTCATTCATGTGCATTCGATGCAAGTTGCCGCCGTGAATTTGAGAGAGTTAGTTTTGCTTCCTCTGGAATCGTTCCAAGTCAATTATGCATGTGCGAATGTATTCTATGGTTTGGTAGATTAATTACCTCCACTCCATATGTATTCCCTAGCACCCCAAGCCACTGATTGATTTTTTCAAGGAAAAGGAGTTGATGTGCGAGTACTAGTTCATGCACAAGACTTCGATATCCTCGTTGATGGTTCCCCACCTGAACTCGGTAGTGTTTTATTATAAGACTACTACGTTGGCATGCTTGTCTGGGACAGTATGTTCACATGTGTGTAGCAGAACCAGCTCATGTTTTGGAGCTTGCTATCGTAGTTCATTTCCCGAGAATCTTGCAACGTCATCTCGTCGATTTGTGTTGCAAACTTTAATTTTGCTTTCTAGACTTGATGAGTCTGGAATATCCTCACACCAACCAGATCTGAATCTTAGGAAGATGTGATGGTTGGAACATTCTAGACATTTGCATTTTGTTCCCAGCTTACACCGCCTTGTGCCAATCTTCCTTGGACTGCCCTTCTCAGCAATTGTTGCTCAGGATCATCTTCAGAAGTGGTCCTACCATGGGTCCCATCCATTTCCGATGATAAGCAAAATCATCCATCGCGTTGTCTTCAATAAGGGTAGTCCACATCATCCATTCGAATCCGGATATGCCATTTCTTCGAACTCCGCCAAACGATTGTTGTGATTTGCCTTAGGCTAGTATAAAAAGTTTCAACGATCCATGAATCAAAAGTAATTCTTTTTGCCACTTAAGGTAAAAACTCTACGAGTCACCTTCCCTGAGGTGTCTCGATATGGTATCATGGCAACTCAAATCCTCGCTACGTTGACAACCGTTCACCACCCTCTTAAGTGTGGGATTGTTGTCTACCTAGTGAACCTTCATCATCTGTTCCACTTCATTCCTTTGGATGTATGTTCATGTCTCAGCTCGAGAGATGTTTCAATGTCTCACTCCGTGAGTTGATCATCAGTTGTAAGATCGATTCCTATAGAGCTTCTTTCTGTCGACATCTTGCTGGGTGAAGATCTTGGAAACAAAGTTGTCAAGATCAAGATGATGCAATGCACCAACATCTTTGAGAAAAGGAATTGGATCATGAAGATCGTGTTAGCTTGTGACCCCTCTGACTTCTTACCTCACGTCTTGAATCTCGGGACGAGATTCTTGTTTAGTGGGGGTGAGTTGTCACATCCCTAGCTTCTGGCTTTGCACTAGGCTAGCTTCATGTGTGCATCATGTTTAAATTTTATTTAACTTGAAATGGGGATGACAAACCCTAGCACCAAATGAAATGCAATTAGGATCAATATAAAAATATTTTCCATGAACCCAGAATGCCCTTCAGAAAAGTTCATCATTTTTGGATTGGTTTAAAACCTCTGCCAAAAATGGTGCACATATTTCTAGGTCCATTTTGGATTTTCGAATTAATTCATAAAGTATTTGAATTTGGGCATTTAAATGCTATAAATAATTTAAATGCTCAAATAATTCTGAAAGTAAATGAGGGCTGTTGCATATATTCCAGAAGGTGCCACAATTATTTTCAGGATTTTTAGAAGTGCTCTTGTACTTTTAATAAAGCCCAACAACTACAGAAAAATAGAAAACAGAAACAGATAAAAAGGAGAGAGAGAGAGGAAACTACCTAGGCCACTTACCTGCAGCCCACCTAGCCGACCGTTACTGTGCAGCCCAGCAGCCCACCTCCCCTGCCAGTTGTCTTCCTCCTCTCGCCAGAAGGCAGAGGGGAAGCAACGCACGGCGCTCGCGCGCGCTGGCACGCAGCTGCCTGCCTGTCCTCCTTCGCCAGTGCAACGACGCAGACGCACTCTGCGTGGCCTTCTGGATCCCGCTGACCCCCTCGCTCACTCTTCCTCCCGATCCCTCGCACTCTCTCACTCACGGCCGAAGCGGCCATGGCCACACCTCCGTGAAGCTCGTCGCCACAACGCCTCCCTAGCCTTGTGGAATCATCCAGGAGAACCGCCTCGCCGTACTCGTCGTCATCACCGAGCCAAGGAACCGGGGGAGCTCCACAGCACCGGCGATGTCATATTCTTCCTCCTCGGAGTCGTGGATCACCGCCGTCAAATTCATTGCCGTTCGTGCGTCCCCGCGCCCGCTGACCTTCCCTGCGTATTCCCCGTGAGCTACCTCTTCTTCTCCCTCTCTTCTCGTTGCCGTTCGCACACCCTAGCTAGCTTCACCGCCGAGCCCGTGGGCTCATCACCGCCGGCCATGTCACCGTCGCCGCTGCAACCACTAAAGCTTGCGCCTGAGCGTTGCCCCGAGTTCATCTTGCTCCTAGGAGCCTAACACCACCACCAGCTCCTTCCCACGAGCTCCCTAGTGCCATGCCCGTTGAGGTCCGAGCTCCGGCCGCCGCGGATGTGCTCACCGCCGTCGTCTCCGGCCACCCCGCGGCCTCTCGTGCAGCCAGCTAGGTGCGTCCGTGTATGGGCTACCTACTGGTGGCCTTCGCGCGTCTAGCCGCCACCCGTAGCGCAACCCCGGTGAACATCCACCACGTTGTTGGTCGCCGCCGGCGAAACTCCGGCGACTGCCGACGTGGCCGTGATTAGGGCCTAATCACACCGCTAACCAACCCCTGGGCCACTGACGCATGGGCCCCATGCCCTAATTAATCCCATTTTTGTTTCTGTTTAGGTTAGTCTAAAACCCAGCGGGACCCACATGCGTGAGTTGACCATGCTGACGTGGCCGTTGACTGGGCCCACACATCAGCGACCCTAACCAGCACCGTGACACTGACCAGTGGGACCCCCTGGTCAGGTTTGACCCGGGTCAGCCCTGTTGACTCTGCTGACGTCACCCTGACGCAATGCTGACACAATTAACAATTTTCTAGATTTAAAATAAATCCAGGAAATTTCAGAAAATAGTCAAAACTTCTAAAATTCATAGTAATTCAACCGTAACTCAGAATAAAATAATTTATATATGAAAAATGATCAGAAAAATCCAATCTATCCACCCACGTATACGATTTTAATGCATGTTTGAGCAACCCAACCTCATTGTTTAGGATGAAACATGATTAGGACAAATTTGATAATAGTTTTGGAGTTGGAATTTGATCTAGCTTTCATTTCCACTTCAATCAAAAAGACTTGCTGTTGAATTAGCCCAAATCAAAGCATATTGCCATGTCATGATCATGCATCATATTGTTGCATTGCATTGATTGTGTTCTTTCTCTGTTGCCGGTATTTGTTCCCTCTCAGTAGACGTGGTTTCGATGATGAGTTCGATGACACCGATGAAGAACTATACTATCTTCAGAAGTGACAGGCAAGCAAAACCCCCTTGTTCATTCCGATACAATCCCACTCTCTCACTCCTGCTCTATTTTACTGCATTAGGACAACAACGATACAACTGTTACTTGCTGCGGTAGTTGAACCCCTTTATCCTCTGCATGACCTATCATTGCCACAGTAAATAGATGAAACCCACTAGCATGAGTAGGAGTTGTTTGAGCCCTGATGTGCCTACTCATTCATGCTTGATTGTCATGCCTGCTATTGCTTAGAGTTGTGTTAGGTCTAATTCATCGGGGATGAATTGGGGGTGTGTGAACATGTCCTACTGTTGAGAGCTAAATGTGTGAACACGATTTGGTAAAGGTAGCGGTGAGAGGCCATGTAGGAGTACATGGTGGGTTGTCTCATTGAAACCGTCCTCAGGAACTGAGTTCTGTGTTTGTGATCCATGAACAGTTACTACCACACATTGGGTTCCGGTAACTCGACCCCTCTCGACTTATTAATCAACATGATCTCTATCCAGGAGTTGCAACTAGTTTCTGGTGTTTGTAGGTAGTGTTAGTAGTCTACCAAGTGGCACCCGGTACAGGTGGGCTTGGGACAGACTAGGCACAGTGGCACGGTGTACCAAGTGGCACCCGGATGGTGGGCTTGGGAACCCTGCTCACATCGTTTGGGGCCGTGAGCGACACCCCGGCCGGATCTCCTTGCGGATGGAACCCGAATAGGCGATAAACCTGGACAGAGACTTGTGTGGTTAGTCAGGTCGTGGCCGACACCCTCGCCAGGCTTCCGCTTGAAGGTTGCCGAGATACATGACGTGTACATGGCGGTAAGTGGCGAGAGCGTGTGTGAAGAAGTACACCCCTGCAGGGTTAACATTATCTATTCGAATAGCCGTGTCCGCGGTAAAGGACTTCTGGGTTGCCTGTATAGTTCATAGACAAGTGAAAGTGGATACTCTAAAATACGCAAGATAAGCGTGAGTGCTATGGATGGCGTTCTCGTAGGGAGACGGGAGCGGATCCATAGTGGTGTATTGATATGGTGAATATGTGGACTCGTGTGCGCCACCTCAAAGAGTTACATTGCAGTCGTAGTTCAGGGTAGCCACCGAGTCAAAGCTGGCTTGTTGTAGTCAAACCCCACCATCCCCTTTGTTGATAATGATGCATATGTAGTTAGTTCTGATGTAAGTCTTGTTGGGTACATTTGTACTCACGTTTGCCTATTTTATGTTTTTGCAGAGAGACTTCAGTCTCACTAGTAGTTTCACGTGGACTTCGATGTTTAGCTTGTTACCTCAGCTACGATCTTGTGCCCTCGGCAGGATCTGGTAGATAGATAGGCTTTTCAGCCTTTTTCATTTATAGATGTCTGTACCCGGACATGTTAAGCTTCCGCTTGTGCTTTGACTTGTATGCTCTGAATGTTGGGTCATGAGACCCATGTTTGTAATATCTCGCTCCTCGGAGCCTACTGAATAAAATACTTGAGTTGTAGAGTCATGTTGTGATACCATGTTGTATTTGCACATATCGAGCATATTGTGTGTATGTTATTGAAATGCTTGGTATGTGTGGGATCTGACTATCTAGTTGTTTATCCTTAGTAGCTTCTCTTACCAGGAAATGTCTCCTAGTGCTTCCATTGAGCCATGGTAGCTTGCTACTGCTCCGGAACACTTAGGCTGGCCGACATGTGTCCTTCTTCGTTCCTGTGTCTGTCCCTTCGGGGAAATGTCACGCGATGAATACCGGAGTCCTGTTAACCCGCTACAGCCTGGTTCACCAGAGTCCTGCTAGCACAGTGCTACAGCCTGGATTCACTTGCTGATGACCAACACGTTCGATGCTGGGTCATGGATGCCTGTCCCTGTAAGTTTGTGCCACTTTGGGTTTACGACTAGCCATGTCAGCCCGGGCTCCTTATCATATGGATGCTAGCGACACTATCATATACATGTGCCCCAAAAGGCCCAAACGGTCCCGGGCAAAGGTAAGGTGACACCCGTGGGGATACCGTGCGTGAGGCCGCAAAGTGATATGAGGTGTTACATGCTAGATCGATGTGGCATTGAGTCGGGGTCCTGACACTTAGGCTCTTGGTTGTCCTTGAATATTACCTTGGGGTGCCTTGGGCATCCCCAAGCTTAGGCTCTTGCCACTCCTTATTCCATAGTCCATCGAATCTTTACCCAAAACTTGAAAACTTCACAACACAAAACTTAACATAAAACTCGTGAGCTCCGTTAGAGAAAGAAAACAAAAGACTACTTAAAGGTACTGTAATGAACTCATTCTTTATTTATATTGGTGTTAAACCTACTGTATTACAACTTCTCTATGTATTATAGACTATTTTACTAGCCATAGATTCATCAAAATAAGCAAACAATACACGCAAAACAGAATCTGTCAAAAACAGAACAGTCTATAGTAATCTGTATCAAACATATACTTCTGGAACTCGAAAAATCCTACCAAATTAGGAAGTCCTAAGAAATGCGTGTGCCAATCCAGAGCAAAAAGAATCAGATCAGAAGCACGTTTTTGTGAATTAACAAAACTAATCTACTGGGTGCAAAAGTTTCTGATTTTCAGCAGGATCAACACAACTATCACCATAAGCTATCCTAAAGGTCTTACTTGGCACTTTATTGAAACAAAAGCTATAAAACATGATTACTACAGTAGCATAATCATGTGGACACACAAAAACAGTAAGAATAAATATTGGGTTGTCTCCCAATAAGCGCTTTTCTTTAATGCCTTTCTAGCTAGGCATGATGATGACAATGATGCTCACATACAAGATAAGAATTGAAACTTAACGGGAGCATCATGAAGCATGTTACTAGCACATTTAAGTCTAACCCACTTCCTATGCATAGGGATTTTGTGAGCACAACTTATGGTAACAATAATCAACTTGCATAGGAAGGTAAAACAAGCATAACTTCAAGATTTTAAGCACATAGAGAGGAAACATGACATTATTGCAACTCCTGCAAGCATATGTTCCTCCCTCATAATAATTTTCAGTAGCATTATGAATGAATTCAACAATATAACCAGCACCTAAAGCATTCTTTTCATGACCTACAAGCATAGAAAATTTACTGCTCTCCACATAAACAAAATTATTCTCATCAATAGTAGTGGGAGCAAACTCAACAAAATAACTATCATAAGATTGAAAATTAAGATCAAGATGACAAGTTTCATGGTTATCATTATTCTTTAAAGCATACGTGTCATCACAATAATCATCATAGATAGGAGTCATGCTTTCATCATAGTAAATTTGCTCATCAAAGCTTGGGGGACAAAAAATATCATCTTCATCAAACATAGCTTCCCCAAGCTTGTGGCCTTGCATATCATTAGCATCATGGGTATTCAAGGAATTCATACTAACAACATTGCAATCATGCTCATCATACAAAGATTTCATGCCAAGCATTCTATGTAATTCTTCTTCTAGCACTTGAGCACAATTTTCCTTTTCTTCATACTCACGAAAGATATTAAAAAGACGAAGCGTATGAGACAAACTCAATTCCATTTTTTTTGTAATTTTGTTTTATAAACTAGACTAGTGCTAAAACAAGAAACAAAAAGATTCGATTGCAAGATCTAAAGATATTCCTTCACTTACCTAGCCTCCCCGGCAATAGCGCCAGAAAAGAGCTTGATGTCTACTACAGAACCTTCTTCTTGTAGACGTTGTTGGGCCTGCAAGTGCACAGGTTTGCAGGACAGTAGCAAATTTCCCTCAAGTGGATGACCTAAGGTTTATCAATCCGTAGGAGGCGTAGGATGAAGATGGTCTCTCTCAAGCAACCCTGCAACCAAATAACAGAGTCTCTTGTGTCCCCAACACACCCAATACAATGGTAAATTGTATAGGTGCACTAGTTCGGCGAAGAGATGGTGATACAAGTGCAAAATAGATAGTAGATATAGGTTTTTGTAATCTGAAATAATAAAAACAGCAAGGTAACTAATAATAAAAGTGAGCGTAAACGGTATTGCAATGATAGGAAACAAGGCCTAGGGCTCATACTTTCACTAGTGCAAGTTATCTCAACAATAATAACATAGATAGATCATATAACAAGCCCTCAACATGCAACAAAGAGTCACTCCAAAGCCACTAATAGCGGAGAACAAATGTAGAGATTATGGTAGGGTACGAAACCACCTCAAAGTTATTCTTTCGGATCAATCTATAAAAGAGTTCGTACTAGAATAACACCTTAAGACACAAATCAACCAAAACCCTAATGTCACCTAGATACTCCATTGTCACCTCAAGTATCCGTGGGCATGATTATACGATATGCATCACACAATCTCAGATTCATCCAACCAACACAAAGTACTTCAAAGAGTGCCTCAAAGTTTCTACCGGAGAGTCAAGAACGTGCACCAACCCCTATGCATAGGTTCCCAATGTCACGAAACCCACAACTTGATCACCAAAACATACATCAAGTGGCACATGATATCCCATTGTCACCACAGATAATCACGGCAAGACATACATCAAGTGTTCTCACAAAAGACTCAATCTGATAAGATAACTTCAAAGGGGAAACTCAATTCATCACAAGAGAGTAGAGGGGGAGAAACATCATAAGATCCAACTGCAATAGCAAAGCTCGGGATACATCAAGATCGCGCCATAGAGGAAACATGAGAGAGAACACTCACCTGGTAGTGACAAAGTGGGTTTCTACCTCTGATGCTGAAACTCAATCTGGTAGTGAACACTCACCTTCTAATAATGAAAAATATAATGATGAGGTTCATGAAAATACTCAAACAAATAATAAAGAACCAGACAATGATGTTGAGATAGAACCTGTAGTTGATCTTGATAACCAACAACCCAAGAAAGAGAAATGTGGGTTCAAAAACCTATGCCTTTTCCACCTAAGTCAACTAAAAAGAAAGATGATGAATAATTTGAACGCTTTGCTGAAATGCTGAGGCTAGTCTTTTTGCGTACCCGCTTGACTGATATCTTAAAAATGCCACTTTATACAAAGTACATGACAGACATCATCACCAATAAGAGAAAAATACCGGAAGCTGAAATCTCCACCATGCTTGCTAATTATACTTTTAAATATGGAGTACCTAAAAAACTTGGAGATCCGGGAATACCAACTATACCTTGCTCCATCAAAAGAAATTATGTGAAAACGGCTTTATGTGATTTGGGAGCTGGTGTTAGTGTTATGCCTTTCTCTTTATATAAAAGACTTGATTTGAATAAGCTCACACCTACTAAAATATCTTTGCAAATGGCTGACAAATCAACTGCCATACCTATCGGTATTTGTGAGGATGTGCCCGTTGTTGTTGCTAATGTTACTATTTTGACTGACTTTGTTATACTTGAGATGCCCGAGGACGACAACATGTCGATTATCCTTGGTAGACCCTTCTTGAATACTGCATGGGCTGTTATTGATTGCAATAAAAGCAAGGTCACATTTCATATCAATGGTAATGAGCATACGGTGCACTTTCCGAAGAAACAATTCCAAGTGAATGGTATTAATGTTATTAAAAAATCTCCGACAATCACTATTGGAAGTTTTCAACTACCTCTACCTACTGTTAAAAAGAAATATGAAATGCTTATTGTTGGGGACATTCATATCCCTGTTGAGGTAACTTAGTGATTTACGAAAGTTCTTCGGTTTCATGCTAACCGTAAGTGGTTGTTAATAAGACTTGATCAACCTTATTAATGGATCATTTTTTAGAGGTATGAAGTTGATGAATTTAGAAAGCACTACCTTCTGTCCCTACCTTTTGTTTTCTATTTTATTAGTTAAATAAAATAAAATGCCATGTTTTATCTGTTTTCTCCATGCAATAAAAAAATGACCCAAAAATAAAAGTTCTTAGAATGCTCTGAAAATTTAATATGATTTTTCTGAATATTTAAGAATTTTCGGTGCAAATAACATCAGAGGGAGGTACACCAGGTGGCCACAACCCACCTGGGTGCGCCAGGACCCCCAGGCGCGCCTTGGTGGGTTTTGGTCCCCATGTGGCCACCCTCACTTATCTCTTCATCCCACATCACCACCTACCTCCAGAAAAATCACCATTGCTCTCTCCCTCCCTCTCTCTCTCTCTCTCTCTCTCTCTCTCTCTCTCTCGTGTTCTTGCTCTCAAACCTGCGGATTTCGATCTCTTTGCTCGAAGCTCCGTTTTCGACACTGTTTCGGGGCATTGTTGGTTGGAAAAAGATGAGTATCTTAGGAAGTTGGCTTCCAAGAAGAATTCCAAGGGAGTTATTGGGGAGTCATCTGATAGTGATCTCCGCACCCGGAGAATGGTGAAGATACGGCCGTGTGAATGGCCGCACAACCCGTTCATGGAAGGGGCCGTAATCCTTTAAGAGTTTGCACAATATGCTGCTAATGCCGGCCTCACAGACTTCATCGCAGCTAAATGTGAACATTATCATCTCCTCACAAACTCCTTTGTACATAGTGTTAATTTCCTTCCTAGGAATAGTCCCCCTGAAGTGTAGTTTAACTTATATGTTGAACCACATCAGATACCGCTTACTGAATTTTGTGACATATGCTTGATCCCTTCTGATGGGAGTTTAGCAGAGCCCAGGCCTGCAGACTTTGAAGGCTTTTATCACGCTCTATCTGTAGGGGATGAGAGAGGGGTGTCAAGTGTCACTGCTACAAGCTTGCATTTTCCCGCACTGGATTATTTTGCTCTATTCATTGCAAAGTGCTTGCTTGCTAGAGAGAAGGTGGGTGCACTCAGTGCCCCAGACCTTGCTGTTTTACGCCATGCAATCCAAGGCGACACCACTTATAGCTTGGGAGCTATTGTGGCACGCCGCCTCCATATTAATAAATCCAAGGGCAAAATACATGGTGGTATTTACGCTATCGCTTGGCTAATCGCTTTAACATTCAAATACGTCAGCATGATTATCCTTTGCCCAAGGTTTACCTAGATAGAGTAGCCATGGAACAACACCAGTTTATTGCAGGCAATTACCCTAACATTCCCATTCCTTCTAACCTAGTTTTCAATGTGAACACTCGTGATATTATTCCATTGTTGCACCTGCTTTGTTTGGTCCTATTGCCAGGGGTGGATACAAGATTATGCCTGACATCGTCGCCTACCGGAACAACCTAGCTACAACACACGCTGAACCTCAGCAGTGGGATCCACAGGTGCCCACTCCACAGCATTTCAACATGGGACCCCATGGTTTTTTCGACTACTGATTACCAAGTTAGGCAAAAAGCCTAAGCTTAGGGGAGTACGTATTTCCACCGACATTACATACATGTTCACACACTTCATCCCAGTTGTCAGTGTCCAAACTTTTTCATTGTATTATCCATGCTAAATTTATTTTCTTGCTTTCTTGTATGTTTGAAAAACATTGAGAAAATACAAAAATATTTCCTGCTTCTTTTTGATTTTTATTTCTAATGTAGTTAGTTGTAGCTCTAAAAAGAAAACCCAAAAAGATTTCCTTGTTATGCTTTTTTCTTGTTGGGAGCTTTCCCGTGTAAATAGTTTTTCTCGTTTTTGCTTTTCCCTTTTATTTCCTTTCTTTCAAGAAAACCAAAAACTCCAAAAATATTTTAATGTGTTTCTCTGAATTTCTTGTTCTTTCTATTGAGTCATACCAAGGAGAAGTCCACAATGAAAATGTTGAGTGGCTCTCATATGCATTATTTTCGATCTAACAAAGAGCCCATTTTACCTTGTCTTCTCATGTTGAATAAAATGTTTGCAAATTCCAGCTTACTCCATGGCACTCTTGCCCTATTATTGTTTTCATATCGTTCGGTCGTGCAAGTGAAAGGCAATAATGGCGATATTAGATGAACTAGTCGTAGCAGAGAAAAACGGGTATGAACTCGACTTGTTCTGTTTTTTTAAATATGTTTGACCTAGTATCCATGATTCAGCTCATTATGATTAAACATGTTTGCAATGACAATTAGAGATCATAGTTTCTCATGCCATGAATAAGTAGCTAGGAGTGGATAATGATTTATCTTGGATGTCAACATTGCGTTAAAATGATTGTGATGTAGTATGATGATATGGTATCCTCCTCTGAATGTTCGAGTGGCTTGACTTGGCACATGTTCATGCATGTAGTTGAATCGAAACAACATAGCCTCTATGATATTTATGTTCATGGTGTTCATATCCTACTCATGTTAATGTCCAATGTTACTTATGCATAATGCATGTTCATGACCATTGTTGCTCTAAAGCTGGCAGCTTCTCAACCTATTTGCTAGCCTTCGCTTGTACTAAGCGGGAATTCTTATTGTCCACCGAAAACCTTGAACCCAAGTTATTCCAGATGAGTCCACCATACCTACCTATATGCGGTATTACCCTGCCGTCCTAAGTAAATTTGCATGTGCCATCTCCAAAAACTTCAAATAAATATCCTTTTTGTGTTCCTGGATTGTTCATAGAACGACAAGAGGTAGTCGGTATCTTCCATGCTAAGTGGGTTATTCTCAGGTTGAGTGTTTATTCACTCGCCACTGCACGAGAAAGGGGCGGTAATAGGGATTCCCAGTCCCAAACTATAAACAGAAAAGAGCTTACAAATAATCGAACAAATACTCCTACTGAGTCATAACCTTTACTTTATCTGTTGGGAACCGCCACTAATGTGTTTAGCATGGAAGATGTTGATAACTGATGGTCGCGAAGTAAATAAGAAGGGTGCATTTCTCAAAATATCACTTACCTCTATTTTTAAAACTTGAGCTCTGGCACCGCTGCAAATCACTACTTCCCTCTGTGAAGGGACTATCTATTTACTTTTATGTTGTGTCATCACCTTCAAAAATAAGCGCCAGAACCTGAGAGCACTGCTTTCATGCTTATGCATTGTGTGTAGCTAATGTTGGGTGCATCATGACTGGATCTTTTCTACCATTAATTACAATGTTTAGTCGCTGCTTGAACTTTGGAGGTGCTCTACATTTATGTTTTGCAGTCTCAGAAAGGGCTAGTGAGATACCTCTATTGTCATGCTATATCATGGTTGTTTTGACAACGTGTTGCTGTTTGAGATATCTTATTATTTCTCGCTATCTGATTATGTCATCGATATGAGTTAATATAATTTTTAAGAGTTATTGTCAACATGGTTAGTTATAATCTTGGTTGAAAATCTGGGTGCCGTTTAAGCTTATTTATGCAAACAAGAGCAAAAGAGTTCATAAAAGTTTTTCTTTTTCACTTTCAGTTTATCAACTGAATTGCTTGAGGACAAGCAAAGGTTTAAGCTTGGGGGAGTTGATACGTCTCCGCCGAATCTACTTTTCCTAACGGTTTGCCTCTTGTTTTGGACTCTAATTTGCATGATTTGAATGAAATTAACCCGGACTGGCGCTGTTTTCAGCAGAACTACCATGGTGTTGTTTTTTGTGCAGAAATAAAAGTTCTTAGAATGGAACGAAACTTTGCGAGGATCTTTTATATAATAAATGGGAATTTATGGAGCCAAGAACCATCGTAGGGGGGAACCTGGGTGGGCACAACCCACCAGGGCGCCCCCCCCCCCCTCCAGGCGCGCCAAGGTGGGTTGTCCCCACCTGGTGGCCCTGCAGACCCTGGAACCGACGCTACAAAATCCTATTTTTCCAAAAAAACAGGGAGAAAGAATTATCACATTCCACGAGATGGAGCAGCCGCCGTATCTTGTTCATCATCGAGAGGCCAGATCTGGAGTCTGTTTGGGGCTCCGGAGAGGGGGATATTCGATCTTCATCATCACCAACCCTTCTCCATCACCAATTCCATGATGCTCCCCACCGGGAGTGAGTAATTCCTTCGTAGGCTTGCTGGTCGGTGAGGAGTTGGATGAGATTCATCATGTAATCTAGTTAGTTTTGTTAGGGCTTGATCCCTGGTATCCACTATGTTCTGAGATTGATGATGCTATGACTTTGCCATGTTTAATGCTTGTCACTTTGGGCCTGAGTGCCATGATTTCAGATCTGAACCGTTTATGTTATCACCATTATATCTATGTTCTAGATCCGATCTTGCAACTTATAGTCACCTACTACGTGTTATGATCCGGCAACCCCGGAGTGACAATAGTCGGGGCACTTCCGGTGATGACCGTGGTTTGAGGAGTTCATGTATTCATCATGTGTTAATGCTTTGTTCCGGTTCTCTATTAAAAGGAGGCCTTAATATCCCTTAGTTTCCAATAGGACCCCACTACCACGAGAGGGTAGGACAAACGATGGCATGCAAGTTCTTTCCATAAGCATGTATGACAATTTACAGAATACATGCCTACATTATATTTATGAACTCGACCTAGTGTCGTATTGCCCTAGGTTATGATTGTCACATGATGAATATCATCCAACAAATCATCGATCCAATGCCTACAATTTTCCTACATATTGATCTTGCTAAGTTACTATTGCTATCGTTACTGTTGCACTTGCTATAAAACTACTGCTATCACTGTTACCGTTACTATTGTTGCTGCTACTACTATCAAAACTATCATACTGCTTTGCTACTGATCACTTTGCTGCAGATAATTAATATCTAGGTGTGGTTGAATTGACAACTCAACTGCTAATACTTGAAATATTCTTTGGCTCCCCTTGTGTCGTCTATAAATTTGGGTTGAATACTCTACCCTCGAAACCTGTTGTGATCCCCTATACTTGTGGGTTATCACTCAATTATATGTATAGGGTAGTACATCACATACGGGTATGTAACGGCAACCGTGTCTGACCTACATTATCTTCTCACACGGTTTGGTGCGGAAATCGTGTGTGAAGTTGTAATGCCTAACACAAAAGACATGTATAAACAATGTGCCATATACAACATATAGTGCCATAAGTAGTTCCCGGCTGTTAGCTTATCCCCACAGTTTCCCCATTTCCCCCAAATCCCTAGATAACCTCCAAATTTCCTCGCGTGGCACTAACCTTGGGGGAGTGCAGATAAGTGGTGCTGATGGTTTTGGTGCGGCTACTCCTGCTCGTATCGCCGCCACAACGGCGGTCGCCGACGAGCACTTGCCTAAGGTCATCAGAAGGCTGGTGTACTATGGATCCGAATCATCCTGTCGGGTTCCAATCTATTCTGGTCTTTTTTAGCATGTCCAAAGTAGCTCCTTGCTGAATCCGTCCGGAATGACCCCCCCCCCCCCCCCACTAGGAAAGTGATCTGCTGCTGGATCCGGAGCATGACTCCAGACTCCTGCAACACGAGTTCGACTCTGAGTTTTGCGTCGTTGAGAAGTACCAAAAGCTGAGTTGTGTGCACAGGCACACTCCCACTCGACGTGTATGCACGGAGGGATTCGACATTGGCAGGCAGTTTCTCAGTTGCCCCTTAGAGGTTAGTGCTAAGTTCATCATTTTACATGAGTTAATGCCACCGCTCATCCTGAATACTATTTAACATTGGCAGGGATATGAGGCTTGTGCCTTTGTTAACTAGTCGGATGAAGAATGGCATTACAGGGCTCGGAGTGTTATCACCAAGCTCGCAGAAGATGACGTAAAGCTGAAGAAGAAACTGGTTGATCTAGAATGTACAATCAGTACGATGAAGCAAGAAAGAATCAATCATAGGCAACAGATAAAAGCAAGAGACAAGAAGGAACTAGCATGTGTAGTTGTGGTTGTCACATTAGCCATGTTCTATGCGATGTTTGGAATGATGATTAGGGGTTTTGTTTGACATTATTGCTAAAGCACATCTAGATGTGCTCTAAGTAATGCACATCTAGGTCCTATGCCATTGATGATACGCGAAGATTCGTGCAGATATTTTCCTTTGTCTTTTTTTCTTTTCCTTTGTAGTTTGATTATTACCGGCTTTATCAATAAGAAGAGCTCAATGTATTGCTTGCCAACTGTCCTAGTCCATTCATACCAGTACCGGTGCATAATCCCAACAATCGTTCCTTGTTTTTGTCCTGAAAAAGAAATCAGCCAATAGGAGTCCTGCATAACCCCGGGAATTTGGAGCGACTGGGTACAAATAATTGCGGTTGATTATATCAGCGGTTAGATAATACTTCAACCCCCGCTTCAATTGGCTATTCCTCTTCTCAGCATACCCCGCTTAAGTGTCCACCATCTTCATCGTCCCCGGCAGGCCGCGCTACACACTTGCACACACTCTGCAATCTCGCTTTCTCGCGGTTTTTATACGACCATTGCCATGTCGAGCGACAGCGAGGACGACATTTTGGCCAGCAGTCTGGCGCCCGATGATAGGTCAACATCGGAATCATCCTGCTTGTCTTCCATGAATCCGGCGTTGAGCCCAGACCTCAATTATATCCGGATCATGGAAGGGATGCCGCCTCCGGAGTCGTCAGACAACAACCAGATGGACGAGGAGCCGTCGGAGGACGAAGAAGAAGATGACGATGATGAGGAGGAGGAATGGTCGAACAAGAAGGAGGAGGACAACGACGAAAGCAACGATGATAACGATGGCGGCGGCAATGAAAAGCCAATGGTCACCGGCAAGAAGCGTCCCCGCCAAGATGATGTCATGGGCCAACAACTACAACAAGAAGAAGGACTAAATTAAGCAGACCGTACATATCTCTGTTTCCATTCGCTCAAATTAATTTGTTATCTCTGTTTATCCTATCAATCTCATCGTAGATAGTTAGTAATACGTATTCGACCGAGATCTTCTACATTATCGCCCAAGGGTTGGTTTGTTGAACCGTGTGCCCTGACGAGCACACAATTCACACAAAAAAACCGTATGGTCTGTCTATAATGATTTTGATTACCGTCCTGTTTGCCGGGTATCACACACATCTTGTTACACCGAATCGTTTGTGTTCACCTCGATCATCGCAAATGGTTCATCGGAGCAAACTGTATGCCGTATATCGCACACACCTTGATCTGGCTGCCCGTTTCTATTGTTCTATCTCATCACAAACAGTTCGTATGGATCAACTGTATGCCCTGCATCGCACACGCACTAAAATCTGAACTGTGTTTGACGTATCATTCATCGCAAACGTCTTGCATCTTTTTTGACGGGTTTTTTACATCACTGTTTGCGATTAATGCATCACACATAGTTTCGTCAAAGGGTCTCTCATCGTAGTATCCCGTTAGCAGCATCCTGCAGTAGTGATATCTCAAGATTCATTAAAGTGACATGATACGATCATTATAGACATTTATCATCTAAATGTGTCTGTAGTGACCCGTCATGACGATTATATAAACCTTGGGATCCTTGTTTTGGTAATTTGTAGAATATGTTTTTTACTCGTTATTTCTTATTTTAAAAATTAGAGAATGATCGAAATCTGTAGCCCACACAATCTATCCCTTTGAGCTAGAGTAGTCTAAGGATGGGTGACCCGGTGGTAAGTTGCATATCTCAAGCTTCATTAAAGCGCCATGATACAATCATTATAGACATTTGTCATCTAAATGTGTCCGTAGTGACCTATCATGACGATTATATAAACCTTGGGATCCTTGTTTTGGTAATTTGTAGAATGTGGTTTTTATTCGTTAGTTCTTGTTCTAAAAAATTGGAGAATCATCGAGATCTGTAGGCCCACACAATCTATCCCTTTGACCCAACATACGAGAAGGGTTTGACCATGGCAGTTTCCTCTTGCTCTGTGTGCTATGTTAGAGCAAATCAAGTTTGAGCACATGCGTTGGACGACACCCCCTATCCCCCCCCCCACCTGCCTCGAAGTTGTGGAACCAACATCGTACGTCTTTAACCTGGCTGGGGGTACAATGCTCAGTTTCTAATGTTACTAATGTAGTTGGTGCCCCATTGAAGTTGTGCATTCGAGATTTGAACAAATCACACACCACCCATACATTTTTTTCGGGCCGCGTGTAGGGTATATGCGGGTTCTGATCGAGCATGTCTCCTTGTGCGGTTTATAGACGCCACACATATTTGTGGGCTCCCTGAGGTCTATATATATATATATATATCATCCTTGACCGACAATGAGGGGGGCCCACACAATCTATCCCTTGGGGCCATAGGTTTCAACAGAGGCTTCTCTCTTGAAAGAAACATACGATGGGTAAACAAATTACTATTGAGCAATTGATAGAATAGCACATAGTTATGACGATATCCAAGGCAATGATCATGAATATAGGCATCACGTCCGTGACAAGTAGACCGACTTCTGCCAGCATCTACTACTATTACTCCACACATCGACCGCTATCCAACATGCATCTAGTGTATTAAGTTAACAAGAACGAAGTAATACCTTAAGCAGGATGACATGATGTAGAGGGATAAATCCATCAATATGGTAAAAAACCCATCTTTTTATCCTTAATGGCAACAATACAAATACGTGCCTCGCTACCCCTATTATCACTGGTTGAGGACACTGCAAGATTGAACCCTTCACAAAGCACCTCCCCCATTGCAAGAAAGATCAATCTAATTGGCCAAACCAAATCAATATATCGGAGAGAAATACAAAGCTATCTTAATCATGCATAAATGAGTTCAGAGAAGACTCAGATAATCATCATAGATAATCTGAACATAAACCCACAATTCATCGGATCTCAACAAACACACCGCAAAAGAAGATTACATCGAATAGATCTCCAAGAACATCGAGGTGAATTGTATTGAAGATCAAAGAGAGAGAAGAAGCCATCTAGCTACTAGCTATGGACCCGTAGGTCTGTGGTGAACTACTCACACACCATCGTAAGGGCAGCAAGGTTGGTGTAGAGGACCTCCGTGATCGAATCCCCCTCCGGCAGAGTACCATAAAAGGCCCCAAGATGGGATCTCACGAGAACAGAAGCTTGCGGTCGTGGAAAAGTATTTTTGGTGTGCCCTCTGGTGTACGGGGAATATTTTGGTATTTATAGAGTTGGAATTTGGGTTAGGGGGTCCCGAGGGGCCCAAAAGCTGGGGGTGCCCCCCTGGGGCATGCCCTGTGAGCTTGTGGCTCTCTCGTGGCCTCTCTAGCCTTCTCTCAGAGCTTTGTGGTTGTCTTCTGGTCCAAGAAAAATCCTCAAAAAGTTTCGTTCCATTTGGACTCGTTTGGTAATTATTTTTTGTAAAAGACAAAAACAAGGAAAAAAACAGCAACTGGCACTAGGCACTAGGTTAATAGGTTAGTCCCAAAAATGATATAAAATAGCATATTGATGCATATAAAAGATCCAAGATGGATAATATAATAGCATGGAACAATAAAAAATTATAGATACCTTGGAGATGTATCAAGTTCCTTTCTCAACTCTCTTCGAGAAGACAATCCCGGAGCCATCTTACCCATCTCATGTCTCAATTATCCATTTCTAGTTGTAATAGATCGGGATACAACTCTGAGCGTTCGTTACCGTGGACACGACTATTCGAATAGATAACATCCCTGCACGAGTGCACCACATTACCCATCATGCTTGATTACTCTGGCCGGACACACTTTCCTGGGTCATGCCTGGCCTCGGAAGATCAACACGTCGTAGTCCTACCTAGGCTCCGCGGAGAGGTCCCTGCCAGTCTACATTCTAAGCACTCTGGAGTCATGGTCCCATTGCCCTTTGCACTCCGGGTCGTTGCACGCAGGGCGAACCCAGGCACCACCTCTGTCATGGATAGCGCCGGCCCAGCCGTGCCGCAATGCTAAACTGGACGTCTGACAAATTTTTTGGAAGAAACTTATGACGCCGAGTACCCATAATTGTTCTTGTGTGATGGTTAGTGCATACAGGCCAGTGGCCAACTCAGATCAAATACCCAAACCCTTAGTGTATTGGGAGCTCGCGGAGATGAGCAGAGACTCACAATCATGTGACCCCGTCACCCCGTCTCGAGGAAATACGGCAAAGACCAGGCCCAACCCTCTCTCTAGGGCGTTCTACCTGACTTCACATATCTTGCGGGTACCCCTCGGGCTAACCCGTCTTTAACATGGGCCTGGAGTAAAGCCAAGGTAACCGTGTGTCCAAACATCAAGGGGGAAATCAGAGGAATCACCCTCGATGGATTCCTTCTTGATGTAACCGTCAAGGTGAACTAGGAGGAATTGCCCTCGATGTTCACACTTGAGGTGTTGCATGACAGAGTCCTATCAGAGTGGTGAAGGAGGAATCACCCTCGACAGACCACGACCGATTAGCTACACTATAGAGTTATCATCAGGAGTGCGTTACGAGGTATCACCCTCAGCACTCGATAGTGGCTCTGTAGATTCGTACGACTAAAGGGGGAGAGGTGATGTGTTGGACCCTGGACGTCGATCATGTTGATCGAGTCATCGGTGATGAAGCAGGGGCAATGGGACAAGGTGAGGGGTCACTGATGGATCAATACCCTACCTATACTAACAATTTAGGATAAGCAGGTAAGGTACAAGAGTAGGTTACAAAAGTAGGCTATGCATCAGAATAGGAGCAATCAAGTACAGTAGCAAAATCTAAAGCATGAGAGAGAATGGAATGGGCGGTATCAGAATGATCATGGGGGCTTTGCTTGCCTGGAAGATATGCTAAAAAGGAAGAAGGGTCGTCGGTGATGTAGTCGATCATAGGGCAGCATCGGTCTCGGGGTCTACTGGAAAGAAGAGGGGAAAGACACAATAAATACAATGAAAACAGATGCATCACAATGCGTGACATGGCAATATGTGGTGCTATTGGTGACCTAACGCAGTGCTACACGATATAGGTGAAGGGGGGAAACATCTGGGAACATTTTCCTGAAATTTGACATTTACAGATAGATGAATCGGAGGGGAACGATTCCATGTTCAGCATGTTAGGGGCATGTGACAGATGAATGGATCGCATAAACGGATTCGTTGGATTTTTCTGAGCAATTTTCATATATAAATTATTTTCATCTGAATTATAGATTATTTTATATTAATTTTCAAAGTTTTAAACATTTTTTGAAATTACAGGATTTAATTTAATTCGAAATTATATTAAATATAAATGCTAAGTGCACCCAACGGTGCACTGTGAGACTGACAGTGGTCCCATTTGACTGCATAGTCAGCAGTCAACTGTGGACCAGTTGACTAGTTAAACTGACCAGGGGTCCACCTGTCATACTCTGTTAGTATAACAAAGTTTAAACTAATCTAATTAGGTTAATTAGTGTGCGGGCTCGTGCTGTCAGTGACATAGTTTATTAACAGAATTAAGTAGAACTAATCCTAATTAGTAAAGTGCGGGCCCATGTGTCAGAGTCCCAACGGGGAGGTTAGTGGCCCGGGTTAGTGGTTAATTAAGCCCCCGACGTGCGGGGCCACATGGCAGCGCCCGGCCGGTTTAACACACGGCGGCGTGCCGGCGATGGACGCCCGAGACGGCGGGGAAGCGCGGGATTAGCGCTCTAGTGGCTGTTGGGCTCGCGGGGAGCGGCTTTCGGGCGAGGACGATGCGGCGCACCCATCTAGGCTAGCAAGGGGTGGCCGGAGCGGCGGCTGCTGCGGCAGGGCAGGCGAGAGCGGCGAGCGGCATGCAGGAACAGGGGAAAGTGGGTGATAACCCCCAAGTGTAGGGGATCGCAACAGCTTTCGAGGGTAAAGTATTCAACCCAAATTTATTGATTCGACACAAGGGGAGCCAAAGAATATTCTTGAGTATTAGCAATTGAGTTATCAATTCAACCACACCTGGATAACTTAGTATCTGCAGCAAAATATTTAGTAGCAAAGTAGTATGATAATAAAGGTAACGGTGGCAAAAGTAAAGATAATAGTTTTGGGGTTTTTGTAGTAGTTGTAACAGTAGCAACGGAAAAGTAAATAAGCGAAGAACAATATGTGAAAAGCTCGTAGGCAATGGATCAGTGATGGATAATTATGCCGGATGCGATTCCTCATGTAATAGCTATAACATAGGGTGATATAGAACTAGCTCCAATTCATCAATGTAATGTAGGCATGTATTTCGTAAAGTCATACGTGCTTATCGAAAAGAACTTGCATGACATTTTTTGTCCTACCCTCCTGTGGTAGCGGGTTCCTAATGGAAACTAAGGGATATTAAGGCCTCCTTTTAATAGAGAACCAGAACAAAGCATTAGCACATAGTGAATACATGAACTCCTGAAACTATGGTCATCACCGAGAAGTATCCCGATTATTGTCACTTCGGGGTTGTCGGATCATAACACATAATAGGTGACTATAGACTTGAAAGATAGGATCTAGAACACACATATATTCATGAAAACATAATAGGTTCAGATCTGAAATCATGGCACTCGGGCCCTAGTGACAAGCACTAAGCCTAGCAAAGTCATAGCAACATCAATCTCAGAACATAGTGGATACTAGGGATCAAACCCTAACAAAACTATATTGATTACATGGTAAATCTCATCCAACCCATCATCGTCCAGCAAGCCTATGATGGAACTACTCACGCACGGCGGTGAGCATCATGAAATTGGTGATGGAGGATGGTTGATGATGACGACGGCGACGAATCCCCCTCTCCGGAGCCCCGAACGGACTCCAGATCAGCCCTCCCGAGAGAGATTAGGGCTTGGCGGCGGCTCCGCATCGTAAAACACGATGGAACTTTCTCTCTAATTTTTTTCTCCCCGAACGTGAATATATGGAGTTGGAGTTGAGATCGGGGAGGTCCAGGGGGGCCATGAGATAGGGGGGCGCGCCCAGGGGGAGGGGGCGCGCCCCCCACCCTCGTGGACAGGGTGTGGGCCCCCTGGTCTTGATTCTTTCGCCAGTATTTTTTATATTTTCCAGAAAGTGCCTCCGTGGATTTTTAGGACATTCCGAGAACTTTTCTTTTCTACACATAAAACAACATCATGGCAGTTCTGCTGAAAACAACGTCAGTCTGGGTTAGTTTCATTCAAATCATGCAAGTTAGAGTCCAAAACAAGGGCAAAAGTGTTTGAAAAAGTAGATACGTTGGAGACGTATCAACTCCCACAAGCTTAAACATTTGCTTGTCCTCGAGCAATTCAGTTGATAAACTGAAAGTGATAAAGAAAAACTTTTACAAACTCTATTTGCTCTTGTTGTTGTAAACATGCAAAGCCATCATTCAAGTTTCAGCAAATATTATGAACTAACCATACTCACAATAACACTTAGGTCTCACAATTACTCATATCAACAGCATAATCAGCTAGCGAGCCATAATAATAAAACTCGGATGACAACACTTTCTTAAAACAATTATAACATGATATAACAAAATGGTATCTCACTAGCCCTTTCTGAGACCGCAAAACATAAATGCAGAGCACCTTTAAGGATCAAGGACTAAGTAAACATTGTAATTCATGGTAAAAGAGATCCAGTCAAGTCATACCCAATGTAAACCAATAATAATGAATGCAAATGATAGTGTGCTCTCCAGCGGGTGCTTTTTAATAAGAAGGGTGATGACTCAACATAAAAGTAAATAGATAGGCCCTTCGCAGAGAGAAGCAGGGATTTGCAGAGGTGCCAGAGCTCGATTTTAAAATATAGATTGAATAACATTTTGAGCGGCATACTTTTGCTGTCAACGCAACAACTATGAGATGGCTGTATCTTCCATACTACATGCATTATAGGCAGTTCCCAAACAGAATGATAAAGGTTTATACTCCCCCAACCACCAACAAGCATCAATCCATGGCTTGCTCAAAACAACGAGTGCCTCCAACTAACAACAGTCCTGGGGGAGTTTTGTTTAATTATTTTGATTTGCTTTGATCTTTTTGGATCATGGGACTGGGCATCCTGGTTACCGGCCCTTTCTCATGAATGAGGAGTGGAGTCCAGTCCTCTTGAGAATAACCCACCTAGCATGGAAGATATAGGCAGCCCTAGTCGAAAAATGAGCTGCTCGAGCATACAAAATAGAATTTCATTTGAAGGTTTGGAGTTTGGCACATACAAATTTACTTGGAACGGCATGTAAATACCGCATATAGGAAGGTATAGTGGACTCATATGGAACAACTTTGGGGTTTAAGGAGTTTGGATGCACAAGCAGTATTCCTGCTTAGTACAGATGAAGGCTAGCAAAAGACTGGGAAGCGACCAACTGAGAGAGCGACAACAGTCATGAACATGCATTAAAATTAATTCACACCGAGTACGAGCATGAGTAGGATATAATCTACCATGAACACAAATATCATGAAGGCTATGATGATTTGTTTCAACTACATGCGTGAACATGTGCCAAGTCGAGTCACTCAATTCACTCAAAGGAGGATACCGTCCATCATACCACATCATAATCATTCTAATAGCATGTTGGCACGCAAGGCAAACCATTATAACTCATAGCTAATCAAGCATGGCACAGGCAACTATAATCTCTAAATGTCAATGCAGATATGTTTACTTCATAATAAGCTGAATCAGAAACGATGAACTCATCATATTTACAAAAACAAGAGAGGTCGAGTTCATACCAGCTTTTCTCATCTCAATAAGTCCATCATACATCATCATTATTGCCTTTCACTTGCATGACCGAATGATGTGTATAATAATAAGAGTGCACGTGCATTGGACTAAGCTGGAATCTGCAAGCATTCAACTCAAGAGAAAAGACAGGGTAATATGGGCTCTAAGTTAAATAAACAAACATGCATATGAGAGCCACTAAGCATTTTCAATATGGTCTTCTCGACTCCCAAAGGAAAGAAAAGAAAAGAAAACTATTTACACGGGAAAGCTCCCAACAAGTAAGAAGAAGACCTAGAAATCTTTTTGGGTTTTCATTTTAATTTCTACTACAAGTATGGAAATTAAACTAACTAATTTTTTTGGTTTTTCTGAAGGTTTATCAAACACACAAGAAGAAAACTAGAAAAAGAAATTTAAACTAGCATGGATAATACAATGAAAGAGTATGAGCACCGACGACTAGTGTGTGAACTTGAATGTAAAGTCGGTGAGAAATACGTACTCCCCCAAGCTTAGGCTTTTGGCCTAAGTTGGTTTAATAGCAAGGACCGGCGCTACTCTCCCCGGTGTACTGGAAGGTGTAATCAGGATACCACTAGCTGGTCATCCCCGGATCCCACTGGACAGATGATGCACGGTAAGGGTCCAGTTCAGGTTCCGGCTCGGGTTCATGTTCTAGAGTGAAAGCTTGGGCCCGATGATTGTACACCGCTTCAGGTGTAACAAGAAAATTATCTGTTGTCAAATCAAACAACTGGGGCGCAGGCAGAATAATAGTCTCAATGTGTTTCTTATTAAATCTAAGGTTATACAAGAGCATCTTCTCTTCGTTGTCAACAATAAACTTGTGTGCTACCATGCTCTTGTAATCTAAAATGTGAGGAGGCAATTTTGTCTCTTCTTTCTCATGGTGCCTAATGGGTATCTAAAAATGTCTAGCAAGACATGAAGCATAGATACCTCCAAATATGGGGCCTTTTGTACGATTCTGGGCTAGCCGTTTAGCAAGGACGGCACCCATACTAAAACTATTGTCTCCAAGCAAGGCATGTTGAAGAATGATAATATCAGGAACACTAAAGTTTCCACTATTTCCATGACCAATCAAGCATCTACTAGCAAATATGGCAAAGTAGCGTAAAACAGGAAAGTGTATGCTAGAGATTTTTGCCCCGGAACCCTTCTTTGGCTCCTCTACAACAATGGTATTAACAAAGCCATCCACATCTTTATGATGGGGTTCCTCTAATTCTCCCTCGTAAGGTATCCTACACACCGCGCAAAAATTATGTAAAGACATTTCTCTGAATTCATCATATAAATGAAATGATACTGCACGCGTTGACTTCTTAGGATAATAATAAAAATTTTGCACGAAAGTATTGGTGAGTAAGAGATACTGATCGATCCGGTCATTGATGAAACCGGTGAGGCTTGCATTCTCGATCAAAGAGTAAAAGTCTTCGTGAATTCCATCTTCTTTCAAGAAATCCTCACATGGTCATTCACACGACCGCACTTCCGCTAAGCAAGGAAGATTATACTTGGCTTTTTCCTTCTCTTTAGCTTGTTTTTCCTGTGAGCTTTGGCTAGAAGAACCCCTCAAAAGTTTCCTTCACATTTTTTGAAAATTTCTGAAATTTTAGTAATTTCAAAATAAAAGTGAATAAAACTAAACAAGATTGCTAGCAACCACTCCTACAAGTGCCTAGAGCCTATATCATGCATTAGAATTGCTTGGGACCTCATAAATTTAACATGCAAGCTCAAGAACATGGTCACCTATGCAGCAAAAATTTGCAATGAATAAAGCACTAGAACAAAAACTAATTGGACCAATGGAGGAGTCACATACCAAGCAACAATCTCCCAAAGCAGTTTTGTGAATGGAGCTTTGAGCAAGCAGATCGAAAATCGCAGCAAAATGAGCTAGAACTCTAGCTTGAGCTGGATGGGGATTTTTTGGGTAGAAGATGAAGTGTGTGGGCGTTGGCATAAGTGGAGGAGGGCCACCAGGGGCCCACGAGACAGGGGGTGTGGTGGGGTGGGCACGCCCTCCACTCTCGTGGCCTGGTGCTTGCCCCTCCTGCAGTGATTTCAGTGCCTAAAATCCTCAAATATTCCATAAAAAATCATACTAAATTTGCAGGGCATTTGAAGCACTTTTATTTTCGGGATATTTTTTAATGCACGGATAATTCAGAAAACAGACAGATAATACTATTTTTGCTTTATTTATTCTAAATAACAGAAAGTAAAAAGAGGGTACAGAAGGTTGTGCCTTCTAGTTTCATCCATCTCATGATCATCAAAACGAATCCACTAACAAGGTTGATCAAGTCTTGTTAACAAACTCATTCCGAATAACACGAAACCGGAGAAATTTCGAATAACATTAAGTTACCTCAACGGGGATATAAAAATCCCCAACAATAAGAATATCATATTTTTTCTTGACAATAGGAAGAGGAAATTCAAAACCTCCAATAATGATAGTTGGAACTTTCCCAATAGAATTGATGCTATGAACTTGAGATTGTTTCCTCGGAAAGTGTACCGTATGCTCATTACCATTAACATGAAAAGTGACATTGCCTTTGTTGCAATCAATAACAGCCCCTGCAGTATTCAAAAAGGGTCTACCAAGGATAATCGACATACTATCGTCCTCAGGAATATCAAGAATGACAAAGTCCGTTAAGATAGTGACATTTGCAACAACAACAACAGGCACATCCTCACAAATACCGACAGGTATAGCAGTTGATTTATCGGCCATTTGCAAAGATATTTTAGTAGGTGCTAACTTATTCAATTCAAGTCTACGATATAAAGAGAGAGGCATAACACTAACACCGGCTCCAAGATCACATAAAGCAGTTCTAACATAATTTCTTTTAATGGAGCATGGTATAGTTGGTACCCCGGGATCTCCAAGTTTCTTTGGTATTCCACCCTTAAAAGTGTAATTAGCAAGCATGGTGGAAATTTCAGCTTCTGGTATCTTTCTTTTATTTGTAATGATATCCTTCATATACTTAGCATAAGGATTTACTTTAAGCATATCAGTTAAGCGCATACGTAAGAAAATAGGTCTAATCATTTCAACAAAGCGCTCAAAATCCTCATCATCCTTTGACTGGGATGGTTTAGGAGGAAAGGGCATGGGTTTCTGAACCCATGGTTATCTTTCTCTACCGTGCTTCCTAGCAACAAAATCTCTCTTATCATATCGTTGATTCTTTGATTGTGGGTTATCAAGATCAACAGCAGGTTCAATCTCTACATCATTGTTTTTGCTAGGTTTGAGCATCAACATGAACATTATCATTAACATTATCACTAGGTTCATGTTCATCACCTGATTGAGTTTCAGCATCAGAAATAGAAATATCATTGGGATTCTCAGGTGTGTCTACAGTAGGTTCACTAGAAGCATGCAAAGTTCTATTGTTTTTCGTTTTCTTCTTTTTAGAAGCACTAGGTGCCTCTAAATTATTTCTCTGAGAATCCTGCTCGATTCTCTTAGGGTAGCCTTCAAGATACAAAGGTTCCTGAGTCATTCTACCAGTTCTAGTAGCCACTCAAACTCATGTTTATTATTTAATTCATCAAGCAAATCATTTTGAGCTTTAAGTACTTGCTCAGCTTGAGTAGCAACCATAGAAGTATATTTGCTAATGAGTTTGAGTTCACCTTTAACTCTAGCCATATTATCGCTAACACGTCCTACCTCAAAAGCATTATTCTTTAACTCTCTACCAACATAAGCATTAAAACTTTCTTGTCTAGCCATAAAGTCATCAAATTCATCTAAGCATGGGCTATGAAATTTAGTAGAGGGGATTTCAACTTTATCATATCTATAGAGAGAATTTACCTTTACTGCCCGTGTCGGGTTATCAAGACAATGTGGTTCTTCAACAAGCGGTATATTAAGACCATGTATTTCTTTGATAGGTGGTAAGTTCTTAACATCTTCAGCTTTAATACCTTTTTCTTTCATTGATTTCTTTGCCTCTTGCATATCTTCAGGACTGAGAAATAAAACACCTCTCTTCTTCGGAGTGGGTTTAGGAATAGGCTCAGGAGTTGGCTCAATTGGTTCAGGAATTGCTTTAGGAATTGGCTCAGGAAGAGTCCAGTTATTTTCATTAGTCAACATGTTATCCAATAGTAATTCAGTTTCGTCGACTGTTCTTTCCTTGAAAACACAACCATCACAACTATCCAAGTAGTCCTTGGAAGCATCAATTAGTCCATTATAAAAGATATCAAGTATTTCATTTTTCTTAAGAGGATGATGAGGCAAAGCATTAAGTAATCGGAGAAGCCTCCCCCAAGCTTGTGGGAGACTCTCTTCTTTGATTTTCAAAAAGTTATATATTTCCCGCAAGGCAGCTTGTTTCTTATGAGCAAGGAAATACTTAGCAGAGAAGTAATAAATCATATCCTGGGAACTACGCACACAACCAGGAGAAAGAGAATTATACCAAGTCTTAGCATCACCCTTTAAGGAGAACGGAAATATCTTAAGGATATAAAAATAGCGAGATCTATCATCATGAGTAAACAGGGTAGCTATATCATTCAACTTGGTAAGATGTGCCACAACAGTTTCAGATTCAAGGCCATAAAAAGGAACAGATTCAACTAAAGTAATAATCTCAGGATCAACAGAGAATTCATAATCCTTATCAGTAACACAGATAGGTGAAGTAGCAAAAGCAGGGTCAGGTTTCATTCTAGCATTAAGGGACTGCTGCTTCCATTTAGCTAATAATTTCTTAAGATCATATCTATCATTGCAAGCAAAAATAGCTCTAGTAGCTTCTTCATTCATAACATAATCCTCAGGAACAACAGGCAATTCATAATCATTGGGAGAATTTTCATCATCACTATCATCAATAATAGCATCTTCAATAATTTCATTCCCCTTAACTCTACCAAGTTGTTCATCAAGAAATTCACCTAATGGCAAAGTAGTATCACGCACAGAAGCAGTTTCATCATAAGTATCATGCATAGCAGAAGTGGCATCATCAATAACATGCAACATATCAGAATTCATAGCAGTAGCAGGTTTAGGTGTCGCAAGCTTACTCAAAACAGAAGGAGAATCTAGTGCAAAGCTAGATGGCAGTTCCTTACCGTCCCTCGTAGTTGAGGGAAAAATCGTAGTTCTGTCGTCTTTCAAGTTCTTCATAGTGATCAACAGATATAAATCCCAAGTGAGTCAGAGAATAGAGCTATGCTCCCCGTCAACGGCGCCAGAAATTAGTCTTGATAACCCACAAGTATAGGGGATCGCAACAGCTTTCGAGGGTAAAGTATTCAACCCAAATTTATTGATTCGGCACAAGGGGAGCCAAAGAATATTCTTGAGTATTAGCAGTTGAGTTTTCAATTCAACCACACCTGGATAACTTAGTATCTGTAGCAAAGTATTTAGTCGCAAAGTAGTATGATAATAAAGGTAACGGTGGCAAAAGTAAAGATAATAGTTTTGGGGTTTTTGTAGTAGTTGTAACAGTAGCAACGGAAAAGTAAATAAGCGAAGAACAATATGTGAAAAGCTCGTAGGCAATGGATCAGTGATGGATAATTATGACGGATGTGATTCCTCATGTAATAGCTATAACATAGGGTGATATAGAACTAGCTCCAATTCATCAATGTAATGTAGGCATGTATTCCGTAAATAGTCATACGTGCTTATGGAAAAGAACTTGCATGACATCTTTTGTCCTACCCTCCCGTGGCAGCGGGGTCCTAATGGAAACTAAGGGATATTAAGGCCTCCTTTTAATAGAGAACCGGCAAAGCATTAGCACATAGTGAATACATGAACTCCTCAAACTATGGTCATCACCGAGAAGTATCCCGATTATTGTCACTTCGGGGTTGTCGGATCATAACACATAATAGGTGACTATAGACTTGCAAGATAGGATCAAGAACACACATATATTCATTAAAACATAATAGGTTCAGATCTGTAATCATGGCACTCGGGTCCTAGTGACAAGCATTAAGCATAGCAAAGTCATAGCAACATCAATCTCAGAACATAGTGGATACTAGGGATCAAACCCTAACAAAACTAACTTGACTACATGGTAAATCTCATCCAACCCATCACCGTCCAGCAAGCCTACGATGGAATTACTCATGCAGCGCGGTGAGCGTCATGAAATTGGTGATGGAGGATGGTTGATGATGACGACGGCGACGAATCCCCTCTCTGAAGCCCTGAACGGACTCCAGATCAGCCCTCCCGAGAGAGATTAGGGCTTGGCGGCGGCTCCGTGTCGTAAAACGTGATGAAACTTTCTCTCTGATTTTTTTCTCCCCGAACGTGAATATATGGAGTTGGAGTTGAGGTCGGTGGAGGTCCAGGGGGCCCACGAGATACGGGGGCGCACCCCCCACCCTCGTGGACAGGGTGTGGGCCCCCTGGTCTTGATTCTTTCGCCAGTATTTTTTATATTTTCCGAAAAGTGCCTTCGTGGATTTTCAAGACATTCCGAGAACTTTTCTTTTCTACACATAAAACAACATCATGCCAGTTCTGCTGAAAACAGCGTCAGTCCGGGTTAGTTTCATTCAAATCATGCAAGTTAGAGTCCAAAACAAAGGCAAAAGTGTTTGGAAAAGTAGATATGTTGGAGACGTCAGTGGGCGCGTGCAGAGCATGGACATGCGCAAGCTGCGTACGGGGAGGGACGCGGCCATGAGTTGGTGAGTGTGAGCGGAACCAAGGTGTGGCGAGGCAGCGGTGGAGTCAACGGCGGCGGCTAGCTACGGTGGCGATGGCAACAGCAGCAATGGGCAACGAATGAAGTAGCAGGGAGAGGGGAAGAAGCGGAGCTCACGGTGAGGCTCACGGTGGACGTTGACAGCTTAGAAGTGCATGGGCGGATGGCGGTGCCCGACGAGGGGGCGAGCTTGAAGCTGGCGATGTGGAGTTTCCCCGGCTGCAGATGGTGGTCGAGGAAGATGTAGTGGAGGCCGACAAAGCGGCGGGACAGGTCGCGGGCGCTTGGGAATGACAGTGGCCGCGGTGGTGGCGCAGCGATGACAATGACCGTGCCGGGCGAGGAGGGGGAAAGGGGATCTGGTGAGGGGGCGAGGCGGTCAGGTTAAGGGGAGTGAGCGGGGAGTGAGTGGGAGCAGGGGGACTAAGGAGGTGGGGGTCCTTATCCCCCCTGTCATCGGCGGCGAGACGGCGTGGTGGCGACACGGTGCACGCCAGTGCGCAATCGAAGGAACAGGAAGGGGGGTGACCTGGTGGGGTAGATGGGTCGGCTAGGCCGGCCCGGGGGGCAGGGGCCTTTCTCGTTTCCTTTTTCTTTTTTAGTTTCTGTTTTTCTTTCTCTTTTATTTATTTACTATTTATTAGTTTTCCAATTAATTTTCTATTTATTTTTGTTTTGTAAAATATTTAATTAACACCTAAATTAAAACTACTAAATATACTACCGCCTCATTAACTTTTACTCCTAATTAAAATAGTTTAATATTTTAGAATTTATAAAAGGCATTTAATTAATTATTTAAGCCACTATTTTATTTATTTTAAGGTATTTAATCACTTTGTAAGAATGTTGGTTCACCACCATAATTAGTTATCGAATATTTTCCACATGATGAACATTTTAGTTTGACATTTGAAAACTTTAATTGTTTGACTTTATTTGATATGTGAATTCGAACTGGTTTTGAATCTAAGTGAGATTAGCAATAGTAACAATGGGGACATGGCATCATTAGCAGGGGATTACTATAGCTTAATTATTCGGGCGTTACAACTGCTAAGGCTTGTAAATATTCTTTGGCTCCCATTGTGTCGAATCAATAAATTTGGGCAAAATACTACCCTCGAAGAATGTTGCAATCCCCTATACTTGTGGATCATCAACTTGCCTCCTCGCGAAGGCTGCTGTGATGGATGAAGAATTCGCCCATCAGATGGAGATCATGATGGAGCGATTACTCCAACAGATGGGCCCGGCACCACCATTGCCGGCGTGTGCGGTCAAGGAGGAGTTGTCATCTCCGCCGCGCTGCCGCATGAAGTGGGAGCCGGCATCCCAACTCTGGTGAGTCCAGGAGGAGCCCGCATCACCCGTGCAACCTTAATGGCATCCAGATCAAGCGCCACACCAAGGAGGAGCCCCCCCCCCCCCCCCCCTCGCACAACCGTTGTGCAGATGTCTAGATCAGAGTCAGGTCAAGAAGGAGACCACCTCGCCGCTGCACAGCCGCTACGCCCGTATCGACCGGCTTGCATTGCCGGCCTATTGCAACCATCATGTCAAGGACGAGCTGCCACCCGCGATCACCAAGGCGTGCTGGTGCATCCTCAACTACCTCAAAAGCGGCAGTGACGGTGATGGTGGTCCCTCGGCCTCGATGGCGATCGTGTCTGAGGAGGAGCACGTGACGAGGCAACATGCGCGCTATGACCGGCATAACGCTGCCGCCGCTCTGCATTCATCAAGTCTAACATTGCGCTGGAATGGGTCCGCAATGACCCAGAACTAGCCGCCGCATGGGCCCTCGACCGCTTAGTCAACACCACGAAGACGGCCGCGAGGCGCCGTCGCCGCCTTGACGGGGAGCTCGCCAAGATAGGCGAGGAGTGGTTGCTTAGCAAAGCCTCCACCAGCACCGGTAGGGAGAAGGTCATTGTTAAAGCTCCATGGGCACCGTTTGCACTGGCCACGGAGGCCCTCTGCACTATGCAGGAGGAGGCGGAGTGGCTCCTCAACGAGCGGCAGGACAAGGCTGCCGCGGCAGACCGGCGCCCTTCCGCCGCTAGAGGGACAACGACGACGGTGTCGGCAGCATGGATGACGATGGCGGCGGCGGCATGGACGGTGATGAGGTGCGGTAGGGAAGGGCGGCCACATGTACGAGGTGGTCGTCCGATACACATTGTAGGATTTTTTTTTCTAATTTTAAGTTGCGGTCAAAATATCGACCTTTTAATGTAAATTATGTCTGAACTTTAATGAAATTGGTCATGTTTGATGAAATTTCTTTGGTTTGTTCAAATGTGTTTGAATTGTATGCGGATAGTATTGGATGGCCGGCTCCCGCATCCATGTGTGCGGATGAATTCAGCGTAGGAGATGCCCTAAGACTTTCTTTCTTATGTAGGTGTATGCATGAATGGCATGAGATTGCTTGGTGCTAATTTAGTATAGTTTGGCATGTGTTAAGGATTCGTGTAGAGAGGGCACGATTTAGTTCAGGTCTTGTGCACATGGGAGGCAAATCTAGAGTCAATATTTTCCCCTAACTACTTGTTTGGTGCTTTTCTTTGGGTGCAAATTCTGATTTAGTACTCCTCCACTCTGAAATATAAGATGCATTAGTTTTTCTAATATTTAAACATGTGCATATTTGACCAAGTTTTAGAAATAATATATCAATATCTACAGTACCAAATTTGTATAATTAGATCCATCACGAAAAGCATTTTTCATATTTTATTTATTTTGTATTGTAGTTGTTGGTATTTTATCTTATAATCTTTGATCAAACATACACAACTTTTTTTTCCGAGAAAACTTCCAATCTATTCATCATCAATCATGATAGTATAACAAATACCAGAAATAATAAAAATTACATCCAGATCCATAGACCACCTAGTGATGATTACAAGCACTGACCGAGACGAAGGCACGTCACCGTCATCGTCCCTCCCTCCCTGGAACTGGGCAAAACTTATTGTAGTAGACACTCAAGAAGTCGTCGTGCTAAGGCCATATAGGACCAGCGCACCAGAACATCAACCGTTGCCATTGAAGAGAAGTTTAGATCGAAAGGATCCAACCTGTAGACACAGGGACACACACAGACAAAGACCAAATCCATGTGGATCCATCGAAGACAAATGCCAACTGAATCCCGACTTGTACAAAAATCGATACACCTTATATTCTGGAACAGAGGGGGTATAATTCAAGTGTGAGGATCATGTTATAGATTTGCACAGAGGAAGTCAGATGGGCTTGCATTTCATGGCAACTAGTTGAAGGTGTCATATGCACCTCAGTTTGAGAAAAAAATGAAAGAAGAGGCAAAAGACTTGCCTCATTAATTAATTAATTAAGAGAGACTGTTATAAACCGGCTGAGGCCCAAAATATACAAAGCCATTACTCTCCCAGCATCAAGTCACTTAAGAGTTTGGTCCCCACTAGGACCTAAAGCTTTGCCTTGCTCTTAAAAATGTTAAAAGTAATTTGCGAGGGGAGTGTCGGTGTCAAAACCGACCGATCTCGGGTAAGGGGTCCCAAAATGTGCGCCTGAGGATCCAAGGTAACAGGAGGCAGGGGACACGATGTTTACCCAGGTTCGGGCCCTCTTAATGGAGGTAATACCCTACTTCCTGCTTGATTGACTTTGATGAGTATAGGGGTTACAAGAGTTGATCTACCTCGAGATCGTAATGGCTAAACCCTAGATGTCTAGCCTGTATGATTATGATTGCCTCTATGGACTAAACCCTCCAGTTTATATAGACACCGGAGGGGCCTAGGGTTGTACGGAGTCGGTTTATAGAGAATGGAATCTTCATATCCGAACGCCAAGCTTGCCATCCACGCAAATGAGAGTCCCATCCAGACACGGGGGAAGGCCTTCTATCTTGTATATTCACAGCCCACCAGTCCGGCTCATGTCACATAGCCTGGACGTCTGGGGACCCCCTAATCTAGGACTCCCTCACTAACCCCTAAACCAGGCTTCAATGACGATGTGTTCGACATGAGGATTGTCTTCGGCATTGCAAGGCGGGTTCCTCCTCCGAATAATCCAAAGCAGTTGAACAAGAGAACCATATCCAGCTCTGTATTACAGTTACAACCCTGAACCACAAGGGCAAAACACTTTGAACAAAATAAATTATGTCTACTGACAGCTTTTTTAGTGAGACACTGTGCCCGGCCTTATTATTATTTTGAACCATTTTTTAGCCTCCCTCTTCGCGTTTCGAGGCGCGGTCTTCATTGACACGTCTTGTCAAAGCAAAGATCGTGTCCCCTTATTGTGGGATTCTCATCAATATGGGTTTGGGTAATCCAACCGTTCCGTTTGCACGACCCATGGAAAGAGGAGAGTTTTAAGGCTCGTGGTTGAGGCGCTTGATATTCACTGCCTTTATAAGAGGATAAGGATCCATCTTTTTCCCCCATGCCTTTCCCCTTCCTCAACCCTTCTGTCCTCGAGCTCCAGCGCCCAAGTCCCAATCTTTACCATCGCCACCAAATACTCTAGCCATGTCCACATTCGGCTCGCAAGGCAAGTGGATGGCCTCCTCCGTGACGGAGAAGGACATCAAGGAGCTCCGGGAGGCGAGGTACTTGATAGCAGAAATCAGACACAGACTCCCTGCCAAAGAGCAAGTTATCCCCACTCTAGAGCCTAGTGAGAGGGTTGTGTTCCTCTCTTTTTCTCCCTGGACTAGGGTTTCCCCGACACCCATTTGTCTGAGGTCTCATGTTCTATTACGGGCTAGATTTTCATGATCTGGCCCCGAACTCCTTCCTCCACATCTCGGCATTCATCATCATGTGTGAGGCATTCCTCCACATCCCTCCACACTTCGGCCTGTGGCTCAAGATTTTCAATGTGAAGCCGAAGGTGGTTGACGGGCAACAGGCGGATCGTGGCGGTGCCATGGTGAGCAAACTTCCCAAAGTTATCTAGCCCAAAGGGGCCTTTGTGGAGACCATCAAGATATGGAAGCAGGAGTGGTTTTATATCACTGAACCCCGCGGCACCAAGTGGGCGGCCGCCCCTGCATTTATATCCGGACCCCTGCTGCGGCTTGCGCCATGGACCAACAAGGGTATGGACTGGGGCTCATCCGACGAGGTTCTGATGCTGCAAAAGCGCATCAAAGATATCATAGAGAAGGGCACCAGCCTCATTGATGTGATCCAGGTGATGCTCATCCGTCGGTCCCTTCCCTGCCAACGCCGGCCTCTCCGAGGCACGGGGTGGTATGGGAAACCACCAAAATGATGCCAAGGGGTAACACCTCGGCCGCCGAAAACACAGGGGGAACAACCCCTTCGGGGGCTGGCGGCGGGGGCCTGGACCAGTCCGGCCACCAGCCGAACACTATTTCAGAAACCCAAGTGGCTTCGGAGTCGAATAAGCAACCCCCCTCAAAGGAGGGGGAGTGCCATCTCCCGCCGCAACCTCCACTAATCCGGAGGTGCCGGACACACTGATGGAGGCAGTACAACGTGCTTCCATCGTAGAGGAGCACTGCACCCTAATGGGTGTGGTGGTTGAAAAGGTTCAGTCTGCCAAGAGCGGGCCGAACGAGGCCTTCACTAGCCTGCCAACCGGCTTCGAGGTATGCAATATAATATTCTTGACTGCTTTTCATATGAAAGAGATGCCTGTGTATAGATAGTAGCCCTTGAGACTCTGATTGTCCCCTTTTTTGTTAAAAAAGGGGCGGACAGAGGATCAATAATTTTCGTAGGAGATAATATACTTTTATATGTTGAAATGCAGGATTCACTATTAGCGGCGACCGCCTAGGCCGCTAAAGTATCCGAACTTAAACATAAGCTGGGGCTGGCCGATGAGGATCTTGTCCGCATCAACAAGAGATTTGATGAGGTGCAAGGTATGTTTTAGAACATCTCGTTCATGCCTGTATTAATATGTAGATCTTGAGTCAAAGCTCATGCGCTGCTATGTGTATGATTGCAGGCAGCGCGGCTGCAGTTGAGGCTCTTAGGGGTGAACTTACCCAGGCTAAAGAGCAGGCAAGGGTGAACAAGGCGGCCGCTTGAAGTCCGAGCAGGTTGTCCGCTACCAATACGAGGAGCGGGTGACCAAAGTGGAGCAGGCGCTCAAGGACGCCGCTGACAAGTGCAAGTCCCTAGAGGACAAGAGTAAAGCACAGGCGACCGACCTTGCCAAGGCTCTTAAAGAGGCCGAGGATGCGTGGGCAGAATCCCGAGCGATGCGCGAGGAGATCAAACAGGCCGGACAAATTGCGGCTGGTAAGCCCTTTCTCCTGCAGAATGATTTCGGTAATCAGACATATGTTTTACTCACGCGACTATGGAGTGGTCTAGACGCCTTTGCGGATCTTCCGAAGAGCATCGCTGATGCCATGCAGTTCTTCTGGGCCCAGGAGGGGCACATGACGGAGAAGCTATTCTGGTCCCAGTTCGTGGCGCGGGAGCGCCCCGCGCTGCTAAATGACCAGATGGCGCAGTGGGCCGAGCTGCACATGATGTCCGGAATGGCCATGAGGGATGTCATAGTATGGCTGTGGCCAACCGAACCCGTTCTAGGCAGCTATTTTGGCCTAGTGCAGCGACTTGTTGACGCACTGCCCCGTATTGACGCGGTCAAGCGGTCATCATGTATAGAAGGCGTCCGGTTGGCCTTTTCCCGTGTCAAGATGCACTGGGCCAAAATGAAGGCCGCCATCGTGGCCGTTGAAGGTATGCCCGGAGGTAAGGACCACCGTACGCCGGAGCGCTATTTTGAAGACGTCCTAGAAGGTGGCCGCTTGATAGAGGGCAAGTGCTCAAAGGACATCATGTTTGAGTGAATGTGTCCGGACTGCCCGGATGTTGTATAGACCAAAGTTTTGTAATATATTTATGTTGTTTTTCTTTAGAGTGTTCTTCCTCCTGTGCGGCCGTTCATATCCCTGAGAGTTTGCCAGTCGTCAGCTTCAGGCCCCACGTAGATACTACGGGGGTGTTCGGAATAGTACATGATCACACAATAACCCAACGTCTTGGTCCGTAAAGGAGGTGTTAGTGCAGCGAACCAGGCAATTGGACTATGCGGCTTTACCACTCTCACTTAGCCATGGGAGTTTGAAAATGGGGTTTTAAGATAGCCCCTAGTGCGTATGCGGCTATCCACACTTGTGCGCCTTACGCGTGTCACTGGAAGAACCAGTCCTTCATGTAATATAGAAGAAATTGCTAGGGATTTAGTAAGTCACTGAATTGCTGACCAGCTCTCGCCGCATCATGACAATCAGTTTTCGGCTTTCTCTACTGAGGTGCTTGACCGGGTGAACCAGAAACACAATCGCAGTAGTTCTCCCTTTACTACCTTAGCCGAACAAGTGGAACGTAAGGTAGAAAACATAGGAGCCGGGAAACCCAACTATTGACCAAAGACATGATTCGGAGCCGATGCATATATTGCAGTATTCGGGACGTTGAAGTCTACTCTGATAGTGTTCGGACTTTCTGTTTTCGAAAATATATATGGCTGAATAGAGCCCCTGGTAATTTAAATCGTGCCGAGGTGTATATGCCAATCTGACGTAAAGGGGGGAGACGGATTAAGAAATAAGACCATACCAAACAAGGTTGGGCGAAACTGTTCCCATTTAAGTCTGATTGGTACGCCAAAACGTATTTTTGTAGAGGATGCCATAAGCATCAAGGCTATTTTACATGCTGGAAACAAGGAAAAGCTATATACAGGTCCTAAAATTGAAAAGATAGTCTTGAAGATCCTTTGGACACTCTGCCGCACGTCTGTGCCGCTTTTTGCCTTGGTGTATGATCCTTTGAGAGGATCAACTATCGAGTATACATAAGGGGCCTGAAAAAGGGCCCTTGGCATCATTGAAAAGTAATGAAGGTTCTGAACAACCTGAAAGATAAAAATAAGAAGAAAGAAGGGGGGAAATATGAAGGTCCGGATAGGTTCAAGTCGTACTGTGGACCTTATTTTTAGTATGCCTCTGTCCTTGCCCATGGTATCTTTAGTGCGTAGTTATATACGCGTGGTACATATGCTGCTATCAGGTTCAGGCATTGACGGAGGCCGAATTGCTAATCTAGCTCTGGACGAGCTGGACTGTCATTCTGCAGGGTAGACCAGACTCATTTGACAGTGTCCGGGAGCTTGACTGCCGGAGTAGTATTCGACTTGATAAGGCCACCCTGTGCTTCGGCTGCGAGAGCCAAGGTATGCTCCTCAGTACGGAGGGAGAACTCCATGTTTCCATTGACTATAATAATGCCACAAGGTCCAGGCATTTTGAGCTTTAAGTAAGCGTAATGCGGGACTGCACTGAAGCGGGCAAAGGTGGTTCTCCCGAGCAGTGCGTGATAGCCACTGCGGAAAGGAATGATATCGAAGATCAAATCTTCGTCTACGGAAATTATCCGGTGAACCAAAGATCACTTCCAGCATTATGGACCCTATGCAATAGGCCTCTACGTCGGGTATTACTCCTTTAAAGGTAGTTTTCGTGGGCTTGATTCTTGATGAATCGATACCCATCTTGCGAACGGTGTCCTGATAAAGCAGATTAAGGCTGCTACCACCGTCCATGAGGACGCGCGTGAGATGGAATCCGTCGATAATTGGGTCGAGGACCAATGCTGCCGAACCTCCATGATGAATACTGGTCGGATGGTCTCTGCGATTGAAAGTGATCGGACATGTTGACCATGGGTTGGATTTTGGGGCGACTGGCTCTATGGCATAGATGTCCCTTAGTGCACGCTTGCGCTCCCTTTTGGGGACATGTGTAGCATATATCATATTAACCGTTTTTACCTCAGGGGGAATTTCTTCTGTCCCCCTGTGTTCGGTGGGCGAGGCTCTTCATCATCGTCCTTGTTGGGTGGCCCTTTCCCCTTATGTTTGGCGTTTAACTTGCCAGCCTGTTTGAAGACCCAACAATTTCTGTTGGTATGATTAGCAGGCTTATCAGGGGTGCCATGAATCTGGCAAGGCCGATCGAGTATTTTGTCCAAACTAGATGGACCATCCTTGTTTCCTTTGAATGGCTTCTTCTGCTGACCGGGTTTAGAGCCACTGAATCAGGCATTGACCGTCGTGTCTTCAGTATCTTTGTTATTGCTTCGACGCTTGTGTTTGTTGCGTCGTGGCTTGCCATTGCCATCCCTGACTTTGGATGTGCCAGGGTCGTTGGTGCTATTTCTTCTACGGGCTAGCGAGCTATCTTCTCTCGCTCAAAAGCGGGTCATAAGTGCGGTAAGGGCTGCCATGGACTTCGGCTTTTCTTGGTCGAGGTGTCGGGCGAGCCACTCTTCTCGGACACTATGTTTAAAGGCCGCGAGGGCTTCGGCGTTTGGACAATCCACAATTTGGTTTTTAATTAAGAACCTAGTCCAGAGTTTCCGGGCTGATTCTCCGGGTTGCTGGACTATGTGACTAAGGTCATCAGCGTCTGGAGGCCGAACATAGGTACCTTGGAAGTTGTCTCTAAAGGTATCCTCCAACTCTTCCCAGCTGCCAATAGAGTTTTATGGGAGGTTGTTTAACTAGTGTCGTGCCGGTCCCTTTAATTTTTAGTGGGAGGTATTTGATGGCATGGAGATCATCACCGCGGGCCATATGGACATGGAGAAGAAAATCTTCGATCCATACTGCGGGATCTGTCGTACCATCGTATGATTCAATGTTCAAGGGTTTAAACCCTTCTGGGAACTAGTGCTCCATCACCTCATCGGTGAAGCATAAGGGGTGTGTGGTGCCTCTTTATCGGGTGATGTCGCGGCGCAGTTCGGATGAAGTCCGTATGCGGTTTTCGGCCCGGGTGAGGTTGTGTCTGCCGCGCTAGGCCTGATGGCCGTCCTCTTGCGTTGGAGCACGCCCCCTTGATCCATAGATTGATCTGGTCTGGCCAGCTCTATTGTCCAGGTCTTTACGCAGGTCGTAGGTGTAGCCCGTAGCTACGACCTCTTTGCCTCTACGGCGGGAAGGTGCGGGTTGTTGTTCGGTGTGAGTAGCCGCTCTGTCCCGTCCATGTGGTGGTTGGTCAGGTTCTCCAGTGGGTTTATACTTTGGCGGTATTGGCTCAAGGGCCTCGTCGTCAAATTGTGGTAGAAGCTTGCGCTTCGGGTAGCTCTTGGTTGGGCGTTCGAGGCCATATTCCTTGGCTGCCAGGACTTTAGTCCATCTGTCATAGAGCGTATCCTGTTCATCTTGAAGTTGGTGCTACTTCTTTTTTAGGCTTCTCGCAGTGGCGATTAGCTGGCGCTTAAAGCGCTCTTGTTCGAGGGGTTCCTCTGGAATGATGAAGTCTTCGTCGTCGAGGCTCACATCCTCTTCGGAGATCGGTAGGTAGTTACTATCCTCTGAGTCCTCGTTCCCGACTAGATCGTCGGTGTCGGTGTCAATACTGGCGGATCTCGGGTAGGGGGTCCCGAACTGTGCGTCTAGGCGGATGGTAACAGGAGACAAGGGACACGATGTTTTTACCCAGGTTCGGGCCCTCTCGATGGAGGTAAAACCCTACTCCTGCTTGATCGATATTGATGATATGGGTAGTACAAGAGTGGATCTACCACGAGATTAAGGAGGCTAAACCCTAGAAGCTAGCCTATGGTATGATTGTTGTAATGGTTGTTCGTCCTACGGACTAAAACCCTCCGGTTTATATAGACATCGGGGAGGGCTAGGGTTACACAGAGTCGGTTACAATGGTAGGAGATCTACATATCCGTATTGCCAAGCTTGCCTTCCACGCCAAGGAAAGTCCCATCCGGACACGGGACGAAGTCTTCAATCTTGTATCTTCATAGTCTTGGAGTCCGGCTGACGATGATAGTCCGGCTGTCCGGACACCCCCTAGTCCAGGACTCCCTCAGTAACCCCTGAACCAAGCTTCAATGACGATGAGTCCGGCGCGCATATTGTTCGGCATTGCAAGGCGGGTTCCTCCTCCGAATAATTCATAGAAGATTGCGAACACCAGGATAGTGTCCGGCTCTGCAAAATAATTTCCGCATTCCACCGCAGAGAGAATATCATGCACACAGGTTCGATCTGCTGATGTATCTTGTAGCGTGACATCACGCCACTACCAAGCCTTTACTTGAATCGTTTTTTATTATACCACCTCAGCGCGTTTAGCGGAGCGGTTTCCTTGGCACGTCTTGTTGAAGCAGAGATCGTGTTCCCCTTATTCTGGGATTCTCATCAATACGGACGTGGGTAACCCAACCTGTCACACCCTGATTTTCATGGCACAACACTTAAGTCAATTAATAATGCTAAAATGTGGTTTGACAAAAACTTTTGAGTGTTTTGTCTTTGCTTGATTGGATTTTTGTCTGCTGTTTGCAAGTACTCTAAAAATCAAATAAATTCCCCAACTCCTATACTTCATCTCCTTGATCCCAAACCTTCTCCCAATGATCATGCCATGTGTATAGACCAATATAGTATTTTCTTACAAAAATAATTTGGCCAAATAGTATTTTCAAAATTTAGTTTTTCAAAAACCCCTGAATTGAGATTTGCACTGCAAGTACTTAATTAAGGGCAGTAAAAATCTTTCCAAAAATATATTTGACTCCTATTAGATATAGGATACCCAGAAACCACAAAAATATAATTTTAAAAGTTATTTTCCTATTTTATTTGAAAGCTTTTTCTTAAGGCCAGAAATGGTCTTTAAAAGGGAAAAAATTATTTTATTGTTTCAAAAATATTTGACAAAAATTAGGGGAACTCAGTGGACATATATTTTCCATATATAAGAGTTTCATCACATGGTCATGTTCAAAATATTGGGCAAACCCCTCAAAAACCCTTTCTGGATATTTCAAGCTTTTGAAATATTTACAAAGGAAATATTCTCCAAGAATTCCAAGAAAATTCTATCATGTCACATATGACATATTTGGTGATCTTGCCAAGTCTCATGTCTTGGAGAACAAGGTAACATCATCAAATCCCCTCAAAACCATTTCTGTCCATTTTGAAGTTTGAGCAACTTTACATTGCCAAACATTTCCAAATGTTCTCAAACCTTGTGAACATGCTAAAATGCTCTAATAATTCATCTAGACCAAGTGGCACAAGTTGGAGAACAATTTAACTTGATCAAAGTGCCCCAAAACCCTTCCTGTCCAGAACCAAATTTGAACAACTCTACATTGGAAACTTTCTCCTTTTGATCTCAAATTTTGTGTACATGTTCAAATCCTCAAATGATGACACTACACCGAGTGGTGCATCAAGGAGAATAGATTTGCATGACTAAATCGTGGCAAAGCCATTTCTGCTGATTTCTAGGGTTCACCAAAGTTACATTGGCTACTTTGCCCAAATGAGCTCAATCTTGGTGGAACATCTTATTTTCTCATGCCATTTGACCCTGTCAAGACTCATGACAAGGGAAGTCCATTTTCTTGCCCAAACCAACAACAAACACCTTCTGCCATTTTTCCAAAATCATCATTTTGACCACTTCCACTATTCTCCATGAGCTCAACTTGTTACCACAGCCCCTCCTAGTCCCCTTGCACGTCCAGTAGCAATGGAAAATCCACACCTCAATTATTTGGAGGTGAAACCCTCACTTTCTCTCTCTGGACAGCCTCTTTCTCTCTCTCCATCAACCTCTCTCCTATCCTACTGGCATTCTAGAGCATCCAAGGCTCTCCCCAGGCCTTAGCCCATCACCCAGCACACTCCAGATGCAAGTGGACACGGCAGAGCGCGCAAAACGCGCTCATGCCGGCCAAAAGCCTGCTCTGGAGCACGCTACAGTAGCAGCCGAGCCCTGCCGCCGCACTCCCGTCCGCCTCGGGCCGCCCAAGCACGCCAGTCGACGTGCCTCGGCGTCCGCAACACGCCACGCCCCTGTCCCCCTCCTCTCTCCTCCTCCCCGCGCCTCCGCGCTAGCAGACACCGGGCGCCCGAGCGCGCCAATGGTGCGGCTCACACGCGCGCCCCCGTGGCTTGTAGCGACGGCAACAGTCTCACCGGCGCATGAGCTCACGGTGCACCTCGCCCCTTCTACTAAAGGCCGTCCCAGGCCCTCCTCTCTGCTCCACTTGCTCTCCCTCTCTCCCGTGCACCACCTAGACCAATCCACACCTCCTCCCGTGCCTCCCTTCTCCTCCTACCACCGCATGGCCGCCGCTTCGGCTTGCTCAAAATCAAGCAATCCCGAGCTCACCTCCCTCCCTTTCCTCCACGCAGAGGCTCCCCGTGGTCCGGCGAACCTCCCCACCTCCTCGAACCGTCGCGGGGATGCTCGAACGCCAAGAGCCACGGATGGCCGACGACCTCCCCCGCCACCGTCAAAGTTGCGGTCACCTCGGCCCCCTCCGGCGGCCGTGACCTGCACCAGCGGATGCGCCACTCCGTGCTGAGCTTGCCCATAGGCAGAGCGCCGCGGGAGATGGTCGGAGGCGCCGGCTATCGCCGGACGAGCACCGGCGTGCGCTCTGCCTCCCCTGCTCTGTCTCGAGCGGGAGGTAGAGGACGACCGCCCCGCCAGCTGGCGTGGGGGCCCGCGTGTCGGCGACCCAGCGGCTGGGCCCCGCCCGTTTAAGTGGAGACGGCTTCGGCCGGATCCGCTTTCCTCGCGCGTTGGCGTAATTCCGAAAAACCGCCATCGACGTCGCCTCCTCTGCCGTCCAGCCGAGCCACCGGGCCGGCCCACTGCTATCCTTCGCCTGGTGCGCAGGATAAGGGTAATGCCCATATTCCTTTTTATTCTTTTCCAGTGAGTTTCTAAAATCCATAAACAACTCAAATAGTGTCCAAATTTGATGATTCAAATTTCTAGTGACTCCATAAATCATGCTCTACCTGTTGGTGCAACATGCAAATTTTTCCAGAGACTTCTTCTTCACAAATATTCATCAAAATCTCATTTTTCCATTTCTGTAGTGAACTTTAGAAAATCACAGAGAGGCTCATATTTGATCCAAATGCCATGATTAAAATTCCTAGATGCATCTAAGTTCATAACTTAGTTTATGAACATTTTTATTAATACTTTTTGTGCCCCACAAAATAATGAGCCATTTCTTCATATTTGACAACTTTGCAAATTCATAGGAAAATCATCTCAACTCCAAATCCAGTGAAACCAATTCCTAGATGCTTCTAAAATCATCCTTTGTTGAATGGGTGCCTTTGCTCATTTTCCAAAAATATATTTCTGTACACTTCTTGCAAATCCATAAACCCCTTGATTCCACCATATCAAAATGTTCAGAGATATACATTCATCAAATCCAAATGAAACCACTTTGGTCATCCCTCATATGACCAGAGGTATCCTAGAAAAGTCCAACTCATATTTTTAGAGCACTTTTATTTCCTGCCTTGTTGTGTTGCTTATTATGCTTGCTTTCGACGATAGTTGACGAAGTAGACGGAATGCTCGGAGTTGGACCAGGGATATTTGAAGACCTCGAAGACTTTGTTACAATAGGCAAGCAGCCCTTTGACCATGTCCATGAAACCTTTTTTTATGCATGACATATAACTCTTTATTATTGTTGCATCGGAATCATGATGAGATGGTAGACCACGTTGGTTGGTTGCCTCTGTTACTTCCTCATTGATACTTGCATTGTGCATGACCCTACCTTCTTATGAGGGTTATGCCGGTGGGAGTAGATAGGATGCTAAAGTAGTTGCTACGCAAGTGGGTCAGGGCTATGCATGGAAAGAAACCAAGTGTGGTTTGACATACTTGCAAATAGCCCAGTGGGTGCCACTAATGCCCCTGGGAGATGATGATGAACTAGGTCACTACTTGGTGGAGAGGTAGTGTACCGAGGCTTGATGAAAGTGTTGTTTACAGAGACGGATTAGATTTAAGATTTGATGACTGTCCCAACCTTACATGCGCAACCACTCTACCCTTATATGGGAAAGGGCATTATTGAGTACCTAGACCGATACTAGCTTGGAGCCTGCATTACTAGTGACGGGAGAGTTGTTGGTGCGCTCTCTCGGGACGGGGTAGTGCTAGGTAGGGCGGCCATGACTGTTTTCACAGGGCACCGGACACACCGTTGGTACCCCGTGCCAGTGGTATGTGATAATTATGGGGGCAAGGCTCCACGAAAGTGTGATGTGAAATGTTGGGCACGGGGGTTACTGCCAGTCGAGTGGACTCCATGTTAGTGTCGTCTAGGGAAAGGTAGTGATCGGGTGCTTACCCCGGGTACTTGAGGTATCGCGGGTCGTGGATGACACGGAAGTTCCCCGGATCTTGTGGGTACAGTGTGCAACCTCTGCAGAGTGTAAAACTATTCGAATAGTTGTGTCCACGGTCAAGGACAATTGGGCGGTGCTGCTTACACTATGTCCATATGTTTCTGAAAAACAACACAGTTTGGTGATATTGATGATGCGACTCGTGAAGAGGTCACGATGAGCTTGACCATGAGTTGTTTATAACTCTTTCTCGATGATGATGTCTGAAACCTCCTGATACTTGTTGCAGACACAGTCATGCCCTTGATATATGTTGATCATACTTGCATGAGAAAAACTAGCTTTCTGCAAAAATTTACCTATATCTTGCATTGTTGTATCTTGAACCAAAACATGGGTTGCTTGCGAGTACATTCAAAGTACTCATTGGCTTGCCACTGGTTATTTAATTGATCAGGCATGGAAGAACAAGATGTGATGAAGAACACTTCGGTGACGAGCATGCGAGCTAGGACGCTTCCCAGTCAGAATGCCTGTAGGGTTAAGGCAGATGGCATGGGTCCAAGTTATCGACGAAGATTTCCGCTGCGATGCTATACTCAAGACTCGACCATAATGGTCCTACTTGTGTAATACGGTATGTAAGGATGTAAGACTCTTGTTATTCAGCTTCTGTGTGTTCAATGAGCATTGATCTCTGGGATCACTGTACGCGTGCATTCGGTGATCTAGACATATGAGTCGGGGTCCCCACACAACCGCGCCATTGATGGTGGCGCTTGGGAGATAAGCGAGTTTTACCAGGCCGGTGGGGACGCATAGTTTTCGTCCGCCCATATATAAGGGGATAAGGATCCGCCCTTTTTACCTACGCCTTCTTCCTCCTTTGCTTATCCATCTCCGCGCACTCTTGAGCTCCAGCGCCCAAGTCCGTGCATCTCGCCTCGACCTTCTCCGACCATGTCCGGAGTGGGAGGCAAATGGTTGGCCTCCACCGTTACGGAGGAGCACATCGCAACACTGCGCAACGCCGGATACCTTTCCGGCGACATCGCGCACCGGCTGCCCGACAAGGGGCAGCTCATCCCCACCCCCAGGCCCCATGAGAGGGTCGTTTTCCTTCCCCACTTCCTCCGCGGACTGGGCTTCCCGTTGCATCCCTTTGTCCGGGGGCTCATGTATTATTACGGCCTGGATTTCCACGATCTGGCGCCAAACTTCATCCTCAACATCTCGGCGTTTATCGTCATGTGCGAGGCCTTCCTCTGCATCCAGCTCCACTTCGGCTTGTGGCTCAAGACCTTCAACGTCAAGCCGAAGGTGGTGAAGGGCACTCAAGCGGAGTGCGGAGGCGCCATGTTGGGCAAGATGTCCAACGTCATCTGGCTCGAAGGGGCCTTCGTGGAGTCCGTCAAGGGGTGGCAATCGGGGTGGTTCTACATCACCGAGCCGCGCGACCCTAAGTGGGCGGCGGCCCCCGAGTTCAGATCTGGTATCCCTATGCAGCTCACCTCCTGGAAAGAGAAGGGCTTGCTATGGGGCAGTTCGGAGGAGCTGACAGGACTCCAGTCCTGTCTTCAGACCCTGGTGAACAAGAAGCTTAGGCTTGTCAATGTGATCCAGGTCATGCTCATCCGCCGGATCCTCCCCTGCCAACAACCGGCCTTCAATCTGTGGGAGTTTGATCCGGCACAGCACCGGACTCTGAGCGGGCTCTTCGACATGACGTATGAAGCCGTCTGGAGGGTGCTGTTCAAGGGCGGAGAAGCCCCCGCGTCCGCGATCGAGGATCGCGGATTCAGCACCAAACGCCCGGCCGGTGAGGTAAGCTTCGTTATCCTCTATGGGACAGTTGTTTTCTTTCATAGTTTGACTCTATGTGGGATCTAAAACTCCCAATGCCTTTGACAGGACTGGCAGAGGACGTCCGGACAGGTAGACTGTCCGGCTCCCCTTCCCGAAGACCAAGCGGATGCACGCTTAACGGGGCTGCTGGTCCCGGCACTCTATGTGGTGCCGGAGAAGAAGGCCAAGAAGAAGGCCACGGGAACTCGAAGAAGTTCCCGGCGCCAGGTGATATCGGACTCATCGTCCGATGGCTCCGAGGCGGACTCCTCCCCCGAAGACGAGGAGGAGAAAGAGGACTCTCTCCCAGAGGAGGGAGAGAGGAAGAGGAAGGCCTCCCCAACCGGGGAGGCCGAAGGGTCCAAGAGGGGAAGAACTATTCCCCCGGACGGCTCCGCCAACGCCAACGTTGGCGACGAAGAGTGGCCCTCAAGGGCCAGGCCTCTGGCAAGATTGTAAGTATCCGGATTCCTGAATGATTTATAATTTCTCTTTTGTGTCACATAGTGTCCTTCTAATGCCGCACTCTGCCTGCAGTCCGGCCGATGATGATCTCCCCGCTTCGTCGAGCGGATCGTTGGCTCCGTCGGATGTAGATTCCATCCCGACTGCCTCCACCCCTCGCGCCGCTGAGGACGCCGAGGTGGGATCCCGGGAAGGGACCCATCGGGAGGAGGCTCCGGAGGCACCACAAGGCAGCCTCCCGGACTTTGCGCCGGACTCCACGCCGGAACCCGCAGTGGTTCCGGAGTCCGGCAGGCGGCCCCTTCGCAAGAAGGGCAAGACCGTGACGCCGGCGGCCCCTGTCCAACCGGAGGCGCCGGACAACTTGTTGGAGGCGCTCAAAGGCGCTTCCATCAAGGAAGAACACCGCACTATTATGAGTGCGGTGATTCAGAAGGTTCAGCTCGCCAAGAGCAGGCTGACCGAAGCCTGTAGTAGCCTTCTAACAGGCTTTGAGGTAAGAAGTTAAAATTATGTAATGTAATACCGCATAGACAGTAGCCCCTATTGCTCGGTTCGGTGTTCGGAAAGAAAAGCCGGACTGAGGATCTAAAAAGATATACGCAGGGTTGCTAAAAATTATGTCAATATGGGCTTGCAGGCTGCGCTGCTGACCTCTGCCGCACTGACTGCGAAGGTCGGTGCTTTGAAGCAGGATCTCGAGCGGTCCGAGCAAGAGCTCGGTCGTGCCAAGAAGCAGCTCGAGGACAAAGAAGGTGAGTAACACCACTTTGAATAGTTACCTTACAGAAAAGGATTTAGGTTGCAATAAAAATAACAAGGATAAAGTGGGTACTGCAGGGGCCATGAACGAGGTGGCTGTAAGTGCATCTAGTGCCCCTTAGTGATTTTCGTGTATTGATGACTTATAGGTTAAGGGACTAATGCGTTTGTGAGTGTACACAGGTCTATAAGTCTATGAGGAGTTTGATATCTACAGAGAAAGCCGACCCCTAAAAATGAAGTTCTTCGACTGAAGACTTTGATATTCTGAAGACTTTCTGAAGACTTTGAAAGTGAAGAAATTGGTGTGACCTTGAAGACTTGATATTCACTTGAGGAACATGAAGCGTGAAGACTTTTGTTTTCGTAGTTTCATTTTCTCTTTCTTGAGTCATAGGAAACACCGTACTGTTAAAGGGGGTCGAGGAAATACTAAGGAAAAATTTCCATGTGATGCTCAACTCAAAATCCTACACCTACCAATCCCTTCGAGTGAAGCCATTGGAAATCTCATACAGTTCAGTCAATTTCTTCAGTGACAGAGACGCAGTTCTTCTGTTCACTGAGGACTTTGCTCTGACTGAGGAGTTAGGAATTCGCCAGTGCGAATTGCCTACACAGTGAGGAACATGATAGACCTGAGGAATTTGAGAGTCAAATTTCCAACCATTGTTGTGCTGCGCGCCGGCTGTCCCAAAATATCTTATCCACCTAACGGTCATATCATTGAAGGGCATTTATGTCTTATCATGTCGGGCTGCTCCCTAGGCTATAAATAGCCGCCCCCTACAACCACTAGTTGGTTGGCTGCTCCGAGAGAACTTGACACTTGTCATTTGAGAGCAACCCATCCTCCGAGGACTTTGAGCGAAAATCATCAAGTGAGGAAAATCCCCAAACCAAACCCCCACAAACCCAAAGTTATTGAGCATCACTGAAGAAATTGATCCTGCATGGATCCGACGCTTGTTACCTTTGAAGACTGTGCTTCTTCCAGACGGTTAGGCATCATGGTCTAGAGCATCCAAGAGAAATTGTGGATCGCCGAGTGACCAAGTCTGTGAAGGTTTGGAAGTCACCTGAAGACTTACCACGAGTGATTGGACGAGGTCTGCGTGGCCTTAGTTCAAGGAGAATACGGTGAGGACTGGGTGTCCTGAGCTACGTGCTCATTGACTGGGTGTCCGGGACTGCGTGTCCTCGAGTTTAAATACTCAGCCGCTCCAACCAGACGTACAACTGAGGCAGCAGTTGGAACTGGTTTACCAAATCATTGTCTTCACCAACTAACTGGTTCTATTTCCTCAACCCTTTCATTTCCTCATTACTGTGTTGAGTGTTTGTTCATATCTGTGCTTGAAGACATTGACTGAAGACTTTCTCAATTTCCTCAGTTCAATTTCTTCAGTCTGTTTGTCTTCATCTTGTGTTATCATGTGATTACGCTTTCTGTACTCTGTGCTTGTCTTCATTCCATCATGATGACCATGCTTGTATTCTGTTATGCTTACTTCTGAGTACTTATTCTGCTGCAAGTAGTTCTTCGCTAAGGAATTTCCTCACCAGCAAATTCCTCAGTGAAGAATTCATAAAAATCGCCTATTCACCCCCCCCCCCTCTAGTCGATATAACGCACTTTCAAATGGTATCAGAGCAAGGTACTCCCTTGTTCTGTGTGATTTTGGTTTAACCGCCTGGAGTTTTAGTTATGTCGACCGCAGGTATGAAGAAAGTGACATGCCCTATCTTTGACGGTCATGACTATCCCAAGTGGAAGGCCATGATGAGGAAGCGCCTCATGGCAATGAACAGCGAGCTGTGGACCATCACTGAGATTGGTCTTACTGATCTATGCAAGATGGCGGACGCTGATGATATTCGCAAGTACACTTGACTTGACATCATGGCGAAGGATATCATCTGTTCCTGCCTATCCAGAGATCAATTCGGGCGCATTATGCACCTTGGCAATTCGAAGCTTATCTAGGACCGAATCTCTGATGTCTATGAAGGTCATCGAACCCGTCATGATCCCTGGTATGAGGACTTCAAGGAATCTCTCAAAACAATGACTTTCGAGCCAGAATCATCATCTTCTGCATCATGTCTCATGGCAAACGGTGCTGAGGTAACCGAATGCTCCTCATCCGAGTTTTGTGACGATGAATCTGATAATGATGAATCTGATAATGATGAATCTGATGATGATATTGAATCTTGTTATACCAAACTTGTTTGCATTGCCACTAAACAACAAACGGCTTTGGAACAAGTTCAAAACATGCTAGACAAAAGTGATGATATGTTGCGTAAAGAAATGGATCAGTCAAAAGCATTGGGTGAATGTCTTTAGAGAATTCACTCCAAGTTTGACGCCCTTCAAGATCAACATAATACCCTCTTGACTGATCACGAGAAGCTTTCTTCTGAATCTCTTCAAAGAAAGCAAGATCTTGAGAAGCTGAGAGTGTGTTATGAAGATCTTCAGAAGGAGCGCGATTCATTACTAGCTCAACAAATCAGCGCTTCTCAGGAAGAATTTGTTCCTCCATGCTTAAAGTACATTGAATGTGAATCTGCTAATTCTTCACCTGAATGTTCAAATGCTTCAACTGTTACAAATTCTTCATCTGCCTCTGCTATCACTAATTCCTCATCTGAGGACATTGCTAGTATTACTAACAATGCAGGGCTGAAGGAATTGTACATGATAGGCATGTACAAAAGCCTCAAAGGGCATCAGACTCTATGTGATGTGCTTAAAAAGCAGATCCTCAACAGAAACCCTAGGAAAGAGGGTATTGCCTTTGAGAGGAAACTCAATGCTGATGGAACATACTGGAAGCCTGAACAGTACCCCAAAACCTCATGGGTTGCTGCAAAGGGACCTCCAGTTGATCCATCTAACTTATCTGGCTTTACATGTGAATCTCCTCATTCTTCTGATGAGTCATTTGACTCCAACTATAAACTGTTCAAAAATCAGAATGGTGAAGTATTTGCTAGATATGTTGGCACTAACTGCAGGAACGGTTCCCCTATGAAGAAAATCTGGGTTACCAAAAGTTATGTTGAAAGTCTTCAGGTGAATGTCCTCATGACACCACCTGTGAAGAACAGGAACCCCAGATCGAATTCTTCATATGGACCAAATTCTTCATATGGATCCAAGTCCTCATACGGACCAAATTCCTCACATGGATCAAATTCCTCAAAAGGATCAAAGTCCTCATATGATTATCATCATGCTAACAACTCTGTCTCGCAGGGTAGAGCTAAGGGCTATGAATATGTGCATTATTCTTCAAACCATTATGTTCATAAGTCCTCGAAGAATTTCTCTGCTTATTCATATGCTTACCCTAACCCCTCTTATGTGAAACGAAATGGTTTGGCATCTTTTCCACCATTCTCATATGGTGCTCGCAGAGTGATGAACTCTTTGCCACCCCTTCAGATGTGGGTGGTGAAGAAAAAGAACTAATCTCTTCTGCAGGGTCAGGTCTCCAGACGTGCTTTAACGTCTGAAGAATTTGCTGGGGACCTGACGAATTTGCCTGAAAGGACGCAGGCGAATCATGATGAAATGAACTTTCATTTCACACGTCCTCATACTGCTATATCTGTTTACTGCTTGATGAAATTCATCTGATGAACTTGATGTCATATTCTTCACTGATGAAGCATATGAGATTGTAAGCTACACTAATTCATCTGCAGGATGAACAACCCAAAACTACTGAATGGGTCCTCGATAGTGGATGTACAAATCACATGACTGGTGACAAGAATCTATTGATGGATGCTCCCTTATCACCGTCACATCTGAAGCATATCATCTTTGCGGACAAAGGCAAAAGTCAGGTATTGGGTCTTGGTAAGGTTGCAATCTCTAAGGATAAACACATGGACAAAGTCATGCTTGTTGAGTCCTTAGGATACAATCTCATGTCAGTCTCAATGCTTTGTGATCTTGATATGGTTGTTGTCTTTGGCAAGTATCGCTGTGTTGTGATTATGGAAGCTGACAATTCCAAAGTCTTCGAAGGCTTTAGGAGAGGAGATTTGTATATTGTTGATTTCTCTACAGGACCACAACCAGCCGTGTGTCTACTTGCAAAAGCTTCAGAAGGCTGGCTATGGCATCGACGACTTGGTCACGCAGGCATGAGGAATTTGCACACGCTTGCGAAGAAGAAGCATGTCATTGGCATTGAGAATGTCAAATTCCTCAAGGATCACTTATGCGGAGCCTGTGAAGCTGGAAAAATGACCAAGGCCAAGCATCCATCGAAGACTATCATGACCACTACTCGTCCATTCGAATTGCTTCACATGGACCTCTTCGGACCTAATCATTACTCAGCAGTCACTAATGATGCATCTCTATATGGTTTTGTCATTGTTGATGATTACTCTCGATATACATGGGTACACATTGTTACTTACAATCATGAAGTGCAGGAAGTCTTCAAACGATTTTCCTCGAGGGCTTCAACCAACTTTGGTGTGAAGATCAAGCACATCAGAAGTGACAATGGAACTGAGTTCAAGAATTCCGGTCTTGATGCCTATCTTGATGAACTTGGTATTACTCATGAGTTATCTGCTCCCTATACTCCTCAGCAAAATGGCGTCATGGAGCGCAAGAACAGAACTCTTGTTGAGATGGCTCGCACTATGCTTGATGAATACAAAACGCCTCAGCGTTTTTGGATTGATGCAATTGATATTGCGTGCCACATCATCAACAGAGTATATCTTCACAAATTCTTCAAGAAGACGGCCTATGAACTCCTCACTGACAAGAAACCCAATGTGAGTTATTTCAAAGTCTTCGGTGCTAAATGTTGGATTAGAGATCCTCACCACAACTCTAAATTTGCACCGAAAGCACATGAAGGTTTTATGCTTGGTTACGGAAAGGACTCGCACACCTACAGAGTCTTCAACATTGTTCTTCACAAGATTGTTGACACTGTAGATGTGCGGTTCGATGAAACTAATGGCTCGCAAAGAGAGCACCTACCTTCTGTGTTAGATGAACCAGCACCTGAGGATTCTATCAAGTTCAAAGCAACTGAGGATGTCATTCCTACTGAAGAATCTGCTGAAGAATTCATTCCTGTTCATGAAGAACGTCGAGCTGATGCACCTGAAGAAAATGCTGAAGAAAATGGTGCTGAAGAAAATGCTGATCAAATTCCTCAGCGACAACCAGCTCATCCTCGCGTTGCAAAAGAAGTACAAGTGGAGAAGATCATTGATGACATTAGCGCACCAGGTCCTCTCACACGCTCAAAAGCTTCACATTTATCTAACTTTTGTGGGCACTATGCTTTTGTCTCTATCACAGAGCCCACTAAGGTAGATGAAGCATTTCTGGAGCCGGAGTGGATTCAGGCCATGCAAGAAGAATTACATCAGTTCGAGCTTAACAATGTCTGGGAACTGGTCAATCGCCCAGATCCTCGCAAGCATAATATCATTGCCACAAAGTGGATCTACCGCAACAAGTAAGATGAAAATGGCCTTGTGGTGAGGAATAAGGCACGACTTGTAGCTCAAGGCTACACACAGGTTGAAGGAATTGATTTCTATGAAACTTTTGCACCTGTTGCTAGACTTGAGGCTATTCGCATATTACTTGCTTACGCTAACCATCATGATATCATCTTATATCAAATGGATGTGAAAAGTGCATTCCTCAATGGTAAGCTTGAGGAAGAAGTATATGTTGCTCAACCCCCAGGTTTTGAAGATCCAAAGAATCCTGACAAAGTCTTCAGACTCAATAAGGCCCTCTATGGCCTCAAGCAAGCCCCTCGGGCGTGGTATGATACATTGAAGGAATTCTTCGTGAAGAATGGCTTCACACCCGGTTCACTCGACCCTACTCTCTTTACAAAATCTTATGATGGTGAACTGTTTGTGTGCCAAATATATGTTGATGATATTATCTTTGGCTGTACTGACTAACGCTATAGTGATGAATTTGCTTATATGATGAGTGAAGAATATCAAATGTCTATGATGGGAGAGTTGAAATTCTTCTTAGGTCTTCAAATTCGTCAGCAGCGCAATGGCATATTCATATCTCAGGAGAAATACCTCAAAGATGTACTGAGGAAATTCGGCATGCAAGATTGCAAAGGCGTCAAAATTCCTATGCCCACAAATGGCCATCTATGCACTGATGAAAATGGTATTGACTTTGATCACAAGGTATACCGCTCCATGATTGGTTCTTTATTGTACTTATGTGCATCTAGGCCAGATATAATGCTTAGTGTTTGCATGTGTGCCCGATTTCAAGCTGCACCGAAGGAATCACACCATAAGGCTGTGAAGCATATTCTTCGATATCTAGCTCACACACCAACACTAGGATTATGGTACCCCAAGGGCTCTGCTTTTGATCTCATTGGATATTCTGACTCTGACTATGCTGGTGATCGTGTGGACCGCAAGTCAACATCTGGTACTTGTCATTTCCTCGGACGATCTTTGGTATGTTGGTCCTCGAAGAAACAGAACTGTGTATCACTGTCTACTACTGAAGCTGAATACATTGCTGCTGGCTCTTGCTGTGCTCAACTGCTTTGGATGAAGCAAACCCTCAAGGACTATGGCGTCAATGTGAAGAATGTGCCTCTCCTCTGCGACAATAAGAGTGCCATCAAGATTGCTCACAACCCAGTTCAGCACTCGAAGACAAAGCACATTCAGATTCGTCATCATTTTCTTCGTGATCATGTGTTGAAGGGCGACATCTCCATTGAACATATGAAGACTGAAGAACAGCTAGTTGATATCTTCACTAAGCCCTTGGATGAGAAGAGATTTAGCAAGTTGCGGTGTGAGCTAAATATCTTAGAATCTTCGAATGTTCTTTGAAAAGGACACACATCCTAACACTTATGCAAAATTGATGACTTAGATGTGCAACACATGAAGAAACGTTTTTCTTCAATCAATGAAGAATTACACTCTAAGTGTGAAGAAATTAATGAAGAATTTGATTCTCAGAACCCTACTACAATTGTACGCGGTGTCTGAAATCATCATTCTTATACGGTGGGCCACGCCACCACAAAAAGTTGAAAATCTTCAATTTGAGTTTTTCCTCATTTTTGAAATTCTTCAGTTTTTCAAATTCTTCAACTTTGCAAAATCTTCACTGTTTCCGTCGTTTTTCTTCATTGGCTATATATATATATATATATATATATATATATATATATATATATATATAGTTTATGTCCTCTACAGCATTCACTTATGGCTATTTCTTCAAGTTGTTTTTTTTCTGCTAAGTGAATGTGATCGGACCCTTCCCCCTCTATGCTATACTCAACCCAATCTATTCACAAATTCTGCATGTGCGTTCTATTTGAAACTCGTTCAAAGTCTTCACTGTGTCCTCGTCAACTGAAGAAATTGCGAACGAAACTTTAAAACAAATCTTATCCAGATTTTCGGTTTTGCCGCTCAAACCGTTCCGCATCCCACGATGCATTATTATATTCACCCAAGATCTTACACGATCTCATCTGCACAGTACGTGGGTGACACATGTCGCGTGAAGGAGAAAGGGCAGGGGCATGTTCGTCCCAAAATCTTCGGGCGAACAGTTTTTCACCGTGGCTATAAATACCCCTCTCCCCTTCCTCACTTCATTTACTCCGCTCGACCGCTGTCTCTCGCTCGAGCTCCTCAAACCCTAGCGCCGCCGCTACTCCATCGTCGCCGGTGAGGAAGAGCTTCGCTGCCTCGACCTCGTCGCCGTCGTACTCGCGCCGGTTGCGGAAATCTTCACTCCGCCGCCGCCGTAGCTGTCTCCCTCTGCCAAGTTAGGGTGTGGGAGATCTAACTTGACGAACTTCACCTCTGTTCATCTCAGTTCGTCGCGTTCTTCAGTTCGGGTAATTAAAAGTTACTTTTATTACTCACTTTGATTCTCAAGCTTTCCTAAAAATCTTCAAAGGTGTTTTATTCTTAAAATCTTCACACATATGAACACCTCACACACTGTATGCTCTTGATCCATTTCTCTAAGCAATCATTTTCTTCAAGATTCCTCAATTGTGTGGATCTTCGATCTGTACAACTCTGGAACCTAAGACAAGAATGCTTAGTGAAATTCCTCAAGGCTCAACTGGTCAAATTCCTCAAAACTTGTCTTTTCGAAAAACCTTCTGAGAACGCATATGACCTCTCCAAATTCCTCGCACCTACACTCTGTTCACAGGTACTCATGTCCGCTGCTGAATCACTAGGTTCTCATCAACTTAACTCATTTGCAGCGTTCCTCGAAGAAAAACTGCATACTTCTTCAGAGTGTTCAATTGTTCAAATTCCTCATCTAAAGAATATGGCTGAAGGAAAGAGACCGCAGAAAGGAGGAAAGAAGCCTGAGGTCATGACTGCTTTCCAGATCCCTGATGACATATACAAGGACTATTGCACACCTGATGAAGCCAAATTTGGCAAAGAGAACAAAAATCAGCACAAGTTGCGTATTCAGAGGATTGAACGGAGATGGGCAAGAGAATGGAGGGAATACAGATATGTCACTCCAAAGTACATGAAGAAATTCGCCCTCAATCCTCCATGCCCAAGAGCTCCATTGGCACCTGGCCAAGTAGCTGATCCCACCAGCATCAAGCGTGGTGAGGACTTTCCTGAAGAATGGGCTAGGCGCCAAGCTAAATTGGCAAGACAAGCCAAGGAGGCAGTGAGGAAATTCAATGAGGATTCTGCTGCTGCTGCTGCTACTGAGGCCTCGGTCAAGCCGAGGAAATCAATGCCAAAGAAGCCTGCTCGCAAGCCAAGTGCTTCACCAACAGCGCCCTCACGGCCAAGTTCCTCAGCTATGCCCTCACGGCAAATTCCTCAGACCGCTACTGCTCCCTCAAAGTCCTCAACTCCTGTGCATCTGGCAACATGTCAAAGGACTACGGGTTTCTCAATTGCTTCTGGTGTCTCAGCAAGTTCCTCAGCTGCACCAATGTCCTCATCTGGCCCCACACTGTTGAAGACTAAAGCAACAGCTGGACGCGGTCCTCGGCCAAGTCCAAGGAAGAAACAGGTCGCATTCCAAGTGCCCTCTGATGATGAAGCTTCTGATGATGAACTTGCAGAAATCATCAGAGACAGGCAAGTGAAGGCCGCTAGAGCCAAAGGCACATCGGTGCCACTGCTTTTGGATCCGAGGAAAATCCTCGACTACATTGACCTCTGGCACAAGGATCCAAACACCCCCATGCCTGATTTTCAACTGACTCCTGGTCAAAGTCACATGCTGACCCATTTCATCACTCAAGAGAAATGGAAGTTTGAAAAGGCAAGAGAGATCAAGAAAGCGCAATACAGAAAGGAGAAGCTCCTGAAGAAAAATGTTGTCAGAATGACACCTGAGGAACTTCTCCAGGCTCAGTCTGAAATTCAAGCCCTCAGCAAAGACTTCGATGCATACTATGCTGATTGGCAAGGAGCCAGTGAGATTCGTCAACCTGACGAAGAAAATGACAATTGTTGCAGCCCCATCGCAACAAGAAAATCTTCAGGCTGCAGACTCTGCTCAGCCTGCTGAAGAACATGCCAGCACCGCTGATGACTTTTAGCCTGCTGAAGAAAATGTAAGTTCCAGGGCTGATGACTTCATTCCAGCCGCTGAAGAAATTGCCAGGGCATCCACTAGTGGTGCGCCTGAAGAAACTGAAGAGATCAGGGCAACTGCATTAGTTGCTCCTGAAGAAAATCAACCAGATTCCTCAGCTCCTCCCGCGCCTACACCAACTCCAATTCTTCCTTCTGCCTATGAGGTGAAGAAGACCAAGGCTGCAGAGCGAGCTGCAGTGAAGAAAAGGAAGGCATCAGCTGCGTCAAATTCTTCGGCTGCGAAGAAAATGAAGCCAATGACCAGCTCACTTGAACATCCAATTGATGCTGTTCCAATTTCCTCCATGTCAAAGGAAATTGTTCCTTTTGGAGAAGACTATAAGACCCCAAGCGGATCTGATGAAGAAAATCATTATGCTGCTTCGTCAGAGCAGATTGATGAAGAAATTGAAGTGGATGCAATCCCTTCAACGACAGTCAATTCCTCACCTATGCCTCAGTTCACAGCTGAAGAGGCTGGTGTTGAGGAAATTGAAGATGAAGATGTGGATATCGGATGCACCACACCTGTGATGAACGATGACTTCTGGGAAAGTCAGCATCCCAATACTCCTCTCTTCACTCCTATTCAACAGATTCCTCAGTCCCCGGCAACAACAGTTCAAATGGGCTCTGAAGAAACTCATCCCACTCCTTCTGTTCATGAAGATATTCCAGCCACTAGTGCTGAAGAACCTGCTACTGATGATCATCAGGTTGCACAAGAGGAGGAACCAGAAATTCCTCAGCCTGAAGTACCTGAGCTCGTGATTCCTGAGGTGGTACTGCAACTCACTGACACCCCTCTGCTAAAGCCGAAGAATCTGTTCTCAAGCAAACAGAAGTTCAAGGCTGAAGACTTCTTTTCCGAGCATGTATTCTTCGCTGATTACAACCCCTATGACTCTGCTCGCATAAGGAAGAGGCGTTTCTGGACTGCTAGTCAAGCCAACTTCTATTCCTCAGTGTTGTTTGACAAGGACAAAATCTTCGATCATGAACACATTCCTCACGTGGATATGGAATCTCTGCCATGCTTCGAGCCAGTCCTCAGTGTTATTCATGATGCAGGATTACTGAATTTCTGCACTGAAATTTGCGATTGGAATGAAGAACTCATTCTTCAGTTCTACGCGACACTGCATATCACTGGAAACGCTGAAGATGTCAATTCATGGGTGTTGGATTGGATGACCGAAAACACTCACTACAAGGCACCGGCAACTGAATTGCTTTGTGTCCTTCCTCTCGATCCTCCCCATGACAGTGCACGTTGCATCTACAATGATCCTGAACTGACAAATCACTATATGCAAGTGCTCATGAAGCCTTTGAAGCCTGGGCAGGCCCCACGAACCAAATTCCTCGTCAAGGAATTGCTCTATGTGCCTCGGACTGTCTACCGCATTCTGACAAAGACAAGGAGTCCTATCAAAGGCCACGACTCAAATGATGAAGATGTTGTTGGCATCATGAAGAATATGCTTTTCAACATCATTCATGGCGTCCCCGTCAACTTCCATGATTTCTTCATGAGGACTCTGGCAAATGTTGCTATGTCACCTTTTGAGCTGAAGCCCTATGCGCCTTGGATTATGAGATTCATAAGGGCAAGATCTTCACTGAATTACAAAGCTGACACTCTGAACCATGGTAGCTACTTGCCTCCCATTGAAGTCCTCAAACGGCCAGTTTCATCATCTGATGATAAAGGCAAGGCAGCTGCTGTGATCGATGAAGGCATTCGTCCATTGGATGGTCAATTTCGCCTGGCTACATCTTACTCTACCAATGACGACTCTGCCACACATGACACTGCCGCAAATACCTCAACTAAGCAAAATCCTCAAGCCACAGCACTCAGGGTGATGACTGACCGTGAGTTACTCCTCAGTCTTCATCAGAAGGTTGATCGCAATCACAAATGGGAAAAGCGTCAGTTTGGTGCACTTCTTCACAATATGACCTCAACACACAATGCAGTGAAGAAAAACCACTACTACCTTCATGAAACCCTCAACCGCACCTGGGCTGTCCTCACTCATGTCTATAGCGCTGAAGAACTGAAGACTATGGGTCTCAAGGAAGAATTTGACTGGTCTGCACCTCCTCCGAAGAAATTCAAGAGGGTCAAAGTTCCTGATCTGGTGGCCAGCTCTTATTCTTCATCACGTGACACTAATGAGTATGAAGATTTGGACGACACTGCAGCAGGCCCTGCTACAACAAACAACCCCGACAACGCTGGTGCTCCTCCATCAACTTGAAATTCTTCAGGGGCGTTAGTCCTCAGTTTCAATCCTTTTTGGTCATTTGATGACAAAGGGGGAGAAATCTGAGTTAGTCTTCAAGCAGGTCTATATTAAGGGCGTTTTTTTTAAGTTACAACTCTCGTTCTTCCAAAACTTTTATTGGATCGAGTTGTAATCTTAAAACCCGATGGTGCTCTGATACTTTTGGATGGTGCTCTGATACTTTTGTTGCACTATGCTCCGATACTTTTGATGCTTTCGGCATGCTTATTCCTCGTTAATATTATTGCACGCATGCTGAATTTCATCAGGCACCATATTTCATCATGCATTTCAAATTCTTCATATTACATATCAAATGCGTGTATGAATTACAAGATATAGGGGGAGTTCTCCATGATTCAACTCTTCAAATGTGCATTGCCTCAAACGCAAATTCCTCACTATGCACATCTTCAGGGGGAGTTCTTCTATATCTTGCAATCAAATTCCTCAATATCAGTATTTACACTTCATATGTTTATCCCCGTTGAAAACTTAACCTATGTTGTCATCAATCACCAAAAAGGGGGAGATTGTAAGTGCATCTAGTGCCCCTTAGTGATTTTGGTGTATTGAAGACTTATAGGTTAAGGAACTAATGCGTTTGTGAGTGTACACAGGTCTATAAGTCTATGAGGAGTTTGATATCTACAGAGAAAGTCGACCCCTAAAAATGAAGTTCTTCGACTGAAGACTTTGATATTCTGAAGACTTTCTGAAGACTTTGAAAGTGAAGAAATTGGTGTGACCTTGAAGACTTGATATTCATTTGAGGAACATGAAGCGTGAAGACTTTTGTTTTCGTAGTTTCATTACAGCATTTCAGAAGATCATTTAAACTTTGAAAAATCATATAAAAAATCTATAACTCGGATGAAAATAATTATATATATATATATATATATATATATATATATATATATATATATATATATATTCTATCCATTCATCTGTCACATGCCTCTAACATGATGAATATGGATCCTTCCCCTCCGATTCATCTGTCCAAAAACTGCCAAACGTTGAGAAAACATTCCCCGATGTTTTCCCGCTTCGTCTATAATGTGTAGCACTGCGTTAGGTCACCCCTAGCACTGCATATTGCCATGTCATGCATCATGATGCATTTGATTGCTTTATATTTATTGTTTTCCCCCTCTTCTCTCCGGTAGACCCTGAGACTGACGCTGCTCCCATGTACGACTACGCCCCTGACGCCCAGCCACTTTCAGCAGAGCTTCGAGGCAAGCAAAAACCCCTTGACCATTCCTATATCGCACATCTTTCTCTCTCATGCTTGCATTATATTTTGCTACTATTGATCTTCCGTTCCTATTCTGATGCATAGCCTGCTTTTGTAACCTGCTATTCTTACCTTACATGTTATCCTACATGCCTAGTATAGGTTGGTTAGTGATCCATCAATGACCCCTCACCTTGTCCCTGTTGCCCCTGCTTTGTTACCGGTGACTCGATCAACATGATCTAAATGCAGAGACCGACACATCACTGCACACCCCCTTTAGTTGTACGAGTTTGTAGAGCTACTATCGAGTGTCAAGGGCGATACCTCATAACGCACACCTGATGATATCTCTGTAGTGTAGCTAATTGGTCATGGATTACGGAGGGTGATTCCTCCTTCACCACTACCGATAATGACTGTCGTGCAGCTCTTCAAGTATGAACCTACCGAGGGTGATTCCTCCAAGTTCACCTTGATGTTTACATCGAGTGGGGATTCATCAAGGGTGATTCCTAGGATTCCCCCTAGATGTTACAGATACATAGTATCCTTCACCTGTTCCCCGTCTACTGTTTCTGTGGGACTGAAGGGACAGGCGGTATCACCCCGGTAGAGGTGGACCTGAGTTCCTGACAATCTCTTGTGAGTCGGGTTGACTTGGAGGGTACCCACGAGATAATTACGCGGCACAGCCGGGCATTCTTAGCCTTTGTCGTAAGTCCGCGAGACAGGGCGACAGGACCATAGATCATGGATCATTGATCGTCTCCGCGTGCTCCTAAGACACTAATGGGTTTGGATATCTGATCGGAGTAGGCCTCTGGCCTTTTCGCACTAACCACCACGCGGGAATAAGTATGGGCACTCGGCGTCGTACGTTTCTTCCGAAAGCTCACTAACATCTGCAATTTAGCAGCGTGCGCCTAGTTGGACGGGAACCACCTGCGCTTGTATTAGGGGTTGGGTCTGCTCCAGGTCGCGTTCACAATGCGTAGGATTGCAAAGGACGATTGGCCCATGACCCCTTCACATTTAGGACGTAGACCGGTGTGCTGGCCTCTCTATTGAGTCTAGGTAGGACTATGACGTGTTGATCAGCCGAGGCCGGGCATGACACGAAAAAGTGTGTCCAACCAAAGCTAATCGAGCATGTTGGGTAAGTTGGTGCACCCCTGCAGGGAAGTTAATCTATTCGAATAGCCGTGTCCACTGTAACGGACACTCGAAGTTGTATCCCGATCTATTACAACTAGAACTGGATACTGGAGACACTATAGGGATATGATGGCTCCGGGATTGCTTTTCTCGCAGAGAGTCGAGGAAGGATCTCTGGGCGTTACTACATCACACTTAATACTTATAATATGCTAATCTGCACTCTTCTAATGCTGCAAGATGCTTCAAGATGTTAGTCTTCGATAGGCTAGGCCTTTCCCTTCTCTTATGGCATTTCTGTAGTTCAGTCCAAAGATATAGCCTCATTCCTTTGATATTGATGCATACTTAGTATAGATGATGTAAGTCTTGCGAGTGTTTTGGATGAGTACTCACGGTTGCTTTGCTATCCCTTTCCCCTATACCCGATTGCTGCAATCAGATGGCAGAGTCCAGGAGCCAGCCGATCCTGCTGACGACTACCACTACCCTGACGGAGCCTACTACTGCGTGGAGACCGATGACGACCAGGAGTAGTTAGGAGGGTCCCAGGCAGGAGGCCTTGCCTTTTCGATCCATGTTGTTGTTTTTGCTAGCCTTGTTAAGGCAGACTTGTTTACCTTATGTCTGTACTCAGATATTGTTGCTTCCGCTGACTCATTTATATTTGAGCTTAGGTATTCGAGCCCTGGAGGCTCCTAGCTTGTAATATAAAGCTTGTATGACTTTAATTTGTGTCTAGAGTTGTGTTGTGATATCTTCCCGCGAGTCTCTGATCTTGACCGTGCATATTTTGCGTGTATAATTAATGCACGGTTAAGTCGGGGCGTCACATCTCTCAACACACAAGTGAAGGTATATTCTACGCGCGTAATACATGTTTTCTTTGGAGCCATGTTCAAAATCAAGACAAACTTTGTTGCTTTATTTCACTATTGTTCGTTATTTTTGTATGGACACATTCAGTGGTGTAAATCCTTTAATTTGCTCGTGCTAATTGAAAACAATTATTGAAAGAGGTTTGTGGACAGTACAATATTATGCAATCATGCAGAAGAAAATGGCCAATGTTAAAATAGCATCAACGTTGATCATCAATATGTTAAATTACATTTGACCCGGCTATTTTTTCATTATTTGGGCGCCGATCGACCATGACACTTGAAGATATGGACGCGCCAAATCTGTACCGACCTCCTCTACGTGATATCTCTAATGCTGATCATCATTCCCAAATGCCTCCTGTGCCAAGTATTTGCACATGATTGCTTATGGTTTATAGCATGGGCCATACATATAGTTGGCCTGGTTTTTCCCTGAAATCGACTACAAAAGTGGTGACCTCGGAAGACTTAACGCCATTGTTGGATATGCAATTGGCGACGATGGCAAGCTTGAATTGGGCACGAGATGATATGGGTGAAGGAATAAGAAGAAGAGTGATCTGATGACAAAAATAGTCGACAATGATGCTTAATGTGCATGTGAATGCTAAATAGATATTTTTCACAAGATTAGTGTCGAACCATTAGAGTATTTATGCTCCCATTGCAATGCACACGCAACTAATGATGTTTGATGTGCATGAAGATGCCAAATGTACATTTTTAACAATATTAGTGTTGAACCATTAGAATACTTATACTCCATTGCAACATACGAGCAACTAACTAGTAATATAAAATTGTCTCGAGGGTAGTTGGTCGACCTAGCAGTCCCTTCGCCCTGTACTCTCATGAAACATACGATTAGATCTGCTCGCCTACTGCGCTGCCGCCATAGGTCTACCTCATCTCCTATGGCCTTAGACCATGGAGATGCGGTGAACCTCAGTCTTTGCCAGCGGGAGCACTTCTGGGTGTCTGCTTGTGTATTTTTTTAGGGTTTGTGCCCTTCTCAAAACAACGAGATGACGATGGTTCCCTGAAGATGAAATAAGGTTCTTCCCGTCCAACTCCCGTCCTGGCAGTGTGTCTAGCATCGTCGGAGGGTATGAGGGGGTGTGTTCGGGCGGATCCCACGGGATTCAATTGGCACTCGTATTCGGTGGATCTACTTGGATCCACTTCTTGTTCTTCTACGTTGGTATGTCGACAGGTTGGATAAATTCAATCTACGCTTCTCTTCATCGACGATGGTTGTTGTTCTGATACGCTGGTCCTTTGGGGTTTTAGCACGACGACTTTCCGACGGTCTACTAAAAAAGTTTTGTCCAACTTCATTGATTCCCTGCCCGGTTGTGGTCTACGGCTCGCTCCAGTGCTTATAATCGTCGATAGTATATGGACCTAGATGTATTTTTTGTTACTTCTTGTGCTCTTTGTATTGTCGTGATAATTGATGAATATAGATCAAAAGTTTTTAAAAAATAGTACTATAAAAATATAGTCCCAGAAATCAGACCGAAAGGAAGAGGACAAAATGCAGCGCGTGGAGGGTGGAACGGCTCAACGCCCAGCCGTCTAACTCCGTATGATCCCGAGCCCAAACCCATCCAAAACAGCGGCCCACCGCGAGGGAGCATCATCCGTCAAAGAGAAGAGCCGCTTTCGGATTGGACTCCGTATCGGTTTTCTACACTCTCGTCGCCCCTCGCAAAACCCGTCAATAAATACCATCAACAGGTTTTTCTACGAATCAACCACCAGAAAGGGCGACCGAAAGAAAAGAAAAGAGCGAGACGCACACCCGAGAGCTAATTCCCAAATCTGCGAGCTCCAGGTCGCTGGTCGGCTGTCGCGTCGATCCCATCCGCCGCTTCGATCTGCGTGTTGGGGATTGCTTGGTGGCGGCGCCGCCATGATGGATCCGGAGATGATGCGGCTGGCGCAGGAGCAGATGCGACGCATGTCCCCCGACGACCTCGCCAGGATGCAACAGCAGGTCTCCGCACCCGATCCATATACCTACGTTCGGCCATGCCGGTTTGATCTCAATTGATTCCCTGCCCGGTTGTGGTCTCGCTAGCGGTAGATCGAGAGGAGATCACGCTCAATTTGGCAACCGTTTTTTTGCTGCTGCTGCTGTGGTTGCTTAGATCGAATCGTGTTGTGGTTGACCTATTGCGTACGAGTTGAATTGGTCCTAAGTTAACTCCTCAAGTCAATTGGTAAACAATTGGTAAAGAAAATTGTAGTGTGTGTAGCTGTGGACTCGAGGTACGTTTGAGTTTGATTTGGACAGGTGACGCCAATGGGATGCTGGTTTCTACTGTTATAAACAAGAACCACGTGCTACTGTTTAAACGAGGCTGTTGCTGGGTCTTTTCGCACAATACTCTGCATCTATTGCCTAAACTATATGCAATAGGATTCTGCTGGTAGATATCTGTGTGTGCACTTATGTCTGTTTTTTTCAGCACTGTTTCATACCTCGGTTCCTGCTTTTGTTATTTGCAGTGTCCAGCATCATTGCTTATTAATGTTATTTTTTATGCCCTGAGAAAGCACGAGTATCATGCGATTGACCATGTGCTTGTTGCAATTTTGATAATTGCAGCTCATGTCCAATCCTGACTTGATAAAGCTAGCATCCGAGAGTATGAAAAATATGAGAACTGAGGACTTCAAAAGAGCTGCTCAACAGCTCAATCAAACAAGGCCAGAGGAAATGCTTGATATGACTGAAAAAATTGCCAACGCTAAGCCTGAAGAATTTGCTGCCATGAAGGCCCAAGCTGATGCTCAAATATCATATGCGCTATCTGGTGCCAAGATGTTGAAGCAGCAGGTCTGTACAAAACCCAGCACGACCTTTCGTTTAGCATAGAATGACCTTTTCCTACTCTTGGTTGGCGAGTTGGACAAATAGTCAAATACACTTGATCATTTTTTATCAAGCTCCAAAATTCTTTGTATAAAATATGCTAATCGGCTCACTTGATCAGAATTTTAGATCACTCTGAATGAATTAAGTACAAACTGGAAAAGCGACAGCTTCACATGGCTGTCACTACAAAATATTTTGCAAGAAAAATTCATGGAGAGAATGCTCATATAGTCCAGTTATGCTTGGTTTTCATAATTTGGATACATAATTTCATTTTCTATTCATCTTCCTGTTATCTCTTGTCTAAGAAATTATGTATCTCATTATCTATTTAATGTATTGGGTGTCAGACTCCATTTTTTTATCCATGTTATGAGTTTCCATAATATCCGTTTTCTTTTGTTCCAGGGAAATGAACTTCATAGCCATGGGAAGTATACTGATGCTGCTGCCAAGTACAAGCTTGTGCGTTTCAAATCCCATGCCTTCCATGTTTAAAGAAGTGACATGACTGCCAATTTAATTTATATGCTCTTTTGTTGACCAGGCCAAGGAAAACATGAAGAGCGTACCATCGGCAGCTGGGCGAACTCTGCAGTTGCAGTGCACCCTTAATTTAATGTCGTGTTACCTGAAATCAGGGATGTTTGAGGAATGTGTAAATGAAGGTTCAGAGGTATGTTTGAGGCTTTCTACCCATTATACCAATATTATATGCGGGCATGGTTACACATCACAGTGCTACCATTATCTTAAATGCGATCTACTTTCGTTGTTTCTGTTTGCCACCTTTGCTGTTAGTAGTATTTATGAGCTGTCTATGAACGGAAGTCCATAACTCTGTCAATTTCAGTTTGCTGAACTTTTGTTGTTAGTTTAGTCGTCTTAACGATGACAGCTCTGCATTTACCTGTTATGCTGACCCAACGATCAACCGTGCCACAGGTTCTAACTTATGATTCGAGCAATGTGAAAGCATACTACCGAAGAGGTCAAGCTTACAAAGAACTAGGAAACCTTCAGGCTGCTGTTGCTGACTTACGTAAAGCCCATGAAATTTCTCCGGAGGATGAAACTATTGCTGAGGTTCTGAGGTATGGTTTGCCTTTTTTCCTGCACAAACATATGAAATTCTGCTGATCTTGTTGCTGACATGGACAAAAGTGGTTAGTAATTTTAGTTTTCGCCGTTGTCCTACTGATAGAGTACATTCATTATGCAGGGACACAGATGCAAAACTTGCAACTGAAGGAGGAACAAATCTGCCAAAAGGTAGCTTCATTGATATTCTTTTTAGAATTTAATTATGCTGCTCTTTTTCATCGCCTGCTATTTTTTAATCTGAACCCATCTTACTGTAGCTCAAGTGCTTCTGGATAAAATCTTTGTGGTTAAATCACTCCATCCTAAGAGTATTTATGATGAATATATTTGTGATGAATATTTGGCCAAAATCAACTTAATGGTAGAAGGATATATAAAATAATAGTTAATAAGTAGATGGTCCTTTGACTTGATCCAGCCAAACTATGATATAAGAGTAGAACTGAGGTTGTAGTGAAATATATTATTTCTGTATACTGGTTTGATGCTATTTCGACAGTGTTTGTTATAATTCAGTTCGACTCATCAAACTACTCATCTTGGTGTTCTTTTGTTTTTAAGGAGTTGTTATTGAAGAAATTGTGGAAGAAGATAGTTCAGAGCTGTTAAGTACTCAAAGGAGTTCTTCTACTGAGTATACTGTTTCACAACCACATGAAGGAGCAGGAAACCCAAGACAATCTGACTCTTCAGAAAGCCTAATGAATGATCCTGCTACTATCAGGTAACAGTCTCTTTACTTCTGGTCTATGTATCTTATTAGGCCCATATTCAGAGTTGCCGCACTCTGTTTTGATATGTTTCGGTTGTTGCTACTTCAGATACCTTTTTATTCGTCCACTAGCCAACCATTATTTGGCATGCATTAACATGCAATGTTCTTACAGTATCAATTATCTTGTATAAAAAAATGATACCCATAAATCTTTGTTCTTAGCTGCGTTTTTTTAATTCTCTTCTCATTCTTGTGATGTGTATCCTGTCTTGTGGTGGATCTGTCTATCTGGCATATTGTTATAGAAATATGATTATATCTTGTTGTGCTATCTTACTTGATCACGTTAGGTTCACATTATGCAGGAATTTCATATCTGATTGCAAAAACTTCCAAGTGTTATTTACATTTTACTTGGATTTGATGTTTTGCTTTATTTACTAGTAACATTAGTAAAATGTCTTCATTTCACCTACAGCCTTCTCATTGCGCTTTTTACAAAATATGCATAACGTTCTTGGTGTCCTGGTCAACTGTCAGGTCATTTCAAAATTATGTCTCTAATAGTGATGCTGATGGGTTATCAAAGTTGGGAATGCAAGGAATGTCGCCGGAGCTAGTTAAAACTGCCAGTGAAATGATCGGCACCATGAAACCAGAAGAACTACAAAAGATGTTTCAGGCTGCTTCTTCATTAACCGGGACAAACCCCGTTGGTTCAAATCTTGGACCCAATATGCCCGAAATGTCACCTGACATGGTTAGTATGGCATCTGAAATGATTGGGAAGATGTCCCCTTCTGAACTGCAAAATATGATGGATTTTGCTTCTAAAATGGGTGGGCCTGGTAGTGCGCCTGTGAGACCAGGGACTGGGAGTAATATCCGACCTTCATCAAGAGCAGAAACGAGTAGCAATAACTTCCAACCTTCATCTTCGCAAACTGTTGTGCAGAACCCTGATGAAATAGTAAACAACCAAAGTATGGACCATTCATCATCCAGTTCCCCAGTTTCTACAGCTGATATGCAAGAAACCATGAGAAATTCTATGAAAGACCCTGCTATGCGGCAGGTAAAAATCTTTTAGCCCAAGGAATTTGTTTTTTGTGAAGATTTTTCATCAGGGAAGAAGCTGAGGTTATGGATTTTAACATCTCTTAAAACTTTTCTAAATTAACAGATGTTTGCATCCATGATGAAGAACATGAGTCCTGATGTGATGGCAAACATGAGTGAGCAGTTTGGCATGAAGCTGTCGAAGGAGGATGCCGCCAAAGCTCAACAAGCTATGTCTTCATTATCTCCAGAAGATTTAGACAGAATGGTGAGAAGCTAATTAAAAAAAAAACCTCTCCTCTGAGCTGTGTGCAGACAATGGGCATATATTTTACTTCCGATTAGCTGTCAGAGTTCAGTTAAGACTTCTTAGATTATTAACCTCTGCTTGCTTTGCATTCAGATGAAATGGATGGACAGAGCACAGCAGGGAGTAGAAGTAGCAAAGAAGACTAAGAACTGGCTCCTAGGCAGGAAAGGCCTGATCCTTGCTATTGTCATGCTGATCTTGGCCTTCATCCTACAGCGGCTTGGATTCATCGGTAGGTAGGTGATGGCCTAAACATCCCATATGATGCCCTGTCGAGCAGTGCATCCGGCAACAAATAACTATTCGGCAGCTACATTATGCTCGTTTTCCCTGGCTAGAAGTGATATGGTGGGCGGATGACAATGTGGAAGCACCGTGGGAAGAGTCGAGAACTTTTTGTACCATTGTTTATTCTTTCGGCATATGTGTTTATAACTTGTACTATTATTAGAAGTAAATGGTCCAGTATTGCCATTTGGACAGTAGGCTGACTTGTAATGTTACGAATGTCCTATGTTATTTCGCACCAAAGAATTTCGTGTCCATATTCACTATCCAGGCCAGAAGTTGTTAGACGTGGACGCCATTTTGGGTGGCAATTTTAAAAATCGTGTCTCGCACGTTTGCAAAGGTATAACTTTTGACCAAATACCTGTCTACCTGTAAGGAGGTTGGTTTTGTATAAGTTCTTTTGACCCTAAACCCTATCTATATTTTGCAAATTGGGTGTAGTTCTATCTGCAAAGGTTTAACTTTGACCAAATATGTGTCAACCTGTAAGGAGGTTAGTTCATTTTACAAGTTATTTTGCAAATGCTGTGTACCTCTATTCGAAAATAAATTTAGGATCAGCATTAAAAATAATAATAGGATCAGATCTTATTGTTCTCTACTTATCCGGATAAAAAATACTACGTTTGATCACACACATGATGGTGATGATAATTGAAAAACATTGATCAGGGCCCAACCGGGTTCGAACCGGTGACCTATTGATCTGCAGTCAATTGCTCTACCACTAAGCTATGAACCCATTGTTGAAATGAAAATTCTTAAATTCATAATATTCAGGTATGGCTGAACTTCACGAGTGGTGGCAAATGTCTCATTTATTTAAAGAGTTCCATTTATTAAACCAGATCAGGTAAATCTAGTGACATAAGTTTACATTCTCGTCAGTTCGAGAATGCAACCGTATTGCCGTTCTAGGACCTTGTGCTAGCCAACGGTATTGCTATGTGGGATTTGCCGGGGCGGGTAAAACCGCTTGGTTCTAGACCTTGGTTTATAGTGGGTGATTTTCATAAGAAATTTCTTAAGCTCATGAATAAATTTTGTGCGGTACTTCCTAATTGGAACTTGTTTGATTTGGGTTTTGTGGGTGTTGCTTGGATGTACAATAATAAACAAGAGAAAGGAGGAATATGAAGGTTTGACTGGATCGTGATGTGGCGTGTCCTATTTGGTTTTCCCACTTCCAAACTGTCAGGTCTCGCACATTATCAATTCGAGGTCGGACCAGCCCGTTATTGATCCAGTTGTTATGTAATCCTCATTTCGAGCATACTGTAAATTTTTTGACATATGGCTCTTATTGGGAGAGGGAAGGTATGATGTTGGACCGTAAGATTAAAAATTATTAGACCAATGGTGTGGTTTGCTAGACCAATGGAGTGGTTATCCGTGACTTGGGTGATTTGGTGATGTGGTTGTAAATCTTATTAGTATTGATGATGACCTCTCTCCATTGCCGGAGCCACATGCATATTGGTTTTGTTGCACAAAAATTAAATTAGGCCAGGAAGAGAGTGGATGCCTTATATAAAAGGAAAGCTCAGTCAGTCAAAAAAGGAATAAAAGTTTGGGTGAAATGGATGAGTTGCTCTTTTTTTACGAGGAAACCTTTCAATCCATTCATCAGCTGTCATGGCAATACGAAAAACACCAAAAGTAACAAAAATTACATCCAGGTTTGTAGACCACCTAGCGACGACTATAATCACTGGAGCGAGCTGAAGGCGCACCACCGTCAACGCCCTTCCCCTCACCAGTGTTGAGAAACGTAGTAGAAAACAAAAAAATTCGTCCTACGATCACCCAGAAACAATATGAAGATGCATAACAGGTTGTGGTCAACGATCGTTACTGACACCGCGAGTGCAACAGAAGTAGACGAGTCGGTGTAGATCGTACTTGAAGTCCCTCGAACGTTGATGACGATCCCACAAACCGCTCACGAACGATCCCTCAAACGGAAGACCGAAAGCACGACCTCTCTACTTGGTTGCAAGCGTACGATCTTCACGATGCGGCAGCGCTTTGCCGTCCAGAGCTAATCGTCGCTGGAGAATTATAGGGAGGAGATTATAACCACACATGGCTTCTAATTATGAGGATTAGAGGTGGCTAGGGCTGATGAGGGGAAAATGGCGGGCGTGAAACACGCGTCCACGTCATTGATACAGAGTGAAATTTAAATGCATAAAACAAAACAGAATCAAACATTGCAGGTACTTTATTTTCAAAACTCTTACATCTACATAAAAATTCTGTTAATTACATCTCCGAAGAGAAAACCCTGATTAAGAATTCCAACATGCCTATTGCAATATTCTACAAGAAAAATCCTCCTCGCGGTCGATGATGGACTCCTTCTTGGTGAACTTGAAGTTTGGTTTCATGCAAATACTCCTCCGTGATTTCATGTATATGATGTTGGGAATATATTTTCCTAGCATGCAACAATTTGTTCGTGTTCAACCTCATTTATATACAGAATGGAGATTGATTTTGGCTAGGCATAGTTTTATCTTACGTTTGGCACATAGGATATGGGTATGTATTTTCTTTAAGGAATTTTGCACGATATATTTGGCTGATGGCATGGATATATGTGACATGCCAATTTTAATGAGTTATGCATCATCACATTACTACTATCATTGCGTAGCACTAATGTGGTGCCCGCGTGTAGCGTAACGGACTGAAGCTTTCTGACACAATTTTGATGCTTTTTATGGTGCATATGATATGTGCCATATTTTTTTGACTCTAAGTCCAGACAGTATCAAGCCTGACCTGAGTGGAATTTGCTTATGATATTTTTGTTTGTTTAAAGCCTATGTGGGCTACAAGGAATATGCCTTATCATGTATTTTGTACGAATTTTGTATGCATATGTGGATGTGGAGTGAACCTATTTTCTTATTAAGTTATGCTTTACCTGTATTACTACTAACAACGTGTAGCACTAAGATAATGTCCGCGTGCAGCGTAACCAAGCAAAAGTTTGTGGAGCCATTGTGGTATTGCGTGAGACATATGACATCTATCATTTTGTTTATGTTTGTACCTTACATGGTATTAGCACTAACTCCACATAGCGTCATTTCATTGGCGCTCGTGTGCAGCATAACCCAAGTAAAGTGAGTTTGTGATATCCATTTGTGATGATGCTAATAGTTCAGGCTCTTATAGCATTGGAGCATTTCATGACATATTTTATTTGACTTTGGCCAAAATATGTAGCCCGAATGTTTTGTTTAGTTTTCTCTCACTTTTGTTACTACTAACACCGCGTAACATTAAGATAATGTCCGCATGTAACGTAACCAAGTAAGGTTGGTTTTTATGTAACGTAACCAAGTAAGGTTGGTTTTTATGATGCATCATGTTTTATAATTCATCTTGCATAATTTTGGTTTTTGGGTGTGTAACATGAACACATTTTTTAATTAAGTTTTGCCCAACCCGTATTACTACTAACACCGCGTGGCATTAAGATAATGCCCACGTGCAGCGTAACCAAGTGAAGGAATATATTTTTATGCTCGTGTTTGTATTACAACTAGCGTGACACATAATGCCCGTAGCGCAACCAAACAGAAGATTATCATGAGTTCAGTTTAGCACGTTCATAATTTCATTCCAACTTAGTAATATCTATTTTTTATGATGACCAAATTAAGGTAAATATTTTTATGAGATTTTCGTACCTATGACACTCTCTTGATTTGTATCCACGTATAAAGACCAAACCAAGGAACGCGGCGTTCATCTTGGCTTGATCGCTAAGGGGACCGAACCAAGATGAAGATTAGTAGGACGAAGCGCAAGCAACATTTAAAGGAACCATGCTTAAAAGAACCATGCATGCTCCTTGATTCGTACCGCGATGGCCGAGCCGAAGGCGAAAGTTTGGGGTAGATATAACATGTTCCTTGGGTTGTACCGCGATGGCTGAACCAAGGACACAAATTTGAGATGGATGCAACATACTCTTTAGTCTGTACCAAAATGGCCAAACCAAGGACAAAGTTTTGAGATAGATTAAACCATGCACCTTAGTCTGTACCACAATGGCCAGATTAAAGGGAAGAATGTTGGAAAGATAAAACATGCCACTTGATTTGTACTGCCATGGCCGAACCAAGGGCTGTAGTTTTGGAAGAGGAGGAAGAAGAAAGCTCCCTGACCTACACCGCAATGGCCAAATCAGGGGCTAGGGGAGAGCCATGGATCTCACCTTCAAACCTCAGCAAGCAAGTTGCATGCGTCGTCCTTCTTTTTCTGTATACTAGTTGACCCGTTGCGCCAAATGGCGCAGAGACCTGCTGAAGACATGTTATCGATGAAAATAGTTTCATGCTGCAAGAACCTTCAATTAAATCATGCTATTTTTTAAACATGTTTATTATGTTGTTAAATAATAGTCTAGGAAAAGGAAACTTTGCATAATATGAATATGGTCAGTTTGAAAATATGGGCACTATGGTGAGAGAGTAAAGTTGGCATGGTTGTATTTTTTTTAGCAAGTTTGAAAACATGGTTATCATGATGAAAAACCTGGCCATGCATATTTTCCTGCAAAAAAAGAGGGAAAAGGATAGGAAATCTAAGGAAAAAAACATGGTTTAGTTGATTTTGTTACGCCAAATGGCGCAAACACCTGCTGATTCCATGTTAGCGATGAAAAGAAATACATGGTTCAGTTGATTTTGTTACGGGCAAGCACACATGACAACAAATTTAATCTCTCTTAGTTGCAAACTTCACAAAAATCATAGAGTGGTCACTAAATTAGCAGAGGCACGCTAAAGCCATGTCCGCAATGAAAAACAATTGCATGGTTTAATCCCCTTTAATAGGAAACACGGTGGATTGTTACGTACAATGAGATGAATGTACACACTTTAACTTGATAGTATAGAGTCTCATTTAAAAAAAATATGTCTGGGCAAGCACGTGTGATAATAAATGAAATATTCTTTAGCCCCATAAATGGTGTGTTGTTGTGTACAATGAGATGATATATACACATTCTTATTTGGTTGTATAAAGTCTCAGATGGCGTAGAGACCCGTTGAATTCATGTGGACATTGAAAAGAAATTCGGTAGTTTGTTGGTTTAGTTGTGGGCAAGCACATATGGCAACAACTGTAATCTCCTTCAAGAAAAAAAACAATGGCTTCTATCTACAATGAGACATATATGCACATTTTAATTTGGTAGCACAGAGTTGCATCCGAAACAAAATCCATGATTTAGTTGGCTTATTAGTTATGGGCAGGCATATATTGAGCAAATTTAATTTCCTTTAATAGAAGAAAAAATGGTGGCTTGTCGTCCCGATGATAAAAGACCATTGTGGGCAAGTACATATTATAATAAACATAATCTCCTTTAGTCGAAAAAATGGTGTCTTGTACACATTCTAATTTGGTGGTGTAAAGTCCCATTCAAAACCTCTGGCAGATTTACACATCGTCACAGTAACGTGACTTGATTAGTCTATGTTGATTGATAATCTATGTTGTTTTAGGCTTCCACCACAGCTGAGCATGAGGGGAGCTCGCATGCAGTGGCGGAGCTACACCGTCAAAGGTGGGCGTGCCAGTACAAAGGTGGGCGTGCCAATACAAAGGAATCCACTATTTTTCTTTCTCACAACTCAGCCTACTCTCAGTCCTCCACTTCATTCTATCGGCGGGACGCCGTGGCCTCTTTTTGTAACACGTAGCTCCATCAGTGCTTGCATGGATGATCCCGTGAACATTAGCTCTGATGAAAGAGTGGACAGCAGCTCCGCTGAAGCCGTGGACACGATCTCTGATGAACATGTGGACACCAGCTATGATGAAGGCATGGACACCAGCTCTGATAAAGGTGTTTTCAGCAATGCTAGCCATCAGTTACGCACAGGAAGATAAATATATCTACAACCACAAACAATGCACATGCAGAAAAGGTTAGATTTATGCATATAGTAATGCCAACTTTTTACAAAATCTGTAATTCGTACGATTTCCCTCCCCAATTGTTATAGACGAGCACACTCCTACATAGGACTATTTTCAAATCACTACTAGAAAAAGGGCTATAGTTAATATGAATATTAATGGCGCAGCACATATGTAGTGCGCCACTAGCGCACCATGTATACGTACGCCACTACTAACAATTTTTTTTTTTCAAAACTAGTAATGGCGCACCAGGGGATAGTGCGCCATTACTAGTTTTAACTAGTAATGGCGCACCGCACACTCTGTGCACCACTACTAACAATTTTTTTTACTTTTTTTTCAAAACTAGTAATGGCGCACCAGGGGATAGTGCGCCATTACTAGTTCAAACTAGTGATGGCGCACCACAACCACGGTGCGTCACTACTAACAATTATTTTTTTTATTTTTTTTCAAAACTAGTAATGGCGCATCACATAACAGGTGCGCCATTAGTAACTAGGATTACTAATGGCGCATTATTAGGTGGTGCGCCATTGGTAACCTGAGAGCAGCTAGATATTTTGGACAACTACCTACCACACTCACTTTCCCCACTTCATTCTCTCCACCTCCTCCTCCAAGCTTGTCTCGGCTGCCTCCTCCTCCTCACCTCATTTGCACCATAGATTCACCCAAATTAAGTGGTTAAATTTTCTTTTTTTGATAGGTAAGTAAGGGGAAAGTTTTCTTTATGTTGCAGATCTACTTTTTTCTCCCTCCAACAACATGCACATGCACTTTTTATGGCCTAGATCTACATATGTTTGTGGTGTTGCATATGTTTGTGTTTGCAGGTACCGGTATTTGAAATGCGATAGTTGCCAATATTTTGCCGGAATGTTGATTCATTTCCGTTTTGGTGAGAATTTGGCACTATGCATTCTTTTTGGTCCTATTTTTAGGCAAAGTCATGCCAATTATTTTTTTGGTTCTAAAATATCGTTTTGCTCTACCCTGCAGGCGACCATGGTCCGCATGATGACCGAAGGTATCGTGAATAGTTTTTGAGCTCCGCGAAGGCCGAGATGCTTCAAAAGAACGAGATGGAGATAAGATGTCCGTGTCAAAGATGCAAGCTGAAGAGCCTTATGGACCCAGATTCCGTACAGGTGCGGGACCACCTGCTCTTGCGTGGTTTCATGGATGGCTATTGGTGGCAAGGTGATGGAGATGATCATGAAGTCGTCCATGGGGGTCGGGCAAGAAATGAGGAAGGGCAGCAAGACAACCACGGCGAGGGCGGGTGAGAAGACGAAGAATCTCCAGGACATGATCATGAAGTAGATGCAGTACACAGTCATCGTGTAGAAGATGCTGCACATGATGATGAGGAAGATCAAGACGAAGGGCATGATCATGAAGATGAAGATGCCGGAGCAGACGACGATGGACCATCGATGGGCTGGGTGCAGGACCCTCATATTCAAGAGCTGCTTCTCAAGCAGACGGATAACGCAAGAGCTGCCGCCCAAGAGAAAGCCAAGCTGGATCAACTGGAGATAGACATGATTACTCCATTGTATGAAGGATGCAGGCCCGAGGATACCCGCCTGAAAGTAACGCTCATGACTCTGGAGATGAAGGTAAAACACAAAATGACCGATGCATGCTTCGACGAGAACATGTCATTCTGGCATGAACGTCTTCCCAAGGGGAACAAGTGCCCGATCAGTTTCGAGGAGGCGAAGAAAATCGTGTGTCCCCTGAATTTACCGCACGTGAAATACCATGTGTGCATGAACAATTGCATAATTTATCGGGACGAGCACGCGGAGTCTACCATATGTCCGGTGTGCGGCGTCACTCGATACAAGAAGAGGAAGAAAGCTCCTTGAAAAGTGGTGTGGTACTTTTCGATCCCTCCTCGTCTGCAGCGGTATTTCGCGGACCCTATGGTAGCAAAGCTCCTGCGTTGGCATGCGGATAGGGAGGAAAAGAAGCGAGAAGATCACGGAAATGATCCAAAGATAAATAAAAAAGATAAGATGCTGAGTCACCCTAAGGATGCGAGCCAGTGGCAAGCGTTGAACTTCGAACACCCAGAATTTGGGGATGATCCAAGGAACATCGTGCTGGGCGCGAGCACCGATGGAGTCAATCCGTTGGCAGCCAGAGAAGCACACATAGCACCTGGCCTGTGTTTGTGTGGATGTACAACCTTCCCCCTGGTTATGCATGAAGAGGAAGTACATTCACATGAGTATGCTAATTGAAGGGCCGAAACAACCAGGGAATGACATCAATCTGTATCTAGGGCTGCTGAAAAAGGAGCTAGACACGCTATGGAAAACGCCAGCCAATACGTGGGACGCCGCAGAGAAAGAATATTTCCCTATGAGAGCCGCACTGCTCATGACGGTGCACGACTATCTCGGTTACGGATATGTCGCGGGCCAGGTGGTCCACAGATTTTCTGGATGCGTCAGGTGCATGGATGACACAATGTATCGCCAGCTAGATAGAGATCCCGGGTCTTCGAAAACCGTGTTCATGGGACATCGAAGGTGGCTTCGCGACGATGACTCATGGAGCAAACGCAAGGATCTGTTCGATGGTGAAACTGAACCCCGAAGACGCCCGCGTACGAGGAGCGGCGAGGAAATAGACGAGCTATTGAAAAATTGGAAAGAGTGCCCGGAGCCGGGAAAGAAGCGAAAGGCGCCAGAGCCCACTGCTGAAGGTATGGAAAATGAGGTCTGTTTTCTGGGACTTGCCGTACTGGAAGATCCTCCGTGTGCCTCACAACCTTGATGTCATGCATATCACGAAGAACGTGTGTGAGAGTCTTCTTGGTACCCTGCTCAACATGTCAGAGAGGACCAAAGATGGGCCGAAAGCAAGGGCATACTTGAAATCAATGGGCATCAGGGAGGAGCTTCACGCTAATGATGATGATGATGATGATGATGATGATGATGATGAGGCGAAGGACACGAAAAGTCGTCGCAAAGGCAAAAAGGCTAAGAAGATCAGAAATGACTGCCCTCCCGCGTGCTTCACTCTAAGTCAGGAGGAGATTGAACAGTTTTTCACCTGCCTCGTAGGAGTAAAACTTCCTTACGGTTACGCGGGGAAGATAAGCAGATACCTAGACTCAGCGAAGCAGAAGTTCAGCGGGATGAAGTCTCACGACTGTCACGTGCTGATGACGCAGATACGTCCAGTTGCAATCCGTGGAATCATGGACGCGCACGTCCGTGAAACGCTATTTGGCCTATGCAACTTTTTTGACGCCATCTCTCGAAAGTCGGTTGGCGCGAGGCAACTCAGAAGGCTACAGGAAGAGATCTGGTGATACTATGCGAGCTTGAGATGTACTTCCCACCCGCATTCTTCGACGTTATGGTGCATCTGCTGGTCCATATCGTGGAGGATATCATCCAACTCGGGCCGACGTTCCTGCACAACATGATGCCGTTCGAAACGATGAATGGTGTCATCAAAGGATACGTTCGCAACATGTCACGTCCAGAGGGAAGCATAGCCAAGGGCTTTCTGACCGAAGAGTGCATCTCCTACTGCACAAATTATCTAGGCATCGAGAACCCCGTTGGTCTGTCCGTCAACAGGCACCTCGGTAGGCTCGCTGGATGGGGTCACCGCGAGGGTCGCCGTGAAATGCATGTCGATTTCAAGGGTCGACTCGCCGACTTTGAAAGAGCAAACCTAGTCTCGCTATAACACATAGACGTGGTCGATCCTTGGGTGGTAGAGCACAAAACCTTTATTGAGAAGACGTACAATGACCGAGGCCAACAGAGGATGGACAGAGATATAATCAAAGAGCACAACTCATGTTTCACGCGTTGGTTCAAGGAGAAGCTTCTGTCGTACCCTTTACATGAGGATTCTTCCACGGAAGAACAACTCATATTCGCCTTGCCACAGGGCACCGAGCACAACCTGATGACCTACGAGGCGTACGATATCAACGGCTACACATTCTACACCGAGGAAAAGGACATGAAGAGCGATGATTATCAGAACTCCGGGGTAACGATGGAATCCTACACCGGTAACGACAAGGACAGATACTATGGAAGGATCGAGGAGATCTGGGAGCTGAGCTATGCTAGAGAGAAGGTCCCGATGTTCCGTGTCAGATGGGCCAAGAGCGTCCTAAAAGAAGACCAGTATTTCACCACCATGGTTATACCGAAGCCAAATCCAAGACCGCGGGCGCAAACATCATCGCAAAAAATGAGCCATGGGTACTGGCTTCCCAAGTGGACCAATGCTTCTTCATTACCGACCCGTCAAAGCCCAGTCGTGTTGTCGTGAGGAGAGGCAAAAGGAAGATCATTGGAATGGATGGAGTCACCAATGAGCAAGACTTCGACAAGTATGGCGACCCGAAGATGGAACATGACGACGACGATGAAGTACCATACACCACAAGAAGAAGCAGGGCCACCCTACCTAAAGGACGTTCGTTCAAGAGAAGAACTCCATTTGCGAAAAAGAAGGGCAAGAAGATTGTGAAAAGATAGCTAGCTAAGATCGATTATATTTAAATTGTAGTCTTCATTTCTCGATTGTATTTCGACATATGGAAATGACATTTCTTCTGTTCTAGTCCTCATGAATATTTATTTATGTTTATTCTGGTATACCAATTTTTATTTATGTTTATTCTGGTATTGAATTTCTAACTCACAAAAAGTATTGAATTTGTTAATATTTTTGAACTCATGAATATTTTTAAATTTCATGAGCACTTTTTGAATTCATGAATATTTTTTCAAATTTGATGATATTTTTTCATATTCATAAATGTTTTACCAATTCACAAATGAATGCAACTTAAAATCAAAAAAAGTTACTAATGGCGCACCAGGAGAAGGTGCGCCATTGCTATCAAGGTACTTATGGGAGGTGCGCCATCCGTATACCAATTTTTATTTAGGTTTATTCTGGTATTGAATTTCTAACTCACAAAAAGTATTGAATCTGTTAATATTTTTTGAACTCATGAATATTTTAAATTTCATGGGCACTTTTTGAATTCATGAATATTTTTTCAAATTTGATGATATTTTTTCATATTCATAAATGTTTGCTAAAAAATTATTTGATGCAACTAAAAATCCAAAAAAATATTTTCAAATAACAAATTTGATGATATTTTTTCATATTCATAAATGTTTTCATATTCATATTTTTTCATAAATGTTTTCAAATTTGATGATATTTTTTCACATTCATAAATGTTTTCAAATTTGATCAGTCATTTTTCAAAAAATTATTAGATGCCACTAAAAATCCAAAAAAAAGTTAGTAATGGCGCACCAGGGGAGGGTGCGCCATTGCTATCACGGTATTTGGCGCACCCCTAGAAGGTGCGATATTGCTAACCTTCCCTCCACTAAAATATCCACCCCTCGTCCCTCGCCTCTCCCATCTCGCCCCTCGCCTAGCCGTTCATCCTTCTCCCCTCTCGCCACCGCCGCCGATCCCCTTCCACCACCACCGCCGCACCCACCCATCGGCGACCTCGTTCCCGGGCTCCGCAGCCCCCACCCACCCCCTCCCTCGCCTTCGCCGCACCCACTCATCCCCTCCCCCCCCCCCCCCCCCGAGCGCCGCCTCCTCCTCGAGCCCACCACCGGAGCCCTTCCCGAGCGCGAGACCTAGGGTTCAAGCCGCCGCTGCCGGCCCTCCGCCGCGGCGCACCCAGCCGGCCGAACCTTCCGCGGTCCCCGCCTTTGGCACAGCAGCGCCTCCCTCCCTGTCCCTGGAGCAGCCGCCCCCGCCCAGCAACGCCGCCGCCCTGAGCTACGCCGCCGACCAGTCCACAGGAAGCAGGTACACAAAACTCTTTTTAGCAGTGACCTGAATATGTTGCCGCTGGTTCGCCCTAGTCACAACTGTATAGGGTTATGTATGTTGTGCAAACGGATAGATTGGCTACCATCAGGTTTTGCAAATTTCAGTTTGCTTGCGTCGATACTTGGTGCTTGCTGAATGAATTGGGTTGATTTGGCAACTCTGGAAAAGTTGCTTGAGCGCTACAATATTTTGGTTCTCTTGTCAGGATAAATTTGATGTCGCCGCACTCATAGCGTTGTCCAGATTAATAACAAGCAACTTATTCTGTCAACTCTGTCAGCAATAAACCAAAGAGTGGTATTTGAATGGGATCCTTTCAGAGTACATATAGAGTGCATATCGTTTTTGTGGTTTCTAAGTTTCTATTCTAGCAACTATGAAATAAAGTGATATGACTCCACAGACTTCAGATTTAGCCCGTTGGACCAGAATTGACTAAATGGTCCTGAACTTAACATTTAACTGAATTTTCTTGTGCACCTTGCCCCTTAGTGGTTAAAACCAGAAATGGCTGCCAAACCAGAAATGCTGCCATGGCAGCTATATTTTTTAGAAGCACTCTAGTTAAGATACTGTAACTAGGATAACACTGTATTTGGCAGATTAGTTACTCCATAAACTGAAGTTATGACAGAATCTTAGTGTAGATTTAACAAAATCAAAACTTATTGCAGAATTATAGGAGTATATGAAAACTGAACTTATGGCACAGTCTCATTTTCCTATGCTATCCATATGGTCTCATGCAACTTAGTTGGGCCTTAACTAATAAATGGGCATGGAAGTGCAAATACATTGTCCTGTCTGAAAGATAATGACAGTCATGGAATTTATATTTATACATAGTCCTGAATAAATACATGGAATTTATATTCAGTCATTCTCTGCGTGTATAAACTAAAATATCCAGTCTGAATTTCTATATTTCTCTGAAAATATTCAGACAAGATCATGTAGACAAGATTGTGAATTTCGTGAGCATGATTGATTTATAGTGAACACTATTGATCATGTAGACAATAGTGAAGTAATCTGAATATTCTGAAGCTGCTGGCACTGTAATACTCCAAGTTTCTCTAAATTCTATATTTCTCTGAAAATTCTCTAAGTACTTAGAGTAAGAAGTCATCTAATTTATTACTGGTACTGATGCAATGTGCTTCGATTGAACCATCTATCCAAGTTTATTACTAACTCTATATGTGCTTCTTTGGTTTATCACAATTGAATGTGTATGTATCAATCATATGTCGAAATTATCTAAATATCCAACAATCTGCATATCCTTTTTATCTAAATATATTGCAATGCGATCTTGCTGTTGAATGTGTATGCTTCCTGATTATTGTGACTGTTGTGATCTCTAAATATTTCGTTGTGTGCCTTTGCAGCTGACCGCGACGACGACCGGCAACTCGCATCCTCTCCCTAAACCTCAAGCAAATCTGCATCGACCCGAGACCATCAAGGTGAGCAGTGTGCTGTGTCCATAATGGGCTGTTTCCATGCTGCTAGTCAAAATTGCTAGTACTACAGAGACACCAACTGGCGTGTGCAGTGCCCATAATGGGCTGTTTCCATGCTGCCAAGTACCTCCTGCTAGGCCTAGTTTGTTCCTAAGTACAAGAGCTCTTCATCTGAGCTCCTTCCTACTGGACTGACTGCTCCTCTTTTGTTGTGTAGGATCATCTACAAGCTTTTCCTTCTAACTGCATCTGCAAGGTTGAACAGTGACTAGCAGTAAATTTATTACTCACTTCTCTTGTTTATACTTGTGATGCTGCTGCTGCTGCTGTAACACCCACGATGCGGCTATATGTCCCATATGTCGAGGCACAACTTAGAGGCATAACCGCATGGTGGTTTTGTCGTGAGAAGGGTCATCTTCACACAATCCCATGTAATGAACAAGAATGGGATAAAGAGTTGGCACACAATCCCATAAGGGTTTTTCTATAAAACAGTAGTTCCCTAGATAATTAGTAAATTCGCTGAATAGGAAAAAACGTAATGGGTAGAAACTACACAGAACATGGGCTAAACAGAGGAGGGGCTGTGGGCGCTCACCCATGGGCCAAGCCCAAGATGGCGAGGAGGGAGAGGCTGAGGCTGGCTGGCTTCGGCTGGGCCTGGCGCTGGCTGCGGGCCACGCATGCACATCGAGGCGAGGCAGGGCGCGGTCAACGGGAGCAGGGTAGTGGCTGACGATGTCGTCTCGTCTCTGCTCCAACGAAATAGAGGAGCGGTGCGGCAAGGGACTCGGGGACGAGCTCACTCCGGCGAGGGACTTGGCGGGGCGACGACTTGGGCGGAGGCCGGGGACTTGGCGCGGTAGGGCAAGCAGTCAACTGGCAGGACGGCTGGGATCCTTCGGATCTCGAGCTGAACGAAGGCAGCGACCGGATCCTGGCGGCATGAGACTAAAGAGGTCGGGTCCTGGGGCACTGGCGTGGATCCTAGCGTGGGGGTTCCATTCCCGGTGCTGGAATGGAGGCGGGAGAACCGGCGTCCATGGCGGGGACCTGCAGAGGAACAAGAGAGGGATGAGAGAGATACAGGAGAAGGGGAGGGTGATGCAGAGGAAAAGGAGCAGGGGATGGCGAGGGCTAGCCTTGTCGCGAGTTCGCCTGGACGTAGAGGAGCGGCAACTATGAACGGATGCAAGTTTTAAGAAAACAATGCCGATGCAATGCGAATGATGACATGAGATGAGATGCATGACATGAACAAAATGCAAAACAAAAGACAAAAAACCCAACCACGAAGGAAATATCACAACACATAGGCGGAAATGGCAAGAGTTGGAATTACAATTATGGAAAATTACATCTGGGGTGTTACAGCTGCTGTATTCACTGCTGCTGCTGTACTACTTGTGATGCTGCTGCTACTTGTGATTTTGTCAACTTCTGATGCTGCTGCTACTTGTGATCTTCTGAAATGACCCCTTTCTCCTGAAATGTTGATTAATTTCCGTTTCGGTTGAGAATGGGGCACTCCTAGGTCAAGAAAATTAGCAAAGGTCATGCCCAATTTTCTTGACCTAGAAGGTGCCCGATTCTCAACCGAAACAAAAATTAATCAGCATGTATCTTGACATCAACCTACTTTCTGGACACATCCCTCGACAACTAGGTTATCTTGAGAACTTAGAGGAGTTGTGGCTTTGGAAAGAGGCCTTGGAAAGCTACCCCTACTAGCTAGATGGAGATATGTGCACTGCTGTGGCACACACTAGTTAATTAATTAACCAAAACTAATCTCTGGTCAAAATGATGCGATAATCATGATTAAATGATAGGAGAGGGATGCATGGCAATGGCACCCATTGGAGCCATACATATATACACAGCTATAAAAAGATTATACAATAGTAGTGATCTAGTGCTTTAGTAGTATTAGTTTAGTATTTTTTCACACACTCAGACACCCTTGCTTGCCATGTGTGTGAGAGAGATAGTGAGAGGAGACAAGAAGAAGGGGTTAGGAAGATGCTGCCTGCTCATCAAAGCTAACCATCTCCCCCTTTTCACCCCTTTTCCTTTGTCTTTTGTGGGTTGCAAGGAAGCTACTGTCTTAGCTAGCTTAGCTTGTGCACAAATCCCCTGCCACTGCCCTGATTAAATTATCTTAGACCTTGAGAACGTGGACTTGGACCTTAGCAACAACACACTAACAGGTTCCATCCCAAAACACCTAGGCAATATCACAAACATCTCTCAATTGTTCCTTGACAATAACCAACTTTTTGGCGACATTCCTTGAGAATTAGGTTATTTGGTCAACTTAGAGGTCTTTGTTCCTTGACAATAACCAATTTTTTGACCAAAGTTTTTTCCTATTTAGAGCAAACATGGCGCACAACGATGAGGCCGGCGGTTCGGGCAAGGCATTCTGGGAGCTGTCCCACGACATGGAGGAAGAACCTCACCGCTATGAGGACGTCGCGGAAGACAGCGATCCCAACTACACAACCCCTAGTGGCGTCGGGGATGACACCACTGATGGTGCCGCCAAGGATGCCACCACTGATGATGGCAGCGCACGCACAGATGGCAGCCAACCGAAGAGGCAACGGAAGGACTGGCGCCCGAACATGCTCGGCACCGTCAAGCAGGAATTTACTGAAGTGTCCTCCAGTGGGCATCCAATGGCGCCCAAAGAATTAGTCAGTGGGTACTCGGGACAACTTGGGTGCATTCTTCGAAGCACCGTCTCGATCAACACCGAGAACCCAAGGCATCGTGACCGAGGGAATTTGCGCAACCTCCTCTTCACGAAGCTGCACGAACGATACAAGTTCCCCGGTGACTTCGCAAACACACGCCTCTCAGGGAATAAAGTGAATAGTGCCGCCCTCACGAAGATGAGCACGGCCCTGGCTACTTGGAGAGCCGCGGTGAGGAGAAGGATTCTAAGAGGTGATAGTTATGAGAAGATCAAGGAGACAAATCCTTCGATCAGCGAAGCTGACTACCGAGAGTTCAAGATCAAGTGCGAGAGCAACGCAACCGCGGAATCAAGTCAGTGGGGGGAAGATATGCGGGACTTGAACTTAGGGGTCCACAAACTCGGTCCCGACGGTTACAGAGTGGCGAAACCTATATGGGACAAAGAGGACGCGGAGCGTGCCGAGCAAGGCCTACCGCCCCTCTTCGATAAATACCGTGACAAGCAGACCGGGAACTATGTCAGGGCCCGGTACAAGGTGGACCCGGTAACAAAGGAGCTTACCACAGATCCGAATACCAAGGCGCTTGAGCTTGTTCCGGTAAGGAATACACCCCCGCGTAATTAGCTCCATATGGTTGCATTCTAATTAAAGAAGCCATATTTCTAAATGGTTCACGTTCCTCCCGTAGGACACTGAAAGCAGTAGCGCAGGGTCGTCTCAGAGCTCTCCTTGCGACACCACTTTAAATAGGGCGTTGAACGTAATGAAACACAAGGATAAGTTCAGAAAGCCGTCGTCAGCTGGTCATGTGGCCGGCAAAGGCTTGTCCATGAAATGGTCGGAATACTATAACGCTGGGCGAAAGGAGAGAAATACCAGCTCAGAAAGCCAGGAGCGCGAGGTTCAAGAACTCAAGGCATAAGTGGCGCGGATTCCAGAGATAGTCCAAGAGCAAGTGCGAGACCAACTGGGAGCGACGATCACCGCCATTGTGCCTACCTTGATTGAGAGGCTGCAGGCGTGGATTGCGGGCGGCCAACAGGGGCCGCCCCCGATTCCCAGCTTCACGGGTAGCAACTCGCACAACGCGCCAGCGGCGCCATTGGTGTCACCGGCGGAGGCGGTATTGGTGTCTCCGGCGCCGGCGCGGGCATTGAAGCTTAATGTACCCGGGTGTGGGAAGAATACGCCGGCCGGCACCTCGGCAGCATGCGGCCCATCTGTCACTTGCACGCCCACCATTGGCAGTGCCTCGACATTAGCCGAGCTCGACGCTATCATGATAACTAAGTCTCTCGGCCGATGACTTCATCTCCTTGCCTTTGACTGGGCATCCCTGACGCCCTACATGTTTTTGCAAGGCGCCGCCGACGTTCCATGCACTCTCCTGCACTTCGTGGGCGGCGAGTTGATCGATGTCGCCAAGGCTAGAATCGTTCAACTGGGCAACCCCGTGTTCCATGGTAATCCAATGCCACCCACCGTGTATATGGTTCAACTGGTTCGGGTGCTGTCGGGCTGCGATGACTTGTTACCTCCGTTTCGACCCCCTGGGGCCGAGGAAGAGGATGTGATGACCCTCAACGCCTGCTTAAGCTGGCCCCTGCTTTGGCCGAAGAGCCAGATTCGTTTGGGGGCGGGGGACACCACCCCACAGACAACACCGCCAGTCGTGCCGGCTCCAAGCCATGGCAAGACCGCTGCAACGCTACAGGACATGCATATGGCACAGGATCCGGACGACGACGACGATACATTTACCAACGTCGATAAGTACTTCAACGAACATGGGTAAGGTGACGAATTCTTGGGGCCTCCTTCTCAACAACCCAACCCTGCAAAAGACGATCGCGATCTAGCTGGTACCACGGAGAAACCCAATTGCAACAGGCGTCGTCTGGCGTTTAGTTCTCAGGAGACGTCTCCAGCTGCCACCATCGCCGAGCCTTAGATAGCCGAGGTGCGAAATATTATCAACCCCAACACACTCAAGAAGGCGGTCTCTGAGCAGAACTCGATCCCATTACAACAGAAGAAGAAGGGACGGAAAAGAAAGAATAACAAGGGTGCGAGCCAGCCGGCACCATGTACGATCCGTGCTCAGGACGGGCCACCTTCACCTAAGGATATCTCGAGGAGGGTGCATGTGGGGGGTAGGCCGATGCTACCGACTAATCTGCTCAATGCTGCAACCGGTGCTCTGCGGAGTCTGCATGACAGTGTTCTTTCTTTGGAGAAGCGGCGTCTCTCCGAGAATGATGTGGCATACCCGGTTTTCGTGGCCAAGGTGCCAGAGGGCAAGGGCTTTGTCGATAGCACCATCGGGGGTATGATCATCCTGCGGTTTGATGACATCTTCGCTATGTTTAACCTTCATCCGCTGCACTACACCTTCATTCGGCTATTTTCGCTCAGTATGGAGATGCGGATCATTAGAAACAAGACCCCAGACATCGTGATAGTCGACCCCTTCTACATGTGTGCCAAGATCTTGGGCAGCGCTGGGGACCGGCAAGTCGCGAGTTCATACCTCGAAGGCGCCATTCTGGCGAACCCAGATAAGGATAACTTCCCCATGCCTTACTTTCCCGAGTAAGTCATCCCCTCACCGCCCCGTAACATATGATTTTTTAGATTTCGATCGTTCTTTTTTTTCCAACATTCCATGTTTTGTGCAGTGACACACATTGCACACTCATCCTCTTAAGCCCGAAATATTCCATGGCCACGTATTTCGACTCAGACCGTCAGTCGAAGAAAGACTACACAAATATCAAGAAAGTTCTTGATGAAGCTCTCCTCGGCTACGCCAGATCTGGAGGCACCTTCAGGAGGCCAATTTGTAGGTACGGCAAGCACGTGTTCACCCACGTAACGACGTTCTCCTGCGTCAAGCAGCCGCCTGGTGGTCAGAAGGATGCCTACTACGCCCTCCATCACATGCAGGCGATCGTACGGGACCATAATCACCTTCTGCTACCAACTAATCTCAAAGATTGGGCCGCACGCTTGTCGGCAATCCAGGACGCGAACATCAGACAAGAATTCTTTTGCATCCAGTCGGAGTTTGCGGAAATCATCCATCAAGATGACCTTCATACCTCAGGGCAGTTCTACCTCAGATATCAACCGTCCAACAGTGAGATAGAAACAACGCTACAAATGCAGGCTGACAACGACCGCGATTTCATGACCATCACGATAGACGGCGGCTTCATTCACGCTCCGGTCCCTGAGTCGAGTCGAAAATAGTGATGCTATGTAGTTCTGAAATATCGATTAGCTCATGTTGTAACTAAACTTTAAAGAACTTGTATGTCTCTTTAGTTTGTACAGTCGTTCAACTTATATGTAATTGATGCTATTTATTAGTAGGACCATGAATCGTGCTATTATTGTTTTGTTTTTTTCTTCCGATCCTTTTGTTACATACTTATATATTACTTATGTATTGTCTGTGAATTGCTACTAACATTTTGTTTGTCTAGTGCATAGAGATGCCGTCGTATGTCGTGTACAAGGGTAAGATTCTCGGAGTCTACGACGACTGGGAGGAGTGTCATAGACAGGTTCACCATTTCAGCGGTAACAGTTACAAAAGGTACACAACTAGGGCGGAGGCGGAAGCTAGATACGCGCGCTATCTAGCGGGAGAGAGGAGGGAGCGTTGGAGGAACCGGATGAAGACCAGTTTCATCACGATGATGCTCATCGTGACCGCAACTCTCTTCTATGTGATGGTAGTTTAGATGATCGATATCGACTTGTAATGTGAAGACAAACTCGCTACTCGTGGTCTCGAGACTTGTAATGTTCTAACTTTGTTCGCTATTTTGAATTCGGGGACTAATATGATGAATTGTATTCGGAGACTAATCTTCTATTGTATTCGATAAATCTGCTATTTATATGTTGTGCTGTTTATATTCTGTGCAGTAATGTATTTTGTAACCTGTGCAAATATCAGAAAAGAAAAAAAAAATTCCTAATATTCATAGTAGTGGCGCACCATATTGCACTTTAGTGGCGCACTGAAATAAACACACCAGTGGCACACGTAAATATGGCCCCCCTGGGAGGCATAGTAATGGCGCACTGGTGGACATAGTAATGGCGCACTGTGTGGTGCACCACTATTATCTGGGATACTAGGGACGCGCCATTACTATTTTTTACTAGTGGCGTGTTAATAGTGGCGCACCTGTAGTGCGCCATTAATAGCAAAAACAGGTGCACCACTAACAACCCTTTTTCTAGTAGTGAATTATCTAAATTAGATCCATAGTAATAAAACCTAGAAGCAACCTCAGCAACAAAGAAAATATTAGAAATAAAGACTGCAAGTTAAACAAGCCAGACGCATCATTTTACATCTAGTTCTAAAATTTTCATCATTCTGCTGACTCAAAAATAAAAACATAATGGAAAGATGTTAGATAAACATCACAGAAGTAATCTTGATGTGGCATTAATTAAACGTTAAGAGGAGATGATCCCAATGGACAATATCAAGCCATAAATAATTTTTATGTCACATGTTACGGTTTGTTGGCCCACCTTTCTGATTATTCATTTAGTAAAATGATATAACTATCTTTTATAAGCTACAAAGAGATAAACAGCGAGCTTCAAGGTCCCATGAAAAGCCAATAGGATATAAGCCATGGCAGTACCTGGCCCTATTTTCAAATTCAATGCACACCATCTAATACTAATAATAATCAAATCTGAATTAAAACAATACATAATATTTTTGTAGTTCTGAGATAGGACCAAGTTGGAGTAGTACAGAGAAAATCAACTTTATCCTAGCATTACACAGAAGAAACATGATTCACTTATCATAATAACAGAAACATATGAAATAAGGATAGGTTCCATCCCTACCTTGACATCCTGAGCCGCTGCACCTCCATCTACTCTGCCCATGGATGAAAAATAGAGGGCGGCTCAACTATTCAAAGCATAGCGTCCTTGCTGCTGTAGTAAAATTTGTAAAGTACTGGCCTGCTCACAAGGAGTTAACATACAGTGGAAGATATGTCTTTCTAGGCATGTACTCTGCAACAAGAAATCTCTCATCACCTTGGGAGGAACAGCCAAGCAGATTTGCTGACCTTTTGCCCCAGAGCTAACCAGCTTATTTAGCATCTTCCTGAAGCATAATTATGTCCCCAAAAGATATGGGAAAATATTAGAAAATCACTGGCATGGTATGGATCAAGTTAAAATATGCACCGATATGAAACATCTAAAAAAGGAACAAATGAATTAAACCCATTAGCTATGCATGCCCCTTACAGAGCATACATGAACTATACAGCAAACTACACATGAATATAAACCGGGGCCATGACTTCACAATGTATAAAAAAAGTCAATAAAAAACGGACGACCTATTTTCAATCCAATGTGTACCAGGATTGAAGCAACTAATGGACTGCAACGTTTTAAAAAATATATAGAAACTTGGACATCGAACGACTCTGTAACGCAAAATCATAGGCACAAACGAACAATAAAAATTTAAACACCATATATTATTACATCTTAAAGTTCACATAACCATAACATGAATGGCCCATCAATAGACAATTAGACTGACGAAGAAAGGTAAATGCATGTAGCTAGAGACAGCACAGCAGAATTACAGTACTTTGAGAAAGAGAAGCATGTGCGTAGTGAGAAAGAACAAGCATGCAGGGAATAAAGAATCAAGCAAACCTTGAATAGCAGCACAGAGTTGCAGATGCAACAACCTAGCAGATCGTCGAACCTGCTAGACAAACGGAGATAGACCTGTCAGACTACATGCATAACGGTGCACACACAGGCATAAAAACAGCAGTCACATTCTAATAGACAAGCAAAACAACAACTAATTACCAGAGCTAGAAAGCAGAACCAGACCAAGAAAGCAGGCTAGACAGAGGACTACACCAAGGCGGACCAGCAGGGAAAATGAGATGAAAAAAAAGAAACATCATCACACACACATTTCATCGAACACGTTGCATGCAAGCAAATGGAATGCCGACTAACCTCAATGGCAATGGCAGAACGATGCGACGGTGGACGCAGGAGACAACGGGAAGGAACAAACCTGCACACGTAGGGGACAAGATGAAGAACAAAGAAGTTAGTAGGGTGCAGGTTAAAGGAAGGCAAGAAGCAAGAATCAAGTAAAGAAGGGCACCAACCTCAACCGGCAGTGTTCATCCAGCGCACGAAAGTTATTGCAATAGACAAGCACACCACCGGCGAAGAAGGATGAACAATCCAACCGAGGACAACCCATAGGCACCTGGTACAGAAAAATGGCCAGCATAATTAGAATCAACTAACAGTGGCTAAACAAGCAGAGTAGACCATTGACAAAAGGGAAAATGTTACGAAAGAGAAACACTGATGAAGAGAACAAGGGAGGAGCAAGGTCGCCAAATCCTAAAGGGGAAAGACATCGGAATCTTACTGGGTTCAAAGAGGAGAGGAGGCGGCGGCCGCTGAACTCGTCGCCAGCTACGGCGCAGCTGCCCCTCTCGACCGTGGGGGCCGCAGCAGAGGAGGCGGGGCTGAGGCGGTGCGTCGGGCTGACCAGTGTCTTCAGTTGCTCCTGCTGCTCCGGCCAGTGGGCCTTCCTCCATGGACGACCCTGCCTCCTTGCTCCGGCTGCTCCGGTCGGCGAGCCTCCCTCCACGGCCGACCTCGGCATCTTTTGCCGCTGCACAAACTCCCGCTGCTTTCCCCCCGCAGGCGCCGGCCTTCTGCCCAGACCCGACCCATGTGCCACCAATCTAAGCGACGGGTCGATGGCGGCGTCCTTGCCTGCCTTGTACTATCCCATCGGCCATGGATCCATGGTAGCCGGTGCAGGCGTCGGGGCAACGATAGGGAGCGGGGAGGAAAGGCGGCGATGAGCACGCACATGCAAGGGAGAGGTGGCTTTTTGCTGTGGCGGCTGAGGGACAGAGATCGAGGAGGGAGGGAGGGTTGCGGCGTGCGACGGTGCGAGCGAGGGGCTTTCGAGGACACGACCTGCACGATGCACGACGCGGCCAACTGCTCCGCGGCTCCCCATGACGCACGACACGGGCACATGCGGCAGCCCACCTTGGGACCACCCTGCGCGGGCCCTCCGTGATGCACGCTGCAGGACCGCCCACCCAACGGACCGAGATCCAGTGACTGGCCTCTGTCTAGTCACGCCGTGACTGGCGGCAGGCCAACCGTTGGATGGAGGATGCGCAGCTCAGATCGAACACCATAGCAAAATCACTGTAAATGGCACTGTATACGAATCACTGTAGCTCGAGAACTGTTCATGAGTTCCTGTAGATGAGTCACTGTAGTTCGGTACTGTTCACGAAGATCCCATCCGTCGATCTTTGATCCAACGGTTTAGAGAGGGGGGCCAGGCACCACACTATTCACCAGTGACTTGTCCACAGCAAGTCACTGGATCTCAATCCCCACCCAACCCATCCCGCGCGCCGCAAGAACGCTTGCCCAACCGATAAGAGCCTAGCTAGGGCAGCCGACGAGCGGGGCCAGAGCATCACGGGACAACCGACGCACGACCGCAGCGGCAGACGACCAGAGGGCAGAGGGGGGAGCGCAGACCGCGCAATGCCCCACGACGCGCGCACGCGGCACGGCAGGACGGGCTGCACGCATACCCAAAAAACGGTGACCCAGCCAATCAAATCCTGCCCGAGCCCACAGGTCATCTCCCGTCCAGGATCTACCGCCTGGTGAAAACGCAGAGGTCAATTCCCAGCGAAGATCGAGCGGACAGGAATCAGAAAAAGACCGCATTGACCAGGATCGGACGGCTATCGAAGGATGAATTCGGGGAGCATCCTGGGAGCGAGTTGGCTAGCCTCTGTATTGTTTTAAATGCTATGTGTGAGAGAGATTTAGTACTGGGGAGAAAACAAATCCCGGACCGACCCTAGAGCAGTCAGACTGCCTGGTATTTATAGGGGGCAAATGTGTAGTACTGGATCTTTGGAGGCTGCCGCATGCGCCAAGCATTCAACTTGCATGTCGCTGTCGTGCAGATCGTGGGAGCGGGAGCGTGGGTGGAGTGTAGAACATGGGTAGAAAATGGGGCGTTGCAGACTTGGTCTCCGTAAGTTGATTTTTTTGAGTAACACAACGCTTTATTCAAAACTCAATATGGCGAGGAATACAGAGGTGATCCGGAGGATCGCCCAACCATACATATCAGCCCACATCTAGACTAGTTGTCCTAGCTAGGTTATGGGGCTCACCATTACAAGCGCGCTGCTCAAACTTAAATTAACAAGACTGAAAGTTTGCAACTCTATCTCTAATGTCCCTTAAAATCATGCAGTAGGGACCTAAGAAAACCAAAGCCTGAAGCTCATTCACGACTCTCAGACAGTCTGTTGCAACATTAATTTTATGTACATGCAGGTCCTCAGCCAAAGCCAATGCCTCCCTGCATGCATGAGCTTCCAGTGTTGGGGGGGGGGGGGGGGGGTCCGAAACACCCGCTAGCACCACTGAAGATGCTCCGAGGAACCGGCCCTCCTCGGCTCTGCACACCGCCGCCATTGCCCCCTTCTCTGTTATCTTTGTTGTGGCACCATCCACATTGATCTTGACTGTACCAGGATCCGGTCTGATCCACCTTATTGGTTCAGTTGCAGCACTCAATGGAGCTCGCCCAAGTTGCACCAGCTTACTACAGTACTCGATCTCGCCAAGATATTTCCTGATGAACATGTGTGTAGACCAGGGACTATGGAACTCCTCATGTATTGCACGACGTCGCGCCCACCATATCGCCCATAGAGTAACTCGTACCTCCACGAAGATTGGCTCCTCTAGAGTGTTACTTAGGCCAAACAACCACAATTTTGCATCAGGTGTCTCATCTCCAAAGAGTGGTATTGCTGCATCATCTTCTCGAAGAGACCAAACACTCTTCGCCATATCACAATCTAGCAGCGCATGCCTCCATGAATCCACATCCACATTGCAAATAGGGCATGCCGCAGATTCTATCATATTACGATTCTTGCGCACCTCTCCAGTGGGCAAAGATGCCCTAGCTAGCCTCCATGCAAATACCCTCAGCTTAGCTGGAACTTTTACTTTCCATAATTGGCGCCAATTATTCTCCTCCGCCTTTGTGTTTGAATTACCAGTAGATTCATACAACCAATTCTCTCGCTGAAACTTTATATCGACCAGCATCTTGTACGTGGATCTGACGGTAAATATTCCCGTCTTATCATAATGCCATGACCAACAATGCTCATGATTAGCGAAACTTAGTGGGATTTGTCTGATTACCTCAACATCCATCGGAAGCATATGCTGCTCAAGAGCCTCCATGTTCCATTCTCTACTTGCAGCAACAATATAGTCAGACACCAACTGCGGAGGATCAATAGTAATAGCACATGTGGGCCGAAGACGATAGTCTCTTGGAAGCCAGTTCTCCAATCATGCATTCTAGACCTCCCATCTCCAATACGCCTGATTAGTCCAACCTTGAGAACATCTCGTCCCTCACATAATGATCGCCACACCCTAGAGGGGTTCGGTCCCAACTGAGCAGAAAGAACATCCGAATCCGGGTGATAAACAGATTTCAGTATGCGCGCACTTAACGAAATTGGATTCTACAATAGATGCCACACTTGACGTGCCAAGAGTGCGAGGTTGAAATTCTCCAGATCCCTAAAGCCCATGCCACCCTTATATTTCGGCATGGTCATTGTTTCCCATGAGACCCATGCCGTTTTCCGCTCACCCGCCTTGCTCCCCCACCAAAATTTATGGATAAGAGATGTTATATGCTGGCACAAACCCCTGGGTAGTTTAAAGACTGCCATGGAATATGTTGGGACTTCGGTGGGAGCGCACATGGCCCTCTGGCCCAATTAGTTTAATGAATTTCCTTAATTAAGATCTATCTAAAGATGGGCTCTGCTACAAGGTACGTATGGGGTTCTTACTTTAATTATTCAATTGGTGCCTAATGCATGTATATATATGCTATCTAATGGATCCTTTTCTTTTCTTTTTTGTGTGCAGCAGATCGGTCATATTATTGCCGTTCTCCTTTGAATTATATTTTGTGTGCATCCGTCAATATACAACGGTATTTTGATGGAGGTACATACTCCATGATGCTTTGACATTTTTTGGCGTCCCCTCTGACGGTGAAATTTTAGATCATTATCCGTCCGCGACGGTGCGCGTACATTTTTTCCATAGGAGAAAACTTGAGGAGTGTTTACTTGTTTCGTCATATTTTATAATTGTCGGTTTAATGCGTGCATTATCAACCTTCGAAAATATATCATATGCCTATTTTTGTTAGTCCTCACTTTGAGTGATTGATTATATTTTTAATTGATTCTTCTCATTATAAAACACATTTTTATCATTTTTAATTCATATTATGTGGTCCATATATTTATTATATCTTGGTCAAAATTCATGTCAACAAGGGCTCAATCTAATTAGTCAACTGGGACCAAGTAGAACGCACACTAGATCAACTAGAGGAGGCTCCAAAACTTGTGTCAACTATCGGGCACCAAACCTCTACTAAGGGAAACCCTCCTTGGGGTGTCCAACCAAGGGAGGAGGAGTAGGACTCCTTCCTTTGACCAATCCCCCCTGAGGGAGTCCTGGATTAGGGTGTCGTCGGGTGTCCGGGCTGTGTGATATGGGCCGGACTGATGGGCCGTGAAGATACAAGGCAGAAGACCTTTCCCCGTATCCGGGTAGGACTCTCCTATGCGTGGATGGCAAGATTGGTGTCCGGATATGTAATTTCCTTCCTTTGTGAACCGACTCTGTACAAACCTAGGCCCCTCCGATGTGTATATAAACCGGATGGTTTAGTCCGTAGAGGCTATCAGAATTCATATAGGCTAGATAACTAGGGTTTAGCCACTACGATCTCGAGGTAGATCGACTCTTGTAACCCCTATACTCGTCAAAGACAATCAAGCAGGACATAGGTGTTTTACCTCCATTAAGAGGGCCGAACCTGGGTAAACATCGTGTCCCATTTGTCCCTTGTTACCGTCGATCCTCAGATGCACATTTCAGGACCCCCTACTCGAGATTGGTCGGTTTTGACACCGACATTGATGCCTTCATTGAGAGTTCCACTGTGTCGTCGATAGAAGGTTCGATGGCTCGTTCGATCATCAACAACGATGCTGTTTCCGGGGAATCTTTCCTCCCTAGTCAACTTTTTGTGTTTGGCGGCTTCGTTCTGCGTGCCAATTCAACTGGTCACCTTGACCAGATCGACATCTACGCCCCTGGTCGTCAGATCAGGTTCGGAAGCCTAAACTATGTCATGGGTGTCCGAGGAGACTTGATCTTCGAAAGGTTCACGACCTCGACCACTATTCCTCATCTGCAAGAAGGAAACCCGTCGGATCCACCATCAGGCACCGTTCGAGAATCAACTATCGTTCCTGCCCTGGCCTTAGATCTAGAGCAGACCACCTTGTCCGAAGACGAGAGTTTTAACCTCACCGGACCCTCTCCTACTGCGGAGCTCCTTGCCGGAGACCCAGAGGTGGCCATGTTACTGGCGGACCTGCAATCAAACAGGACTCTCCCTATCGTCGGGAATCTGGACTCACCATTGGATGCTAACTCCGAACTCTCGAGGTCTGCGTCCATTGAGCACAGTCAGGTGGCATTTACCATACCCAGCTCCGCATGTCCTTGGTTTCCCGTCCAGCCTTCGCTCCTAAACGAGGCTCTGGACTTAATGCGATCTCTCACCATTATGGAAGTGTCACCTCCGAACTACGCCCAGCCCGAACTAAGGGCTGAGAGTGGGGATTTTTGCGCCCCACCCACCACCCACTTAATAGCCACTGTCGAGGACTTGACCGACATGCTATATTACGCCTCCGAAGACATCAATGGTATGGACGACGATGTCGGGGCCGAACCAGGCCAAAACCCGCCATTCACCTGGCGCTGGACAACCACTTCCACTCACGACGTGTACATGGTGGATACCCCCAAGAAGGACGACGACAACGCTAAAAGCCCGACGGAGGACAAGCTTGTCGAGGCACCATCAAAACACCGACGTCAGCGGCACCGCTCAAAATCATGTCGCGAAAAGGAAAGCAATACCGGCACTGGAGATAACAACACTCCATATGAGGCCAAAGACCCCGAAGACCCCGTCGAGCCTGCGTCCGAGCAGGATGATTGGGAGGAGGGACAAGTTAACCCCGATGAGCCAATCGAGAATCAGGATTCGGAAGATAGTAATTATCTACTGGTCTCCGAGGAGGATGTCAGCCTCGGCAACGAAGATATCATCATGCTAGAGGAACCCCTCGAGCAAGAGAGCTTCAAGCGACAGCTAATCGCTAGTGCGAGGAGCCTTAAAAAGAAACAACATCAGCTTCAAGCCGAACATGATACACTCAATGACAGATGGACCAAGGTCCTGGCTGCCGAAGAATATGGCCTCGAGCGCCCAACAAAAAGTTATCCGAAGCGTCGGCTACTACCACTATTTGACGACGAGGCCCTTGAGCCATTACCATCAAGATATTATCATGCTGACGAGCCGGATCGACCACCACATGGACGAGACAAAGCGGCTGCTTATGCCGAACACCAACCCGCGCCACCTCGCTGTCGAGGCAAAGAGGTAGCGGCTCAGGGCTACACCTACGACTTATGTCAGGACCTAGACAATAGAGCCGGTAAGACCAGATCAATCTACGGATCAAGGGGACGTGCTCCAACAAGAGACAACGACCATCAAGCTTGGCGTGACAAGCATAACCAAACCCGGGCGGAAAACTGAACACGGATGTCATCCGGGCTTCGTCATAATGTTGCCCGATATAGAGGCGCCGCACACCCCTTGTGCTTTACCGATGAGGTAATGCATCATCAGTTTCCAGAAGGGTTTAAACCTGTAAATATTGAAGCATACGATGGAACGACAGGTCCTGCCGTATGGATTGAAGATTTTCTTCTCCATATTCACATGGCTCGCGGTGATGATCTCCATGCCATTAAATAGCCCCCTAAAGCTAAAGGCACCAGCATGGCACTGGCTGAATAACCTCCTAGAGAACTCTATTGGCAACTGGGAAGATTTGGAGGATGCCTTTCGAGACAACTTCCAAGGCACTTATGTCCGACCACCGGACGCCGATGACCTTAGTCACATAGTCCAGCAATCCGGAGAGTCAGTCCACAAACTTTGGACTCGGTTCTTAATTAAAAAGAACCAAGTCGTCGACTGCCTGGACGCCGAAGCCCTAGCAGCCTTTAAAGATAGCGTCCATGACGAATGGTTCGCCCGACACCTCGGTCAGGAAAAGCCGAAGTCTATGGCAGCTCTTACCGCACTCATGACCCGCTTCTGCGCAGGAGAAGACAGTTGGTTTGCTCGTAGAAGCAACAGTACTAGTGACCCAGGCACCTCTGAAGCCAGGGATGGAAACGAAAGGCCACAACATAACAAACATAAGCGTCGAAACAACAATGAAGAAACTGAAGATACGTCGGTCAACGCCGGATTCAGTGGCTCTAAACCCGGTCAGCGAAGAAGCCATTTGAAGGAAATAGGGACGGTCCATCTAATTTGGACAAAATACTCGACCGACCTTGCCAGATTCATGGCACCCCCGACAAGCCTGCAAATCATTCCAACAGAAACTGTTGGGTCTTTAAACAGACCGATAAGTTAAATATCAAACATAAGGGGAAAGGGCCACCAAGCGAGGACGATGATGAGCCCCGCCCACCGAACACAGGGGGACAGAAGAAATTTCCCCTGAGGTGTAAATAGTGAATATTGATATATGCCACGCAAATCCCCAAGAGGGAGTGCAAGCGCGCACTAAGGGAAGTCTACGCCATAGAGCCTGCCACCCCAAAATTCAACCCATGGTCGGCTTGTCCGATCACCTTCGATCGCAGGGACCACCCGAACAGTATCCGTCATGGAGGTTCGGCAGCCCTGGTCCTCGATCCAATCATTGATGGATACCATCTCACTCGAGTCCTTATGGATGGCGGTAGTAGTCTCAACCTGATCTATCAAGACACTGTTTGTAAAATGGGTATTGACCCGTCAAGAATCAAGCCTAGTAACACCACCTTTAAAGGAGTGATACCCGGCGTAGAGGCCCGCTGCACGGGTTCATTAACATTGGAAGTAGTCTTCGGTTCGTCGGATAACTTCCGAAGCGAAGACTTGATCTTCGACATTGTCCCCTTTCACAGTGGTTATCACGCACTGCTTGGACGAACTGCCTTTCCCGTTTCAACGCAATCATGCACTATGCTTACTTAATGCTCAAAATGCCCGGACCGCGTGGTGTTATCACAGTCAATGGAAACATGGAGCGCTCCCTCCATACTGAGGAGCACACCGCGGCCCTCGCAGCCGAGGTGCAGAGCGGCCTCATCAAGCCGAACACTTCATCGGTCATCAAGACCCTGGACACTGCTAAGCGAGTCCTGCCTACTCTACATAATGATAGCTCGGTGGATCTAGAGCTAGACTAGCAGTTTTGCCTCCGCCGATCCCCCCCCCCCCCCACACAACCGTGGCATATGTACCGCGTGTGCATAATCACGCACTCAAAATACCCTGGGCAACAATGGAGACACACTACGGACAAGGTCTATAGTGCGGCTTGACCCTATTTGGACCTTAACTTTTCTTCTTTATTTTCTCTCCCTCACACTACAGGTTCATTAAAACCTAGGCAAGGGCTCTTTCCAGGCCCCTTCCATATAAACAATCATCGACTGCTCCTCTCAAAAGATTTTTTAACAAGGAGAAACATCGCAGACGTGCGGCAGGGCATCAATGGGATCTTCAAGACTACCTTTTCTTTTTAGGCCCTATATACAGCTTCCCCTTGTGTACAAATTCGCAACATGTTAAATAGCCTTGATGTTTGTGGCATTATCTGTAATAGCACATCTTGATGTATTAATCAGAGTATAAAAGAAACAATTTATTGCCCCTGTTTGGTATTGGTTTATTTTACCATCTGTATTTCCTCCTTGCTTCAGATTGCCAAATATACTTTGGCCCGGCCTAAATGTCGAGGGCTCTATTCAGCCACATATATTTTCAAAAGTCCAAACACTTATAGGGTATACTTCTGTGTCCCGAATATTGCATTATATGCATCAGCTCCGAATCATGTCTTTGGTCAATAGTTGGGTTGCCCGGCTCCTGTGATTACCACCTTACGTTCCGCTAGTTCGGCTAAGGTAGTAAAGGGAGAACTACTGCGATTGTGTTTTTGGTTCGTCTGGTTAAACACCTCAGGAGAGAAAGCCGAAAGCTGACTGTCATGATAGGGCGAGAGCTGGTCGGCAATTCGGCGACTTGCTACAAATCTTTTGTGATTTACTCCGTATTATACGAAGGGCCAACCATCGCCCAGTCATGCGATAAAGGCATCCTAGTTCGGGTGGCCGCATACGCACCAGGGGCTAGTACTCAGCTCCACCGTCAAACTTCTATGGCTAAGTGAAAGTAATAAAGCCGCATAGTCTGATTGCCTAGTTCGCTGCATAGACACCTCCTTTACGGACCAAGACGTTGGGTCAAGTGTATTCGCGCTCTATACCGAACACCCCCGTAGCATCTACGTGGGGGCTGGAGCCAATGACTGGCAAACTTTCAGAATTGAAACGGCCGCACAGGAGGAAAATAATTTTAGATAAAGGCATAAATATATTACAATCCTTGGTTCATAAAACAAAGTCTGAACAACCCTGATACATTCACTCAAACATAACATCCTTTGAGCATTGGCCCTCTACTATTCGGGCACCTGCTAGGACGTCTTCAAAGTACCTCTCCGGCTTGCAGTGGTCCTTGCCTTCAGGCGGACCTTCGGTTGCCACGACGGTGGCCTTCATCTTCGTCTAGTGCATCTTGACACGGGCAAAGGCCATCTGTGCACCCTCTATGCACGCCGAGCGCTTCACAGCTTCAACTCGGGGCAGTGCATCGATGAGTCGCCTCACCAAGCCAAAGTAGCTTCTCGGAATGGGTTTGGCTAGCCAAAGCCGGACTATGATGTCCTTCATGGCCAACCCGTACATCCTATGGAGCTCCGAAAGTTGCTTCATCTGGTTGTTCAACAACACCGGGTGCTCTGGCGCTAGGAACTGTGACCAGAACAGCTTCTCTGTCGAGTTCCCCTCCTGGGCTCGGAAGAACTGTGCGGCGTCGGTGGCACTCCTCGGAAGATCCGCAAATGCGTCTGGAGAACTCCACAGTTGAGTGAGCAAGGCATATCTTTGACCCCCAAATATACTGCAAAAGAAAGGGCTTACCAACCACTATCTGTTCGTCCTGCCGGATCTCCTCACAAGCACTCCGGGACTCGGTTCGCGCCTCTTTGGCCTCTTGGAGGGCTTTGGCGAGTTTGGCCGCTTGGGCCATTGTCTTCTCCTCCAAGGCCTCGCACTTGTCGATGGCGTCCTTCAGCTCTTGCTCCACTTCGGCCACCCTCTGTTCATGCTGACGGCGGGCAAGCTGTTTGGTCTTTAATTCTGTAGTTGCTTTGTTAGCGGCTACTTTATTCGCCTTCGCCTCCTCCTTGGACTGGGCAAGGGCGCTCTTGAGGGTTTCGACCTCGGCCGCGCTACCTGCACTCGTAATCACAGCAGTACATGAGTTACACTCTGAATTTGCATATCACTTCAGATACATGATCAAACTCTTTTAAAAGTACTCACATACCTTGCGCCTCATCGAACCACTTGTTAACGCGGTTGATCTAATCACCAGCCAGCTTTAGTTTCCGATTGAACGTCAGCGGCCTGGGCGGTTGCCGCCAACAGGGAAGCCTGTTATAAAATAGAAAAGTACGTCAACTCTTCCGAATACTATGTGATCCTCTGTTCGGCCTTTTTCAAAAACCGGACAGAGTTTCAGAAAGTGCGTTATATCGACTAGAGGGGGGGGGTGAATAGGCGATTTTTATGAATTCTTCACTGAGGAATTTGCTGGTGAGGAAATTCCTAAATGAAGAACTACTAGCAGCAGAATAAGTACTCAAATGTAGACATAACAGAACACAAGCATAGTCATCATAATGAAATAAAGACAAGCACAGAGTACAAAAAGCGTAAACACAGGATAACACAATAAAGAAGACAGACAGACTGAAGAAATTGAACTGAGAAAATTGAGAAAGTCTTCAGTCAAAGTCTTCAAACAGATATGAACAATCACACAACAACAGTCATGAGGAAATGAGAGAGTTGAGGAAATAGAACCAGTAAGCTTGGTGAAGACAATGATTTGGTAGACCAGTTCCAACTGCTATCTCAGTTGTACATCTGGTTGGAGCGGCTGAGTATTTAAACTCGAGGACACCCAGTCCCGGACACACAGTCCTCACCGTATTCTCCTTGAGCTAAGGTCAAACAGTCCTCGCCCAATCACTCGCGGTAAGTCTTCAGGTGACTTCCGAACCTTCACAAACTTGGTCACTCGGCAATCCACAATTCCTCTAGGATGCTCTAGACCTTGACGCCTTACCGTCTGGAAGAAGCACAGTCTTCAAAGGAAACAAGCGTCGTATCCACGCAGGATCAATCTCTTCAGTGATGCTCAATCACTTTGGGTTTGTAGGTGTTGGGTTTGGGTTTTTCTCACTTGATGATTTTCGCTCAAAGTCCTCGAAGGATGGGATGCTCTCAATTGACAAGTGTCAGTTTCTCTCGGAGCAGCCAACAAGCTAGTGGTTGAAGGGGGCAGCTATTTATAGCCTAGGGAGCAGCCCAACATGATAAGACATAAATGCCCTTGTCTGATATGACCGTTAGGTGGGTAGATATTTTGGGATAGCTGGCGCATAGCACAGCAACGGTCAGAATATTTGACTCTCAAATTCCTCAGGGCTATCATGTTCCTCACTGTGTAGGCAATCCGCACTGGCGAATTCCTAACTCCTCAGTCAGAACAAATTCCTCAGAGACAAGAAGAACTTCGTCTCTGTCACTGAAGAATATGACTGAACTATATGAGATTTCCAATGGCTTCACTCGAAGGGATTGGTAGGTGTAGGATTTTGAGTTGAGCATCACATGGAAAATTTTCCTTAGTATTTCCTCGACCCCCTTTAACAGTATGGTGTTTCCTATGACTCAAGAAAGAGAAAATGAAACTACGAAAACAAAAGTCTTCATGCTTCATGTTCCTCGAATGATTACCAAGTCTTCAAGGTCACACCAAATTCTTCACTTTCAAAGTCTTCAGAAATTCAAAGTCTTTAGCTGAAGAACTTCATTTTTAGGGGTCGACTTTATCTTTAAATATCAAACTCCTCATAGACTAATAGACCTGTGTATACTCACAAACGCATCAGTCCCTTAACCTATAAGTCTTCAATACACCAAAATCACTAAGGGGCACTAGATGCACTTACAATCTCCCCCTTTTTGGTGATTGATGACAATATAGGTTAAGTTTTCAACAGGCATAAACATATGAAGTGTAAATACTGATATTGAGGAATTTGATTGCAAAATATAAAAGAACTCCCCCTGAAGATGTGCATAGTGAGGAATTTGCTTTTGAAGCAATGCACACTTGAAGAGTATAATCATGGAGATATCCCCCTATATCTTGTGATTCATACACGCATTTGACATATAATATGAAGAATTTGAAATGCATGATGAAATATGGTGACTGATGTAATTCAGCATGCGTGCATTAACATTAATGAGGAATAAGCATGCAGAAGGACACAACAAAAGTATCAGGCCACCATAGAGTTTAATATTATAACTCGATCCAGGAAAGTCATCAGAAGAACGAGAGTTGTAACTTAGCAAAAAACGGCCATATAAGATAGACCCGCTTGAAGACTAACTCAAATTTCTCCCCCTTTGTCATCGAATGACCAAAAGGGTTGAAACTGAGAACTAACGCCCCTGAAGAATATCATGATGATGGAGGAGCGGCAGCCTTGTCAGGGTCTTGAGTCATTGTAGGGCCTGCTGCAGTGTCGTCCAAGTCTTCATGCTCGTCCGTGGCGCGCGATGAAGAATATGAACTGGCCACCAAGGAAGGAACCTTGACCTTCTTGAATTTCTTTGGAGGAGGAGCAGACCGGTCAAAGTCTTCCTTGAAGCCCATTTGCTTCAGATCTTCTTCACCATATAGATGTGACAGAATAGCCCAGGTGCGATCAAACACTTCATGGAGGTAGTAATGATTTTTCTTCACTGCATTGTGTGGAAGTCATGTTGTGAAGAATAGAGCCAAACTGACGCTTAACCTATTTGTGGTTTCGATCCACCTTCTGGTGAAGACTTAGCAGCAGCTCACGGTCAGTCATCACACGAGGAGCAGTACCTTGAGGCCTTGACTTGGTAGGATTGGCAGCAGAGTCATGAGTGGCAGAGTCATCATTGGTGGAATAAGAAGCAGCTTTGCGAAACTGACCATCCAATGGACGAATGCCTTCATCAATAATGGCTGGTGACTTGCCTTTCTCATCAGATGAGGAAAATATCCGCTTGAGGACTTCAATAGGGGGCAAGTAGCTGAGATGATTCTGAAAATCAGCCTTGTAGTTGAGTGAAGACCTTGTTCTGAGGAATCTCATGATCCACGGTGCGTAAGGCTTTAGCTCAAATGGTGAAAGTGCAACATTCGCCAGAGTCCTCATGAAGAAATCATGATAGTTTATGGGGATGCCATGCATTATGTTGAATAGCATATTCTTCATCATCCCAATAATTTCTTCATCGGATGATTCATGGCCTTTGATAGGACTCATGGTCTTCGTCAGAATGCGGTAGATGGTTCTTGGCACATAGAGCAATTCCTTCACGAGGAATTTGGTCCTTGGGGCTTGACCAGGATTCAGAGGCTTCATGAGCACTTGCATATAGTGAGCAGTGAGTTCAGGCTCATCATACAGACAATGAGCACCATTAGGTGGAGGACTGATTGACAGGGCATGAAGCAATTCAGAGGCTGGGGCCTTGTAATGAGTGTTTTCAGTCATCCAGTCCAACACCCAAGAGTTGACGTTAGCAGCATCACCTGTGATATGCAGCATTGCGTAGAACTGAAGAATAAGCTCTTCATTCCAATCAACTATGTCTCAACAAAAGTTGAGCAAGCCTGCATCATGAAGCATACTGAGGACTTGAGAAAAGCAATACATTGATTCCATGTCCACGTGAGGAATGTGCTCGTGGTCGAAGACTTTGTCCTTGTTGAAAAGCAGTGAGGAATAGAAGTTGGCCTGGCTGGCAGTCCAGAAACGCTTCCTTCTAAGACGAGCATTGTCATATGGGTTGAATTTAGTGAAGAACACGTGCTCGCCGAAGAAATCATCAGCCTTGAATTTTTGCTTCTTTGAGAATGGATCCTTTGGCTTGGGCTGAGGAGTGTCAGTCAATTTAATCACCACCTCAGGAATCACAATCTCAGGTTTCTCAGGCTGAGGAATTTCAGGCTCTTCTGCAGCTTCAGCCTGGGTCTTCAATTCTTCATTGGCAATTTCTTCAGCACTAGTGGCTGGAATTTCTTCATGAACACTTGGGGTTGCATGAGGTTCTTCAGATCCCATTTGCACTTCAGTAGCAGCTGGGGACTTAGGAATTGCTTGGAGTGGAGTGAACATTGGAGAGTTGGGGTGCTGACTTTCCCAAAAGTCATCATTGAGCACAGGAGTGGTACAGCCAATGTCCACGTCCTCATCTTCCATTTCTTCAAAACCTGCCTCTTCAGCAGTGAACTGAGGCATAGGTGAGGAAATGACTGGGGTTGAAGGGATTGCATCCACTTCAATTTCTTCGTCCAACTGCTCTGTCGAAGCAGCAGAAGGAGTTTCTTCATCAGATTCATTGGGAATCACATAATCTTCACCAAAAGGAACAAGGTCCTTTGGTGGCATGGAGGAGACTGGAACGACATCAATTGGGTTGTCAATTGAACTAGTCAGAGGCTTCATCTTCTTCGGAGCTGAAGAATTTGATGAAGTTGATGCTTTCCTTTTCTTCACAGCTGCACGCTCTGCAGCCTTATTCTTCTTTGCATCTGATGCAGATGGAAGGATCGGAGTTGGTGTAGGCGCAGGAGGTGCAGAGGGCTTTGGTTCATTATCTTCAGGCGCAACTGATGCAGTTGCCCTGACTACTTCACTTACTTCAGGCGCACCACTAGTGGATGCCCTGGCAATATCCTCAGCGGCTGGAATGCAGTCATCAGCCCTGGTACTCTCAGTTTCTTTAGCAGCCTGATTGTCATCAGCGGTGCTGGCATGTTCTTCAGTAGGCTGAGCAGATGCTTCAGCCTGAGTAACTTCAATGTGCACAAGAGGAGCAGAACTTGAAGTGAATTTCTTTGTCAGATTGATGAACCGAACCTTGGCGCCCTTCCAATCAACATAGTAGCGATCAAATTCATCACTCAATTGCTTGATTTCAGCATGCAAGGCAATGAGCTGATCAGGGGTAAGAGTGAGGACATTGTCCTTGAGGTAGCGCTGTTTCTTGTACTGCGCTTTCTTCAAACTTCTGCCTTGTTCAAATTTCCACTTTTATTCCTCAATGAAGGCAGTCAAAACATGACCCTGACCAGGAGTGAGGTTCATCTCTGGCAAAGGCGTGTTAGGGTCCTTGTGCCATAGGTCAATGTAATTGAGGATCAACTTTGGATCCAACATCAGGGGCACATTGCTGCCTTTGGCTCTAGCGGCCCTGGCTTGCCTGTCTCTGATGATTTCGGCAAGTTCTTCATCATCAGCCTCATCGTCATCAGAGGGAACCTGGAAGGCGACCTGCTTCTTGTGAGGACTTGGTCGAAGGCCTCATCTAGCAGTGGCCTTTTTCTTCAGCAGAGAGGAGCCAACAGAGGAATTTCGTGCGGCTGAGGAGCTTGCAGATGCTCCTGAAGCAATTGAGAAGTCTGTTGTCCTTTGGCACGTGGTGAGATGCATAGGTGCCGAGGATTTTGTCGGAGCAGCTGAAGACGTTGCAGGAGGAGCTGAGGACTTTGAAGGAGCAGTATGAGGAATTTGCCATGAGGGCCTTGAAGAATCTGGCCTTGAGGGCATTGCAGAGGAGCTTGGCCGTGAGGGCATTGAAGGAGAAGCGCTTGACTTATGTGTAGGCTTCTTATGCATCGCCTTCTTCGGCTGACTAGCAGAGGCCTCAGCAGAGGCAGCAGCAGCAGCAGAGTCTGCGTTGAATTTCTTCACTGCTTCCTTTGCTTGCTTGGCCAGTTTGGCCTGGCGCGTTGCCCATTCATCAGCATAGTACTCACCACGCTTGAGGCTGGTGGGATCTGCCACTTGGCCTGGTGCCAATGGAGGTCTTGAGCACGGAGGGTTGAGCGCGAAGTTCTTCATATACTTGGGAGTAACATACCTGTACTCCCTCCATTCTCGTGCCCATCTCCTCTCTATCCGTTGTATGAGCACCTTGCGCTGATCTTGTCCTCCTTGCCAAACTTGGCCTCATCAGGAGTGCAGTATCTAGCATAAATGTACTTAGGGATTTCAAACGCAGTATTGACCTCAGGCCTCTTTCCTCCCTTCTGTGGCTTCTTATCAGCCATTTTCTTCAGCTGAGGAATATGAACAGCTGAAGTTTCTGAAGAGGTGTGCAACTTTTCTTTGAGGAACGCTGCAAATGAGTTAAGTTGATGAGAACCTAGTGATTCAGCAGCGAACATTTGTACCTGTGAACAGAGTATAGTTGCGAGGAATTTGGAGAGGTCATATGCGTTCTCAGAAGGTTTTTCAAAAATGAATAGGTTTGAGGAATTTGACCAGATGAGTCTTGAGGAATTTCACTAAGCATTCTTTGTCTTAGGTTCTAGAGTTGTATAGATTGAAAATCCACACAATTGAGGAATCTTGAAGAAAATCATTGCTTAGAGAAACGAATCAAGAGCAGATGACATGTGAGGTGTTCATGTGTGTGAAGATTTGAAGAATAAACACCTTTGAAGATTTTCACGAAAACATAAGAATCAAAGAGGGCAATAAAAGTAAGTTTTAATTACCGAAGTGAAGAACACGACAAACTGGGAAGTGTAGATGTGAAGTTCGTCAGTTCAGATCTTCCACGCCCTAACTCGGCAGAGGAAGACGCCTACGGCGGCGGCGAAGTGAAGAAATCCGCAACCGGTGCGAGTACGAGGGTGACGAGGTCGAGGCAGTGAAGCTCTTCCTCACCGGCGATGATGAAGTAGCGGCGGCGCTAGGGTTTCGGGAGCTCGAGCGGGAGTGAGAGCGAGTGAGGTGAGAGTGAAGTGAGGAAGAAGCAGGGGTATTTATAGAGGGTGTGAAAAACTGTACGCCCGAGGAAATCGGAGGAACGTGCCCCTGGCCCTTCTCATTCGCTTGACATGTGTCACCCACGTACTGAGAGGTGACGATCGTGTAGGATCGTGGGTGAATAGATAAGTTAAAAGTTCCGTTCGCAATTTCTTCAGCTGTCAATGACACATTGAAGATTTTGAACGAGTTTCAAATAGAACGCACATGAAGAATTTGTGAATAGACTGGGTTGAGTTTAGCATAGAGGGGGAAGGGTCCGATCACATTCACTTAGCAGAAGAAATCAACTTGAAGAAGTAGCAATAAGTGAATGCTGTAGAGGACATAAAACTCATATATATATATATATATATATATATATATATATATATATATATATATATATATATCCAACTGAAGAACAACACCGGAAAGGGTGAAGACAAAGCAAAGTTGAAGAATTCAAAAAACTGAGGAATTTCAAAAATGAAGAAAAACTCAAATTGAAGATTTCCAAGTTTGGGTGGTGGCGTAACCCACCGTATAAGAAAGCTGATTTCAGACACCACGTACATTTGTCGTAGGGCTCTGAGAATCAATTTCTTCATTAATTTCTTCACATTTAGAGGGTTAGTCTTCATTGATTGAAGAAAAACGTTACTTCGTGTGTTGCGCATCTAAGTCATCAAGTCAGCAAAAGTGTTAGGATGTGTGTCCATTTCAGAGAACATTCAAAGATTCTAGGATATTTAGCTCACACCGCAACTTGCTAAATCTCTTCTCATCCAAGGGCTTAGTGAAGATATCGGCCAGCTGATCTTCAGTGCTAACGTGGTCGATGGAGATGTCGCCCTTCAACACATGATCACGAAGAAAATGATGACGAATCTGGATGTGCTTGGTCTTCGAGTGCTGAACTGGGTTATGAGCAATCTTGATAGCACTCTCATTGTCGCAGTAGAGAGGCACATTCTTCACGTTGACACCATAGTCCTTGAGTGTTTGCTTCATCCATAGTAGTTGAGCACAACACGATCCAGCAGCAATGTACTCAGCTTCTGCAGTGGAGAGTGATACGCAGTTCTGTTTCTTCGAGGACCAACAGACCAAAGATCGTCCGAGGAAATGACATGTGCCTGATGTTGACTTGCGGTCCACACGATCACCAGCATAGTCAGAGTATGAATATCCAATGAGATCAAACGAAGAGCCCTTGGGATACCATAATCCAAGTGTTGGTGTGTGAGCTAAGTATCGAAGAATATGCTTCACATCCTTATGATGTGATTCCTTTGGTGTAGCTTGAAATCGGGCACACATGCAAATACTAAGCATAATATCCGGCCTAGATGCACATAGGTACAATAAAGAGCCAATCGTGGAGCGATATACCTTTTGATCGAAGTCTTGACCTTTTCATCAGTGCATAGATGGCCATTTGTGGGCATTGGAATTTTTACCCCTTTGCAATCTTGCATGTCAAATTTCCTCAATACGTCCTTGAGGTATTTCTCCCGAGATATGAATATCCCATTGCGCTGTTGACAAATTTGAAGACCTAAAAAGAATTTCAATTCTCCCATCATAGACATTTGATATTCTTCACTCATCATATAGGCAAATTCATCACTGTATCGTTGGCCAGTACAGCAAAAAATGATATCATCAACATATATTTGGCACACAAACAATTCATCATCATAGGACTTAGTGAAAAGAGTTGGGTCGAGTGAACTGGGTTTGAAGCCTTTCTTCATGAGGAATTCCTTCAAAGTATCATACCACGCCCGAGGGGCTTGCTTGAGGCCATACAGGGCCTTGTTGAGCTTGAAGACTTTGTCAGGATTCTTTGGATCTTCAAAACCTGGGGTTGAGCAACATATACTTCTTCCTCAAGCTTACCATTGAGGAATGCACTTTTCACATCCATTTGTTGTAAGATAATATCATGATGGTTAGCATAAGCAAGTAATATGCGAATAGCCTCAAGTCTAGCAACAGGTGCAAAAGTTTCATCGAAGTCAATTCCTTCAACCTCTGTGTAGCCTTGAGCTACAAGCCGTGCCTTATTCCTCACCACAAGGCCATTTTCATCTTGCTTGTTGCGGTAGATCCACTTTGTGCCAATAATGTTGTGCTTGCGAGGATCTGGATGTTTGACCAGTTCCCAGACGTTGTTGAGCTCGAACTGATGTAATTCTTCTTGCATAGCTTGAGTCCACTCAGGTTCCAGAAATGCTTCATCTACCTTAGTGGGCTCTGTGATAGAGACAAGCAAAATTCCCACAAAAGTTAGACAAATGTGAAGCTTTTGAGCGTGTGAGAGGACCTAGTGCTTCAATGTCATTGATGATCTTCTCAATTTGCACTTCGTTTGCTATACGAGGATGAGCGGGTTGTCTTCAAGGAATTTGATCCGCATTTTCTTCAGGAGCATTTTCCTCAGCACCATTTTCTTCAGGTGCGCTAGCTCGACGTTCATCACGTTCTGGAATGAATTCTTCAGCAGATTCTTCAGTGGGAATGACATCCTCAGTAGCTTTGAACTTGATGGATTCCTCAAGTGCTGGTTCATTTATCACAGAAGGTAGGTGCTCTCTTTGCGAGCCATTAGTTTCATCGAACCGCACATCTACAGTTTCAACAACCTTGCGAAGAACGTTGTTGAAGACTTTGTAGGTGTGCGAGTCCTTTCCGTAACCAAGCATAAAACCCTCATGTGCTTTCAGTGCAAATTTAGAAGTGTGATGAGGATCTCTAATCCAACATTTAGCACCGAAGACTTTGAAGTAAATCACATTGGGTTTCTTGTCAGTGAGGAGTTCATAGGCAGTTTTCTTGAAGAATTTGTGAAGATATACTCTGTTGATGATGTGGCACGCAGTATTAATTGCCTCAATCCAGAAACGACGAGGCGTCTTATATTAATCAAGCATAGTGCAAGCCATCTCAGCAAGAGTTCTGTTCTTGCGCTCCATGACGCCATTCTGCTGAGGAGTATAAGGAGCAGATAACTCATGAGTAATACCAAGTTCATCAAGATAGTCATCAAGACCGGAATTCTTGAACTCAGTCCCATTGTCACTTCTGATGTGCTTGATCTTCACACCAAAGTTGGTTGAAGCCCTCGAGGAAAATCGTTTGAAGACTTCCTGCACCTCATGTTTGTAAGTGACAATGTGCACCCATGTGTAACGAGAATAATCATCAACAATAACAAAGCCGTATAGAGATGCATCATTTGAAACATCAGAATAATGATTAGGACCGAAGAGATCCATGTGAAGCAATTCGAATGGACGAGTGGTAGTCATGATAGTCTTCGCTGGATGCTTGGCCTTGGTCATCTTTCCAGCTTCATAGGCTCCGCATAAGTGATCCTTGAGGGATTTGACATTCTCAATGCCAATGACATGCTTCTTCTTCGCAAGCGTGTGCAAATTCCTCATGCCAGCATGACCAAGTCGTCAATGCCATAGCCAGCCTTCTGAAGTTTTTGCAAGTAGACATACGGCCGGTTGTGGTCCTGTAGAGAAATCAACAATATACAAGTCTCCTCTCCTAAAGCCTTCGAAGACTTTGGAATTGTCAGCTTCCATGATCACAACACAACGATATTTGCCAAAGACGACAACCATATAAAGATCACAAAGCATTGAGACAGACATGAGGTTGTATCCTAAGGATTCGACAAGCATGACTTTGTCCATGTGTATATCCTTTGAGATCGCAACCTTACCTGGACCCAATACCTGACTCTTGCCTTTGTCAGCGAAGATGATATGCTTCAGATGTGATGGTGATAAAGGAGCATCCATCAATAGATTCTTGTCACCAGTCATGTGATTTGTACATCCACTATTGGGGACCCACTCGTTGGCTTTGGGTTGTTCATCCTGCATATGAATTAGTGCAACTTACGAACTCATATACTTCATCAGTGAAGAATATGACATCAATATCATCAGATCAATTTGTTCGAGCAATAGAACAGATAAACAGTATAAGGACGTGTGAAATGAAATTCATTTCATCATGATTAGCCTGCGTCCTGTCAGGCATTGTTCAGGTCTCCAGCAAATTCTTCAGACGTTTGAACACGTCTGGAGACCTGACCCTGCATTAAGAGATTAGTTCTTTTTCTTCACCACCCACATCTGAAGGGGTGGCAAAGAATTCATCACTCTGCGAGCACCATATGAGAAAGGTGGAATAGAAGCCAATCCACTTTGTTGCACATAAGAGGGGTTAGGGTAAGCATATGAATAAGCAAAGAAATTCTTCGAGGACTTATGAACATAATGATTTGAAGAATAATGCTCATATTCATAGCCCTTAGCTCTACCCTGCGAAACAGAGGGGTTAGCACAATGATGATCATATGAGAACTTTGATCCTTTTGAGGAATTTGATCCACGTGAGGAAACTGGTCCGTATGAGGACTTGTATCCATATGAAGATTTTGGTTCATATGAAGAACTTGATCTGGAGTTCCTATTCTTCACAGGTGGTGTCATGAGGACATTCACCTAAAGACTTTCAAGGCAACTTTTGGGAACCCAGATTTTCTTCATAGGGGAACCGTTCCTGTAGTTAGTGCCAACATATCTAGCAAATACTTCACCATTCTGATTTTTGAACAGTTTATAGTTGGAGTCAAATGACTCATTAGAAGAATGAGGAGATTCACATGTAAAGCCAGATAAGTTGGATGGATCAACTAGAGGTCCCTTTGCAGCAACCCATGAGGTTTTGGGGTACTACTCAGGCTTCCAATATGTTCCATCAGCATTGAGTTTCCTCTCAAAGGCAATACCCTCTTTCCTAGGGTTTCTGTTGAGGATCTGCTTTTTGAGCACATCACAAAGAGTCTGATGCCCTTTGAGGCTTTTGTACATGCCTGTCATGTACAATTCCTTCAGCCCTGCATCATCAGTGATACTTGCATTGTCCTTAGATGAGGAATTAGTGATAGCAGAGACAGATGAAGAATTTGTAGCATTAGAAGCATCTGAACATTCAGGTGAAGAATTAGCAGTTTCACGTTCAATGCACTTCAGACATGGAGGAACAAACTCTTCCTGAGTAGCACTGATTTGTTGAGCAAGTAATGAATCGCGCTCCTTCTGAAGATCTTCATAATCCACTCTTAGCTTTTCAAGATCTTGCTTTCTTTGAAGAAATTCATAAGAAAGCTTCTCATGATCAGATAAGAGAGTGTAGTGTTATGATGACCTTCAAGGTTGTCAAACTTGGACTGAAGCCTCTGAAGATTTCCAGTCAAGGTTTTAGTGCGATCCGTTTCTTCACCCAACATATCATCACTTTTATCTAGCATGTTTTGAACCTTTTCAAAGGACTTTTGTTGTTTCACAACAATCTTAGCAAAGTTTTGAGTACCTGGGCTTGAGGTTTTCATCAGATTCATCCTCACTAGATTCAGAGGAGGCGTATTTAGTTACCTTGGCACCCTTTGCCATGAAGCAATAGGTGGGAGCGTAGTCATCATTGCCTTCATCAGCCTTGTTGGTGAAGCCATTTTCTTCAGAGTTGAAGATAGACTTGCTGACGAATGCAGTAGCGAGAGTTAGGCTTGCCACACCAGACTCTGACTCCTCAGATGCCTCCTTGTCCTCTTGTTCCTCAGATTCAGCCTCAGAGTCCATTTCCTTGCCAATGAATGCCCGAGCCTTCTTGGAGCTGCTCTTCTTGTGAGATGAAGACCTCGAGGATTTTGATGATGAAGACTTTGAAGATTTCTTCTTCGTCTTTGCGTCATCAGAACTGTAATCCTTGTATTTCTTCTTCTTTGATTCCTTATCCCACTGAGGACAATCTTGGATGTAGTGACCAGGTCTTTTGCATTTGTGGCATAGCCTCTTCTTGTAGTCACTGGATGAGGAATCATTGCTCCTTGAGGGTTTTCCAAGGCGACCACGTCTTGAGAACTTCTGAAATTTCTTCACGAGCAAAGCTAGTTCCTGACTCAGTTCTTCAGGGTCACCAAGGCTACTAGCAGAGTCCTCATCTTCAGACTCAGAGACTGCCTTGGCCTTCAGAGCACGTGATCTGCCATAGCTCGAACCATAGAGATCTCTCTTCTCAGCAAGCTGGAACTCATGAGTATTTAGCCTCTCGAGGATATCAGCGGGATCAAGTGACTTGTAGTCAGCACGCTCTTGAATCATCAATGCCAGAGTATCAAATGAAGAATCGAGCGATCTCAGCAATTTCTTCACCACCTCATGATCGATGATGTCAGTGGCGCCCAGCGCTCGAAGCTCATTTGAGATGTCAGTGAGGCGATCGAAGGTTTGCTGGACATTTTCATTGTCAAGTCTTTTGAAGCAGTTGAAGAGATTGCGAAGAACGTCAACATGAGAGTCGCGTTGAGTTGAGACTCCTTCATTCACTTTGGACAGCCTATCCCAGATAAGCTTGGCAGTTTCTAAAGCACTCACTCTTCCATACCGTCCTTTGCTCAGATGGCCACATATGATATTCTTCCCTTGAGAATCGAGTTGCTTGAATCTCTTCACATCAGTAGCGTTCAGGGAAGGTGTGACTGAGGGAACACCATTTTCCACCACATACCAGAGATCGTTATCAATTGCCTCAAGATGCATTCGCATCTTATTCTTCCAGTAGGGGTAGTCCGTTCCATTGAAGGTAGGACACCCAGCAGAGACCTTGATCATACCTGCGGTCGACATAACTAAAACTCCAGGCGGTTAAACCAAAATCACACAGAACAAGGGAGTACGTTGCTCTGATACCAATTGAAAGTGCGTTATATCAACTAGAGGGGGGGAGGGGTGAATAGGCGATTTTTATGAATTCTTCACTGATGAATTTGCTGGTGAGGAAATTCCTAAATGAAGAACTACTAGCAGCGGAATAAGTACTCAAATGTAGACATAACAGAACACAAGCATAGTCATCATAATGAAATGAAGACAAGCACAGAGTACAGAAAGCGTAAACACAGGATAACACAATAAAGAAGACGGGTAGACTGAAGAAATTGAACTGAGGAAATTGAGAAAGTCTTTAGTCAAAGTCTTTAAACAAATATGAACAATCACACAACAACAGACATGAGGAAATGAGAGGGTTGAGGAAATAGAACCAGTAAGCTTGGTGAAGACAATGATTTGGTAGACCAGTTCCAACTGTTGTCTCAGTTGTACATCTGGCTGGAGCGGCTGAATATTTAAACTCGAGGACACCCAGTCCCGGACACACAGTCCTCACCGTATTCTCCTTGAGCTAAGGTCACACAGACCTCGCCCAATCACTTGTGGTAAGTCTTCAGGTGACTTCCGAACCTTCACAAACTTGGTCACTCGGCAATCCACAATTCCTCTTGGATGCTCTAGACCTTGACGCCTAACCGTCTGGAAGAAGCACAGTCTTCAAAGGAAACAAGCGTCGGATCCACGCAGGATCAATCTCTTCAGTGATGCTCGATCACTTTGGGTTTGTAGGTGTTGGGTTTGGGTTTTCCTCACTTGATAATTTTCGCTCAAAGTCCTCGGAGGATGGGATGCTCTCAATTGACAAGTGTCAGTTTCTCTCGGAGCAGCTAACCAGCTAGTGGTTGAAGTGGGTGGCTATTTATAGCCTAGGGAGCAGCCCGACATGATAAGACATAAATGCCCTTGTCTGATATGACCGTTAGGTGGGTTGATATTTTGGGATAGCTGGCGCATAGCACAACAACGGTCGGAATATTTGACTCTCAAATTCCTCAGGTCTATCATGTTCCTCACTGTGTAGGCAATCCGCACTGGCGAATTCCTAACTCCTCAGTCAGAACAAATTCCTCAGAGACCAGAAGAACTTCGTCTCTATCACTGAAGAATATGACTGAACTGTATGAGATTTCCAATGGCTTCACTCGAAGGGATTGGTAGGTGTAGGATTTTGAGTTGAGCATCACATGGAAATTTTTCCTTAGTATTTCCTCGACCCCCTTTAACAGTACGGTGTTTCCTATGACTCAAGAAAGAGAAAATGAAACTATGAAAACAAAAGTCTTCACGCTTCATGTTCCTCGAATGATTACCAAGTCTTCAAGGTCACACCAAATTCTTCACTTTCAAAGTCTTCAGGAAGTCTTCAGAAATACAAAGTCTTCAGTTGAAGAACTTCATTTTTAGGGGTCGACTTTCTCTTTAAATATCAAACTCCTCATAGACTTATAGACCTGTGTATACTCACAAACGCATCAGTCCCTAACCTATATGTCTTCACTACACCAAAATCACTAAGGGGCACTGGATGCACTTACAACTGCTATCTATATACAGGTATATTTCCTTCATATGAAAAGCGTCTAGAGCATTACGTCGCATACCTCCAAGCCTATTAGTAGGCTGGTGAAGGCTTTGTTCAGCCTGCTCTTGGCGGACTGAACCTTCTCTACCAGCACACCCATCATGGTGCGATGCTCCTCCACGATGGAAGCACGTTGTAGTGCTTCCACCAAAGCATTCGGCGCCTTCGGATTAGTGGAGGTCGTCGTCGGAGCTGATGCTCCCCCTCCTTCAAATGGGGCTGCTCGCCCGATTCTGGAGCCGCATGGGTCTTCGAAATGATGTCCGGCTGGGGGCCGGACTGGTCAGGGCCCCCACCGTTGGTCGCCATGGGGATCGCACCCCCATGTCTTGGACAGCCGAGGTATTACCCCTGGCGCTGTTTTGGAAGCCTCGCCCACCCCTCTGCGGCCTGGAGAGGTCCTTCGGGACAACACCTCAGTGTCATCCGTGATGATTGGTGGAGAGGCTCGCGGAGGCTTCTCGATCTCTGCCCTCTCGGGTGGCAAAGAACTCCACTCAGATAATGAAGGGTTGGGGAGGTCGCGAGCAGGGCTGAAAGGCATATGGTGTAGTATGTTATACTATAAAAACATAAAGGACCAAAGACATATAGTGAATCCTTTGATACTTACGATTCGGCCAGGGGCTTCAACTTGGGGAGTCTCTCGGGGATGGGTCCGGTTTCCGAATCTGAACCATTCAAGAGGGCTATCTTCCCCATCTTGGGCGCCTCCTCCTCCGGGTCTATGGAGGCTGCCCTCTTCTTCTTCCTCCCCTTAAGAGGGAAGTCGCTTTCTGCCTCCTCCTCCTCGTCTTCATCTCCCTCATGGGAGGAGGGGATTTCGGTCTCTCCGGACACTGCGTCTGAAGGACCCTTGCGGCGGAGGTCGCCCTTGGCCTCCTTGCCCTTCTTCTTCTTCACCTTCTTCTCCGGCGCCTGATAGGGTGCCAGGACCAGCATCTTCGTCAGCTAGGGATTAGCCGGATCTTTAGGCAGTGGTGCCGGACACTTGATCCACTCCGCCTTTGCTATCCATCCCTGTACGAGGGACGAAAAACTCATTATGCCTAAAAACTTATTGATCGAATATATATTTGGGAATAACACACTTATCGATATGGCTGGATTCTCGCTGTCAAGACCGATGCCTTTGGTCTTCTTCGGCCATGTTTTCCGGGCCTTGAAGAGCAGCTTCCATATGTCTTTGTGCGTTGTGCCAAAAAAGTGCTTCTAGGTCCACGGATCTTCTGGATTGAACTCCCACATGTGGGAGGGCTGGAGTTGGCAGGGAAGGATCCGGCGAAAGAGCATCACCTAAATCACATTAGTGAGACTGGTGTTCTTGCCTATCATGTTTGAGATGCGCTTTTGCAGCATCGGCACTTCCGCCGTGGATCCCCAGTCTAGACCCTTGGTGTTCCAGGAGGTGAGCCGCATAGGGGGTCCGGATCTGAACTCAGGAGTGGCCGCCCACTTGGCATCGCGGGGTTCGGTGATGTAGAACCACTCCTGCTGCCACACCTTGACGGCATTGGGGAGATTGCTGACCATGGCGCCGCCGTAGTCCGCATGCTGCCCGTCGACCACCTTCGGCTTCACATTGAAGACTTTTAGCCGTAGGCTGAAGTGTGGGGGGATGCGGAGTAACGCCTCACACACGATGATGAACGCCGAGATATGGAGGAAAGAATTTGGGTCTAGATCATGGAAATCTAGCCCATAGTAGAACATGAGACCCCGGACGAAGGGGTGGAGGGGAAACCCCAGCCCGCTGAGGAAGTGAGGGATGAATACAACCCTTTTGCCGGGCTCCGAGGTGGGGATGACTTGCTCCTTGGCAGGGAGCCTGTGTGCGATGTCTGCAGACAGATATCCCGCCTCTCGGAGCTCCTTGAGGTCCTTCTCGGTGATGTAGGAGGCCTCCCACTTGCCCTTTGAACCGGATCCAGACATGGCCGGAGAGGCTGGTGGCGGTGGGAAAGATTGAATTTGGGCGCTGGAGCTTGAAGATGGGGAAGCAGGAGAAGGAAGAAGGCGTGGGGAAAAAGAGGAATCTTTATCCTCTTATATAGGCAGTGAATATCAAATGCACCCCCTCAAGCCTTAAAACCCGCCTGTTCCCAAGGGGTCATGCGAATGGCACGGTTGGATTATCCAAAATCGTATTGATGAGGATCCTGCGATAAGCGGACACGATCTCTGTTTTGACGAGACGTGCAAATAGAGGCTGTGGCTCGAAACGTGAAGCGGGAGGCGAAAAAACGGTTCAAAATGTTAAGAGGCCAGACGTGACGTTTCATCGAAAAGTTGTCAGCTGACAGACATTATTTTGATTAAATATCTTGCCTTCATGGCTAAGGGTTGTGACTATTATACAGAGCCGGATATAGTTCTTTTGTTCAGAAGATTGCTTTGAAGTATTCAGGAGGAGGAACCCGCCTTGCAATGCCGAAGACAACCCGCGTGCCAAATATATCATCATTGAAGACTGGTTCACGCACTACTGAGGGAGTCTTGGATTAGGGGGTCCTCAGGTGTCCGGGCTGTGTGATATGGGCCGGACTGATGGGCCATGAAGATACAAGGTAGAAGACCTTCCCCCGTGTCCAGTAGGACTCTCCTATGCGTGGATGGCAAGATTGGCGTCCAGATATGTAATTTCCTTCCTTTGTGAACTGACTCTGTACAACCCTAGGCCCCTCCCGTGTGTATATAAACCAGAGGGTTTAGTCCGTAGAGGCTATGATAATTCATATAGGCTAGACAACTAGGGTTTAGCCATTACGATCTCAAGGTAGATCGACTCTTGTAGCCCCTATACTCATCAAAGACAATCAAGAAGGACGTAGGGTTTTACCTCCATTAAGAGGGCCCAAACCTGGGTAAACATTGTGTCCCCTTTGTCCCTTGTCACCTTCGATCCTCAAACGCATAATTCAGGACTCCCTACCCGAGATCGGCCGGTTTTGACACCGACACCCCCCACAAGGAAAGGGAGGGGGCGCCTTCCCACTTGGGCCCTCATGGCCCAAGTTGCCTTCCGCCTCTTGGCCTTTTTAGGCCCATTGATATTTAATGATATATTTGTTCTAAACATTTTCAGATCATTATATCCATAACTTAACATTCCCGGAAACATTTTCCATCTATATATATTCATCAGTAATACCCGGTATTACCTGATATTCACTGAAAACCTTCCAGTGACCCCGAAATGCTTCTCGAACCTGTCGAAAATATTCCAGATAGTAATGAAACAATTCCACAAATATATTGTCAACACTCCCATCCTACACTCATTAGATCGTGATTACCTTAAGCTTGTGACCCCATAGGTTCGGTAACCATAGACATGAATGAAACCCCTTCCTTCAATGACCGATAGCGGGACCGTGGACATCCATATCGGTCCCTATGATTAAACGAATGATATTCGAGTGAACCTTTGGTTATCATGTGATGTTCCCTTTGCTTCGTGATACTTTACAAAACCTGGTGTGCATCGTTATCCTCCAGAGTCATCACCATGCTTGCTATACCATTGCTCATGTTACCGATTTTGTTCTTCTTTCTCATTGACGTGTTCCGTCATCCCCGTGACATAGTCACCTGTGTCTAGCCAGAAGATGATGGATGCCATCACACCAAGAGGGCCCTAATAATATCTCTCCATCTTTGGAGGAGTAAATCCCACTCTCGAGTTGTTCGATCACTTGTCAAACTTCATGGTGAGCATGAAAGTTGCCATTATGATCACCTTGTTACAGATGACGTTTGAGCAACCCAAAGCCCACCGTCCAGTAGGAAGTGACCGAGAGACTCTCATGGTATGAGGAACTAAAACACATGCTAACACTCTGTGTTATAACAGATGATTTTAGACGATGTAATCCCATAGTATAATAGACAAGTAACGGGTCGATTCAATATGATTGTTCTTCTAACGTCATACTCTCAATGTTGTTTTAGTACTATCGTTACACTTAACGATATCCTAAGATCCAGAAAATGTGATCACCAACAACACTTGAGCTAGTCTTAGAGGCGAGACTGGGAACCTATTTTATTCCGTTTATCATTCCACATGTGCATACGAGTTTTCCACTGAAGCACATATTCCAGGATCATAGCAGTTATAGCATGGAACATAAACTCTTAACTATGAATATGGAAATATGATAATACAATATTATTGCCTCTAGGGGATATTTTCAACAGTCTTCCACTTGCACTAGAGTCAATAATCTAGTTAGCACTTTTAACTTTAACATCAATGGCAATCCGGTGTTAGTCCATGCTTTGCTTGTGGTATAGACTTCGTCCTACCGAATCTGACACCTTCAGAACCGCATGTATAATTTGCATTTCTATGAATCTATCATGATTTCACAAGAATTCATAATTTGTGTGAAACTGGCTTGGTATATCGAATCATTGGTAGAACCTTTGATTCCTTAGATTGAGTTATGGGACCACTATTAAGAATAGTGTTCCAATGATACAATCATCTAGAAACCATACAAAGCTCATAAATGAACTTTCAATTCATCACCCTTCATTTTTGCTTCTAAAGCAATAATATACTTAGCCTTATATTACAGAATTCACCATAGTAACTTTTTGGACCAATTCCAATTTACGGTGCCACCATAAATCTTTTTTAATTGAAATCAAAAAATTACTTGGAGCATAGATGAACATTTTATCGATGTAATACTTACAACAAGCCTTTATTGATGTAACTCCTTACAACAATCTCTTCATTTTCTCCGCGTGTGAAAACATGAAGATTTTATCGATGTACTACTTACAACGAGCCTTCATTGATGTAACTCCTTACAACAATTTCTTCATTTTCTCCGTGTGTGAGAAACATGTCGTTAATCCTTAACAACATTTTCATTGTTGTACTATGATCAACAATTTGACCATACTAGTAAATTTTACTTACAACTAACTTGGAGTTTTTGGAAATATCTGGTTGTTTACAGACCATGGAATACAAGTGTGGTTGAAATCATATTTCTGTCATCAATATTTTAGGATACCGACTCCTTTCATGTGACATTGATGAGAAACACTTCTTGACATTTTACATACTAAACTGCTTTAGTATTATGTCAATATGTATTTTGGCTAAGTTCGATTAGATAGTATTATCTCCATAGATCATTATGTCTAATACCAAGACTATTCATGGCCTAAGTGTTTTACTGAAAAACTAGTTTCAATAAAGTCTTAATCTGTGTTAAGAAATTTACATAACTTCTAATCAACAATATGTCATGTACATATAGGGTTTAGAAATATTATCATGCCCCCACTTAATTTCTTGTAAATATAAGCATGTTCACTTCAGTCGATGAAATCAATTTATTTGACCATTTCATTAGTACGAAGATTCCAACTTCACTATGCTTGCTTCAGATCATTGTGGGATCTCTTGAAGTTTGCATACTTACTAGCATCCTCTGGATCGACAAAATTACCTTGGATTGTATCAAACATACAACCTTGCTTTTATTTCCATCTCATGGGAATTATTTTGACATCCATATATTTTATCTCATAATTGAAATATTTAATAATTTCTAGTTTAACCCAAACTAATTTTAAGTATTGCTATGATGAGACAATCTCGTCATAGTCAATTCTTTGATCTTGTCATAAACTATTTGTAACAAGTTATCGTGGACTTAACACAGCAGATGCCCTAGCAAAAGGACTTAGGTGTGGAGCCATCACAGCTAGGTTATCTTGAAGGGGTTAAACGGGACAAAGGACACAGAGATTTTACCCAGGTTCGGCCCCTCTCAATGAGGTAAAAGCCTACTCCTGCTTTAGGTTGTATTGCTTGGGTTCCGATTACCAGGGAGCGAATACGCTTGACCTAGATCTCGATGAGTTGTTTCTTGAGTTAACCCACCGCCGGGTCACCCCTTTATATACACAGGTTGATGCCCGGCGGCTTACAGAGTCCTGGACGGCTCATACAGAACCTGTCCGGCTCGGTGACCAACTAAGCTTGCCTTACAATACAAGTTAAACATATGTCGGTTCATACCAATGGGCCTCAAGTCGTCCCTGGGTCTTGGGCCTTCAATAAGCTTGCTCTATGGACCGCCATCTTCATCATCCTCTTGGGATTTCTCATCTTAAGCCGCCAGTGGCATGACCCGGCCTCTCCTGGGTGGTTCATACCTAGTAGTTATATCCCCAACATCTGCTGGGTTATTGCGAGAGCCAGCTTAGCAACAGGCACCCCTCCCCGATCGGCTTAGCATAGCAGAACAAGCCAAATATATGCCCCTATTTTCAAAGATTATAGCCTTAATGGCCAATGGTTTGACCGAAATCGACCTGGTTCGATGCTGGGTCACCTGGAGAATTTTGCCCTGAAGCCGCCGCCCCGGTTTGATGTGCGAGTACACCGACGACTTAAAAGATCCGCAACGCCACTGCCAGATACAGCTGACTGATGATGACATCAATGACATGATCAAATCTCTGCTGAATGAGAGTTTGGAAGATTGCAACAAAAATGGACTGATTCCTTTCTGCACTCTCAACAAGCCGCCAACTGTAAGCTTTAAACAGTTTCCAGTTTAATCATTTCTTCATTTGAACTGTCCTCTTATACCCATTTGATTTCTGCAGGCCGATTCTCCTTTTTGGAACAGGAAGCTGCAGGATAAGCCGGCCAAGAAGACCCAGAGGAAGGACAAGGCTCAGAAAACGCCTGCCAATAAGAAGGCCACCCCCTCCGAGTTATGTAACTTGGATGATGATGAGTCGGAGGTAGAACTTGACTCCCTTGGCTCCTTTTTTGTACATCTTATTGACAATGATCACTATCAGGATGACGCGGAAGGCAGCCACACAGATGGTGAAGAGGTAACTATCCTTTCCTCCGACTCAGAACCTCTGCCAAGACAGGAAGTTCGTCAAGCGAGCCGGAAAGTAAGGTTTTCTCACCCTTTAGATTACTTGGATCCCAACTTTATTTTGAAGAAGCAGCAGCATGAAGCCCACTGCACAACCCGGAATAGCGGTGGTGGGGTTCTGTCCTCCGGCTTACCCAACACGCCGGCTCCTCGCAAGCGCCGTGCAAAGGTTTCACAAATTTTCGACTTAGCTCTTCCCAAGGCGGGTCTCTTTCGACAGCCTCTTAACCCTTCTGATTCAAACTATCAGGAAACCTCCCATTCTTCTTCTGGTGACTCAACTGGGACTCAGGTCCCTCTTTTCAAGACTGTACCTGGGTAACACCACTTAAGCCTACTTGTTTTAACTCCTTATTCAATTGGTATACTAACCTCATCACATGTTTTATTTTCAGCACTATGGCCAAGCCCAGCAAGAAGCTGAAGGTTACTAAACCGGCTAAAGACCCCAAAGGTGTTGATCCGAAGAAACAAACAGTGCTGAATCCTTGCACCAAACTTCTGAAGCAGCCATGGATGATCTGCCACGAGAAGAGCATCTTGTCACCATGGAACCCATGAACATTGACCCGGAGAATGCTAAGACGCCCAGCCCTGCTAAATCGGTTCAAGAAACTTAAGATGTAACAATCACTGGGACGGCTTATACAGCTCCCGACAACCCCACCGTCTTATCCAAGCACAACGCAAAATAAGAATTTTCTGCTGCTGATAAGGGCAAGTGGAAATTAGACTTGGAAAGCTATGCCCAGTTCAATGCTCAAGAAATTCATTCGGGCTATCTAAGCCGCCTTCACGCCAGCAGTGACTTTGAAGCTGGCCTGGTCAACCTCATGAAGGAGCGTTTTGAGGTAAGCACTGCAATCTTCTTCATATAAATATATCTTTACCAGCCGCCAAGTCTACTGGATATGAGAAAATCAAATATGTTGCAGACTTTAAATAACCTTGGTAGTCTTTGATTCATGTCATGGCATACTGAAATTGTAGAATCAAACAAGTAGCCCCCAAGGGCCGGCTTAAGCTGCATAGTTAAAGCCGGGACTTCAAATAGCAGTGATCAATTTCGCACCTGTAGCCCCCAAGGACTGGCTTAATCAACATGGATAAGTCGGGACTTATCACCATAATTGTGAATAAAATCCGAGTATGTAGCCCCCATGAGTCGGCTATAGTCATAGCAGTTTAGTCGGGTCGTCATAGAATTGTCTTCAAAAAGAGCAATGTACATTAGCCCCCAGTGCCAAGTAAAATACTTGTATTGTGCTTGGGACTTCAAATAAGATGTTCATAATGCCTCCTATCTTGTTCATGTTGTAGGCTAAATTAAATATGAAGGAATCCCAAGTCAATGATCTGAGGGCAAACATTCAAACCCAACAATCTGAGACTTCAAAGGACAAATCGGAGCTGAAGACCGCTTTGGAAAACATTGAAAAGCTAAAAGAGGACTTCCGTGCTGATAAAACTGCCTGGGAGACCAAGAAGGCAGCTCTACTGAAAAGAGCAGAAGACGCTGAAGTTGCCCTTAAGCCGGTGACTGATGAGTTGTCAGGTTTAAAATATCAAATCAATAACATGACAACGGCCATCTTTGGTAAGTATTAGTATACTTCAATATTTCTTCATCCATGTTGAACAACCATTGAGCCGATTCATAAATATACTTGGCAATGCAGGTTCCAGAAGTTCCAGGCTGGGCGATGATATGCGCATAAGGCTGAAAGCCGTATATACCCTTGTAGAGCAGTTGTACACTGGCGCCCAACGGGTGATTTATGCTACCTTGCATAAGAAGCAACCACCTTCCCTTATCAAGGAACTGTTGGAAAAGCTGTCTGTGCTACCACAAAGGGTGGAAGAATTGAAGCGATCAGCCTCCAGAGCCAGTGCTATCACTGCCTTGAGCCGGGCAAAGGCGTGGCAGGCTGAACTTGACCCAGAAGAAATATCAGCCGGCTGTCCTAGTGTAAAAGATGATGGGTCTCCTTTTAGCGCTGATGACTTCACTCAAATAGTAAGAGAGATGTGTCCATGGGCAAGCAAATTAGCTAATGAGACGGACCTCTCCAAGTACCACCCAGTTTATGATGCCGAGAACACTAAAGTGAAGGCGCCAGTTCATGAAGCGGTGGATCTTATTCCGCCCACACATAAGCACATCTTCGCTCCTGACATTGATCCATCAAGTCTTATAGATGACGAAAATGTGTTTAGAGCTTTGACCAATAGCAACTAGGCCACACCTGGCTTCCAGCCAATGGGTGATCAAGAAGAAGAAGAGCCGGTGCAAGATGACCCGGAAGCGTCAACACGTGAAGTCCAAGACAACTGATCCAAGGGTCGGTTTATCATCCACAGCCTTGGATGTTGTATGTATCAAAAATACTTATTCTTTTGGGCCGCTCGATGCCATGTAATAGGCTAGTTTGAAAATAGCGATCTGCCATGCCATCGTGCATGTTTATTTGCATAGCACTTTTGGATCACTGATCTGATGTTGAAGATCTGCTCCTTATGCTTATAATGTCATCAATCATGCAGACCATGTTTATCATATTCCCTGCACACAAGCAGATAACAAGTGCCCTGGCGGTTTACCCCAGGGTGGGTCATAATGCCACATATAAAATCCACTGGTGACTTTATAGTCCATAAGCAGGGCGGGTTTATCAAAACCTTGTTTATCCATAACAAGTAAATAACATACCTGTTTATATTTGTTCATACTACCGGCTTACCATACCATAGGCAGTAAGGGTAACGGCCCAAAGACGTAGAGCGTAGCACCCTGTGCAATATATTCCTACTGCGGGATTACAACGCCATACGCAGCAAGGGTAACATCCCAAAGACTTAGAGCGCCGAACTCCAAGCGCATAATCAAAGCACATTGGCGACTTATCGTCCAAAACCAGGCCGGGTTATCAGAACTCCGGAGAGATTCAAATATGAACCATAATGATCAAGGCAACATGGCCTGAATCAATTTTAAACCATATATCAATATGGTACAAAAGATGAACCTCAAAAAATGTTCAAAGCAAATACAAACAAGAAAAACAAGGCCTTCATAGGCTGCCAAGCTTTAATATCAAGTGCTATTCAAGGGCCGCACATCCACTGAGTTAATCCTTAATTCAAACCTGTAAGCCGGGCCTCACATGACCCATCGTCGTTTTAACTTTGACAAGTTTAGGGTCTTTATGAGATTGATTGTCAAGAGTACGGCGAGTCATTTCAGGATTACTTGGTCAGAGTGGCGGGCATACAAAGGCAGGATAACCCAGAGATGAGCAATATTCCACGGCCGGCGGGTCCCCTCCTCAGAATTATGTGAGTCCTTGTGCTCTCAAACATCAATGAGGTAGTATGACCCATTTTTCAGATTTTTGCTGACCACAAAAGTCCCTTCCCAAGGTGGGGACAACTTGTGCATGTCAGTTTGATCTTGGATGAGCCGGAGCACCAAATCTCCTTCTTGAAAGGTCCGGGTTTTAACTCGGCGGCTATGATAACGACACAGATCTTGCTGGTAAATCACCGAGCGAGCCGCTACAAGGTCATGCTCCTCATCCAGAAGGTCAAGAGCATCCTGGCGTTCTTGTACATTATCAGCTTTAACATAAGCCGCCACATGGGGAGAGTCATGACGGATGCCACTAGGGAGAACCGCCTCTGCTCCGTAAACCATGAAGAAAGGCGTGTAACCTGTAGACCTGCTGGGGGTGGTATTGATACTCCATAGTACTGATGGAAACTCCTCCACCCAACAACCCGGCGTCCTCTGCAAAGGGACCATAAGCCGGGGTTTTATACCTCTCAAGATTTCTTGATTGGCTCTTTCAGCTTGACCATTGGACCGGGGGTGGGCCACGGATGAAACATCAACACGAATATGTTCACGTTGAGAAAGTTCTTTCATAGCACCTTTAAATAGATTAGTTCCATTATCAGTGATGATGCTGTGAGGGTAACCAAAACGGAAAATCACCTTTTTGATGAATTGAACCGCTGTTGCCGCGTCACACTTGCTGACCGGCTCTGCCTCAACCCACTTTGTAAACTTGTCAACCGCCACCAAGAGGTGAGTCTTTTTATCCTTGGATCTTTTAAAAGGTCCAACCATATCCACCCCCCAGACTACAAACGGCAAGTAATTGGAATCATCTTCAATTCCTGAGCCGACACATGAGCTCGTCTTGAAAATTTCCGACAACCATCACATTTGCTGACCAAATCCTCTGCATCAGCATGAGCTGTCAGCCAATAGAACCCATGACGAAAAGCCTTAGCCACGAGAGACTTAGAGCTGGCATGATGGCCATGATATGTCTCCAATGTATCTATAATTTTTGATTGTTCCATGCTGTTACATTAATAATCTTGGATGTTTTGTAATCATTTTATAGTCATTTTATATCATTTTTTGGTACTAACCTATTGACATAGTGCCACGTGCTAGTTGTTGTTTTCTGGATGTTTTTTACATCACTGGAAATCAATATCAGAAGGAGTCCAAGTGCAACGAAACTCCACGGATATTTTTTTTGGACCAGAAGGAACATAATGGGCCCTGGATGCGCTTGGGTGGTGCTTCGAGGAGAGCACAACCCACCAGGGCGCGCCAGGAGGCCCAGGCGTGTCCTGGTGGGTTGTGCCCACCTCGGGTGCCCCCCGGACCGCCTCTTTGCTCTATAAATACCAAAATATTCCCAAAACCCTAGGGGAGTCGACGAAATATTCATCCAGCCGCCGCAGAGTCCAGAACAACCAAATCCAATCTAGACACCATCTCGGATGGGGTTCACCACCTCCATTGGTGCCTCTCCGATGATGCGTGTGTAGTTCTTTGTAGACCTTCAGGTCCGTAGTTAGTAGCTAGATGGCTTCCTCTCTCTCGCTGAATTCTCAATACAATGGTCTCTTGGAGATCCATATGACGTAACTCTTTTGCGGTGTGTTTGTTGGGATCGATGAACTTTGAGTTTATGATCAGATCTATCTTTTTATATCCATGAAAGTTATTTGAGTTTCTTTGATCTCTTATATGCACGATTGCTTATAGCCTCATATTTCTTCTCCGATATTTGGGTTTTGTTTGGCCAACTTGATATATTTATATTGCAATTGGAAGATGTGCTTTGTAGTGGGTACGCTCTTACGGTGCTTGATCCCAGTGACAGAAGGGGAACCGACACGTATGTATCGTTGCTACTAAGGGTAAATGATGGGGGTCTATCTCTACATAGATAGATCTTGTCTACATCATGTCATCGTTCTTATTGCATTACTCCATTTCTCCATGAACTTAATACACTAGATGCATGCTGGATAGCGGTCGATGTGTGGAGTAATAGTAGTAGATGCAGGCAAGAGTCGGTCTACTAATCTTGGACGTGATGCCTATATAATGATCATTGCCTGGATATCATCATGATTATTTGAAGTTCTATCAATTGCCCAACAGTAATTTTTTCACCCACCGTTTGCTATTTTTCTCGAGAGAAGCCACTAGTGAAACCTACGGCCCCCGAGGCTCTTTCTCATATATTTGCCATTGCGATCTACTTTTCCTTTGCATTTATTTTCAGATCTATTAAACCAAAAATACAAAAATACCTTGCTGCGTTTTATTTCTATTTAATTTGTTTGGTGTTTGATCTATCAATCTACTACAATTTTATCTCACATCCGTTGCCTATCTTGAGGCGCCGTACCCGGAAGGGATTGACAACCCCTTTAACATGCCGGGTTGCGAGGATTTGTTATCTCTGTGCAAGGGCTTTTTACATTGTGTTGCTTGGTTCTCTACTGGTTCGATAACCTTGGTTTTATATCTGAGGGAAATACCTGCCGCCGCTGTGCTGCATCATCCCTTCCTCTTTGGGGAAATACCGACATAGCTTCAAGCGACATCAAAAGGAATTTATGGCGCCGTTGCCGGGGAGGATCTTCAACATATACCAGGTTCCTAATCACAAATCCCATCTCCTTGCAATTTACATTATTTTTCATTTGCCTCTCGATTTCCTCTCCCCCACTTCACAAAAATTTGTCATTTTATTCGCCTCTCTTTTTCGTTTGCCGTTTTCTTGTCGGATCTGTTTTTGAGTGCAATCTTTTTGTGTACTCGTCATGACTCAAGAGAACACCAAGTTATGTGATTTCTCAAATACCAACAACAATGATTTTATCGGCACTCCGATTGCTCCTCCCACCAGTAGTGCAGAGCTTTGTGATATTAATACTGCTTTGCTGAATCTTGTTATGAAAGATCAATTTTCTGTTACTCCTAAGGAGGACATTGCGTCCCATCTTAATATGTTTGTGGAATTATGCGATGTGAAAAAGAAAAAAGATGTGGGGAATGATGTGGTGAAGATGAAATTATTTCTGTTTTCTTTGCGCGATTCTGCAAAAAATTGGTTTTCTTCTTTGCCTCGCAATAGTATCGATTCTTGGAACAAATGCAAAGATGCTTTTATCACTAAGTATTTTCCTCCCGCAAAAATTATTTCTCTTAGAACCCAGATCATGAATTTCAAGCAACTTGAACATGAGCATGTTGCACAATCTTGGGAAAGGATGGAAATGATGCTAAGGAATTGCCCAACTCATGGGTTAAATCTTTGGATGATCATACAATTTTTTTATGCGGGTTTGAATTTTGTATCTCGTAATCTTTTAGATTCCGCCCCGGGTGGTACTTTTATGGAAATTACTTTGGGTGAAGCTACCAAATTGCTTGATAATATCATGGAAAATTATTCACAATGTCATACCGAAAGGGCTCCTACTAGTAGAAAAGTTAATTCGGTTGAAGAAATTTCTCTTTTGAGTGAAAAAATTGATGATCTTATGAAATTAGTTGATAGTAAAAGTGCTCATATTGATTTTAATGATATGCCTTTGTCTACTTTGATTTAGCAAAATAGTGATGCCATATATGTGAATTTTATCTCTCGAAATAATTTCAACAACAATGCTTATAGAGGTAATTTTAATCTTAGGCCTTTTCCTAGTAATTCCTCTAATAATTATGGTAATTCCTATGGAAATCAATCTTATAATAATAATAGGAAACCCTCTGATCTTGAGAACAATATTAAAGAATTTATCAGCACACAAAAGGTTTTCAACACTTCCATAGAAGAAAAGATGAGTAAGATTGATGATTTGTCTAGAAGTGTTGATATAATTGCTCATGATGTGAAAAATCTCAAGATAAACTTTTTTGTGCCTAAAGTAGATGAATTAATTAAAGCTCTTTATGTTTCTATGGGTGAAAGTAATAAAAGAACTGCTATGCTTAGAGCTAAACGAGAATTTTTAGAAAAAGTGTTTTCTAGTGATTTCTTTAATAAAAGTGATGAAGATCTTAAAATGATGGGTGTTTCTTATATTGATTCCTTGTTTAGTAAAGTTAAGATTGATGAAAAAGGGACTGGAGAAGATTCAACTTTAGGTAGAAGGTGTCCCAATATTCCGGAGGGTGAAAATCTTGTTGAGAAAATTGATGAAAGTGGGTTTGAAGAGGTCACAACTTTAGCTAGTGATGTGCCCACTCTTTTGGATTACAAAGACTTTAATTATGATAGTTTCTCTTTGGTTGATTGTATTTCTTTTTTGCAATCCATGATAAATTCACCCCATGCTTATGAACAAAATAAATCTTTTACTAAACATATTGTTGATGCTACGATGAAAGCTTTTGAAGAAAAATTGGAATTGGAAGTTTCAATTCCTAGAAAATTGTATGATGAGTGGGAACCTACTATCAAAGTCAAGATAAAAAATTATGAGTGTTTTGCTTTATGTGACTTGGGTGCTAGTGTTTCTACAATTCCGAATTCTTTATGTGATGTGCTTGGTCTTACCGATCTTGAAGAATGTTCTTTAAATTTGTGTCTTGTTTTTCAGACATCGTGGTTGGTCCCATATTCGGGTGGATCTGGAAACGTTCTTGCACACTCAAGCTCAAGGTGTTTGGCTGGCTCCTCTTGATGGATCGTCTAAACACTAGGGACATGATGCAGCGACGACATTGGATTATCCAGGATGACACGTGTGTTATGTGTCTCTCAGTTTGCATGAGGATAGAGCTCATCTATTCTTTGTTTGCAACTTCAGCCAACATGTCTCGAATTACTTGGGCATCTCATGGAGTGTTCATCCTAATAAGACTACTTTTGAGATGGCTTGCGCTGCAAGGAAGGACTTTGGCTACCCATTTTTTACTGAGGTAGTCTTCATGGCTACTTGGAATATTTGGACACAGAGGAATGGGAAGATTTTCAGAAATGAGTTGCCTACTTTCAGATCCTGGAGGAGGAATTTTATTCATGACATTTCTCTTTTAGTTCATAGAATCAAGTGTAAATATAGGAATAGTCTAACTTCTTGGATAGTTGCCCTACCTTAAGAACTCTTAGTAAGTAGCCTCTCCTCCATAACCTTGGTTCTTTTATTGTAACTTTGTAACTCTTTTGCTACTTGGCTTTAATAAAGAACTGTGAGGCTGTTGCCTTGCAGTATATAGTCAAAAACAATGTTCTTTAAATTTGCACTTGGCGGATTCTACTATTAAAAAGCCTATGGGAAGAATTAATGATGTTCTTATTCTTGCAAATAGGAATTATGTGCCCATAGATTTTATTGTTCTTGATATTGATTGCAATCCGTCTTGTCCAATTATTCTTGGTAGACCATTCTACGCACTATCGGTGTCGTGATTGATATGAAAGAAGGCAATATGAGGTTCCAATTTCCTTTGGGGAAGGGTATGGAACACTTCCCTAGAACAAGAATTAGGCCACCATATGAATCAATCATGAGGGCATCTTATGGATCTCGAACCAAAGATGACAAAACTTAGGTCCTTGCTTTATGCCTAGCTAAGGGCGTAAACTATAGTGCTTGTTGGGAGGCAACCCAATGAATAAAATTTATTTTTCCTTTTTGCTTTCTGTTCATGAGTGTTAGAAAAATTATGATACTGTTATGATTGTGTTTTTTGTGTCTCAATTAGTGTTTGTGCCAAGTAGAACCGATAGGATCTTCTTGTGTGATAGTTGTTTGATCTTGCTGAAAAAACCGAAACTTCTGCGCTCACGAAAACAATTCTTATTTTTTACCAGTGCGTGATAAAATGCCAATTCCTTTTGTAGAAGATTAATATACAAATTACCCAGGTCTTCCAAGTTTTTCAGAAGTTTTGGAGTTCCAGAAGTATTGGAACAAATCAGATTGCTACAGACTATTCTGTTTTGACAAATTCTGTTTTCTTTGCGTTGTGTGCTTATTTTGATGGCTCTATGGTTTTTTTGATGAGTTTTTGCCATAGAAAGTTGGAATGCAGTATATAAATGCAAAAACAAATATCAATTGGTTTGGTATAGTACTTATAGTAGTGATTTATTTTTCTTACACTAACGGATCTCACGAAGGTTTTGTTGAGTTTTGTGTGGTTGAAGTTTTCATGTTTTGGGTTATCTTACGATGGATGAAGGAATAAGGAGTAGAAGAGCCTAAGCTTGGGATGCCTCGGCATCCCAAGCTATTATCCAAAAATGAGCAACCAATAATCTTGGGGATGCCCCCGAGTGGTATCCCCTCTATCTTCTAATGACCATCGGTATTTTACTCGAAGCTATATTTTTATTCATCACATGATATGTGTTTTGCTTGGAGCGTCTTGTATGATATGAGTCTTTGCTTGTTTTATTTTGTGTTTTAAGTCTTGATCCCTTGCTGGACACACCTATTTGGGAGAGCCAAAATTATGTCATGACTTGTTAGAATTGCTCTCTATGCTTCACTTAAATTTTTATGAGCCATGGACTTGCTCTAGTGCTTCACTTATATCTTTTTGAGCACGGTGTGCTTAGTATTTTTGAAGAAATGCTCTCTTGCTTAACTTAGATTTATTTGAGAGTTAGTAAAATTTTCAAGAAATTCTCTCTTGCTTCACTTAAATTATTTTGAGAGAAAGAAAAATTATGCTCATGATCTTCACTTATATTTGTTTGAGCTTATGAAAAGCAACACATGAAAATTAGTCCCAAAGTGATACATATCCAAGAAGGATATAATAAAAACTTTCATGAAGATCATTGGACAAAATAAACTTGATTCTTAGTAATAGTTTTGAGATATGACGATGTGATATGTGAGTTATGTTGATGAGTAATTATGCTTTAGTAAGAATATTGGTGTTGAGGCTTGTGATTCCCTATGCAAGCACGAAAGTCAATAGTCATGCAATGAAATTATATCCTACTCGTGGCGCATTATTCGGTGTTAATTATGCTTAATGCTTTCTTATGAGAGTATCTGTTTCTTGGTTGGTTGCTTCTCAATCTTTTGCTAGCCTTCATTTTGCACTAAGTATGATCTCTACTTGTGCATCCAAAAACCTTAAAACCAGTTTTGCCACATGAGTCCACTATATCTACCTATATGCGGTATTCCTTTGCCGTTCTAAGAAAATTTGTATGTGCCATCTCTAATTTTCAAAATAAATTTCTCTTTTGTGTGTTCGTTTCGCTCGTGGAGCGGTGAGGGGTGGCTAATTTTTTCCATGCTAGATGTGCCATTCTCACGATGAGTGTTTATTCACTTGTCATTGCACGAGAGTAAGGCAAAGGTATTAGGGATGCCCAGTCCCGAAATGAAAAATGAATTTACTTTATGTTGTCAAATAATAAATTCCTTGGAAAGTGTTGGTATGGAGGGCAACCGTGGATACGGCTAGCCATGGAAAGTGAAAGTATGGTGGAAAAAGGAATAAACTTTATTTTCTGTTTGGCAACCGCCTATGATATATCTAGCATGGAAAGTGTTGGGAACTCTAAGTCGTTTTCGTTGGTGGGATGGATACACCTCCCAAAATGTTTTTATCTCTAAGTTTTTCGATTTAAGCTCTGGCACCTCTACAAGTCCCTACTTCCCTCTGCGAAGGGCCTTTCTTTTTTACTTTATGCAATTTTTATTTTGAATTTGAGTCTTCATATTCTCTTACAAAAGCACCAACTAGGAGGCAATATGATCGTACTTAAGTATTGGGTGTAGCTAATATGCGAGTGTGTTTCATGAATGGATCAATGGTTGAGCATGATGGGCTAGGGATAAGTTATTTTAGCGTTGATATTTTGAAAGACATGGTTGCTTGTTGATATGCTTGAGTATTTAAATTATCATGTCAAAACTAGACTATTGCTTTGAATCACATAAAAGTCCAAATGTCCATACTATAAAGAAAGGAATATGATATGGCATGTTAGGCAGCATTCCACATCAAAAATTCTGTTTTTATCACTTACCTACTCGAGGACGAGTAGGAGTTAAGCTTGGGGATGCTGATACGTCTCCAACGTATCTATAATTTTTGATTGTTCCATGCTGTTATATTATCAATCTTGGATGTTTTATAATCATTTTATGTCATTTTTTGGTACTAACCTATTGACATAGTGCCATGTGCCAGTTGCTATTTTCTGCATGATTTTTACATCGCAGGAAATCAATATCAGACAGAGTCCAAATGCAATGAAGCTCCACAGAGATTGTTTTGGACCAAAAGGAACATAATTGGCCCTGGCTGCGCTGGGGGGGGGGGTGCTCCGAGGAGAGCACAACCCACCAGGGCGCACCAGGAGGACTAGGTGCGCTAGGAGGCCCAGGCGTGCCCTGGTGGGTTGTGCCCACCTTGGGTGGCCCCTAGACCGCCTCTTTGCTCTATAAATACCCCAATATTCCCAAAACCCTAGGGGAGTCGACGAAATATTTATCCTGCCTCAGCAGAGTCCAAAACCACCAGATCCAACCTAGACAGAATCTCGGATGGGGTTCACCACCTCCATTGGTGCCTCTCCGATGATGCGTGAGTAGTTCTTTGTAGACCTTCGGGTCCGTAGTTAGTAGCTAGATGGCTTCCTCTCTCTCGCTGAATTATCAATACAATGGTCTCTTGGAGATCCATATGACGTAACTCTTTTTCGATGTGTTTGTTGGGATCGATGAACTTTGAGTTTATGATCAGATCTATCTTTTTATATCCATGAAAGTTCTTTGAGTTTCTTTTATCTCTTATATGCATGATTGCTTATAGCCTCGTATTTCTTCTCCGATATTTGGGTTTTGTTTGGCCAACTTGATCTATTTATCTTGCAATGGGAAGAGGTGCTTTGTAGTGGGTTCGATCTTATGGTGCTTTATCCCAGTGACAGAAGGGGAACCGACACATATGTATCGTTGCTATTAAGGATAAAACGATGGGGTCTATCTTTACATAGATAGATCTTGTCTACATCATGTCACCGTTCTTATTGCATTACTCCGTTTCTCTATGAACTTAATACACTAGATGCATGCTGGATAGCAGTCGATGTGTGGAGTAATAGTAGTAGATGCAGGCAGGAGTCGGTCTACTAATCTTGGACATGATGCCTATATAATGATCATTGCCTGGATATCGTCATGATTATTTGAAGTTCTATCAATTGCCCAACAACAATCTGTTCACCCACCATTTGCTATTTTTCTCGAGAGAAGCCACTAGTGAAACCTACGGCCCCCGGGTCACTTTCTCATATATTTGCCTTTGCGATTTACCTTTCCTTTGCATTTATTTTCAGATCTATTGAACCAAAAATACAAAAATACCTTGCTACGTTTTATTTCTATTTATTTTGTTTGGCATTCGATCTATCAATCTACTACAATTTTATCTCACGTCCGTTTGCCTATCTTGAGGCGCCGTACCCGGAAGGGATTGACAACCCCTTTAACACGTCGGGTTGCGAGGATTTGTTATCTGTGTGCAGGGGCTGTTTACATTGTGTTGCTTGGTTCCCCTACTGGTTCGATAACCTTGGTTTCATATCTGAGGGAAATACCTACCGCCGCTATGCTGCATCATCCCTTCCTCTTTGGGAAAATACCGACGTAGCTTCAAGCGACATCAGGCCACAATCTCCTTCATGAATCTCATATAGAATCTCACAACCCTCCTTATGAGAAACACAACGTTGAAACACCCCTGCGACACTGCATCGGTGCAACTCTCCATTGACAATAGTCATTGACTTAGACCGCCGGGTTATCTGCCTGGTCAAAGTTTCATCTTCAGGTACCTCACCCCGGGTCATATAAGCCAAATATTGAACTGTCCAATCAGGAATAGCATGAAGAGCCACCACTAATTGTGCCTATGGGTCAGGAACAGATAGATATTCCTCCGTAGGCAATTCAACTGAAGGATTATGCAAAATATCAAGGAAAACATTAGGTGGTACCGGCTTACGCTCGGACCCTAGCTAGCTTAAAGCATCAGCCGCCTCATTTTTCCTGCGATCAACATGTTCCACTTGATAACCTTTGAAATAACCAGCAATAGCATCAACCTCTCGGCGATAAGCCGCCATGAGTGGATCTTTGGAATCCCATGTTCCTGAAACTTGCTGAGCCACCAAATCTGAGTCGCCAAAACACCTCACCCGGCTTAGATTCATCTCTTTAGCCATCTGAAGACCATGTAGCAAGGCTTCATACTCAGCTACATTATTAGTACAAGGGAACATCAACCTTAAGACATAACAAAATTTATCACCTAGTGGGGAAGTCAAAATAACTCTAGCTCCCGAGCCTTCCAACTACCTGGATTCATCAAAGTGAATAGTCCAATATGTGCTATCCAGCTTCTCCTCAGGCATCTGTAACTCTGTCCAGTCATTGATGAAATCCGCAAGTGCTTGAGACTTGATAGCTGTCCGAGTCATATACTTCAAACAATGGGGTCCAAGCTCAATGGCCCACTTAGCTACCCGACCTGTGGCTTCTCTATTTTGAATAATATCCCCCAAAGGAGCAGAACTGACCACAGTGATGGGATGACCGAAGAAATACTGCTTCAATTTATGACTAGCCATGAACACCCCATAAACCAGCTTCTGCCTATGTGGGTACCTCTGCTTAGATTCAATGAGTACCTCACTCACACAATAAACCGGACACTAAACCGGATATTCCTTTCCTGATTCCTTCCGTTCCACAACAATTGCCACACTGACGGCTCGGCTATTAGCAGCTACATATAACAGTAAGGGCTCCTTATCAATAGGAGCTGCAAGGATCGGTGGCTCAACCAACTACTTTTTCAATGCCTCAAACGCCTGGTCGGCCGCATCACTCCAGACAAAGTGGTATGTCTTCTTCATCATCTAATATAGAGGGATAGCCTTTTCGCCCAAACGGCTTATAAACCAGCTTAAGGCCGCAATACGACCCACCAGACACTGGACATCATTAATACATGTCGGCTTAGCCAAGGAAGTGATAGCCTTGATTTTCTCCGGGTTAGCTTCAATGCCCCTTTCAGAAAACAAAAAACCCAAGAGCTTGCCCGCTGGCACACCAAAGACACAGTTGGCCGGGTTAAGCATCATCTTGTAGATCCGGAGATTGTCAAAGGTCCCTTTCAAGTGATCGATCAAGGTCTCCTTATTCCTGGAAGTCACAACAATATCATCCACATAAGCATGAACATTCCTTCCAATCTGGTCATGAAGGCAATTTTGAACACACCGCTGATAAGTCGCCTGGGCACTCTTGAGCCCGAAGGGCATAGACACATAGCAGAAGGCTCCAAAGGGAGTGATAAAAGCCGTCTTCTCTTGGTCCTTAACTGCCATGTTGATTTGATGATACCCAGAATAAGCATCCAAAAAACTCAAATGCTCACAACCCACCGTAGCATCAATAACCTGATCAATACGAGGGAGAGCAAAAGGATCGGCCAAATAGGCTCTATTAAGGTTTGTGTAATCCACGCACATGCGCCAGGTGCCGTTTTTCTTAAGTACCAGCACCGGGTTAGCCAACCATTCAGGATGAAAAACTTCAATAATAAACCCAGCCGCCAAGAGCTGGGCCACTTCTTCACTAATGGCCATACGCCTCTCTTCATTAAAACGGCGAAGGAATTGCTTGACCGGTTTAAACTTTGGTTCAACATTGAGAGTGTGCTCAGCGAGTTCCCTCGGTACACCTTGCATGTCTGAAGGCTTCCATGCAAAGATGTCCTGGTTCTCATGGATGAACTCGATGAGCGCGCCTTCCTATTTCGGATCCATATTAGCACTGATACTGAACTGCTTGGATGAGTCACTAGGAACAAAGTCAACCAGCTTAGTGTCATCTGCCGACTTAAACTTCAACAAAGGGTCATGCTCTGTGGTTGGCTTTTTCAGAGGTGTCATACCACCCGGGTCAACATTGTCTTTGTAGAACTTCAGCTCCTCAATTGCACAAACAGACTTTGCATAAGCAGCATCTCCTTCTTCACACTCCAAAGCTATCTTCCTATTGCCGTGTACTGTGATGGTGCCCTTATGACCCGGCATCTTAAGCTGCAAGTAAACATAACAAGGCCATGCCATGAATTTAGCATAAGCTGGCCGTCCAAACATGGCGTGATAAGGGCTCTTGATCTTGACTTCTTCAAAAGTTAACGTTTCAGCTCTGAAATCATGGTCCTCTCCAAAAGCCACTTCCAAAGCTATCTTACCCACTTGGTACGCCGAGTTACTAGGCACCACCCCATGAAAAATAGTAGAAGACGGCTTAAGATCTTTGTCAGTCAAATTCATACAGCGAAAAGTATCATAATAAAGGATATTGATGCTGCTGCCTCCATCCATAAGCACTTTAGTGAACTTGTACCCTCCAACCTGAGGCGCGACCACCAAAGCTAACTGACCCGGATTGTCGACCCGGGGAGGGTGATCCTCACGGCTCCATACAATAGTATGTTCAGACCATCGTAAGTATCGAGGGACTACCGGCTCAACTACATTCACCGCTCGCTTATGAATCGTCTGATCTCGTTTGCACAAGATCATGGTAAACACATGATACTGACCACTATTCAGCTGTTTCGGATTGCTCTGATAACTAGACTACTGCTGCTGATTCGCTTGACCAGATTGCTGATTAAAACCACCTTGATTGCCTTGGACCTGAAAACCGGAGCTTGAGCCGCCACCCCAAAGCCAGATCCATGAGAGTCAGACCCTGAGCCGCCATTCGGGCCATGATGATTTTGGAAAAAGCTGGAATTTCTGTACTCCCTTATGATGAAGCAATCCTTCCATAGATGATTGGCCGGCTTCTCTTGCGTACCGTGCTTTGGGCAAGTTGATTCATCATTGCCTCAAGGTTGAACTTTGGCCCTCTAAACCGGGGCGTTGACACTTTCCCCTTACAATGCTGATTATTATTCTGTGCATTGGTGTTAGCAACAAAAACTAAACCACCATCGGCTTTGCGATTATCGTTGCCACCTTGACCCGCCGTATTATTTTGCTGACCCTTTGCATTGCCACTCTTCTTCCCCTTACCAACTTTCTCCTCATCAGACTCGGGGTTCTTAGTACTATCAGAGTCGCCATATTTAACGAGAGCCGCCATGAGCTCTCCCATATCATTATAGTGGCGCTTAAGCCACCCCAGTTTCTACTTAAGGGGAAGGAAACGACATTCTTTTCCAACATTAGGATGGCTGAACCGGCGTTGATACTATCCGATGAGTGTATAACGGCCGAGATCCAGCGCACCCAATTGGTGGTTGACTCGCCCTCACCCTGTTCGCAAGAGTCCAAATCAAGGATCGACATAGGCTTCTTGCATGCTTCTTTGAAATTTTGGATAAAACACGTCTTCAGTTTGGCCCATGACCTGATGGAGTTAGGGGGCAATCCTTTCAGCCAAGTGCGTGCCGGCCCGTCTAACATCATGGTGAAGTACTTAGCACATGCATCATCACTAACATCCAACATCTCCATAGCCATCTCATAGCTCTCAATCCAGGCCTCTGGGGGCTGATCTGCTGTGTAATTAGGCACCTTGCGGGGGCCCTTGGAATCCTGAGGCAAGCGCTCGTTACGTAGAGCCGGTACTAAACATGGCACACCAAGGGTTCTAGAGGTCACTCCTGCCTCCACAGACGCTGATGGGTAAACCGGAGATTGTTGTTGAGCCACCAACTAAGCTGCCAGTTCAGCCTCACGACGGGCCCTGCCCTGATCCACCAAAGTCTAAGCATCATTACCAGCACGCGGCTGGTCATGCCTACGAGGCTGGTTATGGTGCTGCTCACTGCTTGAAACTGCTGGTGAGTCAATATGCCTGCTATAACTCCGGCTTGGACGAGGGGTTAAATGAATCCGTTCACGGCTGTACGAATAAGCCGCGTGCTGCGCCACCGCTGTCTGAAGAAGCTCTCCGGCCCTCCGTATCTCCATCGTGGCTGGTGACTCGCCTTCAACAGGAAGAGCTGCCAATCGTGTAGCCATAGCGATCATATTGTCCAGAGTGTGGACTTGCGGTGTCGGAACATCCTGCGGCGGGTCTACAGCATGTGGCAGAACCGGTGCTCCGGTCACGGGTGTCTCAACAACCTGGTTCACCACGGGCGGATCACTAGTCCCTTCCACAGGCGTGTTGAAAAGGTTTCTAGCCTCAAACTCCATGGGTAAACGGGTCTGGTGCCTCCTCCTCATAATAGCGTTTGAAGCATTCTGATCCAAGGTGAACCGAAATGACTCTGCCTGAATCCATTGTGATTGTGCGTCCAAGGCGGCTCGCTTTGTCGCCATCCTAGCATTCTTAGCAGCAAGCTCTTCCTTGGCTTGGGCTATCTCATCTCGCAGCTTCGCGACATCCACTTTGTGTTGTTCTTGAGTCTCCGAGGTTACCTCTGTCCCATTAAAGTCGCCAAAGCATCCAACAGCTCGGTCAAAACCTAAGCCGGCAGCCGTGCAGAGCCGCTTGCTCCAGCCGTCGCTGCAACTGTTGAACTAGAAGTCATGGCCGCAGCAGTTGACGAATTGAGCACTAGTTGCCTACCAGCCTTGAAGATCGCAACCCGGTTCGGCGGCTCATAGCGGTCCGGAATGCCATCGCCATCAGAACAGCCCCCAAGCCCACCGTCTTGCAATTGGTACATTGAATCGGTCTCACTTGTTGAAGACTCACCATCAGAGCAGATTACCGTCTCTCCCCTAGACACAGATCCTTCCTCAAGATCCGCCCCATGGATGAAACCAAGAAAGCATGCTTCGTGGCGGCTTGAACATTGGCGGGTCGTGTGCGCTGAGCCATCTCGATGATGTCGGTGCAGACATCCAGCTCAGGCCCCGACTCACCGATCTTGCCGATGAAGACGTGGATTCCGCCGAAGGGGACCCGGTACCCAACTTAACTGAGCCAGCGTCGGGCCCCAGCCAGCATCGTCAATGTAGAGCTTGCCGCGACGAATCTTGGTCATCCAGCCCACGGCGTATCCCTTGATCCCTGCGAAGTTGCTCTTCAAGAACTTGAAACCACCGTGCGCTGGCCCCAGGGTGTGCGCCAACTGTCATGGTCTTAACACGGCAAATGCCCTAGCAAAAGGACTCAGGTGTGGAACCATCGTACCTAGGTTAGCTTGAAGGGGTTAAACGGGACAAAGGACACAGTGATTTTGTCGGGGGTGTCGTGCGACATATGCCAAAGGATGGCTTATCATGGAGGGGGCTAATAAGACGTTGCCGGTGCTAGGAAACGGGATGAGGTGAAGACATGCACGCCGGCCAATCTTACCCAGGTTCGGGGCTCTCCTAGGAGATAACACCCCTAGTCCTGCTCTGTGGGGTCTCCGCATGATCACTAAAGCAACAAGAGTGGCTACAAGATTGCTCCTTGAGCTGTTTCTCTAGAGGAGGAAGAAGAACAAGGCTAGCCCTAACTTCCTCTATCTGTATGTGTGTGTGAATGAACTAAGGTCTGAACCCTTTGCATGGGTGCCCTGGGGGTTTATATAGGCCTACCCCCCAGGGGTACAAAGGTAATCTGGCCAGGTGTAGGACCCGGCTGTCAGCGGCTATGGTCACCGGCTTCTCCGCCGACCGCTCGGGCCCTCCGCCTCGTGGGCCCTGCTGGCTGTCTCGTACGTGGCCGACAGACCGCGCCCGCTGCTTGCGGGTCTGGCCGGCTGCTCAGCACTATAGCGATGCTGGTAATGATGCATGCTTTGTCGGGGGGAGGCGTGGCTACAGTACAGCCGCCTGGCGGGAGATCAGTGTAGCCATCTCCCATCTCTTCTGATTAATGGCGCACGGACTTTGAGGGAGGGGGAGGGCCGCCTGCTAGGAGCCGGCCTCCCCTCATGCCGACTGGTCTGTGCTCGCCGCCTTCTGGCTTCTCACTGACAGGTAAGGCCCACCGCCTATGGGCCGTACCGGCAGCTCGGAGTGGAGGCAGGGCCTTCTCTGCCATGGGTGATGTCATGGGCGGGGTGGCAATAGTGCCGCGCCATACGGGAGATCTTCGTCTGGTACGGTGCATTGTGGCCGCGCTTGGCCCTGTATTTGGGGGTGGCAGGGCACGCTGTAGCCACGCCCCGTCTCATCGTATTTATGTCGGTGCAGACTCTGAGGACGCTTGGGGCCGCTTGCTAAGAGCCGGCCTCTCTGGAGGCCGCCGGCTAGGAGCCGGCCCACCTCGTGACCGCCTGCTGGGCCTTGCCATCTTCTGGCGGCCGACTGCTTGGACCAGCCGGCTGCGAGAAGGCGGCGCTTTAGTCTTTGATTCCTGACGGGCGCAGCCGGCCCTGATGTCTTGAAGCGCCATGGGGGGCCAATGAGGCTACCCGTGGCCAATTACTTCGACAGTAGTCCCCGAAGATGACGAGGCTCTGCGAATGGTGAAAGGAAGGAGCCTCGGCAGCTTCCTACTCAGAGTGCTTTATTTGATTCTAGCTCCATCCGTCTCCCGGCGCACCGACTACCAGGAGCCGAACACGACTAGACGGGCCGCCTAGTGGTTCTTGAAATGTCTTGGCGGGGGCCAGGTGGCGCACCAGCCAGGCGCTAGGCTTGCCGCCAGCTATCCGCACGCCATGTGGCGCTAGCCGGCCAGGCTGCCTACCAGCCCACTTGCGCGATGGGGCATCACCGCAGGCCAGGGCCCACCACTACTAGGCCTCGCCATGCGCGTGGATCCGCTGTGGCCGAGGCAGACGGTTGGGATTCCGTTGCATGAATACCTCACGTCATTACTACATGGTTAATGCGGGGTCGTGGGCGCGGTTAATCCCACAATCCCCACGCCCCGTCCCCTTGGCTTCGCGGCCTAGGGCTATAAGTAGGGGGAGGAAGGGGGCGGCTCCGTCTCGCGCGCCCTCCTCTACCTTCGCTCTACTCTTCCTCTTCTTTCTTTCCGCCACTGCCGCACTCCCGCAACTTGCCGAAGTGTTGCTGCGGCCTGTCATCATCGAGCCTTCTCCCCTACGGAGATGCTGCACGACCGTGGGTTCGCTCCTCCTCCGTAGCGCCGTGCCTCCGTTGAGCTCCAAGAACCCATGGCGCGCGACAAGGTGAACTCCGGTGCCTGGGATGGCTCCAACGTCCACAAGGCCCACCTCGACTTCCTGCGCGACACAAGGTGGCTGCCCGCCATGGGTTATGTCAAGACGCGCGTCCCGCCGAAGAAAGAGATCACGTCGGCGCCGAAGGACGGCGAGCGCGTCGTCTTTTGGTCACACTTCCTCCGCGGCTTCGGCCTACCGATCAGCGGTTTTCTCCGCTCTTTCCTCCAATTCTATCACCTCCAGCCACACCACCTTACAGCAATCATGGTGGTGCTGCTGTCGGCCTTCGTCACGCTGTGCAAGGGCTACCTCGGCATTCTCCCCACTCTCGAGCTGTGGGGAGAGTTCTTCTACACCAAGCTTGGCGTCTCCGCCAAGGACGAGGCGGCTCAGCGTGGCACCTTCATCGTGGTACGGTGCCCAGGAGCTGGCAACCGCTGCCCATCCATCACCTTGACCCAGTCCGTCAAGCTATGGCAAAAGTCGTACATCTATGTGAAGAACGTCTACCTGGTGCTGGACTTCGTCAACCTGCCAGACTACAAAGCCGTCCCACCGGCCGAGCCGCGCACCAACTGGACCTTCAAGCCGAAGCACCTGCCGCCCACCTCCACCGCCGCCGTCACCAGGCTCAAGGAGATGCCGGACTTGGAGGGCCTCTAGGCGTCTGACTTGTTGACGGCCTTTGTGGTGCACCGGGTTCTCCTTCTCCAGGGCCAGCCTCACATGATGAGTCAGATGAGTGGGCATCGAGACCCGTGTCGGCTGTCCACCCAGGAGATGCCGGTCACGGAGGTGGCCCGCATGGTGAACGAGATCGCAAACCTCAATCTCTTGGAGTCGGACTGGCAGTTCGGCAAGCGGCCGTACTCCCGTGCGCATCCGCCTCCTGCTGTAAGCTCCCGACTCTTCTTTCTTTCTTGGTCTTTTCTTCTTCTATCAAGTTTCGCTTTGTCGACTGATCAGTGGGACGTGTCGCAGCTCCTCATGATCGAGAAGGCAGCCAATGCCCTGGCGCAAGGCCAGGAGTACCTGCCGGACCGAGCGGTGAGCGACGCGGATGACCCCGACTTGGGGGCGGCCACCTTGGAAGACGACGCCACGGGCGGTGGCGACGGGGCAGGCGGCTCCGGCGGAGGACGCGACGTTGAGACGTGGCCGGATGACGACGAGGAGGAGGCTGAGCCACACCACCAACCAGTTGCCAAAAGGACGGGGGCGAGCTCCTCAGCGGCGCCACCCGCACCTGGCGGTGCACCGAAGCGCCTAGCCAGCGCGCAGCTGCAAGGCGGTCGGCCAAAGAAGCGCAACGTCTTGGCCGTGGCAACCAAGCGGGAGGAGGCCGCCACGAAGACAGCCCGGTTCCAAAGGGCCCCGAAGAAGCCGCCGATGGTGTCCGTGTAAGAGTACATCTTTGTGTTTCCTTTGTTCCATGTATGCCTTTTTCGCAAACTTCTTTCTGAATTCTTTTTGTCTTGTGTGAACAGAGCCCCGCTCTCCCTTGAGCGGCCGGCCTCTGCCTCCATCATCGGGGGCATGGAGGGCTCCTCCAACACCTGCCGCATAGACCCACTCGCCGACCTCCGGGAGGCGACGGAGAAGAACACGCGGGAGGCGCGCGAGGAGAAGGAGAGGGCAGAGTGGGCGAAGGCGGACGCGGCCAAGGCGGCACAAGAGGAGGCGAATGCAGCGGCCAAGGATTAGGCCGACGCCGTGGCCAAGGTTCGGGAGGAGGAGGCGACCAAGGCCCAGGCGGCCGTGGCCGCTAATGCACACGCAGGAGGAGCCGCGGGTGGCCAGGCTCCACAGCTGGTCATTCCGCTGCACTCCATGCCGCCGGCGACATGGATCTCGACGCCGACTGGTGGGGCCAGCAACGACCAGCCGGTCATGGAGAGGGAGGGCGGCGAGTCCGTCATCCCTAGGACGGATGTGCCCCAGAAGACGCCGGCTGCTGAGACCTAGGGCAGTCGGCCTAACGCGTCACCGGTGCCTCAAGTCGATGGCAAGCTGGTGGTGGGGGCGACCCCCGTGGCACGCACTCTAGTGTGTCGGCACGCAACCAAGGCGACTTCGGTGCCGCGTCCTCAGGAGATCGGAGCCTTGAGCTCGTCGGCCCCAGAAGCGGAGGCCACTAGCGCCATCCCGTGGGAGTGGACAACTGGCGGCGGGACGAGCATCCTGAACAAGGCTGTGCACAAGGTCCACTCCCTGCTCCAGGCCCAAGACGACGCCCTCAAGGACTACATGTAGAAGTTCCTGGCGTCGCGAGCCGCCCTCCGGGTATGCTCCTTATGCTTCACTTTCAATTTCTTGCAATCTTCTGTGGGGGTGCACCAGCACACCCACTGGGTGTAGCCCCCGAGTTCCGGGCCGGCTGCTGAGCAGGCGGCTCAGAACTTAAAGGCAAATTCCAAGTGCTGACCCTTTCTTCTCTTCTGTTGATTCTGTTTGCAGGACTACCACAACATACGTGCGGCCGCCTACAACTCCCATGTCCAGGAGCTGGCCAAACGGACCGCTGAGTTGACCGACAGCCGGAGTAAGCACTCCGCTCTTTTATTCTCGCGGGGGCGGGCCAGCGCACCCGTGGAGTGTAGCCCCCGAGATTCGGGCCGACTGCTGAGTAGTCGGGTCGGATCTTCCGGCAACTACTTCTTATTATTTCTTTCATTGAATTGCTCAATCCTTAGTCTCGCGGGGGCGCGCTAGTGCACCCGCGGGGTGTAGCCCCCGAGATTCGGGCCGACTGCTGAGCAGTCGGGTTGGATCTTCCGGCAACTACTTCTTTCATTGTTGATTTGCTGACCTCTTTTCACCCTTGTCTTCTGCAGGAGCCAATGCCACCTTCTGGGAGAAAATGGGCGAAGCTCGGACTGCGCTGCACGCCAAGGAGGAGGAGCGCCTCAAGATGGAGCAGGAGCGAGACCGTCTGGCCAAGCAAATGGCTGACCAGGCGAACAAGCAACAGGCGGAGCTACAGAAGCTCAAGGACGCGGAGGAGGCCCTTCAAGATGAGTTCGAAACTCAGTGCTCGAACTGGGTTGAGAAGGAGAAGGCCCTGTTGGCCGGCTTCGGCGAGGTCGATGACATGCTCGATGGTAAGTTGCTCTTCTCCTTCTTCTTCCTGCCGGTTGGTCCGGCAAGCCGGCCTCCGACTTCTCACTTTTTTATTCTTCCCCTGCGCAGAGTATTTCCCTGGCTACTCCGTTGCCGCCGGTCAGGCCGTTGAGGCTCATCGCGACGAGCGGAGGCTGGCTAGCGCTACAATTGTGCCCAACACCCCTCGGACCCTTACCAAGGAGATGCTTGCCATCCAAGCTCGTCTCCAGCCGGCGCATCGGGCTCTCCGCCGTCTTCAGCACGCTGGAGCCCAGGTGGTCTCCGCCCTCTGGCCAGGAACTCCCATTCTGCGCACCGCCAGCCGGACCTCCAACTGGTTGGAGGTTGCCATCAGCCGCTTCCAGGCATGGAAGGGCTCCTCCGCCCGGGCGGGCGCACGTCGAGCCCTGGAGTTCGTCAAGGGGTGGTACCCTGGGCTAAACTTGGACCAGCTGGCCACTCTTCATGCTGAAGCCGGCGAGGAGTTGGAGGCGGTGGCGCCCCAGCTCTATCACCATGCCGCGGCGATTGCTGAGTACACGGACACCAGCGTCTTCCTCCCCGAGCTAGATGATGCAGGCGCCGAGGTGCCACCCAAGTAGTTTGGGCTGAACCTGGAAGGCGGTGAGGACTCGGTGGAGGAGATTGCCTCCAGTGATGAGGGCGAGGGGGAGGAGGATGAGGACGAGGACGGCGAAGACGGTGCGCCAGATGGTGAAGACGACGGCTGGCCTCAACCTGACCAAGTCTCAACCAACGGGCGAAGCGCCGGCGAGCCGACTGCTAACGACGCTGACCAGGCCAAGACCCACGAGGCGGCCGCTCCACCACCCGGAGCCTCTACCTCCGCCGGCCCCTCCGATCCGGCTGCTGCTCCTCTGGCCTAGGCGGCCAAGTTATCTTTCCTTTTCCTGTTTTGTAACCGCTTGAACAAAGATTGTTAAGTCCGCGCAGTTCCACCCGCTGGGGGTGTATTCAAACTCCGTTGAATGCTGGCCAAGGGCCTTTTGCTGTAAACAAATCTCTTTTGCCGATTTCCGACTTGTCTTGCTTTTCTACTCTTTTGGCTTTTTCCTTTGCCGCCTTCCCTTGGCTGTCGTCTTGCCAGCCGGCCAGCCACTCTGCGGTCTGTGGCTGGGTCAAGTACTTGGCCGTTTTTGGGAAGGCAAGCACTTTAGCCATTGGTAGAGTGTAGCAAATTTAAGTTAGAAACCGGCCAGCCGACTGCTCAGCAGTCGGTCGGCGAGGCGAGGAGCCGGCTCAGCCTATGAAAATGCTTTTAGTCCTTAGCCATTTTTCATGTGGGCACCGTTTCCTGCCTTTAACTCTTGCCGGTCGGACAGTCGCTCTGCAAGCTGCGGCTTGTGGCAAGAGAGGGCTTAGGTGCAGGCACACTACTTGTCCGACTGCAGGTTGCATTCTCATAGTACAAGGCGGCAAACCCCCGGGCCGACTGGTCGAACCCGGTGCTAGGCAGATAATGAAATAACATATTCATAGGCATAAATCTTATCATATAGATAAAGAGGGTAGCCCCCGAGTGCTCCTCGAGGTACCCGATGTCTTGGTACTTAATACAAAAGGTTGCGTGATACATACTACATCAACTGTAAAATCTTCGAAGGAGATTTGCATTCCACGGGCGCTCTGTTTCCTTGCCTGAATTGTCTCTCTTGCGTGCTCTTGGCTTCTGTGCGTCAATGATGTAGTAGGAGTCGTTGCCCAATGCTTTGCTAATGATGAAGGGGCCTTCCCAAGGGGCCGAGAGCTTGTGCTGGCCGGCTGTTCGCTAGATCAGCCGGAGCATAAGGTCTCCCTCTTGGAAGGATCTTGGCTTGATCTTCCGACTGTGGTAGCGGCGCAGACTCTGCTGGTAGATGGCGGACCGGCTGAGTGCCAACAGCCGGCCCTCTTCCAGCAGATCGACACCGTCTTCTCGCGCCTCTTTTGCCTCTGCCTCCGTGTACATGGTGACGTGAGGAGAGTCAAACTCAATGTTAGTTGGGATGACAGCCTCGGCACCGTAAATGAGAAATAATGGAGTGAAGACGTATGATTTGTTCAGAGTGGTGCGGAGGCACCAAAGAACGGCCGGCAACTCGTCGATCCAGCAGCCGGCCAACCGCTCCAGTGGCTCGACCAGTCAGGGCTTGATGCAGGAGAGGATGAGGCCATTTGCTCGCTCGACTTGGCCGTTTGACTGCGGATGGGCAACGGACGCTAAGTCCAGTCGAATGCCCTGCATCGTGCAGAAACGGGCCAAGGCTCCCTTGGGAAAGTTTGTGGCATTGTCGGTGATGATGTTGTGTGGTACTCCGTACAGGGTGGTGATGTCTGCAATGAAGGTCACAACAGTCGGACCATTCAACTTCTTGATAGGCTTTGCTTCAATCCACTTGGTGAACTTGTCCATGGCAACGAGCAGATGGGTCATGCCGCCGCGTGCTGTCTTGAATGGTCCCACCATGTCCAACGCCTAGATGGCAAAAGGCCAAGCCAGGGGGATGGTCTTGAGTGCAGAGGCCAGTAGATGCTGCTGGGAGCTGAACTTTTGACACCCTTTGCAATGCTTGACCAACTCCTCGGCGTCCTCCAAAGCAGTCGGCCAGAAGAAACCATGGCGCAAAGCTTTGGCAACAAGGGATCTTGAGGCCGCGTGGTGGCTGCACTCGCCTTGGTGGATATCTTTGAGGATTGCTTGGTGATACGTCCATTTTGCATCATGCTTTTATGTCAATATTTATTGCATTATGGACTGTCATTACACATTATATCTCAATACTTATGGATATTCTCTCTTATTCTACAAGGTTTACCATGAAGAGGGGGAATGCCGACAGCTGGAATTCTGGCTGGAAAAGGAGCAAACGTTGGAAACCTATTCTCAACAACTCCAAAAGTCCTGAAACTGCACGAAACAACTTTTTGGATTTAATAAGAATTTACGAGCGAAAGAAATAGGCCAGGGGGCCCACACCCTGTCCAGGAGACAGGGGGAGCGCCCCCCTATAGGGCGCGCCTTGGGCTCTCGTGGTCCACCCGTAAGGCGGTTGACGCTCTTCCTTCGGCGCAAGAAAGCTAATTTTATGAGAAAGATCTGGGCGAAAGATTCACCACAATCGGAGTTACGGATCTCCAGATATAAAAGAAACGGTGAAGGGGAAGAATCAGAGAATGCAGAAACAAAGAGAGACAGAGAGATAGATCACCATGGGAGCCAAGGACCAGAGGGGAAACCCTTCTCCCATCTAGGGAGGAGGTCAAGGAATAAAAAGAAGAAGAAGGGGGGCTCTCTCCCCCTTGCTTCCGGTGGCGCCGGAGCACTGCCGGGGGCCATCATCATCACCGCGATCTTCACCAACAACTTCACTGCCTTCATCACCAACTCTTCCTCCCTCTATGCAGCGGTGTAACCTCTCTCTTACCCGCTGTAATCTCTACTTAAACATGGTGCTTGAGGGAGTCCTGGACTAGGGGGTGTCCGGATAGCCGGACTATCATCGTCAGCCGGACTCCAAGACTATGAAGATATAAGATTGAAGACTTTGTCCCGTATCCGGATGAGACTTTCCTTGGCGTGGAAGGCAAGCTTGGCGATACGGATATGTAGATCTCCTACCATTGTAACCGACTCTGTGTAACCCTAGCCCTCTCTGGTGTCTATATAAACCGGAGGGTTTTAGTCCGTAGGACAACAACCATTACAACAATCATACCATAGGCTAGCTTCTAGGGTTTAGCCTCCTTGGTCTCGTGGTAGATCCACTCTTGTACTACCCATATCATCAATATCAATCAAGCAGGAGTAGGGTTTTACCTCCATCGAGAGGGCCCGAACCTGGGTAAAAACATCGTGTCCCTTGTCTCCTGTTACCATCCGCCTAGACGCACAGTTCGGGACCCCCTACCCGAGATCCGCCGGTTTTAACACCGACATTGGTGCTTTCATTGAGAGTTCCTCTGTGCCGTCACCTATAGGAAGGATGCCTCTTCCCGTCTTCAAGGACAGTATCTTCGTCAAAGGAGCCTTGGCCGCCGGTCAAACTATCCGGCTAGGTGGTTTTCTCATGACTGCTTGTTCGGCCACCGCTTCGACAATGACCTCTCAGGTCGTCAAAAGCAATCTTCACGTCAGCTCGGAATTCGCCGAGCGGCTGGATCCAATAGAGCTCTCGTCCGTAAACGAGCTCTTGGATCGCATCGCCGCCCTGGGAGTCGCTACAGACTACAAACAGATTGGGCTTAAAACCGATCTGAGAGAGATTAACTCTCCCCAGGTCACCCACCACGTTGCAGTGGTAGAGGAACAACACGGCGACTCTTCTCCTGTATTGAAAACTAGTCATGTCCGGGTTCCCGAACCCTCCATGCCGGATTCCCGCGGAGGGACGGACTTCGATCAAGCACTGAACCTAAAGTCAGGCATCGGACCGGACTCGTTGGACAACATCCAGCAATCTAAGCTTCCAAATTTGGAAACTTCTCGGCCCTTGAGCCTCGTGATGGGTAGGGCTCCGGACTTAATTCCACCCACCCGCCCGACATATGCGATCTATCTCTAATCCGGCAAGAGCCCGCTGAAACAGTACATCACTACTGGGCCAGATTCCTCCTAGTTATGAACAGGATAAAGGACTGCCGAGAGGAAAACGCAATCTCAATTTTTTGCAATAATTGCACGGACGAGGGAATCTTGAACGCCGTCAGATAATCGACCAGATAATCGACGCTACCACAGGACACAATTCATTGTGCTTCCTTGACGCATACTCCGGCTACCATCAAATCAAGATGGCGGAAGCGGACCAAGCCGCAACGACATTCATCACTCCATATGGACCATTCTGCTTCAACACGATGCCCTTCGGACTTAAAAACGCCGGCGCAACATATCAGCGCATGATTCAAACATGTCTGGCCACCCAGATCGGCAAAACAGTAGAGGCATACGTAGACGACGTAGTCGTCAAAACCAAACACGTCGAAACTCTAGTAGATGACTTGAGGCTCACATTCGACAACCTCAGAGCATATGACATCAAGCTGAATCCGGAAAAATGCGTTTTCGGCGTACCAGCCGGAAAGCTCCTGGGCTTCATTGTATCCGGCAGAGGAATCGAAGTGAACCCAGCCAAGATCCAAGCTCTTTCACAGCTGGATATCCCAAAGGACCTCAAACAAATACAAAAATTGACTGGATGCGTGGCGGCTCTAAGCCGCTTTATCTCCCGTCTAGGAGAAAAGGCATTGCCCCTCTATCGCCTCCTTAGGCGCACCGAACACGTCGAGTGGACGGATGCTGCCACTACTGGACTCGAAGAAATAAAAGCCATATTGGCAACAAATCCGGTCCTGGCTGCGCCCAACCTGGGCGAACCAATGTTGTTATACATCATGGCAACACATCAAGTTGTAAGCGCAGTACTCGTCGTCGAACGAGAGACAGAAGGGCATAAATTCCCTCTTCAAAAACTAGTGTACTACGTATCCACTGTGTTAACCCCCTGCAAGTCCCGTTACCCGCACTATCAAAAGATAGCATATGCGGTGTTCATGGCATCTCGGAAGCTCCGACACTACTTTCAAGAGTGTTCGATAACAGTGGCCTCCGAAGTACCCCTCAACGACATTATAAACAACCGCGACGCGACGGGCAGGATTGCAAAATGGGCCATTGAGCTCTTACCATTTGATATAACTTACAAACCTCGGCGGGCTATAATCGCAAGTTTTGGCTGACTTTGTCGCTGAATGGACCGAAGCCGAACTCCCTAAAGAGTACGGCGCATACTCCAATTGGATTATGCACTTCGACGGCTCTAAAATGTTGGCCGGATTGGGGGCTGGCGTCGTATTGACGTCCCCAACCGGGGACACAGTCCAATACATACTTCAGATAATGTACACAGACTCCAACAACGCAGCCGAATACGAGGCCCTTTTACATGGCCTCCGGATGGCAATCTCCATGGGCATTCAACGCCAAGAGGTGCGCGGGGATTCAAACCTTGCAATATCCCAAGTAAATGGAGACTTTGATGCCAAGGATCCGAAAATGGCAGCCTATCATAACGCTGTCCTAAAAATGTCAGCTCAGTTTGAAGGACTTGAATTCCACCACGTAGCCCGGGATAATAACCAAGCAGCCAGCATATTGGCACGCATCGGCGCAAAACGTGATGCTGTCCCTCCAAATATCTTCCTCGAACGGCTCTTTAAGCCATCCGTACTATGGGAAGAGGAGTCCGGAAATAACAAACCAGAAGCAGCCGCACCAACCGAGACAAAACAATCTGACATAATCGGCGACTCAGCCGATGAAATAACACCTTCAGCCCACGAAATAATGGCAGTAATTGCCCCGTGGACAGAGCCATTCCTATCCTACTTGCTTAGGCAGGAACTCCCCGAAGACCAAAATGAGGCCCGCTGCATAGTCCGGCGATCTAAAGCCTACAAGGTCCATGAGGGAGAACTTTATAAGAAAAGCACAACCGGAGTCCTTCAAAGGTGTATCTCCGAAGAGGAAGGGCGAAACCTTCTGGCTGAAATTCATACCGGACTAGGCGGGCACCACGCCGCAGCTCGGGCCCTTGTAGGAAAGGCATTCTGAACAGAATTTTATTGGCCGACGGCCCGGGCAAACGCTCAGGACTTAGTCCAAAGATGCGTCGGTTATCAACTCTTTGCTAATCAGAGCCATATGCCACCGACCGCCCTCAAAACCATACCCATTATCTGGCCGTTCGCAGTCTGGGGGCTTGACATGGTTGGACCCCTTAAAGGGGGAACCCACAAGCAAAGGTACCTATTGGTCATGGTGGATAAATTCACCAAATGGGTAGAGGCCAAGCCAGTTTAAACGGCAGAGTCCGGACCAGTGATAGACTCCATATCTGGGGTAGTACACCGATATGGTGTCCCCCACAACATCATTATCGATAACGGCACGAACTTCACAGCCGACGAGGTTAAATTATGGTGCAAAAATATGGGCATTAAGCTTGATTATGCTTCAGTCTATCATCCTCAAACCAACGGTCAAGTGGAGCGAGCAAATGGTCTAATAATGAGCGGCATCAAACCCAGACTAGTGCGGTCACTTACGAAATCTGACACGCACTGGGTAGAGGAGCTCGACTCCGTACTCTGGGGGCTATGGACAACGCCCAACCGTACTCCCGGATTCACACCATTTTTTATGGTATACGGCACAGAGGCAGTTCTGCCCTGCGACATCATTCATGACTCACCTCGAGTGCGCATGTACGAAGAAAGAGAAGCCGAGCTGGATCGGCAGGACAGCTTGGACGCATTGGAGGAAGAACGCGACGTCGCCAAGGCTCGTTCCGCATTCTATCAGCAGCAGGCCCGAAGATATCAAAGCAGAGAAGTACGGGCCAAGACTTACAACGTTGGCGAACTAGTTCTACGCCTGCCGGACAAGAAAAAGGACAAGCTCAAGCCCAAATGGGAGGGCCCCTTCATTATTGATCAAGTCCTGACCGGCGGAGCGTACCATCTATGAAATGCGTCGGACAACCAACTCGAGCCGAACCCATGGAACGCAGCCCGCCTCCGAAGATTCTATGCCTAGCGCCGGACTAAGAGTTCGTCCCCTTCCCCCGTCCAAATTTTTACACTTCAGCTGTCTTTTGTTTCTCTTTCTTCTCTCACCCCTTTTCCTAAAAAGCCCTTAAAGGCCTACTTGCGCATTGTTCGCACAAACTTGATGTGCCATCCGCACTCATTATACCTGGGGGCTTCTTTACCAGAAGCTTAATTATAAGGGCTTCATGCCCAGCACATGTGTCAAGCTTCCACATGTACCTTTTATTCACCATTATATGCATCGATATGACTTAAGTTTTGGCCAAGCTGGGTTGCCTGGCTCCTGTGCTTACCCCTACGTTCCTGATTGTTCGGCTAGGAGGTAAAGGGAGCACCTCTGCGATTGTTACTGCCTGGTCAGCCGGATGTGTACCTCAGACTGGGTGAAGCCGAAAGCTAGCGTTCTTAAGGGAATATTCGGTCGGTGACTTGAAAGATGATTTTTTATCTACTTATTTATCTGCCCCCAGATGTTTTTCTGCTCTTTTCGCAGACCGGACATGCACTTTAGGGCATGCCTCCCAGGGAAAGGAACCCTTAACGGAACTATTCTCCCTGGAAGATGTTTCTTACTAACCATGTAATATAACATAACTAGTTGGGCACTTGTCTGATAAAGCACTAATGACCCCTACGCCTGGTCTCCATGCATGCCCCGGTTGTTTCTTAACCGAGAAGGTATTCGGACACACTCCAGACTCTAGGATCCCGAGGTTGAAGCGAAAAGGTCGGCAAAGACAAACGATCTACAATCCGGCTAGAAGGCATTTTACATGTCATTTTAAATTACATTGTCAAATCGACTGACTGTATTCCTCCTCAATCCCGTCTAACATGTTGTCTAATTTACAGTCCCGTTGGGAAAATTTAGCGGCCAACTCTACTTGGCTGTATACTAAACTCACAGGGATCTCCTTCCCATCGGGCCCCACAGGTCCGACCTCGGCCATGTGGTTGGGATCCGCCTTCTTGTACCGCATCTTCACCATGGCCCAGGCCTCCCTGGCACCTTGGCGGCAGGCCGAAATCTTCCATAAACGGAAGCGCTGCCGCACTCCCTGAAGCTTCTCCGCAAGCTCCCCAAGGCCCTCGGGCAGGGAGAGGGCTGGCCATAAAGCTTGGACGACGCCGCTCATTGCCTGCTGAACTCGTTCGAGCAGTTGCAACAGCTCGAGAAGTTGATCACCCGTTGATACGGGCATCTCCTCCGCAGGGCGACCTGTGAGTATACCTCCAGACACATTTTGTCAATTGACTTCCTCGCCGAACTCTTCTTTTCAAAGGAGTTCGCTCAAGCACTTACTATAGATGCCACGACGAAGCCGCTGATTCTCCTTAACGGAGCCAGACAGCTCGGCCCGAACACCTTTCAGCTCTTCTCCAAGCTGGGCGTGGGCATCCTGGAGCTTGTTCCTTTCCTGCTACACCTTATTCAGCACCCTCTCGCCGGCCTTCAACTGGCGCAGTAGTTCTTGCCTGTCCGGATCTTGTCCGGCAGCACCTGCAATGTCATTAATAGACTTGCGCGCACGCCGCACACCACTTATCTTTTTTTTTAAAATAATGTGTTACCAGGAGGGGTCTCTGTGTTTCCTCCTGCGGCAGCAAGTGCGGCCTCGAGTTGGGCCTTACACTCTTGCAGCTCCTGAGACAGTTGGGTATTCTTCTCCGTAAGATCCTGCGTTTCAAATGATCCTTAAATCAGTTAATATAACTACTTTAAGTCTCGGGGGCTACTGGCATATACAACTATTAAATTCTCTTACTCGTATGTCTTTTACATACTGCTCCATGGCTCTGGTCAAACCATCTTGAGCAGCACGGAGGTGCGCGTCCTCCGCGTTAAAGGCATTCAACGGCTCAGGGGAGAAGCACGCGTCATGAAAAACTGTCCGGCGGCGCCTGTGGTTCATGGCGCTCTCCACCTCAGACTTGGTGGCGGACAGTCTGTCGGCATCCTCCGTTGGAGGAGTATCCGGCTCACGCCTTGCGCTCGCCTCCCCCTCCAGACCAGGTGCTAGAGCCTGGCTGGTAGAGGCTGGGTTGGCAACCTCTACGCCCGCAGTCCGGCGGGCGCCTTTTCTCCTATAAAGGTCATGAGCATTCAAATGCTTCCTAGGAACGTTGCTCTAAATAACGAACCATGAGCTATACCTTTGCGGCGACGTTTCAATCCGCGCCGCGCTCCTCTTCCGCCTACTAGGCCGGGCTGACCCGTGTTGGCCAGCCGCCACGGGTTCGGCTTCCCGCCTTGGAGGCGCCTCCTGCAAAGCGCCATCGTATACGGTGGTCAAAAATGAGCAAGGAAGGAATAATGGTGTCAGGACTTCGGTCACAATCACCTGGGAAGCCAGATATAGTCCGGGGTAGTCAGCCGTAATGGCGACTAAAGCATTATCCATGCTGAGCTGGTGGAACACCCCGTCGATTAGCTCCACCTTTATGTCCGGATCCTCTTCGGAGGCCGGATCCTGGGATCTCTCTGGATCCTCGGGTTGCGGAGCTGGACTAAGCATGTCCTCCACAACCCGACGCAGCTCCTGCGTCGAAAGCATAATATAAGAAACTTAAACTTTGAAAGCATGGGTCGGGCACACAAAGTGTTCGTTTACCCAACGCCGAGGGTTATTCATGGAGAACCCATTCAACGGGCTCGTCTGGAGGAAATCCTCCTTCCCCCCTTGTACAGGCCGGACAGGATCTTCGCTAGGTCTTCGGCCGATCCCGGGCCTTTGCGGCCATGACGGGTGGCATCGTCCTCCCCGTTGAAATCCCACATAGGGTGGCCCCTGTATTGTAGCGGCTGCACCCCCCGCATAATGCACGTTGCCATGATTCCGATCATGGTCAACCCGGAATGGGCCAGTAACCTTATCCGGCCCATCAAATAATGGACGCTCTTGTCTTCCTCCAGTTGGGGGCTCCGTGGACGCCAGCTAAGGCGTTTCTTCAAAGGAGTGTTACTGAACTCCGGGAGGCCGATCCGAACAGGGTCCGGCAGCGGAGCGTCTTCTACGTAAAACCATTCTGAAGGCCAGTCTTCGGACGCCTTCTTAGGGGTTCCGGATGGATATCCGGTCCCGGCGATGCGCCATATTTCGGCACCGCCCACTTGATATATGGACCCCTCGTGAGAGCGGGGTACAAGGCAGAACAACCTATTCCACAGTGCAAAATGGGGCTCGACGCCCAGAAATAGCTCGCAAAGAGCTTCGTAACCCGCGATATGCAGGATAGAGGCGGGCGTGAGGTGATGGAGCCGGAGTCCGTAGAACTCCAGGAGCCCACGGAGGAACGGATGTATAGGAAATCCGAGCCCCCTTATCAGATAGGGGATCAAGCATACCCGCTCCCCTTTGTTGGGATTTGGGGTAGCCTCCGCTTGCTTCCCACCTTGGTAGGTGGCCAGCCCGGCTCGAACCGGGACCATGAAGGCCGGAGGGAGATATCCCTCCGCTTGGAGCGTCACCAGCTTGCTGTGCGGGACAGAACATCTCTGCCAGTCTCCTGGCAGAGGGCTGGGAGCACGAGAGGAGGAGCTGCGTCGACGGTCCATGATGGAATGTATTTTTGGTCGGAAGCGCTCCGATGAGTACTCGCGGAAGGAAGATGGTGTGATTTGGACTTGGATTCTTGCCTCTCTTATAGGTAGATTATTTGCACAGCTAGGGGGTAAAACATAAAATATACCCTGGCTTTTCGCATTCGTGCGACGCGTGGAAGATGGCCATTATTGGGAGTGGAAGCCAAGAAGCGCAACACTGATAAGGAAGCCGGACACTGTTCGGCAGGTACATGGAACTTAAGGGAGAACCCGCCTTGCAACGCCGAAGACTATAAACGCGCTGGACTTATCGTCATTGAAGCCTAGTTCGGGGGCTACTAAGGGAGTCCTGGACTAGGGGGTGTCCGGATAGCCGGACTATCATCGTCAGCCGGACTCCAAGACTATGAAGATACAAGATTGAAGACTTCGTCCCGTATCCGGATAGGACTTTCCTTGGCGTGGAAGGCAAGCTTGGAGATATGGATATGTAGATCTCCTACCATTGTAACCGACTCTGTGTAACCCTAGCCCTCTCCGGTGTCTATATAAACTGGAGGGTTTTAGTCCGTAGGACAACAACCATTACAACAATCATACCATAGGCGAGCTTCTAGGGTTTAGCCTCCTTGATCTCGTGGTAGATCCACTCTTGTACTACCCATATCATCAATATCAATCAAGCAGGAGTAGGGTTTTACCTCCATCGAGAGGGCCCGAACCTGGGTAAAAACATCGTGTCCCTTGTCTCCTGTTACCATCCGCCTAGACGCACAGTTCGGGACCCCCTACCCGAGATCCGCCGGTTTTGACACCGACAGTGCTCAATGCTATATATTATTTCCCAATGATGTATGGCTATATTATGATGTTTGAGTAGATCCGTTTTGTCCTATGGGTTAATTGATGATCGTGATTGGTTTGAGTTGTATGTTTTATTATTGGTGATGTCCTATGGTGCTCTCCGTGTCGCGCAAGCGTGAGGGATTCCCACTGTAGGGTGTTGCAATGCGTTCATGATTCACTTATAGTGGGTTGCGTGAGTGACTGAAACACAAACCCGAGTAAGGGGATTGTTGCGTATGGGATAAAAAGGGGACTTGATACTTTAATGTTATGGTTGGGTTTTACCTTAATGAATCTTTAGTAGTTGCGGACGCTTGCTAGAGTTCCAATGATAAGTGCATATGATCCAAGTAGAGAAAGTATGTTAGCTTATGCCTCTCCCTCAAATAAAATTGCAATAGTGATTACTGGTCTAGTTATCGATTGCCTTGGACAAATAACTTTCTCGTAACAAAAAGCTCTCTACTAATACTTACTTTATTACTTCTTTATCTAAACAACCCCTACTTTTTATTTATGTGTTCTGCAAACCTATCCTATCACACCTACAAAGTACTTCTAGTTTCATACTTGTTCTAGGTAAAGCAAACGTCAAGCGTGCATAGAGTCGTATCAGTGGCCAATAGGACTTGAGAGAGTATTTGTTCTACCTTTAGCTCCTCGTTGGGTTCGACACTCTTACTTATCGAAAGAGGCTACAACTATCTCGTATACTTGCGGGTCATCAAGACCTTTTTTGGCGCTGTTGCCTGGGAGTCATAGCGTGGGGTGAATATTCTCGTGTGTGCTTGTTTGCTTTATCACTAAGTAATTTTTATTTGCTGTTCTTAGTTGTTCTTTATCATTAGTTATGGATATGGAACACGAAATACCAAAAAAATTAGATGTACTTGCTACTCATGGAGATGGGGTAACTCCTAAAACCCTCGATTCTCATTATGCGAGAGATATTATATACTACTTTGATAATCCTGAGAAAACCCCATTCAACTTTATAATGGGAGACATGTTGGATCAATGTGAATACTTTAGGGATTATCGCTCGACACAAAAAGGGAAACTATTATGGGATCAATTTATTATGTTGCGTTGGTATGCCTGGGCTCTATGCTTGAGATATGATATTACTTGTTGCTCTAGGATGGAGGCTCCACACCTTCCCTTTTCATGCAAATTTAATGATAATGAAACCTTAGCTTCTTATGCTAATGGTATATATGATTACTATGATGTGGAACAAATAGAAGAATTTGTTGCTTTTAAGGCTGCTTATGAAATTGAATCTTTGTTTGAAAAGTATGAAGCTTTAGATGATGATGTTTATAGGCTTGAAAATCTTGCTATACTTAGATATTGCTATGAAAATTATGAATACAATTACTATATTAATGCATTAATGAAGAAATTCTCCGCTGTCCAAGAAGAGACTAATATTTTGCAGGAAGCTATGGAAGAAGAAATTGATGAAACAGTGAACTCATTGGATGAAAAAGATGATGAGGAGAGCGAAGAACAAAAGGAGGAAGAGCGGATTAGCTACCCGTGCCCACCTTCTAATGAGAGTAACCCTCCAACTCATACATTATTTAATTCCCCTTCATGCTTACCGAAGGATGATTGCTATCATGATTGCTATGATCCCTTGAATTTGTTTGAAATATCCCTTTTTGATGATGCTTGCTATGCTTGCGGCCAAGATGCCAATATGAATTATGATTATGGAGATGAACTTGCTATAGTTCCTTATGTTAAACATGAAATTGTTGCTATTGCACCCACGCATGATAGTCCTATTATCTTTTTGAATTCTCCAACCTACACTATATCGGAGAAGTTTGTGCTTATTAAGGATTATGTTGATGGGTTGCATTTTACCGTTGCACATGATGATTTTGATGAATGTAATATGCATGTGCTTTCTGCTCCTACTTGCAATTATTATGAGAGAGGAACTACATCTCCACCTCTTTATGTTTCCAACACGATAGAATTGCAAGAAACTGCTTATACTATGCATTGGCGTTTACTTGGTGTGCATGAATTGTTCTTTTATGACATGCCGATGCATAGGAAGAGAGTTAGACTACGTTGTTGCATGATATATGTTACTTTGTGCTCACTACTAAATTACAAATCATTGTTAATTAAAATTGGCTTTGATATACCTTGGGATCCGGGTGGATTCATTACTTGAGCACTATATGCCTAGCTTAATGGCTTTAAAGAAAGCGCTGCCAGGGAGACAACCCGGAAGTTTTAGAGAGTCATTTATTTCTGTTGAGTGCTTTTATATAGTTTAAAAACACAAAAATAAAGAGGGGAACCTAAAAACTTTTCAAAAAGGGAAGTGAAAGTGAGAAAGACAAGCATTGTTGAAGTGGGAGCTAGCCTTGAACTTTGTTCATGCTCACGGAAACTTTGTGAATCTTGATTACAGAAACTTTTAATCAAAAATAATTATTCCCTTGTACAATTCCATTGTATTATAAAAATAATGTGCCAAGGTTTGCCTTTAGGATGTTTACAATGCTTGTTGGTTTGTACGGTGCAGGACAGAAACTTTGGCTGTAGTGCGCGATTTTACATTTTTAACTGGAACGTCAATTGGTTCGGATTCCTTTTGCACTGTATTGCTATACAACTTGTTTACTTTTTCATAATTTTGGTAGAATTTTTGGGTTAACAGAAGTATGGTGGATGTTCAGATTGCTACAGACTGTTCTGTTTTTGACAGATTCTGTTTTTGATGCATAGTTTGTTTGTTTTGATGAATCTATCAATTTATATCACTAGATTAAGCCATGAAAAAGCTATATTACAGTAGACACAATGCAAAAACAAAATTTGAATTGGTTTTCAATAGTACTTATAGTGGTGATTTGCTTTATTATACTAACGGATCTTACCGAGTTTTCTGTTGAAGTTTTGTGTGGATGAAGTGTCTAAACGAGGAGGTCTCGATATGAGGAAAAGGAAGAGAGGCAAGAGCTCAAGCTTGGTGATGCCCGAGGCATTCCAAGTAAATATTCAAGGAGACTCAAGCATCTAAGATTGGGGATGCCCCGGGAGGCATCCCCTCTTTCTTCAACAAGTATCGGTATGTTTTCGTATTCGTTTCGTTTATGCATTATGTGCAAGTCTTGACGCGTCTTTTGCATTTAGTTTTCATTTTTCTTTTATGCACCATGCTGGTATGAGATAGTACTTGGTTGGTTTATGGAATGCTCATTGCACTTCACTTAAATCTTTTGAGTATGGCTTTATAGAATGCTTCATGTGCTTCACTTATATCATTTGAAGTTTGGATTGCATGTTTCTCTTCACATAGAAAACCGCCATTTGTAGAATGCTGTTTTGCTTCACTTATATTTGTTAGAGCGTGGGCATATATTTTGTAGAAGAATTAAACTCTCTTGCTTCACTTATATCTATTTAGAGAGATGACAGGAATTGGTCATTCACATGGTTAGTCATAAAATCCTACATAAACTTGTAGATCGCTGAATATGATATGTTTGATTTCTTGCAATAGTTTTGCGATATAAAGGTGGTGATATTAGAGTTTGAGTGATTGTGGGTTAGTAGAAATACTTGTGTTGAGGTTTGTGATTCCCGTAGCATGCGCGTATGGTGAACCGCTTTGTGATGAAGTTGGAGCACAATTTTATTTATTGATTGTCTTCCTTATGAGTGGCGGTCGGGGACGAGCGATGGTCTTTTCCTACCAATCTATCCCCCTAGGAGCATGCGCGTAGTACTTTCTTTTCAAAGGCTTGTAGATTTTTGCAATAAGTATATGAGTTCTTTATGACTAATCTTAAGTCCATGGATTATACGCACCCTCACCCTTCCACCATTGCTAGCCTCTCTTGTGCCGTGCAACTTTTGCCGGTACCATACACCCTCCATACCTTCCTCAAAACAGCCACCATACCTACCTATCATGGCATTTCCATAGCCATTCCGAGATATATTGCCATGCAACTTCCATCATCATCATATACATGACTTGAGCATTCATTGTCATTGCTTTGCATGATCGTAAGATAGCTAGCATGATGATGTCATTGCTATGCTAGATCATTGCACATCTCGGTACACCACCGGACGCATTCATATAGAGTCATATCTTTGTTCTATATATTGAGTTGTAAGTAAATAAAAGTGTGATGATCATCATTATTAGAGCATTGCCCCAGTGAGGAAAGGATGATGGAGACTATGATTCCCCCACAAGTCGGGATGAGACTCCGGACTTTATGAAAAATAAAAGCGGCCAAAGAAGCCCACCAAAAAGAAAAAAATAATAAAGAAAAAAATGAGATAAAAAGAGAGAAGGGGCAATGTTACTATCCTTTTACCACACTTGTGCTTCAGAGTAGCACCATGTTCTTCATAGAGAGAGCCTCCTATGCTTTCACTTTCATACAATAGTGGGAATTTTCATTATAGAACTTGGCTTGTATATTCCGATGATGGGCTTCCTCAAATGCCCGAGGTCTTCATGAGAAAGCAAGTTGGATGCACACCCACTTAGTTTCAGTTTGAGCTTTCATACACTTATAGCTCTAGTGCATCCGTTGCATGGCAATCCCTACTCACTCACATTGATATCTATTGATGGGCATCTCCATAGCCCGTTGATACGCCTAGTTAATGTGAGACTTTCTCCCTTTTTGTCTTCTCCACATAACCTCCACCATCATATTCTATTCCACCTATAGTGCTATATCCATGGCTCACGCTCATGTATTGCGTGAAAGTTGAAAAAGTTTGAGATTATTAAAGTATGAAACAATTGCTTGGCTTGTCATCGGGGTTGTGCATGATTAAATACTTTGTGCGATGAAGATAGAGCAACAGCCAGACTATATGATTTTGTAGGGATAACTTTCTTTGGCCATGTAGTTTTGAAAAGACATGATTGCTTTATTGGTATGCTCGAAGTATTATTGTTTTTATGTCAAATGATAGACTATTGCTTTGAATCACTCGTGTCTTAATATTCATGCCATGATTAGATACATGATCAAGATTATGCTAGGTAGCATTCCACATCAAAAATTATCTTTTTTATCATTTACCTACTCGAGAACGAGCAGGAATTAAGCTTGGGGATGATGATACGTCTCCGTCGTATCTATAATTTTTGATTGTTCCATGCCAATATTATTCAACTTTTATATACTTTTGGCAACTTTTTATACTATTTTTTGGGACTAACATATTGATCCAGTGCCCAGTGCCAGTTCCTGTCTGTTGCATGTTTTTTGTTTCACAGAAACCCAATATCAAACGGAGTCCAAATGGGATAAAAACGGACGAAGATTTTTGTTTGGAATATTTATGATTTTTGAGAAGTAAAATCAACGCGAAACGGTGTCCGGGGTGGCCACGAGACAGGGGGCGCGCCCTCCCCCCTGGGCACGGCCTGGGCTCTTGTGGGCCACCCGTAAGGCGGTTGATGCTCTTCTTTTGGCGCAACAAAGCTAATTTTATGAGAAAGATCTGGGCGAAAGATTCACCCCAATCGGAGTTACGGATCTCCAGATATAAAAGAAACGATGAAGGGGAAGAATCAGAGAACGCAGAAACAGAGAGAGACAGAGAGATAGATCCAATCTCAGAGGGGCTCTCGCCCCTTCCAAGCCCGAGTAAGTGCATATGATGGTGGGTTCGCTTATAGTGGGTTGGGTGAGTGACTGAAACACAAACCCGAGTAAGGGGATTGTTGCGTATGGGAAAAAAGGGGACTTGATGCTTTAATGCTATGGTTGGGTTTTACCTGAATGAATCTTTAGTAGTTGCGGACGCTTGCTAGAGTTCAAATCATAAGTTCATATGATCCAAGTAGAGAAAGTATGTTAGCTTATGCCTCTCCCTCAAATAAAAATGCAATAGTGATTACCGGTCTAGTTATCGATTGCCTTGGACAAATAACTTTCTCGTAACAAAAAGCTCTCTACTAATACTTACTTTATTACTTCTTTATCTAAACAGCCCCTACTTTTTATTTACGTGTTCTGCAAACCTATCCTATCACACCTACAAAGTACTTCTAGTTTCATACTTGTTCTAGGTAAAGCGAACGTCAAGCATGCGTAGAGTCGTATCAGTGGCCGATAGGACTCGAGAGAGTATTTGTTCTACCTTTAGCTCCTCGTTGGGTTCGACACTCTTACTTATCGAAAGAGGCTACAACTATCCCGTATACTTGCGGGTCATCAAGACCTTTTTCTGAAAAGAGTCTTGATGACCCACAAGTGTAGGGGATCTATCGTAGTCCTTTCGATAAGTAAGAGTGTCGAACCCAACGAGGAGCAGAAGGAAATGATAAGCGGTTTTCAGTAAGGTTTTCTCTGCAAGCACTGAAATTGTAGGTAATAGATAGTTTTGTGATAAGATAAATAGTAACAAGCAAAAAGTAAATAAAGTAAATAAAGTGCAGCAAGGTGGCCCAATCCTTTATGTTGCAAAGGATAAGCCTGGACAAATTCTAATAATGAAGAAGGAGCTCCCGAGGACACATTGGGAATTATCGTTGTCGGTGTCAAAACCGGCGGATCTCGGGTAGGGGGTCCCGAACTGTGCGTCTAGGCGGATGGTAACAAGAGACGAGGGACACGATGTTTTTACCCAGGTTCGGGCCCTCTCGATGGAGGTAAAACCCTACGTCCTGCTTCATTAATATTGATGATATGGGTAGTACAAGAGTAGACCTACCACGAGATCAAGGAGGCTAAACCCTAGAAGCTAGCCTATGGTATGATTGTTGAGATGTATGTTCGTCCTACGGACTAAGGCCCTCCGGTTTATATAGACACCGGAGAGGCTAGGGTTACACAGAGTCGGTTACAATGGTAGGAGATCTACATATCCGTATTGCCAAGCTTGCCTTCCACACCAAGGAAAGTACCTTCCGGACACGAGCCGGAGTCTTCAATCTTCTATCTTCGTAGTATGGGAGTCCGGCGGATATTGATATTCCGGCTGTCCGGACACCCCCTAGTCCAGGACTCCCTCAGTAGCCCCCGAACCAGGCTTCAATGACGATAAGTCCAGCGTGCTTGTAGTCTTCAGCGTTGCAAGGCAGGTTCTCCCTTCAAATTCCATGTACCAGCCGAATAGTGTCCGGCTTCATCTTGAATACTGTGTTCCTCGGCTTCCACGCCAAATTATGGCCCCCTTCCACGTGTCGCACGAATGCGAAAAGCCATGGTGTCTTTTACATTTCACCCCCTAATTGTGCGGGTCGTCCGCCTATAAAAGGGGCAGGGATCCAGATCCAAACCGCACCGTCTTCCTCCCGCGTATACTCCACCGAAGCACCTCTGACCTCGAAATCCATTCCACCATGGATCGTCAAGCAGCTCTTCCTCACGCGCTCCTAGCCCATCGCCAGGGAATTGGAGGAGGTGCTCTATTTTGCACAATGAGCTAGTGAAGCTCCAAACGGAGGGATTTCTTCCTCCGGCCTTCATGGTTCCAGTCCGAGCCGGACTGGTTACTTATCGAGGTGGGAGGCAGGCGGAGGACACCCCAAGCCCCAACAAGGGGGAGCGAGTGTGTTTCGTCCCCTATCTGATAAGGGGGCTCAGATTTCCAATACATCCATTCCTCCGCGGGCTCCTGAAGTTCTACGGACTCCAGCTCCACCACCTCACGCCCGCCTCTGTGCTGCATATCGCGGGCTACGTAGCTCTTTGCGAGCTATTCCTGGGCATCGAGCCCCATTTCGCATTGTGGAAGAGGCTGTTTTGCCTCGTACCCCGTTCTCACCAGGGGTCCATATATCAAGTGGGCAGCGCCGAAATATGGCGCATCGCCGGGACCGGATACCTATCCGGCACCCCCAAGAGGGCATCCGAAGACTGGCCCTCGGAGTGGTTTTATATAGTAGACGCTCCATTGCCCGACCCAGTCCGGATCGGCCTCCCGGAGTTTGATGCCGCTCCCTTGAAGAAACGCCTCAGCTGGCGCCCGCGGAGCCCCCGTTTGGAGGAAGACAAGAGCGTCCATTACTTGATGGGCCGGATAAGATTAATGGCTCATTCCGGCTTGACCATGATTGGAGTCATGGCGACGTGCATCAAGCGGGGGGTGCAGCCGCTGCAATACAGAGGCCACCCCATGTGGGATTTCAACGGGGAGAATGATGCTACCCGGCACGGCCGCAAAGGGCCGGGTTCGACCGAGGATCTGGTGTAGATCCTGTCCGGTCTGTACAAGGGGGAGAAGGAGGACTTCCTTCGTCCGAACCCTTTGGATGGGTTTTCCATGACCAACCCTAGAGGATGGGTAAGCGAACACCTCGAAGGGTTCTACCCGTGCTTTCGAAGTTTAAGCTTCTTACATTATGTCTTCGGCGCAAGATCTACGCCGGACTGTGGAGGACATGGTGAGTCCTGCTCCGAAACCCGAGGATCCATAAGGATCCCTGGGTCCGGCCTCCGAAGAGGATCCGGACATCGAGGTGGAGCTGATCGACGGGGTGTATCACCAGCTCAGCATTGACAATGCTTTGGTCGCCATTACGGCGGACTACCCCGGGCTAAGTCCGGCTTCCCAGGTGACCACGACCGAAGTCCGGACACCGCTACCTTATCCTTGCCTATTTCTGACCTTCGCGAACGATGGTATTTTGCAGGAAACGCCATTACGGTAGGAAGCCGAGCCTACGGCGGCCGACCTACAGAGGTCAGCCCGAACTAGCAGGAGGAAAAGGAGCGCCGTGCGGGCAGAAACGTCACCGCAGAGGTATAGCTCGTGTTTGATCCTTTGGAGCAATGCTCCGAGGAAACATCTAAGTGCTTATGATCTTTATAGGAGAAAGAGCGCTCGCCGGACTGCGAGCACAAGAATTGCCGACCCAACCAATACCAGCCAGGCTCCAGCGCCCGGACTGGAGGGGGAGGCAAGCGCAAGACGCGAACCAGATCCTGCTCCAACGGAGGATACCGACAGACTGTCCGCCACCAAGTCAGAGGTGGAGAGCGCTATGAATCATAGACGCCGCCGGACAGTTTTTCAAGAAGCGTGCTTTTCCCCTGAGGCATTGGATGCCTTTAACGCAGGGGACGCGCATCTCCGTGCTGCTCAAAATGGTTTTACCAGAGCCACGGGGCAGTATGTTAAAGACATACGGGTAAGGGAATTTTAAAGGTTGTATACACCAGTAGCCCCCGAGACTTAAATTAGTTATGTTAACTGATTTAAGGATCATTTGAAATTTCAGGCTCTTAGCGAGAAGAATGCCCAGCTGTCTCGGGAGCTGCAAGATTGCAAGGCCCAACTTGAGGCCGCACTTGCTGCCACAGGAGGAGACGGAAAGACCCCTCCTGGTAACACATTTGTATAAATTAATATAAGCGCTGTGCGGCGTGCGTGCGAGTCTAATAATGACATTGCAGGTGTCGCCGGACAAGATCCGGATAGGCAAGCATTGCTGCGCCAGCTAAAGGCTGGCGAGAGTGTGCTGAACAGGGTTCAGCAAGAAAGGAACAAGCTCCAAGATGCCAACACCAAGCTCGGAGAAGAGCTGAAAGGCGCGTAGGCCGAGCTGTCCGGCTCCATCAAGGAGAATCAACGGCTTCGTCGCGGCATATATAGTAAGTGCTTGAGCGAACTCTGTAAGAAGGAAGAGTTCGGCGAGGAAGCAATTTGACATAATATGTCTTGTAGGTATACTCACGGGTCGTCCTGCGGAGGAGATGCCCATATCAATGGGTGATCAACTTCCCGAATTGTTGCAGCTACTCGAACGAGTCCGGCAGGCAATGAGCAGCGTCGTTCATGCTTTATGGCCAGCCCTCACCCTGCCCGAGGGTCTCGGGGAGCTTGCGGAGAGGCTGCAGGGAGTGCGGCAGCGCTTCCGGTTGTGGAAGATATCAACTTGCCGTCAAGGTGCCAGGGAGGCTTGGGCCATGGTGAAGACGCGGTACAAGAAGGCGGACCCCAACCACATGGCCGAAGTTGGACCGGTGGGGCCCGATGGGAAGGAGATCCCTGTGAGTTTGGTGTACAGCCAAGTAGAGTTGGCTGCTAAGTTTTCCCAGCGGGACTGTAAACTAGACAGCCTGTTAGACGGGATTGAGGAGGAATACAATCAATAAACTTGACAATGTATGTTATCCTTTAAAATGGCATGTGAAATGCCTTCTAGCCGGATTGTAGATCGTTTGTCTTTGCCGACCTTTTCGCTTCGACCTCGGGACCCTAGAGTCCGGAGTGTGTCCGAATACCTTTTTGGTTAAGAAACAACCGTGGTATGCATGGAGACTAGGCGTAGGGGTCATTAGTGCTTTATCAGACAAGTGTCCAACTAGTTACTCCCTCCTTCCATCTATATAGGGCCTAATGCGTTTTTTAAGACATCCTTTGACTATTGACAAGATTAATAATACATGACATGCATAATGTGAAAATTATATCATTGAAAACTCCTTTCACATACGAATTTGACAATGTGCTTTGTGTAAGTTGCATGTCATATATTATTGCTCTAACATTTGGTCAAACTTAGCCTCGAAAAACGTATTAGGCCCTATATAGATGGAAGGAGGGAGTATGTTATATTACATGGTTAGTAAGAAACATCTTCCGGGGAGAATAGTTCCGTTAAGGGTTCCTTTCGCTGGGGAGGCATGCCCTAAAGTGCATGTCCGGACTGCCAATAGAGCAGTAAAACATTTGGGGGTAGATAGATAAATAAGCAAAAATCATCTTTTAAATCACCGACCGAATATTCCCTTAAGAACGCTAGCTTTCGGCTTCACCCAGTCTGAGGTACACATCCGGCTAACCCGGCAGTAACAATCGCAGAGGTGCTCCCTTTACCTCCTAGCCGAACAATCGGGAACGTAGGGGTAAGCACAGGAGCCAGGCAATCCAGCTTGGCCAAAACTTAAGTCATATCGATGCATATAATGGCGAGTAAAAGGTACATGTGGAAGCTTGACACATGTGTTGGGTATAAAACCCGTATAATTGAGCTTCTGTGAAAGAAGCCCCCAGGAATAATGAGTGCGGATGGCACATCGTGCATATGCAAAGAATGCGAAAATGGGCCCCAAAGGGCTTTTAAGTTAAAAGGGTAAAAAGAGAAACAGAAGACAGCCGAAATATAAAAGGTTGGACGGGGGAAGGGGACGAACTCTTAGTCCGGCGCTAGGCATAGAATCGTCGGAGTCGGGCTGCGTTCCATGGGTTCGGCTCGAGTCGGTTGTCCGACGCATTTCGTAGACGGTATGCTCCGCCGGTCAGTACTTGATCAATAATGAAGGGGCCTTCCCATCTGGGCTTGAGCTTGTCCTTTTTCTTGTCCGGCAGGCGTAGAACCAGTTCGCCAACGTTGTAAGTCTTGGCCCGTACTTCTCTGCTTTGATATCTTCGGGCCTGCTGCTGATAGAATGCGGAACGAGCCTTCGCGACGTCATGTTCTTCCTCCAATGTGTCCAAGCTGTCCTGCCGATCCAGCTCAGCTTCTCTTTCCTCATACATGCGCACTCTAGGTGAGTCATGAATAATGTCGCAGGGCAAGACTGCCTCTGCGCCGTATACCATAAAAAATGGTGTGAATCCGGTAGTACGGTTAGGCGTTGTCCGCAGCCCCCAGAGTACGGAGTCGAGCTCCTCGACCCATTGGGTGTCTGATCTAGTGAGTGACCTCACTAGTCTGGGTTTGATGCCGCTCATTATTGGACCATTTGCTCTTTCCACTTGACCGTTGGTTTGAGGGTGATAGACTGACGCATAGTCGAGCTTAATGCCCATATTTTTGCACCATGACTTGACCTCATCGGCTGTGAAGTTCGTGCCGTTGTCGGTGATGATGCTATGGGGGACTCCGAAACGGTGTACCACCTCTGATATAAAGTCTATCACTGGTCCGGACTCTGCCGTTTTCACCGGTTTGGCCTCTATCCATTTGGTGAACTTATCCACCATGACCAATAGGTATTTTTTCTTGTGGGCTTCCCCTTTAAGGGGTCCAACCATGTCAAGCCCCCAGACCGCGAACGTCCAGGTAATGGGTATGGTTTTGAGGGCGGTGTGTGGCATATGGCTCTGATTAGCAAAGAGCTGACAACCAACGCATCGCTGGACCAAGTCCTGTGCATCTGCCCGAGCCGTCGGCCAATAAAATCCTGTACGGAATGCCTTTCCTACCAGGGCCCGGGCTGCTGCGTGGTGTCCGCCTAGTCCGGCATGGATTTCAGCCAGGAGGTTTCGCCCTTCTTCTTCGGAGATACACCTTTGAAGGACTCCGGTAGTACTTTTCTTATAAAGTTCTCCCTCATGGACCTTGTAGGCCTTCGATCGCCGGACAATGCAGCGGGCCTCATTTTGGTCTTCGGGCAGTTCCTGCCTAAGTAAGTAGGCTAGGAAAGGTTCTGTCCACGCGGCAATTACTGCCATTATAACGTGGGCGGAGGGTGTTATGTCATCTGCTGAATCACCGGTTGGTGCGGTTTTCTCCGGTTTGTCGCTACCAGGCTCCTCATCCCATAGTACGGATGGCTTGAAGAGCCGTTCTAGGAAGATATTTGGAGGGACAGCATCACGTTTCGCACCGATGCATGCCAGGATGTCGGCCGCTTGGTTATTATCTCGGGCTATGTGATGGAATTCGAGTCCTTCAAACCGAGCTGATATTTTCAGGACAACATTGCGATATGCTGCCATTTTCGGATCCTTGGCGTCAAAGTCTCCATTTATTTGGGATATTGCAAGGTTTGAATCCCCGCGCACCTCTAGGCGTTGAATGCGCATGGAGACCTCCATCCGGAGACCATGTAATAGGGCCTCGTATTCGGCTGCGTTGTTAGAGTCCATGTACATTATTTGAAGTACATACTGGACAGTATCTCCAGTGGGGGACGTCAATACGACGCCAGCCCCCAGTCCGGCCAACATTTTGGAGCCGTCAAAATGCATAGTCCAATTGGAGTATGCGCCGTACTCTTTAGGTAGTTCGGCTTCAGTCCATTCGGCGACGAAGTCAGCCAAAACTTGTGACTTTATGGCTCGTCGAGGTTTGTAAGTTATGTCAAATGGCAAGAGCTCAATGGCCCATTTTGCAATCCTGCCCGTTGCGTCGCGGTTATTTATAATGTCATTGAGTGGTACTTCAGAGGCCACTATTATCGAACACTCTTGAAAGTAGTGCCGGAGCTTCCGAGATGCCATGAACACCACATATGCTATCTTCTAATAGTGCGGGTAACGGGATTTGCAGGGGGTTAACACAGTGGATATGTAATACACTGGCTTTTGAAGAGGGAATTTATGCCCTTCTGTCGCTCGTTCGACGACGAGGACAGCGCTTACAACTTGATGTGTTGCTGCGATGTATAACAACATTGGTTCGCCCAGAGTGGGCGCAGCCAGGACCGGATTTGTTGCCAATATGGCCTTTATTTCTTCGAGTCCGGCAGTGGCGGCATCCGTCCACTCGAAGTGTTCGGTGCGCCTTAGGAGGCGATAAAGGGGCAACGCCTTCTCTCCTAAACGGGAGATAAAACGGCTTAAAGCTGCCACGCATCCTGTTAATTTTTGTATTTGCTTGAGGTCCTTTGGAATATCCAACTGTGACAGAGCCCGGATTTTGGCCGGATTTGCTTCAATTCCTCTACCGGATACGATGAAGCCCAGTAGCTTTCCGGCTGGTACGCCGAAAACACATTTTTCCGGATTCAGCTTGATGTCATATGCTCTAAGGTTGTCGAATGTGAGCCTCAAATCGTCTACTAAAGTTTCAACGTGTTTTGTTTTGACGACTACATCGTCTACGTATGCCTCGACTGTTTTGCCGATCTGGGTGGCCAGACATGTTTGAATCATGCGCTGATATGTTGCGCCGGCGTTTTTGAGTCCGAAGGGCATCGTGTTGAAGCAGAATGGTCCGTATGGAGTGATAAATGCCGTTGCGGCTTGATCTGCTTCCGCCATCTTAATTTGATGATAGCCAGAGTATGCGTCCAGGAAGCACAACGAATCGTGCCCTGCTATGGCATCGATAATTTGATCGATGCGGGGGAGAGGGAAGGGATCCTTTGGGTAGGCTTTATTGAGGTCTTTAAAATCGACGCAAAGGCGCCAGGATTTATCCTTCTTTGGTACCATCACCAAGTTTGCTAGCCAGTCCAGATGTTTGATATCTCTAATGAATCCGACTTCCAATAGCTTGGCTAGCTCTTCTCCCATTGCCTGTCTTTTGGGCTCGGAAAATCGACGAAGAGCCTGTTTGACTGGCTTAAACCCTTTCAGGATGTTTAGGCTGTGTTCTGCCAACCTGCGAGGGATTCCGGGCATGTCCGAGGGATGCCAGGCGAAGATATCCCAATTTTCCCGAAGGAATTCGCGCAGTGGGCGTCAACTTCGGGGTTCAACTGTGCCCCGATGGAAGCCGTCTTTGTCGGGTCCGTTGGGTGGACCTGAAATTTTATTATCTCGTCTGCTGGTCTGAAGGAGGTGGACTTGGATCTTTTATCAAGTATCACATCGTCCCTGTTTACCGTAGAGCGCAGCGAGGTGAGTTCCTCTGCCGCTAAGGCTTCGGATAGTGCCTCGAGGGCTAGTGCGGCTGTCTTGTTTTCGGCGCGGAGTGCTATGTCCGGATCACTAACGAGAGTGATTATTCCGCTGGGCCCAGACATTTTGAGCTTCATGTACCCGTAATGAGGTATTGCTTGAAAAATTGTGAATGCCTCTCGTCCTAATATGGCGTGATAGCCGCTGCTGAACGGGGCCACCTGGAACGTGACTTCTTCGGATCTGTAATTGTCCCGAGAGCCGAACACCACATCGAGTGTGATTTTTTCGGTGCAGCACGCTTCCCGGCTAGGGATTATTCCTCTGAAGGTTGTGCTGCTTCGCTCAATACGGCTCCAATCGATTTCCATTTTTCGCAGAGTTTCCTCGTAAATGAGGTTCAGTCCGCTGCCGCCATCCATGAGGACCTTTGTCAGTCGAAAGCCGTCCACTATGGGACTAAGTACCAGTGCGGCTGGGGCTCTGGTTGTTCGAAATGTGGGCTCGTCGCTGGCGTTGAAGGTAATAGCTGTGTCGCTCCATGGGTTTGCTGTTGCTACTTTGTAGACTTCGGCGAGTTCGCGGATTGTTCGTTTTCGCATATTATTTGATGCGAAAGTCTCGAAGACTGCTGATACCGTGCTGGTACTGTTGGAGTGGTTTCCCGGAGCTAGAAGCTCTTCGCCACTTTTGGCTACCTGCCGTAATATCCAACATGCTCTAAGGCTATGTGTTGGGACGGCTCCCTCTATATTATGAAGTTTACAGGGTCCATTGAGCCATCCCTCCAGTACGGTTCCGTTTCCCTTATCGGGTTTCTGTTTCTTAGTTTTTGCCTCTGGGGCGCGAGTGTAAGGCGCCCTTTTGCTGCGGACTGGGTTTGGGGCCGGATTGTCCCAAAATTGATTTTCAGTTTTTCGGAAACTTTCCATCGCACAGTACTTTCGTACTATGGACGCCAGATCGGTGAAGCGCGTAATCTTGCGACGATCAATGGCGTTCAGAATTCCCTTGTCCGTGCAGTTATTGCAGAAGATTGAGATTGCGTTTCCTCTCGGCAGTCCTTTATCCTGTCCATAACCAGGAGGAATCTGGCCCAGTAATGATGTACTGTTTCTGAAGGCTCTTGCCATATTAGAGATAGATCGCATATGTATGGGCGGGTGGGTGGAATAAAATCCGGATCCCTGCCCATCTTTGGGCTCAAAGGCCGAGGGGCTTCCGAATTCGGAAGCTTGGTTTGCTGGAGACAGTCCAGCGAGTACGGAGCGACGCATGATTTTAGGTTCAATGCTCGATCAAAGTCCGTCCCTCCGCGGGAATCCGGCATGGAGGGTTCGGGAATCCGGACACGGATTGTTTTCAACACTGGCAAAGAATTGCCGAGTTGTTCCTCTACCACTGCGACATGGTGGGTGGCCTGGGGAGAGTTAATCTCTCTCAGATCGATTTTGAGCCCGATCTGATTGTAGTCCGTAGCGACTCCCAGGGCGGCGATGCGATCCAAGAGCTCGTTAACAGACGAGAGCTCGATTGGATCTAACTGTTCGGCAGCTTTAGGGCTGACACGAAGATTGCTTCCGACGACTTGAGAAGTCATTGCCGAAGCGGCGGCCGGACGGGCGGTCATAAGAAAGTCATCAAGCCGGATAGTTTGGCCGGCGGCCAAGGCCCCTCCGGCGAAAACACCATCTTTGAAGACGGGTAAAGGCATCCGCTCTATCGGCGACGACACAGAGGAACTCTCAATGAAAGCACCAATGTCGGTGTCAAAACCGGCGGATCTCGGGTAGGGGGTCCCGAACTGTGCGTCTAGGCGGATGGTAACAAGAGACGAGGGACACGATGTTTTTACCCAGGTTCGGGCCCTCTCGATGGAGGTAAAACCCTACGTCCTGCTTGATTAATATTGATGATATGGGTAGTACAAGAGTAGATCTACCACGAGATCAAGGAGGCTAAACCCTAGAAGCTAGCCTATGGTATGATTGTTGATATGTATGTTCGTCCTACGGACTAAGGCCCTCCGGTTTATATAGACACCGGAGAGGCTAGGGTTACACAGAGTCGGTTACAATGGTAGGAGATCTACATATCCGTTTTGCCAAGCTTGCCTTCCATGCCAAGGAAAGTACCTTCCGGACACGAGCCGGAGTCTTCAATCTTCTATCTTCGTAGTATGGGAGTCCGGCGGATATTGATAGTCCGGCTGTCCGGACACCCCCTAGTCCAGGACTCCCTCAATCGTCAAGCTAGTTTTCATCACCTTCATAAGATTCGCGTTCGGTACTTTGATAATTTGATATGTGGGTGGACCGGTACTTGGTACTGCCCTAACTTGGACAAGCATCCCACTTATCATTAACCCCTATTGCAAGCATCCGCAACTACAAAAAGGAGTATTAAGGTATACCTAACCACAACATTAAACATATGGGTCCATATCAACCCCTAACGAAGCAACACATAAACTAGGGTTTAAGCTTCTGTCACTCTAGCAACCCATCATCTACTTATTACTTCCCCATGCCTTCCTCTAGGCCCAAATAATGGTGAAGTGTCATGTAGTCGACGTTCACATAACACCACTAGAGGAAAAGACAACATACATCTCATCAAAATATCGAACGAATACCAAATTCACATGACTACTAATAGCAAGACTTCACCCATGTCCCCAGGAACAAACGTAACTACTCACAAAGCATATTCTTGTTCAAAATCAGAGGAGTAATAATATGCATAAAGGATCTGAACATACGATCTTCCACCAAGTAAACCAATTAGCATCAACTACAAGGAGTAATCAACACTACTAGCAACCCACAGGTACCAATTTGTGGTTTTGATACAAGATTGGATACAAGAGATGAACTAGAGTTTTGAGAGGAGCTGGTGCTGGTGAAGATGTTGATGGAGATTGACCCCCTCCCGATGAGAGGATCGTTCATGATGACGTTGGTGATGATTTCCCCCTCCTGGAGGGAAGTGTCCCTGGCGGAACAGCTCCGCCAGAGCCCTAGATTGATTCCGCCAAGGTTCCGCTTTGTGGCAGCGGAGTTTCGTCCCGTAAGCTTGCTCGCGATTTTTTCCAGGGTAAAAGTGATGATATAGCAGAAGATGGACGCCGGAGGCCCACCAGGGGGCCCAGGAGATAGGGGGCCGCGCCCTATATGGGGGGGCGCCCCCTGTCTCCTGGACAGGGTGTGGGCCCCCTGGCCTATTTCTTTCGCTCATAAATTCTTATTAAATCCAAAAAGTTGTTTTGTGCAGTTTCAGGACTTTTGGAGTTGTGCAGAATAGGTTTCCAACGTTTGCTCCTTTTCCAGCCAGAATTCCAGCTGCCGGCATTCCCCCTCTTCATGGTAAACCTTGTAGAATAAGAGAGAATAGCCATAAGTATTGAGATATAATGTGTAATAACAACCCATAATGCAATAAATATTGACATAAAAGCATGATGCCGAATGGACGTATCAACTCCCCCAAGCTTAGACCTCGCTTGTCCTCATGCGGAAGCCGAAATCGAAAAATATGTCCACATGTTTAGAGATAGAGGTGTCGATAAAAATAAAATACGGACATGAGGGCATCATGATCATACTAATAACAGCAACATATATAGATTTTTTCATATGATTTCCTATGCTCAAGTAACAAGCAATTCACAATGTCAAGTATGGTTCAAAAACTTCATTGGGAACTAACAAACTATAATCTCAGTCATTGAAGCAATTGCAATTTATCGTAACATTAGAAAGAGTCAATAAAGTAAAATCATAAAGTAGAAGATAGGCCCTTCGCAGAGGGAAGCAAAGGTTGTCATGCGCGTTTAGGGTTGATGCACGAAATCTTAATGCAAAAGAACGTCACTTTATATTGCCCCTTGTATGTGGACCTTTTTTATGCAGTCCGTCGCTTTTATTACTTCCACAACAAGTTTGTACAAAGTTTATTTTCTCTGCACTAATAAGTCATACATATTTAGAGAGCAATTTTTATTGCTTGCACCGATGATAACTTACTTGAAGGATCTTACTCAATCCATAGGTAGGTATGGTGGACTCTCATGGCAAAACTAGGTTTAAGGATATTTGGAAGCACAAGTAGTATTTCTACTTGGTGCAAGGAATTTGGCTAGCATGAGGGGGAAAGGCAAGCTCAACATGTTTGGAAGGTCAATGACAAAATACTTTAACTGAGATGTCGGGAAACATAAACTATTACGTTGCCTTCCTTGTCCAACATCAACTCTTTTAGCATGTCATACTTAATGAGTGCCTCACAATCATAAAAGATGTCCAAGATAATATATTTATATGTGAACCCCTATTTCCTTATCACTTCCTATTAATTGCAATGATGACCAAGGCTACGTTCATCAACTCTCAACAATTTTTATGCCTCATACTTTCTATGTGTGAAGTTATCACTATCCATAAGATCAATATGAACTCTTTTATTCTTTCTACTTTCTCAAGATCATAGCAACATAGCAAAGCCCTTGACTCAACACTAATCTTTATTATAGATAGCACACTGACTCGATTACATAAAGAGATCACAATGCAAAACTCAAAACTACTTGATATCAAAACTTCAAACTACTAGATCAAGACACTACTAAAAGGATCGAACTAAATAAAGCGGTAAAGATAGGAGTGTGATGGTGATACAATACCCGGGAACCTCCCCCAAGCTTGGAAGTTGCCAAGGGGAGTGCCCATACTCATGAGATTATTTCCTCGGAGGTGATGGAGGTGGTGATGATGACGGCGGATAATCGCACATCGAGCGTATATATAATGAATTTTTACCGATCAAAATACGTAACATGCAAGAAAACGGAGTCCGGGAGGCACACAAGGTGCCCACGAGACAGGGGGGCGTGCCCTACCGGGGGGGGGGGGGGGGGAATCATCACCAACGTCATCACCAACGATCCTCTCATCGGGAGGGGGTCAATCTCCATCAACATCTTCACCAGCACCATCTCCTCTCAAAACCCTAGTTCATCTCTTGTATCCAATCTTGTATCAAAACCACAAATTGGTACCTGTGGGTTGCTAGTAGTGTTGATTACTCCTTGTAGTTGATGTTAATTGGTTTACTTGGTGGAAGATCATATGTTTAGATCCTTTATGCATATTATTACTCCTCTGATTTTGAACAAGAATATGCTTTGTGAGTAGTTACGTTTGTTCCTGAGGACATGAGTGAAGTCTTGCTATTAGTAGTCATGTGAATTTGGTATTCGTTCGATATTTTGATGAGATGTATGTTGTCTTTTCCTCTAGTGGTGTTATGTGAACGTCGACTACATGACACTTCACCATTATTTGGGCCTAGAGGAAGGCATGGGGAAGTAATAAGTAGATGATGGGTTGCTAGAGTGACAGAAGCTTAAACCCTAGTTTATGCATTGCTTCGTTAGGGGTTGATATGGACCCATATGTTTAATACTGTGGTTAGGTTTACCTTAATACTCCTTTTTGTAGTTGCGGATGCTTGCAACAGGGGTTAATCATAAGTGGGATTCTTGTCCAAGTTAGGGCAGTACCCAAGTACCGGTCCACCCACATATCAAATTATCAAAGTACCGAACGCGAATCTTATGAACGTGATGAAAACTGGCTTGACGATAATTCCCAATGTGTCCTCGGGAGCTCCTTCTTCATTATTAGAATTTGTCCAGGCTTATCCTTTGCTACATAAAGGATTGGGCTACCTTGCTGCACTTTATTTACTTTATTTACTTTTTGCTCGTTACTATTTATCTTATCACAAAACTATCTATTACCTACAATTTCAGTGCTTGCAGAGAAAACCTTACTGAAAACCGCTTATCATTTCCTTCTGCTCCTCGTTGGGTTTGACACTCTTACTTATCGAAAGGACTACGATAGATCCCCTACACTTGTGGGTCATCAAGACTCTTTTCTGGCGCCGTTGCCGGGGAGTGTAGCACTTTTGGTGAGTGGAGCTTGGTAAGGAAACATTTATATAGTGTGCTGAAATTTCTGTTACTTGTCATTATGGAAACTAATCCTTTGAGGGGCTTGTTTGGGGTATATTCACCCCAACCAGAAGAGCAAAGAGATGCTCCTCAACATACTGAACTTTCTGAATATATTTACTTTGAGATTCCTTCGGGTATGATAGAAAAACTGTTAGCTAATCCTTTTGCAGGAGACGGGACATTGCATCCCGATTTACACCATATCTTTGTGGATGAAGTTTGTGGATTATTTAAGCTTGCAGGTTTTCCCGATGATGTTGTCAAAAGGAAGGTCTTCCCTTTATCTTTTAAGGGATATGCAATGACATGGTATAGGCTATGTGATGATACGAGATCTTGGAATTATAAGCGATTGAAGTTGGAATATCACCAGAAGTTTTATCCTATGCATCTTGTTCATCATGACCGTAATTACATATATAATTTCTGGCCTCGCAAAGGAGAAAGCATCGCTCAAGCTTGGGGGAGGCTTAAGTCAATGTTGTATTCATGCCCCAATCATGAGCTCTCTCGAGAAATGACTATTCAGAATTTTTATGCTCGGCTTTCTCTCGATAATCGCAACCTGCTCGATACTTCCTCTGTTGGTTCTTATATGCTGAAGACTATTGATTTCAAATGGGACTTATTGGAAAGAATTAAATGCAACTCTGAAGATTGGGGTTCCGACGATGGTAAGGAGTCAGGTATGACACCTAAGTTCGATTGTGTTAAATCTTTTATGGATACTGATGCTTTCCGTGGATTTAGCTTTAAGTACGGACTTGACTCTGAGATAGTAGCTACTTTTTGTGAATCTTTTGCTACTCACGTTGATCTCCCTAAAGAGAAGTGGTTTAAATATAATCCTCCTGTTGAAGTGAAAGTAGTTACACCTATTACAGTCGAAGAAAAGACTATTACATATAGTGATCCTATTGTTCCTACTGCTTATGTTGAAAAACCTCCTTTTCCTGTTAAAAAAGATCACGCTAAAGCTTCGACTATTGTTCGTATGAGTAATACTAGGACCTATACACCTCCTGAGAAAATTAATGTTGAACCTAGTATTGCTCTGGTTAAAGATCTCTTGGATGAGGATTTAGATGGGCATGTTATTTCTTTCTTGGGTGAGACTGCTAATATTGCTAGACCTGATACTAAGACACGTAGACCTGTTGTAGGCATGCCTGTTATTTCTGTTAAAATAGGAGATCATTGTTATCATGGCTTATGTGATATGGGTGCTAGTGCTAGTGCGATACCTTATGATATTTATAAAGAAATTATGCACGATATTGCACCTGTTGAATTAGAAGACATTGATGTTACTATTAAGCTTGCTAATAGGGATACCATCAAACCTATTGGGATTGTTAGATATGTTGAAGTTTTGTGTGGGAAGGTTAAATACCTTGCCGATTTTCTTGTTCTTGCTTCCCCACAAGATGATTTTTTTCCAATTATTTTTGGTAGACCCTTCTTGAATACAGCTAGTGCTAAGATTAATTGTGAAAGGAATATTGTCACTTTTGGCATAGATGGTATGTGTCATGAGTTTAATTTTGCCAAGTTTAGTAGACAACCTCGTGAAAGGGAACCATCTAGTAAGGATGAAATTATTGGTCTTGCTTCCATTGCTGTTCCTCCAATTGATCCGTTAGAACAATATTTGCTAGACCATGAAAACGATATGTTTATGAAGGAAAGGGAAGAAATAGATGAAGTGTTCCTTAAATAGGAACCTATGCTAAAACATAACCTTCCCGTTGAAATTCTTGGGGATCCCCCTCCACCCAAGGGTGATCCCATGTTTGAACTCAAACCATTAGCTGATAATCTTAAGTATGCTTATCTTGATGAAAAAGAAATATATCCTGTTATTATTAGTGCTAACCTTTCAGAGAAAGAAGAGGAAAGACTATTGAAAACTCTGAAGAAGCACCGAGCTGCTATTGGATATACTCTGGATGATCTTAAGGGCATTAGTCCCACATTATGTCAACACAAAATTTCAGTAGAGAAAGATGCCAAGCCAGTTAGAGATCATCAAAGACAATTAAATCCCAAAATGAAGTAAGTGGTAAGAAAGGAGATTCTAAAGCTCCTTGAGGCAGGTATTATTTATCCCGTTGCTGATAGTGAATGGGTAAGCCTTGTCCATTGTGTCCCTAAAAAGGGAGGTATTACCGTAGTTCCTAATGATAAAGATGAATTGATCCCGCAAAGAATTATTATAGGTTATAGGATGGTAAGTGATTTCCGTAAGTTAAATAAAGCTACTAAGAAAGATCATTACCCTTTACCTTTTATTGATCAAATGCTAGAAAGGCTATCCAAACACACACATTTTTGCTTTCTAGACGGTTATTCTAGTTTCTCATAGATACCTATATCAACGAAGGATCAATCTAAAACTACTTTTACTTGCCCTTTTGGTACTTTTGATTATAGGCGTATGCCTTTTGGTTTATGTAATGCACCTGCTACCTTTCAAAGATGCATGATGGCTACATTTTCTGATTTTTGTGAAAAGATTTGTCAGGTATTCATGGATGACTTCTCCGTCTATGGATCCTCGTTTGATGATTGTTTTAGCAACCTTGATCGAGTTTTGCAGAGATGTGAAGACACTAGTCTCGTCCTGAATTGGGAAAATTGTCACTTTATGGTTAATGAAGGCATTGTCTTGGGGCACAAGATCTCCGAGAGAGGTATTGAAGCTGATAAAGCCAAAGTTGATGCTATTGAAAAAATGCCATGTCCCAAGGACATAAAAGGTATAAGAAGTTTCCTTGGTCACGCCGGTTTTTATAGGAGGTTCATTAAGGACTTTTCTAAAATCTCTAGGCCTTTGACTAATTTATTGCAAAAAGATATTCCTTTTGTCTTTGATGATGATTGTGTAGAAGCATTTGAAACACTTAAGAAAGCTTTGATCACTGCACCTATTGTTCAGCCACCTGATTGGAATTTACCTTTTGAAATTATGTGCGATGCTAGAGTCGATAAGAAATTGAATGTTATCCAATATGCTAGTAAGACTCTTGATACTGCCCATAGAAATTATGCCACTACTGAAAAAGAGTTCTTAGCAGTTGTGTTTGCATGTGATAAGTTTAGACCTTATATTGTTGATTCGAAAGTTACTATTCACACTGATCATGCTGCTATTAAATATCTTATGGAAAAGAAAGATGCTAAGCCTAGACTCATTAGATGGCTTCTCTTGCTCCATGAATTTGACTTGAATATTATTGATAAAAAGGGAGCTGAGAACCCCGTTGCAGACAACTTGTCTAGGTTAGAAAAAAGTCTTGATGACCCGCAAGTATACGGGATAGTTGTAGCCTCTTTCGATAAGTAAGTGTGTCGAACCCAACGAGGAGCTAAAGGTAGAACAAATACTCTCTCAAGTCCTATCGGCCACTGATACGACTCTACGCATGCTTGACATTCGCTTTACCTAGAACAAGTATGAAACTAGAAGTACTTTGTAGGTGTGATAGGATAGGTTTGCAGAACACGTAAATAAAAAGTAGGGGCTGTTTAGATAAAGAAGCAATAAAGTAAGTATTAGTAGAGAGCTTTTTGTTAAGAGAAAGTTATTTGTCCAAGGCAATCGATAACTAGACCGGTAATCACTATTGCAATTTTATTTGAGGGAGAGACACTTGGCCCTTCTCTGGTTCTACGCAGCACTGGAAGACTCCAGTCATGTTGCGTCTGATAAGCTCTCTGTTTACTATCGTGTAGGCTCCTGATCGGCGCTGTACTTGCCAGGCCAAGATCTCATCAGTCGGCAACTCTCTGTTCACCAGAAACTTGAGAATGGGCTCTGCCCATGATGGTGCTTGAATTTCTTCTACTGCCACTACAGCCACCTGTGTTAGGGCAGCTGGGTTGGGAGGTGGCGGATTGGAGCGGTTGCTACCTGCTGCATCACTGAAGTCTCCGGGCCAACTGCTACAGCCCCCAGGCCGGGTTGTGAAGTCCTTGGGCCGGGTGCGACTGCTGCAGTCCCCGAGCCGCTTGGTGAAGTCCCCGGGCTGGCTGCTATAGCCCCTGGGCCGGGTTGTGAAGTCCCCGGGCCGGGTGCGACTGCTGCAGTCCCCATGCCGCCTGCCGAAGTCCCAGTGCCAGTTGTCGCAGCCCTCGAGTCAGATCCGACTGCCTCGAGAGGAGCCGGCACAAAGATGGACTCAGATTCTGGAGAAGGCTTGATTGACAGCTTGCGGAGGCACTGAAGGGAAACGGCGTCCGGTATTGCTTGACAGGTGGAGCCGATTCGTGCCAAGGCATCTGCCTGCTCGTTGTCATTTTGTGGCACGTGAAGGAACTCACACCCTTCAAAGTATCCGCTGAGTTGCTGGACGAGGAAGCGGTAGCTTGCCATGTTTGCATCCTTGGCGTCCCAGTCACCAAACGACTGCGGGACCACCAAGTCGGAGTCGCCGTAGCATAGGATCCGGCGGATGCCGATCTCTTTGGCCAACCGAAGGCCATGTATTAGTTCATCATACTCGGCTACATTGTTGGAGGCAGCAAAGTGGATTTGCAATGTGTATCTCAGCTTGTCGCCTTTGGGAGAGGTGAGGAATATGCCGGCTCTCACGCTGGTGCGCATCTTTGAGCCATCAAGTGCATTCACCAATGAGTGGAGTCCGGAGCTGACGACAAGTATTGGATCTTGGCCCAGTCGACAAGGAAGTCGGCCAGTGCTTGGAACTTGATGGTGGTGCGCGGCTGGTAGAAGATGGTGTAGGGGGCCAACTCGATGGCCCATTTGGCCACTCGGCCAGATGCATCACTGTTGCCAATGATCTCGGCAAGTGGGGTAGTGCAGACAACCGTGATCGGGTGCTCTTGAAAGTATGGCTTCAGTTTCTTGGCGGAAAAGTGCATGCCGTAGCACATCTTCTGGTAGTGAGCGTAGTTCTGCTTCGAGGTTGACAACACCTTGCTCAAATAATACACAGGCCTCTGAACTGGCTGTGCGCTGCCGTCTTCTGGGCGCTCTACCACAATGACTGTGCTGACCACCCGACTGGTGGCGGCGATGTAGAGGTACATGGGTTCTTTAGCAGTCGGAGCCGCCAGGACAGGCGACATGGTCAACATCTTCTTTAACTGGAGAAAAGCTTCGTCTGCCTTGTCATTCCAGTCAAAATGAGTGGTCTTCTTCATGAGCTAGTACAGGGGAAGAGCCTTCTCGCCCAGCCGACTGATGAAACGGCTGATGGATGCCAAACAGCCGGTGAACTTCTGGACGTCTCTCAGTCGGGTGGGTTTCTCCATCCTCTCGATGGCCTTGATCTTCACAGGGTTGCACTGTATGCCGCGCTCTGAGACCAGGCAGCCAAGGAGCTGGCTGGCTGGTACTCCAAAGACGCATTTCTCTGGGTTGAGCTTGATCTGAAACCGGCGCAGGTTTTCAAAAGTTCCCTTGAGATCTTCCAAAAGGGTACCGCGCTTCTCCGTCTTCACCACAATATCATCTACATAGACGTGGGGATTTCTGCCGAGCTGTTTTAGGAGGGACTTCTACATGCAACGCTGAAATGTGGCAACGGCATTTCTCAGGCCGAATGTCATGGTCATGTAGTAGAAGGCTCCCAATGGTGTGATGAAGGCGGTCTTCAGGCGGTCTGCTGGGTTCAACTTGATCTGGTGGTAACCTGAGTAGGCATCCAAAGAAACTCAACAGCTCGCATCCGGTTGTGGAGTCTATCACTTGGTCAATCCGGGGTAATGCAAATGGATCCTTGGGGCAGGCTTTGTTGAGACTGGTGTAATCAATGCACATGCGCCACTTGTTATTCTTCTTCAGTACAAGGACTGGGTTGGCGAGCCACTCTAGGAAGAAAACTTCCATGATGAAGCCGGCTGCCAACAGGCGGGCGATCTCTTCTCCAACAATTCTTCTCTTCTCCTCTAACACTCAGCGGAGGGGTTGCTTGACTGGCTTGGCATCTGCTCTGACATGTAGCTTGTGCTCGTCGAAAACCGTCGGAACACCCGGCCTGTCTTTGGGAGACCATGCAAAATTGTCCCGATTCTCACGGAGGAAATCGACGAGCTCGCTTTCCTATTTGCTATCAAGGTTGGCACCTATGATAGCGTGCCTCTCCAGGTGCTCAGGGTCCAAGGGGATCTTATTTCTTTCTTTGGCCGACTTGAAGGAGCCCTCAGTCTCTGACTCTTTGGGCTCTGGTGACAGGTCCGGCTGCTTGCCGGCCATGGCCACCACCCGGTCCAGGAGCTTCTTCTCAGCCGCAATCATGAAGGACTCGGCCAGCCGGCTGCTGGCTGCAGCACAGGTGGACGACTTCTCATAGTCTCCATTGATCGTGATGATGCCCTTGGTTCCTGGCATCTTCATCTTGAGGTAGGCATCATGAGGCACTGCCATGAACTTGGCTAGAGCAGGCCGGTCTAGGAGCACATGGTAAGGGCTCTCTAGGTCGACCACCTCAAACCAAATCGCTTCTCGGCAGAAATGATCCTTGTCTCTGAAGAGGACGTCTATCTTGACTTTGCGATTGGTGAGCAGGAGAAGTCGGGCACAATGCCATGAAACACAGTCCGACTGGGCAGTAGCTGCTTCTCTTTGATCTTCAACTTCTCCATGGTGTCATGGTAAAGGATGTTGATGCTGCTACCGCCATCTATCAGAATCTGGGAGAAACGAGCAGCTCGCCTCTCCATTGCAAGGGTAGCATCCAACACAAGGGCATAGGAACCTAGAGAAGGCATCACTTCTAGGTGGTCAGCACGGCTCCAGCTGATAGGCTTCTCAGACCAATGCATGAACTCTAGAGCAGTTGAGGAAACTGCGTTCACTTCACGGTGCTGCTGGCGTCAATTGTGTCTATCGCTAGCCACACTGGTGAAGACCACGTAAGCACCATGCTCTTCAGGATAATCATCTTAAATCGCACCGACTGCTGGACGGGTGGCCGACTACTGAGGAGGCAGAGCCGGTGGGCCGACAGGCGGTGGAGGTGGCAGTCCTTCTCCCTTGGCAATTTGGACAAGCCAGTGGCACTTCCGAGTTGTATGGTTGGACGGCTTCGCTCCGCTGTGGAACTTGCAGGGGGCATCGAGAGTCTGCTCAAAGGAGAAAGCGGGCAACTAGGCCAGCTTGCCGCCTTTCTGATGCTTGGGGGGTGGCTGCCCTTCAGGTTGCTAATCTTCAATTGCGCCACCTGCCGGCTGGTGGAAGCCGGCTGGGGGGCTTTGCACTTGTTGTCGTTCGGCTGCTGGCGCCGACTGTTGTCTCCAGCCGGCGTTCGAGGAGCCGGAGGGAGCACCTTCCTTGAAGCGTCCACCCAGAGCTCCGAGTTCATGGAGGAGTCAGCAGTGGCGTACTTGTCTGCTATGATCAACAGTTCATCGAGTGTGGCCGGCTCATCGCACAGGAGTCGGTGCTTGAGTAAGGTGCCCTCTCGGCACCCGACAGTGAAGTATTCGATGGCTTGGACCTCATGCACCCCTTCACAGGAGTTGCGCAGTTCTGCCAACCGCGTCAGGTAGTCGCGGGTGGACTCATTGGGGCCTTGGACGCACAGCGAGAGTTGGCGAGGCTTGGGAGGCCGCTTGTAGGTGCTGGTGAAGTTGCGGAAGAAGACTTTAGTGAAATCTACCTAGCTGTTGATGCTGTGGGGCTTCAGGCTATTCAGCCATGTCCGGGCCGTACCCTGGAGCATGAGAGGAACGTACTTCACGACAACACGCTTGTTACCGTTTGCTATGCTGATGGCCGTGGAGTAGTCGACCAGCCAGTCTTCCGGCTTCACAAAGCCGTTGTACTTGGGCGTATCTCGTGGAAGCATGAACCCTTTGGGAAAGGGCTCATCGTGGATGCGGGGGCTGAAACAAGGCAGGCCCAATGCGTCTTATTCTTCTAGCGCTAGGGATCGATTGACACGGTCAATCCAGTGGCGGGCATCGTTCTCTCCGATTCCTTCTCGGTGGCCTAGCCGATCACCGAGAGTTGGGTGGTCAACAGGCAGCGGGGAAGCATGCCTCTCCCTCCGAGAAGGAGGAGGAGGCGGATAGTCGTCCCGTCGTTCCACTTCTCGTGGGCGGCCATCTTGGTCGCGCTCGATGGTGATGCGCGTGCGGCTGCGGCTAGCAGCCGACTCTTTGTCTCGTCTGTCGCGGACGCCACCAATTGGCGTCCGGGAGGTCGCGCCTTGCTCTCAGCGAGGGGGCGGGTTCTCAACCTGCTGATCATGTCCTTCGGCGCGGCAGCCGGCTTCTTGCTGCACGACAGCCGCGTCTATGAGCTGCTAGACACGCTCCGTCATGTAGTGACGCTCGTCGCCCTCGAGGTGGTCCAACTCGCCTGCTGCCGCCTGGGCAGCTTGTATGTTCTCCTTGGGCGTGGCGTTAGACAGGGTGGTCTGCCCCAAACATGCTGGCGATGGCAGCACCTGTTGGACCGTGCCAATGCGGCTGGGCCCGCCGGCAGCCGGCGTGCCGCCAACGGCGCGGTCGACCTCACGCTGGTAGGCCTCTGAGAGGCGTCTCATGGTGGCCAACTTCTTGGCGCTTTCGATGAGCGTGGTGCGGTGGGCTTCCAGCGTCTCAGTGTCGGTGTCTTCTGGGATGGGCGCAGACAGGTCCCGCAGGGCCGCCTGCAGCGGGTCTTGAGCGCCACCAGAGGCTCCGTCGTGGCTGATGACGAGAACCTCCGTGACGGTGTTGCCGCTGCTGTCGGCGCGAGGGAGAGGGTCGTCGATGACCACCACGTTGGTGGGGAAGGCATCAATCGATGCCGTGTCAGAGTCGACAAGCATCCGGTCAGTGGAGCCGATCGACTCCAGGTCGGAGGCTGGCTCGTTGGCGATGTCGAGCTTGCCAAGGAGGTCGAGGAGGCAGCTCTCTCAGCTGGCTGGTCCCGCGTCAGGTGTGGGGTCGTCGGAGAGGCGGACCTCACCGATGAGGTCAGCGAGGCAGCACGCCACGTAGGCGAGCTCAGCGCCTTGTAGTGCTTTGGCGCAGGCGCCGTCGGGGGTGCCAGGCTGGCTACGCTCGCTGGGGAGGAAGAGGGTTCCGGTCCAGAACAGATCTCTAGAGGACGGTGCACCTAGCCCCACTGTGGACACCAAATGTCGGGGGTGTCGTGCGACATATGCCAAAGGATGGCTTATCATGGAGGGTGCTAATAAGACGTCCCCGGTGCTAGGAAACGGGAGGAGGGGAAGACATGCACGCCGGCGAATCTTACCCAGGTTCGGGGCTCTCCTAGGAGATAACACCCCTAGTCCTGCTCTGCGGGGTCTCCGCATGATCACTAAAGCAACAAGAGTGGCTACAAGATTGCTCCTTGAGCTGTTTCTCTAGAGGAGGAAGAAGAACAAGGCTAGCCCTAACTTCCTCTCTGTGTATGTGTGTGTGAATGAACTAAGGTCTGAACCCTTTGCATGCGTGCCCTAGGGGGTTTATATAGGCCTTACCCCCCAGGGGTACAAAGGTAATCCGGCCGGGTGTAGGACCCGGCTGTCAGCGACTACGGTCACCGGCTTCTCCGCCGGCCGCTGGGGCCTGCAACCTGGTGGGCCCTGCTGGCTATCTCATACGTGTCCGACAGACCGCGCCCGCCACTTGCGGGTCTGGCCGGCTGCTCAGCACTGTAGCAATGCTGGTAATGATGCATGCTTTGTCGGGGGGAGACGTGGCTACAGTACCGCCGCCTGGCGGGCGATCATTGTTGCCATCTCCCATCTCTTATGATTAATGGTGCATGGACTTTGATGGAGGGGGAGGGCCGCCTGCTAGGAGCCGGCCTCCCCTCATGCCGACTGGTCCGTGCTCGCCGCCTTCTGGCTTCTCACTGATAGGTAAGGCCCACTGCATGTGGGCCGTACCGACACCCCGGAGTGGAGGCAGGGCCTTCTCTGCCATGGGTGATGTCATGGGCGGAGTGGCAACAGTGCCACGCTGGACGGGAGATCTTCATCTGGTACGGTGCACTGTGGCCGCGCTTGGCCTTGGATTTGGGGGTGGCAGGGCACGCTGTAGCCACGCCCCGTCTCATTGTATTCATGTGGGTGCAGACTCTGAGGACGCTTGGGGCCGCCTGCTAGGAGCCGGCCTCTCTAGAGGTCGCCTGCTAGGAGCCGGCCCACCTCGTGACCGCCTGCTGGGCCTTGCCGTCTTCTAGTGGCCGGCCGCTTGGACCAGCCGGGTGCGAGAAGGCGACGCTTTGGTCTTTGATTCCTGAGGGGCGCAACCGGCCCCGATGTCTTGAAGCGCCATGGGGTGCCGATGAGGCTACCCATGGCTAATTACTCTGATAGATTTTACCCAGGTTCGGCCCCTCTCAATGAGGTAAAAGCCTACTCCTGCTTTAGGTTGTATTATTTAGGTTTCGATTACTAGGGAGAGAATACGCTTGAACTAGATCTCGATGAGTTGTTTCTTGAGTTAACTCGCCGCCGGGTCACCCCTATATATACACAGGTTGATGCCCGGTGGGTTACAGAGTCCCGGCCGGCTCATACACAACGTGTCCGGATCGGTGACCAACTAAGCTTGCCTTACAATACAAGTTAAACATATGGCGGTTCATACCCATGGGCCTCAAGTCGCCCCCGGGTTTTGGGCCTTCAATAAGCTTGCTCTATGGACTGCCATCTTCATCATCCTCTTGGGCCTTCTCATCTTAAGCTGCCAGTGGCATGACCCGGCCCCTCCTAGGCAGTTCATACCCAGTAGTTATATCCCCAACACAAGTCAAGTATTGTAAAACATTTTTATCTTTGTGAGTTTATATATCCATTACTATTCTTTAGACTTTAAGTCTTTCGAAGGGTTCATAAAGTTCGAAGCTTCAATTATGTGAATGGATACTATCTCGGATTATGTTGGCATATAGCCAATTTCTGGAGTGAGGGCCCATCAACGCTTCTCTGTGATTTATTGGTTCATTGTTTGCCCAACAATATTTCTTCTGCATACCACAATGGTCTACACGAATATTCCAACCTATATAATTCAGTTGCAAGTTCAACCGTGGTCTCTATATCTCTTGTAGAGGCTTTTGTATCAGTCGCAGTAAGAAATTATAGAAGTACTTCCAGTGTTTCTTTTCTTTGAGCTGATTACGAAGATTCCGCAATCTTGTCGAGTTGAATTGTCCTCCCACTCACTCTTTTGTACAAAACATGTTCTTCAAAATTTCCGCACTCTATGGCAACACTTTGCCATGGCGTAGTGATAGAGGAATACAAAACTATTGGGGATAACCTACAAAGTAGCACTTATTTCAGTAAATTTTATGGCGCTCCTTTTTCAGTGTGAAAACCACATTCTCTAAAGCATCACTTTGAAAGTATATTAGCAAAATTATTAATGTCAGCTTTGATCTCACCATGTCATACATAGTCTGATTACATCTACTTAAAGGAATCTACTCTTAGTAGTGTTTCTAGGAGGTTCAAGCTATACAATTCTTTTATAGCTCATCAGACATTCACTAAATTTGTAACTCAAATATTCTTTTCTGCAATCCAATTGTAGAAACATAATTTTCTTATTATAATACTTTCTACTTTATTCTGAAAACCTTTTGAAACACTTCAAAAGATCCAGATTTATGTCTCAGTTAGTAAATATAAATATCTACATGTGTCATCCTTGAAGATAGATAAATCCACTGCTTGCAACAACACTTATTGGACTACACACATCGATATGCATATTTCCAATTATTTTGTTGCTCATTCGCTATGGATCGTGAATGGTATTTTCGTTCACTTCACTAATTGGACAAAACTTGCAAGCGTCAGATGATTCTCAATCAGATGACTTCAAAATTCACCACTATGGAATTTCTCCATGCTAGTTTCTCCAATGTGACTAAATGCAATGCCACACACATGTGGTATTCTTTTAGTCTTGCGACATTTAACGTTAGTGTTATGGATGTTCATTTTTATTATCAATATTCATAACATACATCTTATTCACAATAAGAGTATGCGATACGTGCCAACGTATCTATAATTTTTTATTTTCCCATTCATTATATTATCTGTTTTGAATGTTTTATATGCATTAATATGCCATTTTATATTATTTTGGGACTAACCTATTAACCTAGAGCCTAGTGCCAGTTTATGTTTTTTTCCATGTTTTTGAGTTTTACATAAAAGGAATATCAAACGGAATAAAACTTTCACAATGATTTTTCGTCGACCAGAAGACACCCAGAAGACTTGGGGAGGGGGTCATAAGACTCACGAGGAGCCCACAAGCCCTCAGGGCGCGCCCCCTAGCTTGTGGACCCCTCAGGAGTCCCCCAACCCTAATCTTTGCACTATGAATTCTAAAATATTCCCCCAACATTAGAGGCATCCACCAAAATACTTTTCCACCGTCGCAAGCCTCTGTTCCCGTGCGATCCCATCTTGGGGCCTTTTCCGGCACCCTGCCAGAGGGGGATTCAGTCATGGAGGGCCTCTACACCAACCTTGTTGCCCTTCTGATGAAGCTTGAGTAGTTTACCATAGACCTATGGGTCCATAGCTAGTAGCTAGATGGCTTCTTCTCTCTCTTTGGTCTTCAATACAATGTTCTCCTCGATCTTCTTGGAGTTATATCCGATGTAATATTCTTTTGTGGTGTGTTTGTCGAGATCTGATGAATTATGGATTTATGATTAGATTATCTATGAATATTATTTGAGTCTTCTCTAAACTCTTTTATGCATGATTAAATATCTTTGTATTTCTCTTTGAATGATCGGTTTGGTTTGGCCAACTAGATTGCTTTTTCTTGAAATGGGAGAGGTGCTTAGTTTTGGGTTCAATCTTGTGGTGTCCTTACCCAGTGACATAGTAGGGGTAGTGAGGCTCGTACTGTATTGTTTCGATCAAGGATAAAAAGATGGGGTTTTCATCATATTGCTTGAGTTTATCCCTCTACATCAAGTCATCTTACTTAAGGCATTACTCTATTCTTATGAACTTAATACTCTAGATGCATGCTGGATAGCGGTCAATGTGTGGAGTAATGGCAGTAGATGTAGAATCACTTCGGTCTACTTGTCACGGACATGATGCCTATATTCATGATCATTTCCTCAGATATTGTCATAACTATGCACTTCTCTATCAATTGCTCGACAGTAATTTGTTTACCCATCGTATATTTCTGTCAAGAGAGAAGCCTCTAGTGAAACCTATGGCCCCCGGCTCTATTTTCCCTCATATATTTTCAGATCTATAAACCAAAAAACCCAAAAAAAATACCTTGCTACAATTTATTTATATTTACTTTAGTTTGCTCTTTTATTTATCTTTTATACCTATCTCTATTAGATCTCACTCCTGTTCGTGACCGTGAAGGGATTAACAACCCCTTTTTCGCGTTGTGTGCAAGTGTTTGTTAGTTTGTGCAGGTGCATAGATTGGTGATGACCCACAAGTATAGGGGGTCTATCGTAGTCCTTTCGATAAGTAAGAGTGTCGAACACAACAAGGAGCAGAAGGAAATGACAAGCAGTTTTCAGCTAGGTATTCTCTGCAAGCACTGAAATTATCGGTAAAAGATAGTTATGTGATAAGATAATTCATAACGGGTAACATGTAACAAAAGTAACTAAGGTGCAGCAAGGTGGCCCAATCCTTTTTGTAGCAAAGGACAAGCTTGGACAAACTCTTATATAAAGCAAAGCGCTCCTGAGGACACATGGGTATTACTGTCAAGCTAGTTTTCATCATACTCATATGATTCGCGTTCGTTACTTTGATAATTAGATATGTGGGTGGACCGGTGCTTGGATGTTGCCCTTCCTTGGACAAGCCTCCCACTTATGATGAACCCCTCACGCAAGCATCCGCAACTATGAAAGAAGAATTAAGATAAATCTAACCATAGCATGAAACATACGGATCCAAATCAGCCCCTTATGAAGTAACATATAAACTAGGGTTTAAGCTTTTGTCCCTCTAGCAACCCATCATCTACTTGTTACTTCCCAATGCCTCCCCTAGGCCCAAACAATGGTGAAGTGTCATGTAGTCGACGTTCACATAACACCACTAGAGGAGAGACAACATACATCTCATCAAAATATCGAACGAATACCAAATTCACATGATTAGTTATAACAATACTTCTCCCATGTCCTCAGGAACAAACGTAACTACTCACAAAGCATATTCATGTTCATAATCATAGGAGTATTCATTATACTTAAGGATCTGAAAATATGATCTTCCATCGAATAAACCAACTAGCATCAAGTACAAGGAGTAATCAACACTACTAGCAACCCATAGGTACAAATCTGAGGTTTTGAGACAAAGATCGGATACAAGAGATGAACTAGGTTTTGAGAGGAGATGGTGCTGGTGAAGATGTTGATGGAGATTGACCCCCTCTCGCTGAGAGGATCATTGGTGGTGACGATGGCTTCGATTTCCCTCCCCCGGAGGGAATTTTCCCCGGCAGAATAGCTCCGCCGGAGCCCTAGATTGGTTCTGCACAAGTTCCACCTCGAGACGATGGCGCTTTGTCCTGAAAGCTTCCTTCTAATTTTTTCTAGGTCAAAACACATCATATAGCAGAACATGGGCGTCGGGGGCCTGCCAGGTGGCCAACAAGGCATGGGGCGCGCCCAGGGGTGTAGGGCACGCCCCACCCTTGTTGATGGTAGGTGGCACTACTGCAGGATGCTGCTAATGCGACACTACGATCAGAGACCCTTCAACAAAACTATGTGCGATGCATTAATCAGAAACAGGGATGTTAAAAGATCCTTCGAAAAAGATGCAAAACGTTTGTGATGACAGATGCATCAAGCACGGTTTAAAATTTAGTTGCCTGTGCAATGAGGGGCATACAATTCAGTTCAATGAACTGTTTGCGATGAGGCAGAAGAACAAAAACGGGTAGCCAGATGAAGGTGTCTGCGATATACAGCATACAGTTCACTCAGATGAACTGTTTGTGATTAGGCAACACAAAAGAAAAGGTCAGCCAGATCAAGGTGTGTGCGATATACGGCATACAGTTCACTCGGATGAACTGTTTGCGTTGAGCCAAGAGAACATAAACGGTTCAACTTAACAAGATGTGTGTGATACGCGGCCAACATGTGTGTAATTGGAAATGTGTGGGAAGACCGATAACAACACAAACGATTCCTATTAACAAGACGTGTGTGTTGTGAGCAAACGATTGCTGGTATACAATTGTCAGTGATTAATGAAATCATCACCGACGGGTTCCATCGTTTAGTTCATGTGCAATGTGATTTGCTCTGTCTTCAGAGCATCAACATATATACTTAAAAAGACAGCATTGCAAAACCAAATTAAGCATACAATTGCACAATTGAGTATGCACATAGCATTTCCACACACCAAAGTAAGCAATTACATGCATACTAAACTAGGAAAAACGAGGATCTAATCATCTACTTATTGTTGCGATGACCCTTGCCATTGCTCTGCTTCCAGCTAGATCCCTGGCCGTTTTGGGGAAGGAGGCACTTCCTCATGTTAATGATCTGCCTGTACATGTCGTAGCTCATGTACGCCTCCTTGGCCGCGTACACGACGTGAGCTTTGTCGAGTTTCTCCATCTAGGACGAGTGCCAGGCACACTTGTCTTTGTTGTAGGAATCCTTCATGTCTCTGTAGTAGGGGTCGATGATGGCCACAGTGAGGTGAACCAGTGAGTCCTTATCATCCTCCTTACTGCCCCAGATCTTTTATTGGCCCTGGATGTCGACAAGATTCTGGCAGGCGATGCCCGAATTCTCGAGCGCCTTTACATCATTGGTGATGTCCACCATAGCGAACATGTAGTGTGGGCTGTTAACAAACCTTGTGAAGCGCTCGCAAGGCCTTGTAGCCAAGCAGTAGTGGTAGACAAGGACGTGGTTGCACACGCACATCTGGGTGACGACGACCTTGGGACGATACCTGGCATGAGGACTACAAAAAAATACACTTCCGCCATGATACGTGTTTGTCACAGTAGGTCGCTTTTTTTGTCATGCATGTACATCCATGACGATTTTATGACAGAATCAAGTTAGTCATACCTGTGCTGTCATAGAAGTGTTCCATGACATTACCAAAATTATCATCACGGAAGTGTCCACTTCCATGACGATAAATCACGCGTCACAGAAGTGCTTTCGTCAAGGGTGACCGACACGTGGCATCCACCGTAACGGAACGCCGTTAAGCTATCTGGTCGGGTTTTGGATCCGATAACCCGTTAATAGCCCGGACGAATGGGAAATTTCCACGTGTAAAATTCTGATTGGCCGGAGGGAACACCTGTCAGCTCGTCAATGGGCCAGATGTCGCCCGTCCATTGGAGGAGACATGCCTATGATACGTCGACACGACGCTGGGCCAAACAGAGGCCCATATAGGTTAGAAAGGCCGGCCCAGTCAAAGGCCCGCAGTACTTAATCAGGTACTAGTGGGCCAACCCAATAACGACCTGCTTAATAAAGGCCCATTTACGACCCGAAGCCAGATCTGGCCCGTTAATTGTTTGCCCAATATTTTGGCCCATTTACGGCCCGAAGCCAGATCTGGCTCACTAATTGTTCGCCAAATATTTGGGCCCATTTACGGACCAAAGCCAGATCTAGCCCGTTAATTGTGCGCCGAATATTTGGGCCCAACTACAGCCCAGTGACTTTCGGCCTATTAGAGGCCCGATGTAGACATGTGCCCATTTTAGCCCGGTGTGACATTCAGCCTGGGAATTGCCCGTGCTGCCCATGGGCCATATATGGTCCGACAGGACATCGGGCCCACTAACGGCCCGTGCTAAACGTGGCAACAGTTAAGCCCAATGTGACTTTGGGCCTGTTAAAGGCCTGTCTTGTAATTCGGCCAGTTGATGCCTATACTAAGCTTTCGGCCTCTTAAAGGCCCATGATATCAGTGGGCCAACTAAAGCCCGAGATATGTTTCGGCCTGGTAACAGCCCATGAGCTAACTGGGCCCCAAAAAGGCCCGGTCTACATTTCAGCCTGCTGAAGGCCCGTCAACGACTAGTGAAAATTGTCACGCCCAATATGCGACCTTATCCAAGAGGAACTCGAAGGCCCCACCAAGGATAGACCTGCATATTGAAACGCTTTTGCAAGGTGAATATCACTACATCAACATTACATAATAGATGGGGATACATACAAGGCATACAAATGCCGCAAGAATACATCAATACATCATACATAAGATCAACATCCGGCTACGGATGAAACACAAACAGAAACTCAAACGACATCCACCCTGCTAGCCCAGGCTGCCGACCTGGAACCTATCCCCTGATCGAAGAAGAAGCAGAAGAAGAACTCCAAAACAAGCAAGCATCGCTCTCGCGTCATGATCATCGCATAACCTGTACCTGCAACTGTTGTTGTAGTAATCTGTGAGCCACGAGGACTCAGCAATCCCATTACCATGGGTATCAAGACTAGCAAAGCTTAATGGAAAAGGAAGGGGTAAAGTGGTGAGGTTGCAGCAGTGGCTAAGCATATATGGTGGCTAACATACGCAAATAAGAGCGAGAAGAGAGCAAGCGGAACGCTCGTGAAGCTAGCAATGATCAATAGGTGATCCTGAACTCCTACTTACGTCAAGTATAACCCAAAACCGTGTTCACTTCCCGGACTCCACCGAGAAGAGACCATCACGGCTACACACGCGGTTGATGCGTTTTAATTCGGATCTGGTGTCAAGTTATCTACAACCGGACATTAACAAATTCCCATCTGCCACATAACCGCGGGCACGGCTTTCGAAAGATAATACCCTGCAGGGGTGTCCCAACTTAGCCCATGATAAGCTCTCGCGATCAACAAAGGATATTCCTTCTCCCAGGAAGACCCGATCAGTCTCGGAATCCTAGTTTACAAGACTTTTCGACAATGGTAAAACAAGACCAGCAAAGCCGCCCGATGTGCCGACAAATCCCGATAGGAGCTGCACATATCTCGTTCTCAGGGCAACATCGGATGAGACTAGCTACGAGTGAAACCAGACTTCGAGTTTCCCCGAGGTGGCCCCGCAGGCAGGTCAGTTCGGACCAACACTCGAAGGAGCACTGGCTCGGGGGGGGGGGGGGGTTAAAATAAAGATGACCCTCGGGCTCCGGAAACCCAAGGGAAAAAAGGGCTAGGTGAGGCAAATGGTAAAACCAAGGTTGGGCCTTGCTGGAGGAGTTTTATTCAAAGCGAACTGTCAAGGGGGTCCCATAAATCACCCGACCGCGTAAGGAACGCAAAATCCGGGAACATAACACCAGTATGACGGAAACTAGGGTGGCAAGAGTGGAACAAAACACCAGGCATAAGGCCGAGCCTTCCACCCTTTACCAAGTATATAGATGCATTAAATAAATAAGAGATATTGTGATATCCCAACCAAAATCCTGTCCACCATGGAGTAATCTTCAACTTCACCTGTAACTAACAACGCTATAAGAGGGGCTGAGCAAAGCGGTAACATAGCCAAACAATGGTTTGCTAGGAAGGGTGAAAAAGGTTAGAGGTTGACATGGCAATTTGGGTGGCTTGATCAACAAGAGATAGGTAGCGGGGCAAAGCGATAGAACAAAGCAACTAGCGTAGCAATGATAGTAGTGAGATCCAGGGTAGCGGTCATCTTGCCTGAAATCCCGCTAGGAAGAAGAATGAGTCCATGAGGAAGACGAACGGGAGTAGTCGAACGAATCCTCACAATCGCAACGTAATCAAAACTATCAAGAAGAAGCAACACCGGAAAGAAGCAAACAACATGGTAAACAACCAAGAATAATCATGGCATGATGCACAATCAAGTATGATGCATGTCCGGTTTAATGAGGCATGGCATGGCAAAGTGCAACAAACAACACTACAAATTAAGTGGAGCTCAATATGCAACGAGTTGCATATTGACAAAACACCACATGCAATTATTTAGTTTGATCTCGTTATAAGCTACTCAACAATATTAACTGTTGTTAAACATGGCAAGAGGTGGGGCATAAGTGAACTAACTATTTAGGCAAGTTTAAATGAGGCTGGAACAACAAACAACAATTCCGAAAAATCCTCATGTCCATATTTCAAATTTGCTCCTCTTCCGCCTAAACCATATTTTAGAGTTGTTAAACAGCAAAAGCAAGTGCACCAAGTTAAACTAGGCATTTTTCCACCCCATTTACATATAAAGTTTATTTAAAACTGAGCTACCGTTATTTAGTTATGAAATAAATCATTTTAGCATGGCATTTATGCAAATTTAAACAAACAACAGTTTAAACATTTTAAACATGGATGAAAGTGGCATCTTGTGAAACTAGATGAAATTCTAAGCATTTTACATGTTTAAATCATTTTACTCCGATGCACGGTTTGTGAATTGTTATATGCATGAAGTATGAGGGTTTTTCTGTAAAACTGGTAAATCTTGGGATAATGCTGAAATCACAGATCTGAAAAAAAAAATAGATCGGGCCGAAATCTGCTGGGCACTAGGGCGATCACCATGGGCTTCAGCCCGTCGGTGGAGGGGGAAGCAGGAGGCTGGAAGGGGCGCTGGGCCTTGGGGAGGCGCTAGCCCATGCGCTGGTCAACGGGGGCGATGCGGGGCGCTAAAGCAGTCGTCTCGAACAGAGGCAGGAGCAGGACTTGGCGCGATGCAGAGGACGGGCAGAGCAGGCGGCGATGGACTTGGCGGTCTCCGGTGGGGCGGCGTGGCGACTTGGAGCCAGGGACGAGGCCGGGGTGCGGGGACCCGCCGGATCTAGCAGAGACGGCGACGAACGGAGCGTGGACGCGGGGCTCCGGTGACGCGGGGAAAAGCGAGGGAGGCCGGAGTGGGGCGCGACGGGGTCTGCCTGCTGGCTTGCTCCGGTGAGGTGGGGAGGAGGCCGGGATCCATCGGGAGGCTGCCATGGCGCTGGTGTGCTCCTGCTTGAACAGAGAGAGAGGCCGAGAGGTGAGAGGCATCCATAGGAGGCAGAGAAAGCGAAAGGAGGGAGATGGCAGGGAGCGGGACGACCTGGTGGTGGTGACCGACGGCGAAGGGAACTCCGGTGATGGTGCTGCTTGCGGGCGAACGGGGCAAGGCAGAGGAGATGCAGACAGGCAGCGGCGCAGCTGCACAGGGCTCCGGCGACGCGGAGGCTTGGCGCGGAACTTGGTGAGGCGGGGGCGAGGGAGGCCGGCCTGTTCTGCTGGTGCGCGCAGGACAGACGAGGACGCGGGGAAGCGGTCAGGTCCTGCGGGTCGGTTGCAGACCACGAGGGCTACGATGGTCGGCAAGGGTTCGTGGCGAGGTGCTCGGAGAGGAGCCGGCGAGTGCGCTGGTTCGGGAGCGAACTCTCCACGCTCGGGCTCCGATCCAGGCCGAACGGGGAGGCAGAGGAGGCCCTCATGGCTGTTGGATGGATGGATCGGGAGGGATGCACTGGTTGGGTGGCGGCGGAAATCAAGGGAGATGGTCAGGGCCGCTGGTTGGATCTGGCAGGAGAGGAAAATGAGGAGGGAGGTGGATCTGGGAGGATCCCGATGGGGATTTTGTGGAGTGGCGGCGGCGGCTGGCTGGGAGGATGAGACATCTCTCCTCAATTTTAGGGTTGGACAATATATATACAGTAGATGGATTAGGTTAGGAGCTACCTCATCCCTACGATCGTAATCGGACGGTCGCGAATAAAATAGTTAGGGAGCCCAAATAACAAAACGGAGATGTTTTGTAGACGTTAGGGGATGATCCGAACACAACGGTAATGACTGCCCGGGTCGGGTTCAGGGGAGTTTTTGACACGCCCGAGGGGTCAATGCACTGTGCATGTGTCACAGCCCCAGTTCAGCCTTGCTTGACTTTGCTTGTTCATCATGCCATCATGTTTAAATTCCAAAGAAATTTGAAATGGGGATTGTTGAAACCCTAGCACCAAATGAAATTTAACTAGGTTCAATAAAAATATTTTCAATAACCCAGAATGCCCTTTGGAAATGTTCATAATTTCTGTTAAAGGTGAAAACCTCTTCCAAAAATGATGAACATATTTATAGGCTATTCCTGGATTTTTGAATTAAACTATATAGTATTTGCATTTGGGCATTTAATTGCTAATAATATTTTAAATGCTCAAATAATCACAAACTGAAATGTTTACTGTTGGAAATATTCCAAACCGTGACATGGAGCAGTTTCATGATTTTTGGTAATACCCTGGCCTTTTTAATAAAGCCCTAAATTTACAGAATAATAAAAAATAGAACAGAAAAATAAAACAGAGCAGAGACCTACCTGGCGCTTACCTGTCCACCTGGCCGGCCCAGCCCACCACCGCCTGGCTCCCTGTCGCCTTCCTCTTCGCGCCAGTAGGCAGAGCGTGTGGCCGCAGCACGCCGGCACGCGCCCCGGCCACCTCCACCCTGCCTGCCTACCTCCTCGTCGCCTGGATCTCTCCCGCATCGCCACGCACTCCCCCCTCGACCGCCGCGTACCCTCTCACTCTCCCGTGCCATTCCCCTCCTCTCCCTCGCTCTCTCGCGCGACGCCCGAGGACCACCGTCGCCGCCGCTCGTCGTTGCCGTGTCCACCGCCTCTCCCTCGCTTCCCCGACCAGTCCAGGAGCTCCGCCACATCGTCCCCGACCTCTCCGCCAAATCAAGCAAGCCGGGATGCACCGCAGCACCGCCATTGCCGTCTTCTTCAACCTCGGTCCGCCGAGATCGCCGGCGACCGTGCGCCCGCTCCGTTGCTTCCCCGAGCTCCCCAAGACCACCGCTGCACTCCTTGTGAGCTCCGCCGCCTTTTCCTTTTCTCCCCGTGTTCTATTTCCCTCTCTAGCCGCCGTTCCCATCGAACCTGAGAGCTCGGCTCCGCCGGCCATGTCGCCGCCGTGGCCACTGTCACTCAGAGCTGCAACCGAGCACATAGCCATGCTCAGCGCATCGCCAGGAACCCAACCCGCACCCTAACTCGCTCTCTCGAGCGCTGCAGTGGACCTAGGTTAGTGCTAATTAAACTAGGTTAATTAGTTAAACTAGGTTAGTGCTAATTAAACTAGGTTAGTTAGTTAGCCACTGACGTGTGGACCCCATTGGTCAGGTTTGACCTGGACCGGTTCAGTTGACCTGCTGACGTCACACTGACGTCAAGCTGATGCAGTAAATCATTTACTGGATTTATTCTTTTACAGGAAATTCCAGAAAATAATGCAAACTTCTAAAATTCATATAAAATCAACCGTAGCTCCAAATCAAACAAATTATATATGAAAAATGATTAGAAAAATCCAGCCTATCCATCTGTACTGGTTTCATGCATGTTAGAGCAACCTAACCTTTCTGTTTAGATGAAACATGATAATGCACTTATATGAGTTCATAGCTTAGGCTTATATTTGAATCTTTGATTCAAATAAGATAAAACCACTCTGGTTTTAGTTGCATTAGCTCAATCAACAGCATATTGCCATGACATTATCATGCATCATATTTGTTGCATTGCATTGATTGTGTCCCTCCTTGTTTGCCAGTAATTGTCCCCTCTCGATAGACGTGGTTTCGACGACGAGTTCGATGACACCGATGAAGAAGTATAATATCTTGAGAAGTGCCAGGCAAGCAAAACCCCCTTGTTCATTCCGATACAATCCCACTCTCTCGCTCCTGCTCTCTTTTACTGCATTAGGACAACAACGATTCATCTGTTACTTGCTGCGGTAGCTGAACCCCTTTATCCTTTGCATGACCTGTCATTCCACAGTAAATAGATGAAACCCACTAGCATGAGTAGGAGTTGTTTGAGCCCTGTTGTGCCTACTCATTCATGGTTGTTTGTCATGCCTGCTACTGCTTAGAGTTGAGTCGGGTCTGATTCATCGAGGATGAATCAGAGGTGTGTGAATATGTCCTACTGTGTGTGAGCTAAGTGTGTGAACACGATTTGGTAAAGGTAGCGGTGAGACGCCATGTAGGAGTACATGGTGAGTTGTCTCATTGCAGCCGACCTCAGGAACTGAGTTCTGTGTTTGTGATCCATGATTCAGCTACTACCACGCATTGGGCCCAAAACCAATGGACCCTCTCGGCTTCTTAATCACCCTCGTCCTCTGTCCAGGAGTTGCAAGTAGTTTTTGGTGTTTGTAGTATGCTGGAGGCCGTGCGCAGCGCTGACCGTAGGGGTGGGCTGTGATGCGGTAGGCACGTGGCCGGGTGTACCGGGCGCCCGTTTGGTGTCTCGGGAACCCTGCTCACATCGTTTGGGGCTGTGAGCGAAACTTCGGCCGGATCTCCTCATGGATGGAACCCGAATAGGCGATAAACCTGGACTAGGGACTTGAGTGTTTAGGTAGGTCGTGGCCGACACCCTCGTTGGGTTTCCGCTTGAAGGTTGCCGAGTACATGTCGTGTAAACGGTGGTAAGTGGTGAGAGCGTGTGTGAAGAAGTACACCCCTGCAGGGTTAACATTATCTATTCGAATAGCCGTGTCCGCGGAAAAAGACTTCTGGGTTGCCTGTACAGTTCATAGACAAGTGAAAGTGGATACTCTAAAATACGCAAGATAAGTGTGAGTGCTATGGATGGCGTTCTCGTAGGGAGACGGGAGCGGATCCATAGTGGTGTATTGATATGGTGAATATGTGGACTCGTGTGCGCCACCTCAAAAGAGTTACTTTCAGTCGTAGTTCAGGATAGCCACCGATTCAAAGCTGGCTTGCTGCAGTTAAACCCCACCATCCCCTTTATTGATAATGATGCATATGTAGTTAGTTCTAATGTAAGTCTTGCTGGGTACATTTGTACTCACGTTTGCCTATTTTATGTTTTTGCAGAGAGACCTCGGTCTTGCTAGTAGTTCCGCATGGACTTGGACGTTTAGCTTGTTACCTCAGCTACGATCTTGTGCTGTCGGCAGGATCTGGTAGATAGCCAGGCTTCTAAGCCTTTTTCATTTGTAGATGTCTGTACTCAGACATGTTAAGCTTCCGCATGTGCTTTGATTGTATGCTCTGAATGTTGGGTCATGAGACCTATGTTTGTAATACCTCGCTCCTCGGAGCCTAATGAATAAATACTTGAGTCGTAGAGTCATGTTGTGATGCCATGTTGTATTTGCACATATCGAGCATATTGTGTGTATGTTATTGAAATGCTTGGTATGTGTGGGATCTGACTATCTAGTTGTTTATCTTTAGTAGCCTCTCTTACCGGGAAATGTCTCCTAGTGTTTCCACCGAGCCATGGTAGCTTGCTACTGCTCCAGAACACTTAGGCTGGCCGGCATGTGTCCTTCTTCGTTCCTGTGTCAGTCCCTTCGGGGAAATGTCACGCGATGAATACCGGAGTCCTGTTAGCCCGCTACAGCCCGGTTTACCGAAGTCCTGCTAGCCCAGCGCTACAGCCCGGAACTCACTCGCTGATGACCAACACGTTCAATGCTGGGTCATGGATGCCTGTCCCTTTAAGTCTGTGCCACTTTGGGTTTACGACTAGCCATGTCAGCCCGGGGTCCTTATCATATGGATGCTAGCGACACTATCATATACGTGTGCCAAAAGGCGCAAACGGCCCCGGGCAAAGGTAAGGCGACACCCGTGGGAATACCGTGCGTGAGGCCGCAAAGTGATATGAGGTGTTACAGGCTAGATCGATGTGACATTGAGTCGGGGTCCTGACAGCTTTGGTATCAGAGCCTGACTGCCTGTAGGATTACCAAGCCAAACTGGTCAAAGTTGAGTCTAGAAATGCTTTAGTTATATGTAGGGGAATTGATTGTGGGAAGGGAACATAAGGCCCTTTTTGCTCCTTATACCTCATGGCCTTCTGATCTGAGTCATCCTCTTCTCTTCTACGGGGTTTAAGAACTAGGCCTTCTCATCTATCTATCAGGATGACATGTTACTAATCCATAGACTTATAGAATTGTTAGTTTCAAATCTCAGCTCAGTTTTACTACTTCCGTATGTTCATAACTGTTGATCTCGAAACCTTGATATTGTGCTTCGGAGTGGCTATGCCACCATTTTTGTAGCATGTCTCCAATCTTTTGAGCATTTACAGCCGTTATGCTGTCCGAGACATCCCAGGTTTCTAAACAATCTGATGCACTTGTAAATCCTTTCCCTCTGGTTTTGATGTTCCTTTGGGTCAGGTTAATCACACTAAATGCTGAGTTGAGGTATTCTATTGCCTCGACACATATGTTGGAATTATTATTATGACCCTAGGTGTCTTAGGGGATCATCTAGTAATCTAGCCATGTTTTGTGTTCCCCGTGTGATGATTCTGGCCATCATTCTTGAAAGCATCCTGTGATGCTACTTAGGAGTAGGTATTCTATTCCTGGGTTTTTGAACCCGAGATTCACCCTACTTACTTCATGTTGATAGTGTTTGCTCGTTCCTTTAGGTTATTAGTAACCTTTGCATTAGTCCTCGAGGTCCGTGGTATCTCCTTCTTCCAAATACTATGAACCACTTATGGCAGAAGTTTGTTGGATCAAAGGATCACAATAAGAGTGCTCTTGAGGAGTTCTCCATTCACAATTGTGACTCTGCCAGTCCTACCTTCTCTGCATGGGTTATCTGGAAGAAAAATGTTGAAGTTGGTTAGACATACTAATCTATGCATCCACAACTCAGAAAATCTTATGTTCCTTTGAGTTGTCCCCCTTTAGTTGTATACTGACCTTCGTCTATCAATTGATAGTCAGGAGTAATTGTGCATCCGTGTTATCGATGCTTATTATTCTTGTGGTCCGTTAAGCCATTCTATTTCAGAATGACTAGGAGAAACAAACTCCAGTACCTCATCCATATCTAGGATTGGGTCAAAGTAGTTGTATCTCGCAGATCAAAATGCCAATCCAGCTTTCGTTCTATTCTACCTCGGAGTATTACCCCCTTCATGTCAGGATTGTCATAGGAATTGCAGCATCTCTCATTAATTCTTGACGTAGTGATACTCTCTCCATCATTATTCATTTCTCGGTTCCCGTGTTGTTGCAACCGGAATGTCGACAAGTGAATCGTGATGTGTGAAATCAATACTCCTAGCAACCTTGTTGCTTGGTAGCTAAATGACAATAATTTCATTCTTAGCATGTTGGTTCTTGAATCATCATTCTAAGATAGATTGTGCTACCTAGTCCTTACTTCCGGTGCACACTTCGATCAATGAGTTAGGATTGTGCCAATCCCTTGCTCTTGTGATCATATCGTCTTGCCCTGGAAAGCAAGATTGTTCTCGAGCTTAGTGACATACCGGTGGTTTGTGATTTTCTGAATATCTTCTCGGAAGTATCACCAGGTCGTCACCTGACCGCTATGTTGAGCTCGTGATCAAGTTGGTTTATTTCTGTAAACCACCCTTTCTCCAAGAATCCATGCTGGATACCCCTGAGCTAGTTGGTTAAGCCAAACAACAACTTGGAGAGTTGGAAGATAAAAGATTGCCTGGCTTAGTTCATTTTAAGGGATATCTTTTTGTGTGTGTTGAAGAAAGATGATATCTTCATCAATTGATCCTTGAGACCAGTTGCTGGAGCTATTGTCTTGCCAAAAACTTTGATTTGAGTGTGGGATATTCTCAAATCAAATCAGAACCAACGATGTTCGTAATGTTGTCTTACTCGTGGATTTTCCTCGAGCATACACCATTATGTCTTTTGGGTCTGACCAATACTATCACCTTGTTCACATAGTTATGGAATTCCATCTCCATGGGAATCTGGATGAATTGTTGTTGAGCCCATCGACAACATCCTTGTCTTCTCCATAATTTTGTTAAACATTAAGCTAGTGTTGGAAACTTTTGAAAGCATTTGTTCATGCTAGTTCATGAAGCTTATGTTCGGATGTAAGAAGTGACTTCCTCTAGTTCATGTGCATTTGGTGCAAGTTGCCGCCGTGAATTCGAGAAAGTCAATGTTGCTTCCTTTGGAATCGTCCCAAATCAGTCATGCATACATGCGAAGTATTCTGTGGTTCGAAGACTTGCAACCTTCATTCTATATGTATTCCTAGCTCACCAAGACACTGATTGATTTGTTCAAGGAGAAGAAGTCTCTTCTTAAGAGCAAGACTTATGCAAGGACTTCGATATCCTTGTTGATGGTTCCCCACCTGTACTCGGTAGTGTTTTATTATAAGACTACTTTGTGGTCATGCTTGTCTTGGACAACATGTTCACATGTGTGTAGCAGAACCAGCTCATATTTTGGAGCTTACTACCGTAGTCCATTTCCCGAGAATCTCGCAACGCCATCTCGTTGATTTGTGTTGCAAACTTTCATTTTTCTTTATAGACTCAATGAGTCTGAATTATTCTGACACCAACCAGATCTGAATTTCAGGCAGATGTGATGGTTGGAACATCTCCCAAGAACTATAATATTGGTCTCTTTATAACCCGGTAAAGAGAATGTCGTGGCCAACACACCCAGCCGGAAGACCTGTTATTGTAATATCTTGATTAAAGAAGTTGGCCACCTCTCCATAAGGACTTCGTAGGAATTATTCCCTATTTGTGTGCCTTATGATTTTTGTGTTTCTGAAGTCCGACCTTTACTTGATGTTCTAGATGCCAGACCATCTCAATGAATGGGTTACGCTAGTACATCAAGGAGAACATTAGAAGCAGAGTGCTAAATGTTTCTCGGTCGATCAACCAGATTTTGCTTCCTTGGCCTCGCTAAGGAAAAATCTGAGAAGGTTATCTTTCTTTGCATCGGCATCGTCCATCACTACTCATCTTGGTGGTATGCTGTGTTGCCAGGATCCTTGACACGGATGTTGGTAAAACCTTGATGAATATGGAAATGCTCAAGTTCTTGAGAACACGCACAAGCTCTATGTGTTATCATCGGCACTAACTGGGATTGTGCTCAATTTCCTTGGTTATGCTATAACTTCTCGAACAGTGGACCCACTCTCTACTGCTGAGCTTCTCCCCAGTTATTAAAATCATTCCTTGTGTTGTTTTTAACAAGGTAATCTACATCATCCATTCTGGCCCGAGAATGTCATTCTTTCGGACTCCTTCAAATGATTAATTGTGATTTGCCTTAGGCTAGTATAAAGAGTTTCAATGATCTCTGAATCAAAGGTAATTCTTTTTGCCGCTTAAGGTAATAATCTATGAATCACCCTCCTCCAGGATGTCTCGCTGAGGTATCATGGCAACTCAACTCCTCGCTACGTTGACAACCGTTCACCACCCTCTTAAGGGTAAAATTGTTGTCTACCTAGTGAACCCTCGTCATCTGTTCCACTCCATCCCTCCAGATGTGTGCTTCATGTCTCAGCTTGAGAGATGTTTCCATGTCTCAATCCATGAGTTGATCCTAAGTTGTTCGATCTTCGAGGAGATCGATCCTTCTAGAGTTTTCCCTTTCTTCTTGTCATCATGTTGAATGAAGATCTCGAAAGCAAAGACGTCAAGATTGATTTGAAGCAATGAATCAACATCTTCGAGGAATGCAATGGATCATGAAGATTGTGTCAGTTCCATGTCCCCTCTGTCTTCTTACCTCACGTCTTGAATCTCGGGACGAGATTCTTGTTTAGTGGGGGTGAGTTGTCACAGCCCCAGTTCAGCCTTGCTTGACTTTGCTTGTTCATCATGCCATCATGTTTAAATTCCAAAGAAATTTTAAATGGGGATTGTTGAAACCCTAGCACCAAATGAAATTTAACTAGGTTCAATAAAAATATTTTCAATAACCCAGAATGCCCTTTGGAAATGTTCATAATTTCTGTTAAAGGTGAAAACCTCTTCCAAAAATGATGAACATATTTATAGGCTATTCCTGGATTTTTGAATTAAACTATATAGTATTTGCATTTGGGCATTTAATTGCTAATAATATTTTAGATGCTCAAATAACCACAAACTGAAATGTTTACTGTTGGAAATATTCCAAACCGTGACATGGAGCAGTTTCATGATTTTTGGTAATACCCTGGCATTTTTAATAAAGCCCTAAATTTACAGAATAATAAAAAATAGAACAGAAAAATAAAACAGAGCAGAGACCTACCTGGCGCTTACCTGTCCACCTGGCCGGCCCAGCCCACCACCGCCTGGCTCCCTGTCGCCTTCCTCTTCGCGCCAGTAGGCAGAGCGTGTGGCCGCAGCACGCCGGCACGCACCTCGGCCACCTCCACCCTGCCTGCCTGCCTCCTCGTCACCTGGATCTCTCCCGCGTCGCCACGCACTCCCCCCTCGACCGCCGCGTACCCTCTCACTCTCCCGTGCCATTCCCCTCCTCTCCCTCGCTCTCTTGCGCGACGCCCGAGGACCACCGTCGCCGCCGCTCGTCGTTGCCGTGTCCACCGCCTCTCCCTCGCTTCCCCGACCAGTCCAGGAGCTCCGCCACATCGTCCCCGACCTCTCCGCCAAATCAAGCAAGCCGGGACGCACCGTAGCACCGCCATCGCCGTCTTCTTCAACCTCGGTCCGCCGAGATCGCCGGCGACCGTGCGCCCGCTCCGTTGCTTCCCCGAGCTCCCCAAGACCACCGCTGCACTCCCTGTGAGCTCCGCCGCCTTTTCCTTTTCTCCCCATGTTCTATTTCCCTCTCTAGCCGCCGTTCCCATTGAACCCGAGAGCTCGGCTCCGCCGGCCATGTCGCCGCCGTGGCCACTGTCACTCAGAGTTGCAACCGAGCACATAGCCGTGCTCAGCGCATCGCCAGGAACCCAACCCACACCCTAACTCGCTCTCTCGAGCGCTGCAGCCGCGTCCCCAACCCCGTCCGAACTCCGGCCACCGCCTTGGAGCTCGCCGCCGTCGACTCAGGCCACCCCAGCTCCTCCCGTTCGCTCCATTAGATGCGCCGCATTGTTAGCTAGCCGTAGCCGCAAACCACGATTAAAACGGTGCCCTGTAGCGCAAAACCGCAGCACGCCGCCGCGTCTGGCCCCGCCGGCGGCTAAACGCCGGCAGGCTTTGACCCCTTGACCGGCGTGGGTTGACCCCACTGCCCGGTTTGACTCTCCCCTCTCTCCCACTGACTTGCGGGCCCCGCCCAGATAATTAATCTAGTTTAGGTTTAAAACTTAATTAGTTTAACCTAGGCTAGTGCTAATTAAACTAGGTTAGTTAGTTAGCCACTGACGTGTGGACCCCACTGGTCAGGTTTGACCTGGACCGGTTCAGTTGACCTGCTGACGTCACACTGACGTCAGGCTGACGCAGTAAATCATTTACTGGATTTATTCTTTTACAGGAAATTCCAGAAAATAATGCAAACTTCTAAAATTCATATAAAATCAACCGTAGCTCCAAATCAAACAAATTATATATGAAAAATGATCAGAAAAATCCAACCTATCCATCTGTACTGGTTTCATGCATGTTAGAGCAACCTAACCTTGCTGTTTAGATGAAACATGATAATGCACTTATATGAGTTCATAGCTTAGGCTTATATTTGAATCTTTGATTCAAATAAGATAAAACCACTCTGGTTTTAGTTGCATTAGCTCAATCAACAGCATATTGCCATGACATTATCATGCATCATATTTGTTGCATTGCATTGATTGTGTCCCTCCTTGTTTGCCAGTAATTGTCCCCTCTCGATAGACGTGGTTTCGACGACGAGTTCGATGACACCGATGAAGAAGTATAATATCTTCAGAAGTGCCAGGCAAGCAAAACCCCCTTGTTCATTCCGATACAATCCCACTCTCTCGCTCCTGCTCTCTTTTACTGCATTAGGACAACAACGATTCATTTGTTACTTGCTGCGGTAGCTGAACCCCTTTATCCTTTGCATGACCTGTCATTCCACAGTAAATAGATGAAACCCACTAGCATGAGTAGGAGTTGTTTGAGCCCTGTTGTGCCTACTCACTCATGCTTGTTTGTCATGCCTGCTACTGCTTAGAGTTGAGTCGGGTCTGATTCATCGAGGATGAATCAGAGGTGTGTGAACATGTCCTACTGTGTGTGAGCTAAGTGTGTGAACACGATTTGGTAAAGGCAGCGGTGAGAGGCCATGTAGGAGTACATGGTGGGTTGTCTCATTGCAGCCGTCCTCAGGAACTGAGTTCTGTGTTTCTGATCCATGATTCAGCTACTACCACGCATTGGGCCCGAAACCAATGGACCCTCTCAGCTTCTTAATCACCCTTGTCCTCTGTCTAGGAGTTGGAAGTAGTTTCTGGTGTTTGTAGTATGATGGAGGCCATGCGCAGCGCTGACCGTAGGGGTGGGCTGTGATGCAGTAGGCACGTGGCCGGGTGTACCGGGCGCCCATTTGGTGTCTCGGGAACCCTGCTCACATCGTTTGGGGCTGTGAGTGAAACTTCGGCCGGATCTCCTCATGGATGGAACCCGAATAGGCGATAAACCTGGACTAGGGACTTGAGTGTTTAGGTAGGTCGTGGCCGACACCCTCGTTGGGTTTCCGCTTGAAGGTTGCCGAGTACATGTCGTGTAAACGGCAGTAAGTGGTGAGAGCGTGTGTGAAGAAGTACACCCCTGCAGGGTTAACATTATCTATTCGAATAGCTGTGTCCGCGGAAAAGGACTTCTGGGTTGCCTGTACAGTTCATAGACAAGTGAAAGTGGATACTCTAAAATACGCAAGATAAGCGTTAGTGCTATGGATGGCGTTCTCGTAGGGAGACGGGAGCGGATCCATAGTGGTGTATTGATATGGTGAATATGTGGACTCGTGTGCGCCACTTCAAAAGAGTTACTTGCGGTCGTAGTTCAGGATAGCCACCGAGTCAAAGCTGGCTTGCTGCAGTTAAACCCCACCATCCCCTTTATTGATAATGATGCATATGTAGTTAGTTCTAATGTAAGTCTTGCTGGGTACATTTGTACTCACGTTTGCCTATTTTATGTTTTTGTAGAGAGACCTCGGTCTCGCTAGTAGTTCCGCGTGGACTTCGACGTTTAGCTTGTTACCTCAGCTACGATCTTGTGCCCTCGGCAGGATCCGGTAGATAGCCAGGCTTCTAAGCCTTTTTCATTTGTAGATGTCTGTACTCAGACATGTTAAGCTTCCGCATGTGCTTTGATTGTATGCTCTAAATGTTGGGTCATGAGACCTATGTTTGTAATACCTCGCTCCTCGGAGCCTAATGAATAAATACTTGAGTCGTAGAGTCATGTTGTGATGCCATGTTGTATTTGCACATATCGAGCATATTGTGTGTATGTTATTGAAATGCTTGGTATGTGTGGGATCTGACTATCTAGTTGTTTATCTTTAGTAGCCTCTCTTACCGGGAAATGTCTCCTAGTGTTTCCACCGAGCCATGGTATCTTGCTACTGCTCCGGAACACTTAGGCTGGCCGGCATGTGTCCTTCTTCGTTCTTATGTCTGTCCCTTCGGGGAAATGTCACGCGATGAATACCGGAGTCCTGTTAGCCCACTACAGCCCGGTTTACCGGAGTCCTGCTAGCCAAGCGCTACAGCCCGGAACTCACTCGCTGATGACCGACACGTTCGATGCTGGGTCATGGATGCCTGTCCCTGTAAGTCTGTGCCACTTTGGGTTTACGACTAGCCATGTCAGCCCGGGCTCCTTATCATATGGATGCTAGCGACACTATCATATACGTGTGCCAAAAGGCGCAAACGGTCCCGGGCAAAGGTAAGGCGACACCCGTGGGAATACCGTGCGTGAGGCCGCAAAGTGATATGAGGTATTACAGGCTAGATCGATGTGACATTGAGTCGGGGTCCTGACAGCATGGAGGGGCTAGGTGGTTTGACAAGAGGGAATCGAAAACCCAGTTGGACTCGGATCGGTCAACGAAGGCGAGGGGGGACGCGGCAACAACGAACGGATGCAGGCTTTATGAAAACATGCAGATGCAATGCGCATGATGCTATGAGATGAGATGCATGACATGAACAAAATGCAAAACAAAACACAAAAACCCAACCACGGAGGAAATTATATATCGCATCTCCGGAAAAGGCAAGAGTTGGAGTTACGAATATGGAAAATTGTATCCGGGGCGTTACAACACTCCACCACTACGAGAGGATCTCGTCCTGAGATCTAGGATGGCACTGGAAACAAACGGAAGAGGAAAAGAAGAGGTAAAACTTAATTGCTTCTTCGACCAATGAGTGAAACCAAAGAACACCTTGAGAGGTTGAAAGGTTGAAAGAAAGAACACAACGGAAAAGAACGCAATTGAGAGCACTGCGGTAGAAAATAGAAACTAGGAACACCATATGAACCTTGGAGGTTGCAAAGCTATGAATGACGAGTATAATTGACAAGAAGGAATCGGAACCACTCTAGTTGAAACGAGATAAACAAGGAATAAGGAAGAACAAATTCAGACAGCACTCCGGTTGAAAAGAGATGCAAGACTTGACAAAATGGGAAGAACTTGAAAAGAGGACACGACACTCCGGTTAAATGGATAAGCATGAAAAGAACACGATCCTCACAAATCGAGATGATGAGTGAAGAGAGCAACATCACCATGCCTCTGGAAGAACAAAAAGAAGATAGATCATTGGAATAACAGAATAGAGAAGAAAATGCCAACTTCTGCCACAAATGAGCTTGGAAAGCATCCTTGCAAATAAGAATTGAACGGAGTTGTTGCAAAATCAACAACGAAAAGCACAAGCTTGTTGTGGGCTTATGGAAAACATCTCGAGACTATGAGGTGACAACCGGCCACTAATGGAAACCAATTTATTGCTTGAGAGCAACGAAGAGATGAAAACTTCTTTCATCAAGAGGATAGGAGGAAACTTGGATCATTGATAAGCACCACAAATAGCAACATTCCTTAGGGAAGGCTTTTGGTGAAATCTTTACAAGGATAACTCAAAGGAAGAAAATTATGGGTTTAAAATACCTCATACCTGACAACATGTGAATCGCGAAACATGAATGAAAATTTTCCAGAATGATATAATGGCATCTCCAAAGATAAGGTAGAAGGAATTGCACTTTGTGCAAGATGAAGAATACTTGAACTCCTTAGAAAAAAAACATGTGTTGAGCACCATGTTTATTTTTTGAGTATAACTTGGCGGATCATAACTTCAAGAGAAATCTTGAAGAACAATTGAAGAATGAAAAGAATCCTTGATGAACCACCATGTAGAGCCTCCATGATGAACTCTGGTAATAAAAGGATGATAGAAAGAAAGAGAAGTTGAAAACACAAGGTGAAGCCTTGCGATGATTTAGATGGAGCTTCGCGACGAGATAACCGAGAAAACTTGGAACTCCGAAAAAAAAGATGAACAACTTGGAACTGAGAATTACTTCATCATGAACAATCTTCGGAAGAAAAGAATTGAATCACCTCGAGGAAATAAGAATAAGAATTATTGTATGCTTATCCTTCATCAAATTAAATTGATGAAAAGCAATGGATTTGGCATACTAGTTATTCCCGTAGAAAGGATTAAAAGAGATATAGCGCAAACTTGAGAAGGTATTTATGTAACCACCGGTAGGATTTGGAAACAACGAATGAATTGATAACGAAGGAAGTGAAATCTTGAACGAACCACCGTAAGAATTGAAAATGAACGTAGCAAAGGCACAATTCATCAAGAAGAATTGGAAAATGAATGAAGATACTTGAGGGGATTTAAATACATGAGAACGAAGAGAACATGAACTGATTAGAGGATATTTGAACGATTCACCGGTAAGGTTTGGAGAACGATAGCTACACGCTGAGAATGAAGAATTATGACATGATGGCCTTCGGAGGAAAGAAATGGAAACAACTCATTAAATACTCCGGATGGTAAGAAAAGAATTCTCACAATCGAAAAACAATTATGAGAGGATGGCATGAGGCTAGAACCATGAATCTCTGGAAGAATGGGTAAGGATTTAAGAGGAACTCTTCTTCGATCTTCAAATGACGACGAGAAACACCACTAAAATTGTTGAGATACTCCGGGAGAATGAAAAGCGAAGAGGTTGAGCTAACAATGAAAAGAATTTGAAAACAATCTTGGAGAAGGCATGTGACTGATGAAAATTCATTCTTACGTCACACTCTGAAAAGAATTTGGGAATAGCTCCAGAATAACTAGAAGAGTCAGGTAAGATCCTGGGAAAAGACCTGTGGGTTAGGGCCCACTGAAAAGAAACACACCGTTGAACAATTTTAAAGAGAGGTTGCACCGGTTGAATTAAATGATTGAATGAGATAATAATCTCCAAATAGCTTGAACAGGTCTTGAATGAAAAGATGAGCCTTCTGAGATATCTTCAGCACTCCAGAACAAATGGATAGGAAGAAATGAATGATTAAGAGGTGCATCGGCATGAGAAAGCATTAGAAACGAGGAAAAGAATATGATGAATATCGAAAGCTTGAATTGGATCCACCGGAGAAGAAACAACAATGAAGGATGATGAACTTAAAACTGTTGAGCATCTTCATGGGAAATCACCGGATAAGAACACTGAAAGAAAAGAATGAAGAGACTTCCCACAAATAAAAGGATACATGATTAAGAAATCTGAGTCCTTGAAGAGAAAGGGTGGGAGGGCGGGAAAACAAAGGCAACTTGGGACGGATGAAACAAACACCATTGAGAAAGCTTAGAATTGATCTTGCAAACGTTGAAATGATCGGATCCACTTGAAGAGAAGCACGCCGGTTGGGAAAAGAATTAACATGACAACCTCAATGATCAAAAGGATTAGTATTCACATAGCAATATGAGAACACCATTTAGGAAAGGTATGGATTCAACACTTGACTTCGAAGCAACTCGAATACCAAAAATAAAACAAAACAAAGGATTTGGCTTGCAGAATAAGCCGGAACAAATACATATGATAGAGATTTACCCAATCCCATATCATGCATCTGTCGAAAAGATATTCTAGGAGCTACTTGAATTCCCACCTACAAAACTCCCGAAACTTTCTGGTTATGCAATCTGGTGTTGGGGATACAGGGGAAGCAATATATCTCACCCAAACTAACAATCCCTACATCCAGCTGTATCCATCCGTCAACACATAACCAAGAAAACTCCGGAAATCGTGTACCTCAACCTTCGAAAAGCATCCATTATACGAGTTATGGCAATACTCCTGAACTCCCCAGTACTGGGTGGCGTCGAGGTTATCTCACCAACAACTGCATAAAAGAGATTTTTGATGTCGGCAAAACTAAGGTATTCCAGAACTGCAACGATAAAATTATGACGACAACACCTCGGAGCTCAACTCCCCGGGACACTGCCACAACCCCTAAATGTCAGGAGGCACCAAGAACAATGTTCTCGTCATAAGAATATCGGAACGATCCCAAGATACCCGCGAGATCCTAATTTTTTTTGAGAAAAAATTGAGGAGAGGAAAGATAAAACATCTACGTCAGGAGGCCTCACCAGAGCGACGAAGGGACTGAGGAGTAAAAAGAATCCTACTCTCCGATATATATAATCCTAAGACTCAAAATAGTTTTCTTTTCTAGATTCAACAACGGCCAACAATCAAGGGGGCTCCTACAGTCGGTCGAGGCTCTGATACCAACTTGTCACGCCCAATATGCAACCCTATCCAAGAGGAACTCGAAGGTCCCACCAAGGATAGACCCGCATATTGAAACGCTTTTGCAAGGTGGATATCATTACATCAACATTACATAATAGATGGGGATACATACAAGGCATACAAATGCCGCAAGAATACATCAATACATCATACATCAGATCAACATCCGGCTACGGATGAAACACAAACAAAAACTCAAACGACATCCAACCTACTAGCCCAGGCTGCCGACCTGGAACCTATCCCCTGATCGAAGAAGAAGCAGAAGAAGAACTCCAAAACAAGCAAGCATCGCTCTCGCGTCATGATCATCGCATAACCTGTACCTGCAACTGTTGTTGTAGTAATCTGTGAGCCACGAGGACTCAGCAATCCCATTACCATGGGTATCAAGACTAGCAAAGCTTAATGGAAAAGGAAGGGGTAAAGTGGTGAGGTTGCGGCAGTGGCTAAGCATATATGGTGGCTAACATACGCAAATAAGAGCGAGAAGAGAGCAAGCGGAACGGTCGTGAAGCTAGCAATGATCAAGAGGTGATCCTGAACTCCTACTTACATCAAGCATAACCCAAAACCGTGTTCACTTCCCGGAATCCGCCGAGAACAGACCATCACGGCTACACACGCGGTTGATGCGTTTTAATTCGGATCTGGTGTCAAGTTATCTACAACCGGACATTAACAAATTCCCATCTGCCACATAACCGTGGGCATGTCTTTCGAAAGATAATACCCCGCAGGGGTGTCCCAACTTAGCCCATGATAAGCTCTCGCGATCAACGAAGGATATTCCTTCTCCCAGGAAGACCCGATCAGTCTCGGAATCCCGGTTTACAAGAATTTGCGACAATGGTAAAACAAGACCAGCAAAGCCGCCCAATGTGCCGACAAATCCTGATAGGAGCTGCACATATCTCGTTCTCAGGGCAACATCGGATGAGACTAGCTACGAGTAAAACCAGACTTCGAGTTTCCCCGACGTGGCCCCGCAGGCAGGTCAGTTCGGACCAACACTCGAAGGAGCACTGGCCCGGGGGGGGGGGGAGGCGGGGGGTTAAAATAAAGATGACCCTCGGGCTCCGGAAACCCAAGGGAAAAAAAGGGCTAGGTGAGGCAAATGGTAAAACCAAGGTTGGGCCTTGCTGGAGGAGTTTTATTCAAAGCGAACTGTCAAGGGGGTCCCATAAATCACCCGACCGCGTAAGGAACGCAAAATCCGGGAACATAACACCAGTATGACGGAAACTAGGGTGGCAAGAGTGGAACAAAACACCAGGCATAAGGCCGAGCCTTCCACCCTTTACCAAGTATATAGATGCATTAAATAAATAAGAGATATTGTGATATCCCAACCAAAATCCTGTCCACCATGGAGTAATCTTCAACTTCACCTGTAACTAACAACGCTATAAGAGGGGCTGAGCAAAGCGGTAACATAGCCAATCAATGGTTTGCTAGGAAGGGTGAAAAAGGTTAGAGGTTGACATGGCAATTTGGGTGGCTTGATCAACTAGAGATAGGTAGCGGGGCAAAGCGATAGAATGAGGCAACTAGCATAGCAATGATAGTAGTGAGATCCAGGGTAGCGGTCATCTTGCCTGAAATCCCGCTAGGAAGTAGAACGAGTCCATGAGGAAGACGAACGGGAATAGTCGAACGAATCCTCACAATCGCAACGTAACCGAAACTATCAAGAAAAAGCAACACCTGAAAGAAGCAAACAACATGGTAAACAACCAAGAATAATCATGGCATGATGCACAATCAAGTATGATGCATGTCCGGTTTAATGAGGCATGGCATGGCAAAGTGCAACAAACAACACTACAAATTAAGTGGAGCTCAATATGCAACGAGTTGCATATTGACAAAACACCACATGCAATTATTTAGTTTGATCTCGTTATAAGCTACTCAACAATATTAACTGTTGTTAAACATGGCAAGAGGTGGGGCATAAGTAAACTAACTATTTAGGCAAGTTTAAATGAGGCCAGAACAACAAACAACAATTCCGAAAAATCCTCATGTCCATATTTCAAATTTGCTCCTGTTCTGCCTAAACCATATTTTAGAGTTGTTAAACAGCAAAAGCAAGTGCACCAAGTTAAACTAGGCATTTTTCCACCCCATTTACATATAAAGTTTATTTAAAACCGAGCTACAGTTATTTAGTTATGAAATAAATCATTTTAGCATGGAATTTATGCAAATTTAAACAAACATCAGTTTAAACATTTTAAACATGGATGAAAGTGGCATCTTGTGAAACTAGATGAAATTCTAAGCATTTTACATGTTTAAATAATTTTAATCCGATGCACGGTTTGTGAATTATTATATGCATGAAGTATGAGGGTTTTTCTGTAAAACTGGTAAATCCTGGGATAATGCTAAAATCACAGATCTAAAAAAAATAGATCAAGCCGAAATCTGCTAGGCGCTGGGGTGCTCACCATGGGCTTTAGCCCTTCAGTGGAGGGGGAAGCAGGAGGCTGGAAGGGGCGCTGGGCCTTGGGGAGGCGCTGGCCCACGCACTGGTCAACGGGGGCGATGCGGGGCGCTGAAGCAGTCGTCTCGAACAGAGGCAGGAGCGGGACTTGGCGCGATGCAGAGGACGGGTAGCGCAGGCGGCGATGGACTTGGCGGTCTCCGGTGGGGCGGCGCGGCGACTTGGAGCCAGGGACGAGGCCGGGGTGCGGGGACCCGCCGGATCTGGCAGAGATGGCGACGAACGGAGCGTGGACGCGGGGCTCCGGTGACGCGGGGAAAAGCGAGGGAGGCCGGAGTGGGGCGCGACGGGGTCTCCCTGCTGGCTTCCTCCGGCGAGGCGGGGAGGAGGCCGGGATCCATCAGGAGGCTGCCATGGCGCTGGTGTGCTCCTGCTTGAACAGAGAGAGAGGCCGAGAGGTGAGAGGCATCCATAGGAGCCAGAGAAAGCGAGAGGAGGGAGATGGCAGGGAGCAGGACGACCTGGTGGTGGTGACCGATGGCGAAGGGAACTCCGGTGGTGGTGCTGCTTGCGGGCGAACGGGGGCGAGGCAGAGGAGATGCAGACAGGCAGCGGCGCAGCTGCACAGGGCTTCAGCGACGCAGAGGCTTGGGGCGGGACTTGGCGAGGCTTGGCGAGGGAGGCCGGCCTGTTCTGCTGGTGCGCGCTGGACAGACGAGGACGCGGGGAAGCGGTCAGGTCCTGCGGGTCGGTTGCGGACGACGAGGGCTACGATGGTCGGCGAGGGTTGGTGGCGAGGTGCTCGGAGAGGAGCCGGCGAGTGCACTGGTTCGGGAGCGAACTCTCCACGCTCGGGCTCCGATCCAGGCCGAACGGGGAGGCAGAGGAGGCCCTCATGGCTGTTGGATGGATGGATCGGTAGGGATGCACTGGTTGGGTGGCAGCGGAAATCAAGGGAGATGATCGGGGCCGCTGGTTGGATCTGGCAGGAGAGGAAAATGAGGAGGGAGGTGGATCTGGGAGGATCCCAATGGGGATTTTGTGGATTGGCGGCGGCGGCTGGCTGGGAGGATGGGACATCTCTCCTCAATTTTAGGGTTGGACAATATATATACAGTAGATGGATTAGGTTAATGGCTACTTCATCCCTACGATCGTAATCGGACGGTCGCGAATAAAATAGTTAGGGAGCCCAAATAACAAAACAGAGATGTTTTGTAGACGTTAGGGGATGATTCGGACACAACGGTAACGACTGCCCGGGTCGGGTTCAGGGGAGTTTCTGACGCGCGCGAGGGGTCAATGCTCTGTGCATGGAGGGGCTAGGTGGTTTGACAAGAGTGAATCGAAAACCCAGTTGGACTTGGATCGGTCAACGAAGGCGAGGGGGAACGCGGCAACTACGAACGGATGCAAGCTTTATTGAAACATGCAGATGCAATGCGCATGATGCTATGAGATGAGATGCATGACATGAACAAAATGCAAAACAAAAGACAAAAACCCAACCACGGAGGAAATAATATATCGCATCTCCGAAAAAGGCAAGAGTTGGAGTTACGAATATGGAAAATTGTATCCGGGGCGTTACAACACTCCACCACTACGAGAGGATCTCGTCCCGAGATCTAGGATGGCACCGGAGAGAAACGGAAGAGGAAAAGAAGAGGTAAAACTTAATTTCTTCTTCGACCAATGAGTGAAACCAAAGAACACCTTGAGGGGTTGAAAGGTTGAAAGAAAGAACACAACGGAAAAGAACGCAATTGAGAGCACTGCGGTAGAAAATAGAAACTAGGAACACCATATGAACCTTGGAGGTTGCAAAGCTATGAATGACGAGTACAATGGACAGGAAGGAATCGGAACCACTCTGGTTGAAACGAGATAAACAAGGAATAAGGAAGAAAAATTCGGATAGCACTCCGGTTGAAAAGAGATGCAAGACTTGACAAAATGGGAAGAACTTGAAAAGAGGACACGACACTCCGGTTAAACGGATAAGCATGAAAAGAACACGATCCTCACAAATCGAGATGATGAGTGAAGAGAGCAACATCACCATGCCTCTGGAAGAACGAAAAGAAGATAGATCATTGGAATAACAGAATAGAGAAGAAAATGCCAACTTCTGCCACAAATGAGCTTGGAAAGCATCCTTGCAAAGAAGAATTGAACGGAGTTGTTGTAAAATCAACAACGAAAAGCACAAGCTTGTTGTGGCCTTATGGAAAACATCTCGAGACTATGAGGTGACAACCGGCCACTAATGGAAACCAATTTATTGCTTGAGAGCAACGAAGAGATGGAAACTTCTTTCATCGAGAGGATAGGAGGAAACTTGGATCATTGATAAGCACCACAAATAGCAACATTCCTTAGGGAAGGCTTTTGGTGAAATCTTTACAAAGATAACTCCAAGGAAGAAAATCATGGGTTTAAAATACCTCATACCTGACAACATGTGAATCGCGAAACATGAATGCAAATTTTCCAGAATGATATAAGGGCATCTCCAAAGATAAGGTAGAAGGAATTGCTCTTTGTGCAAGATGAAGAATACTTGAACTCCTTAGAAAAAAAACATGTGTTGAGCACCATGTTTATTTTTTGAGTATAACTTGGCGGATCATAACTTCAAGAGAAATCTTGAAGAACAATTGAAGAATGAAAAGAATCCTTGATGAACCACCATGTAGAGCCTCCATGATGAACTCCGGTAATAAAAGGATGATAGAAAGAAAGAGAAGTTGAAAACACAAGGTGAAGCCTTGCGATGATTTAGATGGAGCTTCGCGACGAGATAACCGAGAAAACTTGGAACTCCGAAAAAAAAGATGAACAACTTGGAACTGAGAATTACTTCATCATGAACAATCTTCGGAAGAAAAGAATTGAATCACCTCGAGGAAATAAGAATAAGAATTATTGTATGCTTATCCTTCATCAAATTAAATTGATGAAAAGCAATGGATTTGGCATACTAGTTATTCCCGTAGAAAGGATTAAAAGAGATATAGCGCAAACTTGAGAAGGTATTGATGTAACCACCGGTAGGATTTGGAAACAACAAATGAATTGATAATGAAGGAAGTGAAATCTTGAACGAACCACCGTAAGAATTGAAAATGAACGTAGCAAAGGCACAATTCATCAAGAAGAATTGGAAAATGAATGAGGATACTTGAGGGGATTTAAATACATGAGAACGAAGAGAACATGAACTGATTAGAGGACAGGGACGTGGTTGCACACGCACATCTGGGTGATGACGACCTTGGGACGATACCTGGCATGAGCACTACAAAAAAATACACTTCCACCATGATACGTGTTTGTCTCAGTATGGCGCATTTTTTGTCATGCATGTACATCCATGACGATTTTATGACAGAATCAAGATAGTCATACCTGTGCTGTCGTAGAAGTGTTCCATGACATTACCAAAATTATCATCACGGAAGTGTCCACTTCCATGACGATAAATCACGCGTCACAGAAGTGCTTTCGTCAAGGGTGACCGACATGTGGCATCCACCGTAACGGAACGCCGTTAAGCTATCTGGTCGGGTTTTGGATCCGATAACCCGTTAATAGCCCGGACCAATGGGAAATTTCCATGTGTAAAATTCTGATTGGCCGGAGGGAACACCTGTCAGCTCGTCAATGGGCCAGATGTCGCCCGTCCATTGGAGGAGACATGCCTATGATACGTCGACACGTGGCTGGGCCCAACAGAGGCCCATATAGGTTAGAAAGGCCGGCCCAGTCAAAGGCCCGCAGTACTTAATCAGGTACTAGTGGGCCAGCCCAATAACGACCTGCTTAATAAAGGCCCATTTACGGCCCGAAGCCAGATCTGGCCCGTTAATTGTTCGCCCAATATTTTGGCCCATTGACGGCCCGAAGCCAGATCTGGCTCATTAATTGTTCGCCAAATATTTGGGCCCATTTACGGCCCAAAGCCAGATCTAGCCCGTTAATTGTGCGCCGAATATTTGGGCCCAACTACAGCCCAGTGGCTTTCGGCCTGTTAGAGGCCCGATGTAGACATGTGCCCATTTTAGCCCGGTGTGACTTTCAGCCTGGGAATGGCCCGTGCTGCCCACTAATGGCCCGTGCTAAACGTGGCAATAGTTAACCCGAACGTGACTTTGGGCCTGTTAAAGGCCTTTCGCGTAATTCGGCCAGTTGATGCCTGTACTAAGCTTTCGGCCTCTTAAAGGCCCATGCTATCAGTGGGCCAACTAAGGCCCGAGATATGTTTCGGCTTGGTAACGGCCCATGAGCTAACTGGGCCCAAAAAGGCCCGGTCTACATTTCAGCCTGCTGAAGGCCCGTCAACGACTAGTGAAAATTGAGGCCCAGCACGCATGAGGCCCGTGGTTTCATCTGGGCCATAACAGGCCAGTACAATATTCATCCTGTTAATGGCCCAACGCTACCTGGGCCAAACTAAGCGCTGGGTCGACAAAAGGCCCAACTAAAATATAGGCCGGTATATGTTGTGGGCCTGGAGCAATGTGTGAAGGCCCCAATCATTCGGGCCCAAGAAAGACGTAGGCCGGCCCAATTGTGGCCCACAAAAAACCAGGCCCATTAGAGTTGATTGTTTCGGCCCGGTCGACTACATCTGATTTTTTTTCAGATAGTGAATGATGGCAGTAACTAGTAGGAATTAAGAACAAACCTACTCTATACAATAAAGAAATTAAGGCATAGTAACTAAGAATAAACCTACACTATTCAATAAAGGATTTAAGGTATATTACATCCACTGGGCATCGAAGTTCACCACCAGAGATCATAAAGCGCAACGAAGAAGCAGATTACAAAAACTGGGCACCATTGCAGCGTAACAAAATAATACTGAACGGAGACCACTTCCAAGACAGTTCAAGAAAGGTTAGCCTTGCGGGGGAACTGCTGCGCAAGCTGCTCAGCAAGGCTGTGAGACCGGCCTAGCATGTCGGTCATAGTTTCCAGGTGTAGCTGTTTTGCGATGAGGTTCTCATTGGAGTTCTCCGCAATCTTTCTTAGAGATGGGACTTCAAGTCGAAGTTGAGTTGCAGAATGCTTTTCTGCTAGAACTTGGGACTGAAGAAGTCGAACTGATTTAGACAATGAATTCTGTGAGCTTGTGTGACTGCTAGTCTCAAGTAGCTTGAACATTGCATCAAGACAAGAATTTGGGGTTGTCTTGCTATCTTCAAGATGTTTTGCCTTCATTGCTGCAATATATGTTGGATTTGTCTCAGAGCCTTCAACAGACTTGTGCATACCATCAGGCATATCACCCTGAAACAAAGCAGAGAGAAGACATGCTTTGCACGTGTATAAACAAAGATGATAACTGTGCTGTCAATTCCATCCAATTTCAAATTAGAAAATAAAGAGTATGTTCAAAATATCAATAACATAATTTGGCATTCTTCATAATGCGGGGAGCTTCACCACACTAATGGATTACCATGTCAACATAACAATCATAGATGAAGGGCAAAGAAAATCATTGTATCTGTTTTGGTTAATGTGCATGGCATGTTGTTCATATCATCAGCCACATCAGTAAGATAAAACAGGAGATGACAAGGTGCAAACATGGGCTGCTTCACCACACATTGGATTATAGATCCACAAAAACAAGCATACATATAGGGAGTATTAAGTAATGTGCATGGTATGAATAAGGAATTTGGTTTTACAAGTAAAACTTAGAACTTACGGTTCTTGCGAACATGCATTTTGGTAGAAACAGCAAACTAAACAGCAGTAAACGATAGGGAGTATGAGCAAATTAAACAACAGTTGAGGATAAAGGCTTTAGGACTGAATTACATTCATAGTTAACACCGGCTTTATAATGTCCTTCTCCATGTCAAGGGAAGGATAACTCAAGAATTTCAGCACAGAATCTTCTTCATAAGCATTGCCTGTACTCTACATTTTGTAGAGAGTAATTATAGATATGATAATACTGGAAGGGATAGAGGATAATGAAGATAAGATGCAGATTGATGCTACATAATCAACTACCAATCCCTGGAAGTACAAGCGTTACAGGACAAAATGTACTGACAAGAGCAATGGGCTACACTTCTACACTGGCATTGTGTGTGTATTCTACTTGTTGATAAGATTAAATATAGGTCTGATCTTTTTTAGTAAATGGTGGGCGAGGGAGATAAGTTGGAGAATGCTACACAATGAACCAATCCCTCTTCCCATAATACAAGAGTGTTTTGAACACTGGTGTACTGTACAAAACATTCTTATATTATGGGACGGAGGGAGTAGCTGTTAATGTAAGTACATTGATAGACCACGTTCAGTCCTTAGAAGAGGACTGCAGAGCTAAACCTCTTCAAAAGCATTGGCTTGATTCTAAATTTATGTAAGAGTCCATACGGATCTTATAATGTCCACCAAATGGACGATTACGAGGCTAACATGTGCAGTGATGCTACATAATCAAACAGCTATGAAAGTAAGTATGGTCATACAGGGCAAGAGGTACTCACAAGAGCAATGCAGTGTGCAGTATAGTTGCGAGATTCTGTGGTCCCTTGAGAACGAATGTTCTTCTGCTAACAGTTTTCATACAAGTGAGACATTAAGGCAAATGCAGAAATGTAGTTCAAATTGTGATGTGATATCATAGACAGTACCTTACGCTGCAGCCGAGACCAATGTGTAACAAGATTATTCCAGTCACTGTCGGATAAATGTAGCACCAGAGACTTTACAGAAATTTCATTCAGAGGCTTGCCATCGAAGTGTGCTTGCCTCGGGTAGAAACGACACTTCATCAACGAGTGCTTGAAAAGCGCAACCAACCCTTGCTCGTCTTCACAATCCAGTTTGCTCCTCGCCTATTTAAAAGAATGAAATCTTGTGTCTTATCTCAGCAGAAACATATGCAGTAATTACCACGAATAAAATTAGTACATTACTTATGCGTAAGTTGCGGAGGAAGACAGGATATTGTTCTGTGTCTGCGGTATAATCTTTCCATGAAGGAAAGATGCGCACAAAGTTCCTGACAACAACATAAGCTTCGTCTTCTAAACAGGGAAGAAATGGAACATGGGTCCTATTTGCTGCAATTGAGGCTCTCTCTGGTTCGAGAAGGGATTTGACAACTAGATTTGGTGTACTCTTTGCTGGAATGGGGTTTTTTTGCGTCGTAGAGCTGGTGCTATGTCAACTGGCATAATCATACTGTTTGCTGCCGTTGGGGTCTGATGAGTTGGGGCATCAGAAATGACCAGTGTAGTAGGGCTAGAGTTTGCTAGAGTTGGGGTGTTTTGTGGGTCAGGTGATATTGCAACTACACCTAATGGGCTATTTGATTTATCAGGTGCCACTACCTTTTCCAAATACTTTTCTTGTGCTCCTCCATGATCAGCAATCGCCCTCTTCCTTTTGAACGTCTGATACATAAGAACAACATTTGAATGGATAAATATGGTATGATGACAGATGGAATATGTACTGAAAATGGATAGGCAGGGCGTATTCACATACACGATGTGTAAACTAAGCTAATGGCAGTTTAACAAAGTAGAAGAAATGCAAAGCATCAGTTGCAAGATATGTGCGACCAATGTAACCTTGGAAAGTTAGAGAAAGCACCTTGATAGGTGAATAAGATAGGGCATCTTCCTCTGACTCCTCCACTAGGGACCTACATTGACTTAGGTCTCCCTCTAGCTCAGAATCACTGTTAGGATCATATTCTGAGCATGAATCTGTAGTTGGAGACTGAGGGAGTCCTGGACTAGGGGGTGTCCGGACAGCCGGACTATCATTATCCGCCGGACTCCAAGACTACGAAGATACAAGATTGAAGACTCTGTCCCGTGTCCGGATGGGACTTTCCTTGGCGTGGAAGGCAAGCTTGGCGATACGGATATGTAGATCTCCTACCATTGTAACCGACTCTGTGTAACCCTAGCCTCCTCCGGTGTCTATATAAACCGGAGGGCTTTAGTCCGTAGGACAACATACATTACAACAATCATTCCATAGGCTAGCTTCTAGGGTTTAGCCTCCTTGATCTCGTGGTAGATCCACTCTTGTACTACCCATATCATCAATATTAATCAAGCAGGACGTAGGGTTTTACCTCCATTGAGAGGGCCCGAACCTGGGTAAAAACATCGTGTCCCTCGTTCCTGTTACCATTCGCCTAGACGCACAGTTCGGGACCCCCTACCCGAGATCCGCCGGTTTTGACACCGACATGTGTCATCACCGATAGGCTTGATGGCATCTTCAACCAACAACACTGTCCAGGGTGAGACTTTTCTCCCCGGACAGATCTTCGTATTCGGCGGCTTCGCACTGCGGGCTAATTCACTTGGCCATCTGGAGCAGATCGAAAGCTACGCCCCTGGCCGTAAGGGTCAGATTCGGAAGCCTAAACTTCACGGCCGATGTCCGCGGAGACTTGATCTTCGACGGACTCGAGCCACAGCCAAGCGCGCCGCACTGTGGCGACGGGCATGATCTAGCTCTGCCACCGAACAGTGCCTTGGTGGCCGCACACGGATCCGCTTCGGCCATTAGTCCGGAGCCGATCGCCCAGATCGAGGGCCGGTGGATGGACGCCGCCCTGGGGGCTTCAACATCCACGGCGATGGAGCCGAACACTAATCTTGTCCCCTGCGAAACTCGTGATTCCGAGGCGCCGGACTCCTTGCCGGACTCCGAACCTCCCACGCCCCTACCAATCGATTCGGATTGGGCGCCGGTTATGGAATTCACCGCCGCGGACATCTTCCAGTACTCGCCTTTTGGCGATATCCTGAATTCACTAAAGCATCTCTCGTTATCAGGAGAGTCCTGGCCGGACTATGGCCAGGATGGTTGGGGTACGGATGACGAAGGAATTCAGACCCCACCCACCACCCACTTTGTAGCCACTGTCGACGATCTAACCGACATGCTAGACTACGACTCCGATGACATCGACGCTATGGACGACGATGCCGGAGACGAACAGGAACCAGCGCCTACAGGGCACTGGAAGACCACCTCGTCATACGACATATATATGGTGGACACCCCAAAAGACGGGGACGGCGAAGAAGCAGCGGAGGCAGACTCTTTAAAGAAGCAGCCCAAACGCCGGCGTCAGCGGCGCCGCTCTAAATCCCGCCACAGCAAGAATGGAGATTCCGGCACAGGAGATAATAATACTCGAGAGAGTGCCGAAGACAATCCCCTCCAGCAAGACTCAGCGCAGGAGGATGCAGAAGCAAGCCCTCACGAGAGGGCGGCAGACGAAGAGGTTGAGGATCATAACTACATGCCTCCCTCCGAAGACGAAGTAAGCCTCAACGATGATGAATTCGTCGTACCTGAGGATCCCGTCGAACAAGAGCGCTTCAAGCGAAGGCTTATCGCCACAGCAAACAGCCTAAAGAAAAAGAAGCAACAGCTTCAAGCTGATCAGGACCTGCTGGCCGATCGATGGACCGAGGTCCTCGCGGCCGAAGAGTATAAACTCGAACGCCCCTCCAAAAGTTACCCAAGACGCAAGCTGCTCCCCCGATTAGAGGAGGAAGCATACATACCTCCATCACCAGCGCACGATATGGCTGACCGACCACCCCGTGGTCGTGACAGAGAGGCATCCATACCTCCAGCCAAGACCGTACCCCGGCATCTCTCCAAAAGTACAAAGCCAAGAGGGAACGTGCCGGACTTGCGAGACATATTGGAGGACAAATCAAGGCAATCCAGATCCATCTACGGATCACGCGGGTGCCCTACGACCCACGACGAATACCGTCGCGCCGGATACAATAACCCCGGCCAGGCCGAACATAGCAGACATCGCTCTCTCGAGTTGCGTCGCGATATTGCTCAATACAGAGGCGCGGCACACCCGCTATGCTTCACTTGCGAAGTAATGGATCATCAAATCCCCGAAGGGTTTAAACCCGTAAACATCGAATCTTACGATGGCACAACAGACCCCGCGGTTTGGATCGAAGATTATATTCTCCACATCCATATGGCCCGCGGCGACGATCTCCATGCCATCAAGTATCCCACTCAAGCTTAAAGGACCAGCTCGGCATTGGCTAAACAGCCTGCCCGCAGAGTCAATTGGGTGCTGGGAAGACCTGGAAGCCGCATTCCTAGACAACTTCCAGGGCACGTATGTGCGACCACTAGACGCTGATGACCTAAGCCACATTATTCAGAAGCCAGACGAATCGGCCAGACAATTCTGGACACGGTTCTTGACAAAGAAAAACCAAATCGTCGACTGTCCGGACGAAGAGGCCCTTGCAGCCTTCAAACATAACATCCGGGACGAATGGCTAGCCCGGCACCTGGGGCAGGAAAAGCCGAAATCTATGGCAGCCCTCACATCATTAATGACCCGCTTCTGCGCGGGAGAGGACAGCTGGCTAGCTCGTAGCAACAATCTCCACAAAAATTCTGGCAGTCCGGATACCAAGGACAACAACGGCAGGTCACATCGAAACAAAAACAAGCACCGCATTAACGGCGACGATAAGGAGGATACGGCAGTCAACGCCGGATTCCGAGGCTCTAAACCCGGTCAGCGGAAGAAGCCGTTCAAAAGAACCACTCCAGGTCCGTCCAATTTGGACCGAATACTCGACCGCTTAGGCCAGATACATGGCACCCCTGAAAAACCAGCTAATCACACTAATAGAGATTGCTGGGTGTTCAAGCAGGCAGGCAAGTTAATTGCCGAAAACAACGACAAGGGGCTGAACAGCGACGACGAGGATGAGACCCGACCGCCAAACAATAGAGGACAGAAGGGTTTTCCCCCACAAGTGCGGACGGTGAACATGATTTACGCGACCCATATACCCAAGAGGGAGAGGAAACGCGCACTAAGGGACGTCTATGCGATGGAGCCAGTCGCCCCGAAGTTCAATCCATGGTCCTCTTGTCCGATCACTTTCGATCGAAGAGACCATCCGACCAGCATACACCATGGCGGATTCACCGCATTGGTTTTAGACCCAATCGTCGATGGATTTCACCTCATGAGAGTCCTGATGAACGGCGGCAGTAGCCTGAACCTGCTTTATCAGGATACAGTGCGCAAAATGGGCATAGACCCCTCAAGGATTAAACCTACAAAGACAAGCTTTAAAGGTGTCATACCAGGAGTGGAAGCCAACTGTACAGGCTCAGTCACACTGGAAGTGGTCTTCGGATCCCCGGATAATTTCCGGAGCGAAGAGTTAATCTTCGACATAGTCCCGTTTCGCAGCGGCTATCACGCTCTGCTCGGACGAACCGCGTTTGCAAAATTCAACGCGGTGCCGCATTATGCATACCTAAAGCTCAAGATGCCAGGCCCTCGCGGAGTCATCACGTTCAATGGGAATACGGAACGCTCCCTCCGAACGGAGGAACATACAGTGGCTCTCGTGGCAGAAGTACAGAGCAGCCTTTTAAGGCAATTCTCGAGTCCGGCCATTAAAAGGCCGGATACAGCAAAACGCGCCCGGAGCAATGCCAACCAAGACCACCTGGCGCGATCAGAGCACACGTAGCAATGCGGCCCCAACCCTCGCCCGCGCATGATCGCAAGAATAACACTCCGCGTACATCATTACGCTTTGGAGATACCATGGGCACAGGGGAAGGGGCACGATCGCAACGGACCCAGAGTGCGGTTCGACCACACCGGGGGCTCGCAAGTGTGCCCCCCCTTTTTTATTTTTTATTTCCCTTCTTTGTGTACACAGGACTCCGTTAACCAGAGGCCCTGTCCGGCGATGAACCTGCCGAACTCACGATGCAACAGTCAGGGACGAAAGAAGGCTGCGACGAACACTCAGGTGGTCTCAATTATGAGCATTAAATTCGATTATATACACCAAGTCCGCAGCTCACCCCTGAAGGGGGACATATTTACTTAGTCCAAATCCCTTGCTTACCGCACTATTTGTGTCAGTCCGCACTCATAGCAGATTTCCTTTAATAAATAATGCAACACTTTTCGACTGCAATTACATCACCTTTTTATTTATATGTTCATTACATGACATCTTGCACCCGTATATTTTGGTACGGCCGAATACGCCAGGGGCTTCTGTTCCCCAAATTATGGTGTGATAAAGTCCGAACACTTTCATAAGTGCGGCACCCCGAACTTATAGCATTATATGAATCGGCTCCGAATCATGTCTTGGGTCAATAGTTGGGTTTGCCCGGCTCCCAGGTTTTGGTGCCTTACGTTCCGTTCTGTCGGCTAAGGTGGCACTGGGAGAACCACTGCGATTGCGCCCCGGTTGAGCCGGGCGAGCGCCTCAGTGGAGAAAGCTAAAACTGACTGGCATGACAAGGCGAGAGACTGGTCGCTGTTCGAGAGGTTTTTTCGGGTTCTTAAAGACTCACGCCGCTTCGAGCGAAGTTCCGGACAATGTCCGACGAAGGCGTGGATAGCGCCCCGGATTTGGTCTTCCGAATACCAGGGGCTTCGCCGAAATTTAAAATTATAACATTCTATGGCTAAGTGAGAGTGTTCAAGCATTATAAGTCCGGTTGCCTTGTCCGTTGTGTTGAGCGCCTCCCTAGATGGACCCAAAAATGGGAACAAGAGTGCTCAAGTTTATCCCGAACACCCCAACACTCGTGGCTTGGGGGCTGAAGCCAACGACTTGCCATCTCTCAGATTTCATAAACGGCGGCACAAAAGGTAATATTTTAAATTAAACAAGCGTTGCTTAAACGCGCACATGAACAAAGTTTCAGCGCGCAGGATAATGCATAACGAGTTTACTCAAAGATTACATTTCGGGGGCACTCATCCGCAATATCGCGGGCTCCCTTCAGGACAGTTTTATAATACATCTCGGGCGTGCGATACTCCTTGCCTGGTGGCAGTGGGTCCGTGAGAAGCTTCTCCGCATCCAACTTGCCCCAATGCACCTTTGTGCGGGCAAGGGCCCGACGAGCACCTTCAATATAGGCGGAGCGCTTGATAACCTCCACCCAGGGGCACGCATCCACCAGCCGCCGCACAAGGCCGAAGTAGCTTCCAGGCATGGCCTGTCCAGGCCACAGCCGTACTATAAGGCCCTTCATGGTCTCCTCAGCTACCTTGTGGAGTTCGACCAGCTGCTTCAGCTGGTCGCTTGGGGGCACCGGATGGCCGGCCTCAGCGTACAGAGACCAGAAGACCTTCTCCGTCGAGCTCCCCTCCTCGCCACGATAGAATGCGGCGGCATCGGACGCACTACGCGGCAGATCTGCAAACGCCCCTGGAGAGCTCTGAACGCGGGTAGGTGTAAGGTAGTTTAAGTTAACATGCCTGCTTTGCATGAAAAATGCCTTACCCGCCGCTATCTTCTTTATATCCTCAACCTCCTGAAGGGCCTTATGGGCCTCGGCCTTGGCGGACTTGGCACTTTCGAGAGCCGAGGCAAGCTCGGACTCTCGAGTCTTGGAGTCACGCTCCAAACTCTCATGCCTCTCCATGAGAGCCTGGAGCTCTTGCCGTACTTCCGCCACCCGTGCCTCCTGCTTTTCTCGCTCTGCCCATTCCGCGGCCGCACTGCGTTCGGCCACGGACACGGCCTCCTTCAGGGCTGCCACCTCGTTCGTGGCCCCTGCAATACCCATATTATCCTTGTTAATTTTATTGCAACCAAAATCCTTTTCTGTAATTCAAAGTGGTGTGACTCGCCTTCTTTGTCCTCGAGCTGCTTCTTGGCATGGCCGAGCTCTTGCTCGGACCGCTCGAGATCCTTCTTCAGCACATCGACCTCCACCGTTAGTGCGGCAGATGTCAGCAGCGCAGCCTGCAAACCCATATTGACATATTTTAAGCAACCCTGCTTATATCTTGTTAGATCCTCAGTCCGACTTTTTCTTTCCGAACACCGAACTGAGCATCAGGGGCTACTGTCTATGCGGTATTACATTACATTATTTTAACTTCTTACCTCAAAGCCTGTTAGAAGGCTGCTGCAGGCTTCGGTCAGCCTGCTTTTGGTGAGCTGAACCTTTTGAATCACCGCACTCATGATAGTGCGGTGTTCTTCCTCGATGGAAGCGCCTCTAAGCGCCTCCAACAAGTTATCCGGCGCCTCCGGTTGGACGGAGGCCGCCGGCGTCACGGTCTTGCCCTTCTTTCGAAGGGGCCGCTTGCCAGACTCTGGAACCACTGCGGGTTCCGATGTAGAGTCCGGTGCAAAGTCCGGGAGGCTGCCTGACGGCGCCTCCGGAGCCTCCTCCTGATGGGTTCCTCTCTGGGATCCCACCTCGGCGTCCTCGTCGGCGCGTGGGGTAGAGGCGGTCGGAAGTGAATCCACATTCGACGGGGCCAACGACCCGCTCGATGAGTCGGGGAGATCGTCATCGGCCGGACTACAGACAGAACGCGGCGTTAGAAGGACACTACGCGACATAAAATATATTGCATATCAAGGATCCGGATACTTATGATCTCGCTGGACGCCTGGCCCTTGGAGGCCACTCATCCTCGCCAAACGCTGGTGTTGGCGAAACTGTCCGGGGGGATAGTTCTCCCCCTCTTGGACCCTTCGGCCTCCCCTATTGGGGAAGCCTTCCTCTTCTTCTCTCCCCCCTCCAGGAGAGAGTACTCCTCCTCCTCCTCGTATTCGGGGGAGGAGTCCGCGTCATCGTCAGACGCCTGATTGCGGGAACTCTTTCGAGTCCCCGCTGCCACCTTCTTGGCCTTCTTCTCCGGCACCATGTGCGGTGCCGGAACCAGCAGCCCTGGTAAACGGGCGTCCACTAGGTCTTCTGGCATGGGAGCCGGGCTGGTAAGCTGCCTGGCCTTCTCCATCCATTCCTGTCAAAGGAAAGGAAGGGATGAAACCCTCTTATAATCAATTCGATTACTACAAAGTGTCCCGTAATGGGGTTGAATCACTTACCTCATCAGTTGGATGCTGCGAGCTGAATCCACGATCTTCCGTCGCGGATACGGGGGCTTCGGCGCCCTTAAACAGCACCCTCCAGGCGCCTTCGTATGTCGTATCGAAGAGCCCGCTCAGCGCCTGGTGCTGTTCCGGATTGAACTCCCACAGATTGAATGCCCGTTCTTGGCATGGGAGAATCTGGCGGATGAGCATGACTTGGACCACGTCGACGAGCCTGAGCTTATTGCTCACCAGCTTTTGGATGCAGGCTCGGAGTCCAGTCACCTTCTTCGGATCGCCCCACAACAAGCCCTTCTCTTTCCAGGAGGTGAGCTGCGTGGGGACGCCGGATCTAAACTCGGGGGTCGCCGCCCATGTAGGCTTGCGCGGCTCGGTGATGTAGAACCACCCCGATTGCCACCCCTTGACGGAGTCCACGAAGGCCCCTTCGAGCCAAAGGACGTTGGGTAATTTACCCAACATGGCGCCTCCGCATTCCGCTTGCCTGCCCTTCACAACCTTCGGCTTGACGTTGAAGGTCTTGAGCCACAGGCCGAAGTGGGGCCGGATGCAGAGGAAGGCCTCGCACACGACGATGAATGCCGAGATGTTGAGGATGAAGTTCGGCGCCAGATCGTGGAAATCCAGGCCGTAATAGAAAATGAGCCCCCGGATGAATGGATGGAGCGGAAAGCCCAGTCCGCGGAGGAAGTGGGGAAGGAAGACGACCCTCTCGTGAGGCCCAGGGGTGGGGATGAGCTGCCCCTCGTTGGGCAGCCGATGCGCGATATCGCCGGAGAGGTATCCGGCGCTGCGCAGCTTGGTGGTGTGCTCCTCCTTAACAGTGGAGGCCAACCACTTGCCTCCCCCTCCGGACATATTCGGAGAAGGTCGAGGTGAGATGCGCGAGCTTGGGCGTTGGAGCTTGAGTGCGCGTAGATGTATAAGCAAAGGAGGAAGAAGGCATAGGTGAGAAGGTAAATCCTTATCCCTTATATATAGGCGGACGAAACTGTGCGTCCCCCACCGGCCTGGTAAAACTCGCTTATCTCCCAAGCGCCACCATCAATGGCGCGGTTGGGTTACCCACGTCCGTATTGATGAGAATCCCGGAATAAGGGGAACACGATCTTTACTTCGACAAGACGTGCCAAGGAAACCGCTTCGCTAAACGTGCTGAGGTGGTATAGTAAAAAATGATTCAAACAGTGGCTTGGTAGCGGTGTGATGTCATGCCGCATAATACGTCAGCAGATTGAACTAAGTGTACATTTTATTCTCTCTACGGTGGAATGTGGAATTTATTTTGCAGAGCCGGACACTATCCTGGTGTTCATGATCTTCTCTGGATTATTCAAAGGAGGAACCCGCCTTGCAATGCCGAACATTATGCGCGCCAGACTTATCGTCATTGAAGCCTGGTTCAGGGGCTACTGAGGGAGTCCTGGACTAGGGGGTGTCCGGACAGCCGGACTATCATTATCCGCCGGACTCCAAGACTACGAAGATACAAGATTGAAGACTCCGTCCCGTGTCCGGATGGGACTTTCCTTGGCGTGGAAGGCAAGCTTGGCGATATGGATATGTAGATCTCCTACCATTGTAACCGACTCTGTGTAACCCTAGCCTCCTCCGGTGTCTATATAAACCGGAGGGCTTTAGTCCGTAGGACAACATACATTACAACAATCATACCATAGGCTAGGGTCTAGGGTTTAGCCTCCTTGATCTTGTGGTAGATCCACTCTTGTACTACCCATATCATCAATATTAATCAAGCAGGACGTAGGGTTTTACCTCCATCGAGAGGGCCCGAACCTGGGTAAAAACATCGTGTCCCTCGTTCCTGTTACCATCCGCCTAGACGCATAGTTCGGGACCCCCTACCCGAGATCCGCCGGTTTTGACACCGACAGAGACCGTTTGCATTGCATTGCATCCAGACTTGATTTCAGTCCCTTAATGCCAAGTTTGACAGCCATGGCATTGTTCTCCTTTATTCTTTTCATGCGCACAAGCTCATAATCATTATGATGCTATTCAGAATCTGAGATTCATGAAAACATAAAAAGTAGTCAGATTATCTATGGAATGCATTAAGGATTCAACTCGAAGAGTGTCTCCCTATAAACCCCTGCAAATGCAAAGTTCACCCAACAACCATGCTGACCAGACCACACACAGAAATACAAACCCCTTATGTCTCTATAACAGGCAGACACACATTTCAAAACTGAAGTAGGAACATTAGAATCATATGAAATTTGTATTTGAACAAATAAACTAAGGAATTATGAGTGGCATAATGTTTACTTCAAGGGTGGAGTGTTGGTAGTGCGACACAAAGCAAGTAGGCAGATTGTATTCCATGTAAAAGATCAAAACCTATGTAAAAGCTTGAAATGACACTTTCTTTCTATACAATGCAGTGTTCGTTGCCCACACATGATGGAAGAGATCACATAGAGAAATACTATTCAGTCATGTCTACGGTTCCAGTATTTAGAAACAGGGTGGTCCACCCTAAAAGAATATTGACAACGAATATCACAAGGCAAGCATAGATGTAGTGAATCAATCATTTACTTGCCAGCTTACTAGGACAAGTATGCAGAATTATAACTGCAGTAAGAGACCGTCCAAAATCTGAATGAAGAAGTTTGTCTAGCACTTGTCAACAAACCTAACTTGCAGTAGTAATCTGGGTCAATGTCACTACGACCAACAATCCAAAATGACTAGTGTCTGTTCCGAGGGCCGGAATTTTGAAAACCCTGTGAAATTTAGAGGTACTAAAGATTACTAAAATACATCTGAACCATTAAGTGTAGGTAGCACTGAGCACACAACAAACCCTAATGACAGTCCTGCCTAATGAGTAATAAATCAATTAGAAAATGGGTGATGAGGAGTGGCTGCTGAGTGTTGAGGACATATCTCAGGATAAATCGGGTTGGCTTGGTGGGTGCTGCAGGCCTGAGCCCTGAATGGACTGGGAAGGTAGGCACAGCGGCGTGCCCGGGCAGCGGTGACGCTATTGGGCGAGCGGCTCCTGACCTCCTGTTAGTCCGGCGTCTCCTCCTAGAGTCATGCCATCTGGGGACGGCAAGTCGCCGGCGAGCCAGGAGGCTTGGGGCAAGTAGAGAACGAAAGCGCGTAGTAGAACAGAGGGGAAGCGGGGCCTGGGACGGCCCATAATCCCAGGGTGGGCCGGCCCACCGTGGGCACCCTGTAGAGATACACACCCGAGCGGCGAACATGCATTTTCAAAACTAATTTAGGAACATTTAGCTGACCAATTAAACGACTCTGTTTTAATAATATCAGATTCGTATTTGAACAACTAAGCTTGTTTAGCTTGATGGGTGGAGCAATGTTATTATGACACGAAGCACGTATTCTAATCGTATAGTGATCATAAAAGGGGGAAACTCTAAGCATATATTTTTTTAGCAAAAGTGGGTTTCCCCTCCGATTTCTATGAAAGAAACCAACACGGAACCAAGATGATCTTTTAAACCCTAAGCATGATCAATTAAACCGTATTATGACTGTGCCATGGCAGATTTGAAGCTGCGAACCGGAGAAATGATATTTAGCATCCATTGTTTGCTTCAAACTAAGAAGTAAATTCTAAGAGCTGAAAAGAAAGTATAGTAACCAAGTTAAGATCTATTTTCTGGTTGAGATCAAAATTGAGGATATATGAAGTACCACCTCTCTTGCGGCGCCGTGTAGGCATCTGGGGTGCGATGGCTGTCGGTGGCATTGAAGCAGGTCTGCGATGGTAGACGGGTGCATCGGGGGATAAGTCCCGTTGCGGTGGAAGAGAAGGTCGTGTGAGCAGCCCCGGAAAAGAGGACGACGACCCCGATGAAGCGAGAGGACGTGATGCAAGGCTATTGGTCCGTCGCCGTGGATGAGAAACGTCCATCTCTAGCAGTGGACGACGCGGTCTTGGTAGGCGCTCTGGCATGGTGGAGGATGGTGGCGATGGATGTGGTGGAGGACGGCGGCGATGGATGGGGTGGCGGACGGAGGCTGGTTTGGGGATGGTGTTCTAGCGTGGACGGTGTATGAATGGGAAAGTGGAGGGAGAGGTACGGGGAACCATGTTTTTGAGACGCGCCTATCTGAAATATGGGAAAGTTACAAACTTAGCCCCCGTTTAAAATTTGGATGTCTTGTTGATTGGGGATAGGACGGTAATCTCGCATCTCGCCAATATTTGCCCAGAGCGATTTCGGGCGAGGAGAGGGTGGTTGGCGCCCACGGTGTATGAATGGGGCTGACAGGTAGGGCGGTTGTGTCACGTGTGAGTGAAGTTACAAAACTGCCCCTATTGAAAATATTTGCCTACGTCGATTTTGGCCGAGTCGAGTTTGTTTTGCCACCCACCGTGTATGAATGGGGAATGGAGGGAGAAACAGAGGTCCTTCGGACGAGCTTGAATAAAATGTGTTTGGCTGCCCATGTTTGACACCCACCGTGTCGGAATGGGCTCAGAGGCGGTCATGTCATGTCTAATTGAAGTTACTAACCTACCCCTATTTAGAGCAGTGGAAATCGGGCCGATGGATTGTCCGTGTAATGGGTAGACAGTAATTTCCATCTCCCAAACACTTGGCTTCGGGCAGCCGACGTGGGAGTGGACATTTTGCCGCTTCTTTCGAATTTTGGGACAACAAGCATCCACGTTTACCTTGGCAACTAAATTCGAATCCATTTTGTATTCCTATATGAATCTTTATAAATCATTGTATGTGTTTTTATATATCTTCAAAAGGACGACAAAGTTGTATTCCACTGTCATATATGAATATGGTTTACAAATGCCGATACTCAAATTCAGAAGCTAGAATCCAGTTTAAGGTGAATTCGAATATTTGGAACACTTCATGTCCAACTCAAATGTCACACACAGCATAATGTGTACTCCCATTTAGATATGTACACAAGCGATGTATCAAGATTCAAATACCGAGTCAATCAACCACGAATGTACAAAACTAACAGACATATAAACACTTATAGAGTATATGGATCAACAATATCAACTAACATACATAAGCCAGACCGCTGTACTTTTTTTTGCTACAACATCATCCTTTTTTTAGCCAGCATCTTGGCCCTTTCCGATGCGTGCCACTTATGGTCCATCTACACTACTATTATTGCTGAATGCACATTCAGCCCGATTGGCATATTTGTAGGTCTGGCACAACAATCCAAATGAAATGTCTCCGAGTATTATCAATTAATACAGACTTGTGCTCAAATAAAATTACAAACCAAAAAACAAAAAACAATTATTACATGATCTCAAAAACAAATGATTTGATTGATTACATGAACAAACAACACAAAGGTTATTCAATGATGGAAAGAACATTTCACCTATGATTCACCAAGTAGGAATTTAATTTCCTTTTTTCCTTCGGGACCTTAACAATCTGGTCAGTCTCAGCTTGCTTCGTTTTGAAATCCACCAAATATTTAATGGTTGTCTTGAGTACTGCTTGTGATTGTGTTGTTTGCTTCCTCAACATGTCAACTTCATCTCTAAGTGCAGAAGCAGAATCTCTTTCTACCACTAGTTTAGCCTCTAGAGCATCAGCAGTTGGCAATGCATAATGCACGATTGGGCCGATGCCACTGCTGTGGGATGATGCAACGTCCATGGGGACCTCGCTCTTTGATCTTGGGCTAACCTGTTTTGCCATTAAAGTTCCGATTGGATTCAGAAAAGTTGAAGTTAGCAAAACATCTCAACTAGGAGTTATAACAGCAAACCAGTTAAACAAACAAAGGAATTAAAGAGTTTCAATTGGATGCTGAAAAGTAGTTATTAACATCATTGTAACCCGCTATTGCAGCAGCAAAGCAGTTAAACAAACAAGTAGCTATTTAAGTTAAGGCAAACAGGTAATTCTTAACAGTAAGTATCAAACACATAGATAGGCGCAGTCTACAATAGGATTAACAGGCTCTGGCATTATGTAATCAGTAGCAAACTAAATTAAGCCAAGCAACATAATTGAACAATTTTGCAACAAGTGGCTAACTAAAATTCCGAGAAGCATGTAACTGAACTTATGCTAGTTCTTTGTACAGGCACACTGCAACTTCTTTTTCGCTTACAAGGTTGTACGAAGGAGTCTATTGCATCAATTGCTTGGATACGCAGTCCCAATACTTCTTTCTTCCCACACTGCATTGGTAAGTCGAATTGTTAATCTGGTAAGATGGTGCGTCCTTGATATGTTATATGAGGACGTGTAGTCAGACTAGTTGTAGCCACACACATCACGCTGGCTTTTACTCTATATTTCATGCGATTACTTTTGGAATATCGAGATCTAAGCAATCTACAATAGTATGAAAAGACTGGCATCCTTCACATTATTGGCGAACTCAGTTCATAGAAACAAGCAATTCAACCATTCTATGGGTAAATCAAAAGCGCCACTGGAATATTTTTCACTACCCAAACATACACGCAAAAAGAGGTGATGCCACCATAGGGGCTGGTATGGGCGGCCACCTCAGGTGGCTGGAAAGTGTGCACCTAGTTTGAGTCGTCCAGGTTGGCCCACGCTAGTTTTGTTCGTCCCAACGCACGAGCAGGCAATGTAAAAAATGAAGAAAAATGTTTCAATTTGGATGGTCCAATAACATAAGTGCAAGGCAGGCCCTATAGCAGGCTCGCGGCCCAAACGAGCACCTCCCATATAGATCGACAGCAGGAAAAATCCCAATTCATTTGCTCCAGCCTCCAGTCTAGTTCGCTCCTAACCTAGCCGCCGCTGGACAAACCGACACAACACTTCCTCGTGCCCTCATTGGAGGGCGGTCGCCGGGCTTCAAGCGAACAGAAGGACAAGAAGATGAAGATCCAACCCTGGGTGTAGCCTGCGTGGGAGGCAGCGGTGGCAGCACGGGCATGGCATCGAGCTTGCGCATACGGACAGTCGCAGCTTGCAAGAGTAGCATGCGCAATGAGCAGGTACATCACATGCCTGATTATATCTAATTCAACTCTTCAATTTCTGGCTAATAGTTAAACCTGATGGTGTTGTAAAACTGCTTGTATGTAGGGAATCTATGAGAAAATGAAACCAATTTCTACTTATTTTATAACTCCCCCAATCAATACTGAACTGACTGAATCTGATGTATCTAATCAAGTTTCCGGTGCAAACATACAAGCTCATGTTGTTCTTGAGCCTGAAGTGTCTAATGAACAGACTGCTAATGAAGGATTTGATGCAAACATTTTACATGCTCCTGGTGATGAACATATAGTGTCTAATGAGGTATCTAATGCAAGCATTTTGCAAGCTCATTGAAGGATTTAGTGTCTAATGATGATCTGCTATGTTGAGAGACAGAGATTTGCAGGCATTGATGACAAGCAAATTATAGTGCAGTTTCATAGCTTGAGGAAACGTCGAGGCATCTACCAGAAAGTCCCCGTATCACGACAACATAGCATAAATACTTTTCTAATATGTTGTTTGAAACTATTGGCATACTTGTGCAGGATAGATATATTGATATGCAGTTTGCGCACTGGTTATATGTGCAATTATACTTCAATATTTTCAGCCAGAGAACGGATAATTCAAGCAGGTACAAACCATGTTTGTAGTCCACCATGTTGCATTTTGTGTTTTTTGGTGCTTGCATCATTTAGTGTTTATAATCTAAACTACTTTGGATCATTAGCTGGTTTTCAAAGTGCATGTAGCTTCACATTTCTCAAGTTATGTTGGTTTCTGGAGTGCAAGTGCCTTCGTATTTTTTAAGTTAAATGTTCGCCCCTGGTAACTTGTATTCGTGGATCCGCCACTGCACACAAATCATACACGAATGCCAGTACGAATTAAATGAAATGCAGGGACTTACGCTAGCTCGTTGTACAGGCTCACTGCAGTTCTGCTTGCGCTTGGGATGTTCCATGTACAATTCCATGTTACCACTTGCTTGGATGTGTAGGCCTTGTGCTCCTTGCATCCCCCTCTGCATTTTTGACACGACGAATGGTTGATCAAATAAGAGGAATCGACCTTGATGTTGTACCAGAGGACAGATACTTACAAGGTTATACGGGTGTGTAGGATGTGTACCAGATCCCATAGAGCCATCATGCTTTGCTAAAAAATGGATTTTCTTGTTTCAGATGATATCTCCAGAAGAAATAAGAGTTAAAGTCAGAGTTGCATAGGCGTGTAAGCTAAGAGAGCAGTGAAAGGATATCCAAACATCGTCGGAACAATGCACAAGGGAGTGATGTATGGATACATAGTTCGGGCCGGCGTTTGGGCATGCTCGCCTAGCTAGAGTGCGGGTCACTTCAGAGCTGTTGAGGGTGATGCGCTGGCGTTGGCTGGACGCACACGGATGCAGATCTTGAGTGGCAGTGGAGCGCTACGATGTGGCGGACGAGACCGTTGGTGAAGCCCCAACGGCCTCGGGGGGCAGAGGTGCAACGATGTGCTCGGTGAAGTAGCCCCAGTGAGCTGGGAGACGGCGTCGGTGAAGCGCACCTGATGCGGTGGAAGTCAGTGTCTGTGAGGCACGTCGGTTGCGGTGGCCGACGTTTTCGGTGGACCACCCGGTGCGGTGGACGAGGGTGTAGATGAGGTAGCTCCGGTGCGGTGGTGAAGCGCGACCATCGTCCGACACAGAGGTGGGGAAAGATACAAGACGAGGGGCGATTTGAACTTTGCCTGGGTTGGCGGCGAATTAGGGATTTCAGCAATCTGGGCGCGGAAGGGGACGGTGGAGAAGAGAGATTTTGCAGGGCTAGAATTGGGGCCGCCAGATATTTCAATCTGAAACATGGAAGCGCGAACTTATTTTGTCGTCGTCCTTTTTTTGGGGAAGTGGGGGGGGGGGGGGGGGGGGGGTGGGGGGGAGTGCGGGAGGGAGGGAGGGGGGTGGGTGGCTGGGTGCTACGTGTCCGTCCGACACACGCGACCACCCCGACAGGACTATGCTTCGGTGCCTTATGGCACCTGCCTTTGTGTCCATGACATGTGGACCCAACAGGTGGCTGGCCCATATGTCAGTGACCCAAAGGTAGGTGCCTTTAAGGCACCGAAGCAGCGTCCACCCCGACACGACCCTAGTCTGCCTGGTGCGCCTACATTTGAGAATGCAAACGAATCTGTATGTATTACCATGCCCGTGTTTTCCTTGTAATAATTAGTCATTCGAAACAAGATACTCCCTTCGTTCACTTTTGTAAGTCGTTTCAGACAACTTAAAATGAACTATTTTGCACATTGTCTGGAATGTCTTCAAGGTCTTATAAAAGTGAACAGAGGGAGTACTATAAATTAATTAATTAGGAGTTATTTGAAAAAAAATCGAAACGGTATCCACGGTATCCACGCTAACGTGGATTAGAGTGTGTGTCACATAATTAGTTATTTGAATTAGAGTGTGTGTCACGTAGCGATCTCCAATTCTAACGTGGATTTCGCATTTCACTGTATCCACGCTACTTTTTTTAATACAAATTCATATGTATATGATGAACACCATGGTAGTGGGAAAACTTTTGGATGGATTCAAACATATGACCTACAAAAAAGCACAACAAATTGAGTCAATGTCAACTTTTCGAAACTTAGTATGGCACGAATTCGAAATAATTACCCGTATGCATGGTCCTCAGTTCAAATCTTACAATGTACACCGAATTGAAACATCAATATTAAGTCTTGTACTATGTACATTCAAATGTTGTTTTCAGCCCCCCCCCCCCCCCCCCCGCGCACACGCTACATACTTCCTGTATCGGTCAATCTTCCTCTCCTAACCACCTTAGGAAGCTATCGGTTTCCAACACATGTTCATTTTTTCCCTCCATGTTTCGATCTCTAAGTCTGTCAACTACACAACCCATGTACCTCACACACCCGCCATTGCACCCCATGCCGAGCTCTCTCTCTCTCCCTCTTCCTCTCACCCTCTCGCGCTAAATACATGCATTGCCTATCTAGCCCCCCAACCTCTCGTGCGCATGCACGCACGTTGTCTATCTTGGTCACTCCCTCGAGACTGTCTCACTCTTTCTTCCGCACGGCGGGCCACACTCGCTCAATCTCGCTCTCTTTATCTGAGTCTCGTTTAACCTCGTTTTCTTTCACACAGAAATGATATATCTCCCTATTTGGGCCTCGATGGACACACTCTATACTCTCTCACGCAGATTGTTTATCTAGGTCAGTCCATCCAAGCCGCCCCCACTCTTTTGACCTCATGGCGGGCCACACTCACTCAATCTCTCTCTCTCTCTCTCTCTCTCTCTCTCTCTTTCTCTCTCTCTCTCTCTCTCTCTCTCTCTCTTTGTATGTCTCGATTGACCTTGCTCTTTCTCGGACAAAAACGATATATCACGATGTTTGAGCCCAATTCGACCTATTCACATTGTATACTCTCTCATGGACAATGTCTATCTAGGTCACTCTCTCCAACCCGTCTCAATCTTTCGATCGCACGACAACCCTATGTGATCGATTGACCTTGCTTCCTCCCACACACAAAATATATCTACACGTCTGTGACTGGATCATCTCTCAAGCTCTATCTTATAGCCCTTACCCTTGCCAAAAGCTCAATCGGACAATATCTCTCCAGAGCATATATATCTGTTTAATGAATGTCGGACCACACTCACTTTGTCTCTCTATCTATATGTCTGTCGATTGACCTTGCTTTCTCACACCGTATCTTCCACGCATTGAAGGTACCCCTCCATCCCTCGCAAAGCCGGAGCTATTTACATTGCGAGGGGCACTCCAACCTTGGATTAATTTGTGTAGGCATTTATTCCGCTCGGTAGATTATATTTTCGTAGCATTCGGCCCACAACTACTCCAAACACCGTTGCCACCCCCGCAACTCCCCTAGTTGATTTCCCTCTCGCTCAGTCATCGCTCTCTCGCACGTCCATTCTCGCCTTCAACGTCGCATCATGGTATTATTGCAAAAAACTCTATTGTTCTCTTTAATTATTATAAATAAGTTACAAAACTACACACCGATAGTCCACTTGGAATGGAGCAAATTTCGACCCACAAATTAAAGTGCTACAAACTACACACCAACGGGCCCACATGTCATGAAACAAATTTGGACCCATATACAAATTAAAAAATAAAGGACGAGGATCGAACATGCGAACGGGCCTTCAAGCCGCACGTCAATAGGCAACATACATAGAACAACAATGTTTGTTGTACCCCCCTTTGTTCACATAATGTTTTTATATTACCACAGCCTATTTAATGGATAACATGTAATATTATTTTTAGTACTATTCACCTTCACTTACTGGTGGGGTCCATGTGTGCTCTCTCTCTCCTCCCCTTCTGCGTTTAGACACACGGGCAAACACGATAAACTCGCGGGTGATGTAGCCGTTGACCATATCTGGATGCGTTCACAAGTTACGACACTAGTTTCGCGTACTAGCAGCACTAGTCAGTGTGTACGTGCAATGCACGTTAATTCGGAAGTATATTAAGTGCATGTGGATATTAAGTAGGATATTATTTGCGTGTTATTACGTGATTAGCACTAGTTTTGGCATGAAATTAACTGCGCGCTAAACGTGTTGAGCGCTCGACATTGAAGCAGTCTAGGTCGTTGGATGATAAGGAATACATGTGGCTTGATGACGTTTTATATTTAATTTTATACAGCTCTAGCAGAACATTCAATCGATCAAACCATAGATTTCGTTCAGTCTGACTCCGACTTTAAATTATACGACGATCGATATAAAATAAACGGAAATGATAAACGTTCGGATTTTAAGCATGGCAATCCAAACGTTTTTCATGGAAAATTTAGATTACACGACGGCAGCGGGGGCATCTTGCGGTGGAACCAGCTCCTCTATCGTGCTCTGTGTATCGTCGGGCCACTGACCGACGGCTACGGCGACGTCTTGCGCCGTTCTTGGTGTACTCCTGGACGTTGGCCTAGCTTCAAGGAAGGCCAAAATGTTCTAGACTTCGGAGCGAGTCAACTGGCGGGAGGAGGCGACTGGCGTTGGTACAAGGAAGCGGTCGACGGTGGCCATCCATGCTGCTGAGGGGGGCACTGGCACCCGCGCGGGGACATGCACTGTCAACGGCACGGTGGAGACATTCGTGTGCACGGGCACCGGCACAGGCGCGCACGTTAGTGCACGTGCAGGCGCATGCGCTGGCAGGTGTACGGGCACCCGCACGGGCGTGTGCGTCAGTGCACGCGTAGGCGCATGCGCTGGCCGGTGCACGGGCGCGTGAAAGTTGGCGGGGACCTCGTGGAACCCCGTGGGGTCAAGCTCAGCGACAATGTGCGGCTCCCAGCCCATCAATGCCACGGTGATGGGCGCTGGCGCAGTCGGGGCGACGGGAGTGGGGACAGGCGCGGCGTCTTCCCACAAGGCTAGTTCAAGCTCATCCCAAAGCACCTTATGTTCTTGAGACTCCGGCTGGGTGTTTTCCTCAGGAAACTGGAAGACTAAGGGTAGACCATCGTGATGCGGCATGGCATATGTTTAGGTCAGGCTAGTTGGAGGTAGACGACAGGAGAATCGGAGAGGAAGAGAGAAGATTGTAGCGATACCGGGTAGTGCGAGGTTGATTTTAAACTGCGGCATCGACGACATTAAAAGTGGGAGCAGTTGGGACGAAGGTGGGTGGTAGAGCCTGGTCAAAGGGCTCGCCTCCCGGTGAGCCTACACAGCGGTCTTCTCGCACGCCTCCCTGTCAGCCGGCGCAGCAGTCTGCTCGCATGCCTTCCATCGACTTACACGCTTGCTCGGACGGCACCTGCCGATGAGAAGCGGGGACTCATGGCGGCACGTAGACACCCACGGTTTCAATAGTGAAAGCGTTCACCTTAACGTGACAGGTCTTTGTTCCAAAATACCTTGGCTCTTCATTTGTGCAACTTGTCATAAGCAGCTTGTCTCAAATTGAAGAAAAACCTTACGAAGTAATATTTGTGCCATGTCACGTGACCATGCTCAGTTTCAAGAATTTAGGCTCACTTTTGGATTTTTTGAAATTTAAGATTCAGGATTCGAAACAATATCATAACCTGCATCATGCAATAAATTTTCAAGCCATACATCTGTCCTGTTGTATTGATTTGGTCAAACATTTCTCTTAGTTAGACATCAGACAAGTTATATATGCAGAGTAAAAGGATAATCCCTCCGTACCAGTGCATTGCCTAATATATTAACTCAAGTACCAGGCACGAACAAACGGGCTCAATTCTGTGTTCATCCTGGTGTAGTAGTTGTAGTACTAGGCAATGCAGTTGACGGGTGACCTTGACGAGCGGCGACCGAGGGAATTGAACCGTGCTCGGCACGGTAGGTAATGTTGTCTAGTTACTAAAGCATCCCTCCGTTGTTCATCGGTAGTCATTATGGACCAGGGACATGAGGGGAATTTCCTAGGGCTGGAATTTTGGCCGCCAGATATTTTGACTTGAAACGCCGAGGCTCGACTGGTTGGGGTTGCCTAATGTGCGTACCACGCACGCCACCGAAGGACACGAGCCCGGTTTTTTATTTTTTTAGGATCAACGCGAGCCAAGGTCTGGCTGGTACGCCGTTGGGTCCTACCATTCGAGAATACGAAAGGAACCTTTTAAATTGCCGAACGAATCTATGTGTATTACAATGCCTGTATTTTCCTTGCAAATACTAATCTCAACATGGTAATTGATTTATGACGAGTTGTTGAATTAGAGTGAGTTTGTGATATAGTGATCTCAACGTGGATTTCACATTTCATGGTATCCCTAGTAAGTTTTCCAATGCAAATTTAAATTTAAAATATAAACAATATGGAGGTGAGAAAACTTTGTATGTATCAAGCATATGCCGACACACACACACACACACAGAGAGACACACACGCACGAACACAACAACAATCCAATAAGTATAGTGCATCTATTTTTCCAAACCATGCATGTATGACACGAATTCAAAAATACTCCTTCTACTCCTAAATATTAGTCTTTTAGATAATTCAACAAGTTACTACATACGGAGCAAAATGAGCGAATCTAGACTCTGAAATATGTCTATATACATCCGTATGTGCCAGTCCATTTGAAATCTCTAAAAGACTAATATTTAGGAACGAAGGGACTAAAATGTAAGACATGCATTGATGTAGGGCGAAACCCTAGGGGCCGATCTTTCATGTTTGGAGTGGATCCTACAGGGAAACACGAAGAACACGCGGAAGAACACGAGGGAAATCACAGGGAAAACGAGAGAAACACTCAACCGACAAGAGATCAATCACACAAAGTCTGGATCATCGAGGCACAAAGTATCACGAGATCCAAAGTCAACAACGGACGATACACGAGTAACCGTTCTTCTCCGTGAGGAGGTCTTGATTGTCTTCTCTAGATGGAGGCCTTGAATCCGAATGGATCTTCTCTGAAGAGGCACGGTCCCTCACGTGGAGTAGATTCGGTACGGATGAGCAGTGCTCTATCTCAAAATGAGCTATCACAATGCTAAGTCTCAAAGTGAGAAGGAGGATTCCTATATATAAGCTAGGGGGCGAAGGGGGTACATGGGCTCAGCCCAACACGCGCGCAGAGGCGCTGGCCGGATGATCCGGGGGTGGAGCCGGATGATCCGGGCTTGTCCGGATGATCCGGGTGGAGGCCTGGATGAGCTGGAGGCGCGGCTGGTGGCAGTGCAGGGCCGGATGCCGGCTGGGGGTCCGGATGTCCGGGTAGGGTCCGGATGATCTGGGACGTCGTCCGGATGATCCGGCTTCAGGTGAGACCTTCGGGTGTCTTCGGTGCGCATTAGCCGGATCGTCCAGACTGGGGTCCGGATCGTCCGGGCTGTGTCCGAATCGTCCGGGCCGCCGTCCGGATCGTCCGGCTAGTCTGGGACTTGGCGCTTTTCCTCTCGGTCTTCACGCATGTCTTCTGCTTCCGGTTCTCCTTGCTTCCTAGCTTCTCCGTGGTTAACTCCTTGGTACCTGAGTATGCAGAGCGTCTCCGTTTGAGGTAGTAACCATGTCTCATGTGAATCGAAAGGGAGTTGTGAGAGGAGTGATGTCACCTCGGTTTCAAGAGCTCTTGCACGTGCTCGAGTCATAGGTCCAAGTGGTATTGTAGGGGATGTAGATGCGTCCATGGGGATGATTGTAGGATGCTACGCATCATCTCCCCCCCTTGGAAAAGATCTGACCTCTGATCGAAAGCTTCATCACCATGGTAAGGCGAGAGGTCTTTGACGTTGAAGATGTCGCTCATGTTGTACTTGTCGCTTGGTAGGTCGATCTTGTAAGCGTTGTTGTTGCAGCGTGCTAGCACCTTGAAGGGTCCATTGGCTCGATGGAGAAGTTTGGACTTGCGTTCGTTGGGGAAGCGGTCCTTGCGAAGGTGTAGCCACACGAGATCGCCTATGTTGAAGATCATGGGTTGCTTGTTGATGTTGAGCTTGGTCGCTAGTCGTTGTACTTGGCGCTCGATGGTGTTCCTTGTATCCTCATGCATCTTCTTGATGTAGCTTGCCCGTGCACTCGCATCCATGTTGGTGCGCTCTTGTAGAGGAAGAGGTAGAATCTCCAATGGGGACAACGGGTTGAAGCCGTAGACGACCTCGAAGGGGGACTTGCCGGTAGTCGAATGTCTTGCATGGTTGTAGGCGTACTCGACGATGTGTAGACACGCCTCCCACTCCTTGATGTTCTTCTTGATCAACACGCGAAGTAGAGTGGAGAGCGTCTGGTTCATCACCTCCGTTTGGCCGTCGGTTTGAGGATGGTATGCGGATGAGAACAAGAGCTTTATTCCGAGCTTGGCGCATAGCGTCTTCCAAAAGTAACTCAAGAACTTGACGTCACGTTCGGAGACGATTGTCTTTGGTACTCCATGGAGGCGCAAGATTTCCCTACAAAAGAGATTTGCAACGTGTGACGCATCGTCTATCTTGTTGCAAGGAATGAAATGTGCCATCATAGAAAATCGGTCCACGAGAACAAACACGGAATCCTTTCCATTTTGAGTTCTAGGCAAACCAAGTACAAAATCCATGCTAATGTCTTCCCAAGGTTGATAAGTAATAGGAAGAGGCATGTAAAGACCATGGGATTGAGCTTTAGACTTAGCTTTGCGACATGTAGAGCATCGGTTGGTGAAGCGTGAAACGTCGCTGAACATCTTGGGCCAAAAGTAGTTCTTGGAGAGCATGGCGAATGTCTTCTCGCGTCCAAAATGTCCAATGAGTCCGCCTCCATGAGCCTCTTGCAAAAGGAGCAAACGAAGAGAAGACTCGGGAATGCATAGTTTGTTTGCTCTCATAAGATAACCGTCCTTGATGTAATATTGTTCCCAAGATGTATGTGTCAAACATTTAGCATAAGGAGTAGCAAAAGATGGATCATTAGCATACAAGTATTTTATGTGCTCAAAGCCAATAACATTCAACTCAAGTTTAGTGACAAGCGTGCATATGTGTGAAAGTGCATCCGCAACTACGTTCTCCTTACCCGTAATGTACTTGATCACATAGGGGAAAGATTCAATAAATTCACTCCATTTGGCATGACGCTTGTTCAATTTAGTTTGACCTTTTAGGTACTTAAGAGTTTCATGATCGGTATGGATGACAAACTCATGAGGTCTAAGATACTGTTCCCAAACATGTAGCACACGCACTAAAGCATACAATTCTTTGTCATATATGGGATAGTTAAGGTGAGCACCGGAGAGTTTTTCACTAAAATATGCAATGGCTCATTTTCCTTGCATCAAAACTCCGCCAATTCCGGTACCACTAGCATCACAATGAACGTCAAAAGTTTTCTCAAAGTTGGGCAAAGCAAGAATGCGTGCATGAGTAAGCAAAGACTTGAGCTCATCAAAAGCGGTGGATTGCAAAGATCCCAAAACAAAAGGAGCATTCTTCTTACGCAAAGCATGTAAAGGAGCGACAATAGTGCTAAAGTCTTTCACAAAGTGACGATAAAAACCCGCAAGGCCAAGAAAACTATGCACTTGTTGCAAATTGGTGGGTTGGGGCCAAGTTTTAATTGCCTCAATTTTAGATTCATCAACATGGACACCCTTGGAAGAGACAACGAAACCCAAGAAAACAAGTTTATCAACACCAAACGTGCATTTTTTCAAGTTGGCATAAAGACGTTCCTTGCGAAGGGTTTGCAAAACAGCCCTAACATGATTAAGATGCTCTTTCATGGATTTGCTAAAAACAAGAATATCATCAAAGTAAACCACAAAAAAGACGCCAATATAAGGTCGAAGCACAAAATGCATAAGACGCATGAAAGTACCGCGAGCTTCCGATAAACCCATAGGCATAACTAACCACTCATATAAGCCAAATTTGGTTTTGAAGGCGGTTTTCCACTCATCACCTTCTTGTATGCGGATTTGATAATAGCCACTTTTAAGATCAATTTTTGAGAAAAAGGCGGCACCACTAAGTTCATCAAGCATATCATCTGGGATGCCTATAGCAAACAGTAATAGCATTTATAGGTCTACAATCCGAACACATGCGAAAACATCCATCTTTCTTAGGCACAAGTATAACGGGAACAGCACAAGGACTTAAGCTTTCACGTACATGACCGTTGTCGATTAGTTGTTGTACTTGCCGTTGGATCTCCTTAGTTTCTTCGGGGTTGACACGGTATGGAGCTTTGTTTGGAAGTGGCGCTCCAGGGATGAGGTCGATTCGATGCTCAATGCCTCGAAGGGGAGGTAGACCCGGAGGTAGCTCATCGGGAAAACATCTTGGAATTCCTGCAAAAGAGATTTAAACACTAAAGGTAGCTCGTGAGAGGTGTTAGTTTTTGGTTCCCCATCCTTGCACACAAGGACAAAGTGCATAACACTTGATGGGTTCTCACACACTTCTCTCATCTCACTTTTTGTGGCAAATAGGACTAGGTTTTTCTCTCTAGGCAAAAAGGCGCTCAAGTTTGGCTTGTGGCTCTCACTCACTTTTTGGTGGATCACTTTCTCACTCTTCTCTCCATGATGTGGGGCTTGCTTGTCGGCTATCACTTGACTAGGAGACATAGGTCGTAGCACATATTCCTTCCCTTTCATCCTGAAGCTATAGTGATTGGTACGCCCGTTGTGGATGACACCACAGTCGAATTGCCATGGCCTACCAAGAAGGAGGTGGCAAACGGACATTGGGACGACATCACACTCCAAAGTGTCTTCATATGCACCAATTTTGAAGGAGACTTGGACCGTATACTCAACTTGTATAGTGCCGGAGTCACTTAGCCATTGGACTTTGTATGGGTGCGGGTGCTTCATCTTGACCAACTGAAGTTTGGAGCATAGTTCTTCACTTGCCAAGTTGTGGCAACTACCTCCATCGATGATGACCTTGACAGACCTTCCGTTGATGCCGACCTTAGTGTGGAATATGTGGCATCTTTGGTATTCTTCTTGGTGATGTTGAAGAGTCAAGACTTTAGAGACAACGAGAGCGGGGCTCGAATCCTCATCACAAAAGACTTGATCATCTTCATCCTCATTCACTCGCCGGTGCATGGCCACTTGCTCAAGGGCTTCCATCTCCTCGTTAGTCATGGAGTCATAGGTGCCATCGTCGTTGAGGATCATGGTGCGCTTGTTTGTGCATTCATAAGACTTGTGTCCTCGGCCTCCGCAAGTGAAACACTTGAAGGAGCTTGTCTTGATGGTCTCATCGGTCGGAGTAGATGATGAAGCACGCGACTTGAAGTTGCTTGTAGTAGGAGGAGGACGACTGAACTTGTCGAAGTTTTCTTGTAACTTGACTTGTAGTCGTTGCTTGGAGAAGGCTTGGTTGATGTAGAGGTTGGAGGAGTTGTAGAAGCTTGGTTGTTGGAGAAGCCGTTGGTCTTGGATGAGTACTTGGCGTACTTGAAGTCATCTTGCACTTGACATTCCGCCTTGGTCACTTGATGCATGAGCTCAATGAGGTTGGAGTAGGGTTGGAAGTCGGCGATCTTCTTGATGGGATGATTGAGTCCATTCAAGAAACATACCATTGTTTTCTCATCATCTTCCTTGACATTGGCTCGAATCATGGCTATCTCCATTTCCTTGTAGTATTCTTCAACACTCTTTGTTCCTTGCTTGAGGAGTTGGAGTTTCTTAAACATGTCGCGGTTGTAGTAGGTGGGTACTAAACGTGCTCGCATGACATCCTTCATTTGAGCCCAAGTGGTGATTGGAGGTTCACCTCTTGCTTGTCGGCGCTCAAGGATTTGTTCCCACCATATGAGCACATAGTCTTGGAACTCAAGTGATGCCATAGCGATCTTCTTCTCTTCCTCATAGTTGTGCAAACGAAAGATTTTGTCGACCTTCAATGCCCATGAAAGGTACTCTTCGGGGTCATTGCTTCCATTGAACTTGGGCATGGTGAATTTTAACTTTCCATACGTTGCTCTTCATTGTGTTGTTGGCGATGGTGATGATGATGCCCTTGACGTGGAGGGTAATCATCCTCATGTTGATCTTGGCATGGAGGAAGTCCATGATCAACTTGCTCTTGTTGAACTTGAGGTTGAGGTGGAGCTTGATGAGCTTGTGGAGGAGCTTGAGGAACTTGACGTTGCACACGTGGTTGATAGTTCCTCATTTGGATTTCTTCTCGAAGGGCTTCCTCTTGATTGCTCCGTTCGCGATTGCGGTTGGCGATGGCTCGACTTGATTCTTGAAGGGCACGTTGTGCCTCAAGAGCTTCCGCCGCTACTAGGAAAAGGCCTACTAATGGCGCACTGGTTTTGCCTACTAATGGCGCATTACCAGTGCGCCATTAGTAGCACGCCACTAGTATTTTTTACTAATGGCGCACCACTGGTGCGCCATTAGTATCTGGTATACTAATGGCACACCAAGCAGTGCGCCATTAGTATGTAACAACATGCGCCATTAGTGTGCCTCCCGGGGGGCCATACGTAAGCATGTGCTTTGTCATACTAATGGCGCATTCTGTGTTGATGCGCCATTAGTATCCTTTGGCATACTAATGGCGCACCTAGTGGTGATGCACCATTAGTATGAATATTTGGTTTTTTTTACTTTTTTGATTTTTGCACAGGTTACAAAATATATTATTGGATAGAATATAGACAGCAGCACACAGCAACATCAGATTCATCAAATACAATAGAAGATTAGTCTCCGAATACAATTCATCATATTAGTCTCTGAATTCAAAAGACCGAACAAAGATAAAACATTACAAGTCTCAAGACCGCATGTATCGAGTTTGTCTTCACAATACAAGTCGATATCGATCATCTAAACTACCATCACATAGAAGAGAGTTGTGGTCATCACGATGAGCATCATCGCGATCAAACTGGTCTTCATCTGGTTCCTCCAACGCTCCCTCCTCTCTCCCGCTAGATAGCGGGCGTATCTAGATTCGGCCTCCGCCCTAGTGGTGTACCCTTTACTGTTACCACTGAAACAGTGAGCCTGTCTCCGACACTCCTCCCAGTCGTCGTAGACTTCGGGAACCTTACCCTTGTACACGACATACGACGACATCTCTATGCACAAGCCAAACAACAGACAATACATAAGCAATATGTAAGTATGAAACAAAAGGATCGGAAGAGAAAAGCAAGACATTAATAGCATGATTCATGGTCCTACTAATAAATAGCATCGATTACATCTAAGTTGAATGACTGTCCAAACCAAAGAGAGATACGAATTCATTAAAGTTTAATTACAACATGAGCCAATCAATGTTTCAGAACTACACATCACTACTTTCGACTCAACTCATCGGACAGGAGCGTGGATGAAGCCGCCGTCTATCGTGATGGTCATGAAATCGCGGTCGTTGTCACCCTGCATTTGTAGCATTCCATCTATCTCATTGTTGGACGGTTGATATCTTAGGAAGAACTGCCCCGAGGTATGAAGGACATCTTGATGGATGATGTCCGCAAAGTCTGACTGGATGCGAAAGAATTCTTGTCTGAGGTCCGCGTCCTGGATTGCCGACAAGTTCGCGGCCCAATATTTGAGATTATCTGGTAGCAGAAGTTGATGATGGTTCCTTACGATCGCACGCATGTGATGGAGGGTGTAGTAGGCATCCTTCTGACCGCCAGGCGGCTGCTTGACGCAGCAGAACTTCGTATTGTGTGAGAACATGTGCTTGCCGTACTTACGAATTGCCCTAGTGAAGGTGCCTCCAGATTTGGCGTAGCCGGGGAGAACATCATCAAGAACTTTCTTGACATTTGTGTAGTCTATCTTGGAGTTACGGTTCGGGTCGAAATACGTGGCAATGGAATATTTCGGGCTTAAGAGGATGAGTGTACAATGTGTGTCACTGCACAGAACACGGAATGTTAGAAAAAAAAAGAACGATCGAAATCTAAGAAATCATATGTTACGGGGCGGTTAAGGGATGACTTACTCGGGAAAGTAAGCCACAAGGAAGTTATCTTTATCTGGGTTTGCCAGAATGACGCCTTCGAGGTGTGAACTCGCAACTTGGCGGTCCCCAGCGCTGCTCATGCTTGGCACGCATGTAGAAGGGGTCGACTATCACGATGTCCGGGGTCTTGTCTCTAATGATCCGCATCTCCATACTCAGCGAAAACAGCCGAACGAAGGTGTAGTGCAGCGGATGAAGGTTAAACATAGCAAAGATGTCATCAAACCGCAGGACAATCGTACCCCCGATGTCGCCATCCACAAAGCCCTTGCCCTCTGGCACCTTGGCCACAAAAACCGGGTATGGCACATCCTTCTCTCTGAGACGCCGCTTCTCCAAAGAAAGAACACTGTCGTGCAGATTCCGTATAGCACCGGTTGCAGCATTCAACATATTTGGCGGTAGCAGCGCCCTACCCGCCACATGCACCCTCCTCGAGATATCCTTAGGTGAAGGTGGCCCGTCCTGAGCACGGATCAAACTCGGTGCCGGCTGGCTCGCACCGGCGCCCTTGTTAGTCTTTCGTTTCCATCCCTTCTTCTTGATCTCCTGTAATGGGACCGAGTTTTGCTCACAGACCGCCTTCTTGAGCGTGTTGGGGCTGATAATATTTTGCACCTCAGCTATCTGAGGCTCGGTGAAGGCGGGAGCTGGAGGCGTCTCCTGAGAACTGAACGCCAGACGACGCCTGTTGCAATTGGATTTCTCCGCCGTACCAGCTAGATTGCGGTCGTCTTGGTTAGGTTCTTGAGAAAAAGGCCCGCAGAACTCGTTAGCATACCCATGTTCGGCAAAGTACTTATCAACTTTGGTAAATGTACCGTCGTCGTTGTCGTCGTCGTCCGGATCCTGTGCCATAGGGCTGTCCGGATCCTGTGCCATAGGGATGTCCGGCAGGTCCGGTAGCGTTGCGGCATTCTTGCCATGGCTTGGCGCCGGCACGACTGGCGGTCTTGTCTGTGGGGTGGTGTCCCCCGCCCCCAAACGAATCTGGCTCTTCGGCCAAAGCAGGGGCCAGTTTACGCAGGCGCTGAGGGTCATCTCATCTTCTTCGTCGGCCCCAGCGGGTCGAATCGGAGGTAACAGCTCGTCGCAGCCTGGCAGCACCCGAACCACTTCAACCCTATACACTATGGGTGGCATCGGATTACCGTGGAACATGGGGTTGCCCGGTTGAACGATTCTGCCCTTGGCGACATCGACCAACTCGGCGCCCACGAAGTGCATGCAAGGAACGTCGGCGGTGCCATGCGAAAACATGTATAGGGTGTCAGGGATGCCCAGTCAAAGGCAAGGAGATGAAGTCATCGGCAAAGAGGCTTAGTTACCGTGATGCCGTCGAGCTCGGCTAATGTCGAGGCACCGCCAACGGTGGGCATGCAACTGACGGAGGGGGCGCTTGCTGGCGAGGTGCCGGCCGGCGTACACCCGGGTGCATTAAGCTCCAATGCCCGTGCCGGCGCTGGAGACATGAATACCGCCTCCGCCGGAGACACCAATGGCGCCGCCACCGGAGACACCAATGGCGCCGCCGCCGGAGACACCAATGGCGCCGCCGAAGACACCAATGGCACCGCCTGCGTGCTGTGCGAGTTGCTGGCCATGAAGCTGGGAACCGGGGAAGGCCCCTGTTGGCCGCCCGCAATCCACGTCGTCAGCCCATGAATCAATGTAGGCACCATGGCGTTGAGCTTCGTTCCCAGTTGTTGTTCCACTTGCTCTTGGACAAGCTCCGAAATCCGCGCCACTTGTGCCTTGAGTGCTTCAACCTCGCGCGTCTGGCTTTCCGAGCTGGCCTTTTTCTCCTTCCGCACACCAGCGGTATAGTATGAACCCCATTTTGTGGACAAGCCTTTGCCGGCCACACGACCAGCTGACGTCGGCTTAGTGAGCTTATCCTTGTTTTTCATTACGTTCAACACCCTATTTAAAGGGGTGTCGAAAGGGGAGCTCTGAGACGACCCCGCGCTACTGCTTTCAGTGTCCTGGGAAAGGAACGTGAACCATTTAGAAATATTGGGGATTAATTAGAGTACAACCATATGGAGCTAATTATGCGGGGGTGTATTCCTTACCAGAACAAGCTCAAGCGCCCTGGTCTTCGGATCCGTGGTAAGATCCTTTGTTATCGGGTCCTCCTTATACCGGGCCCTGACATAGTTCCTGGTCTGCTTGTCACCGCTGTATTTCTCGAAGCGGGGCGGTAGGCCTTGCTCGGCACGCTCCGCGTCCTCCTTGTCCCATATAGGCTCCGCCACTCTGTAACCGCCGGGACCAAGTTTGTGTTCCCCTAAGTTCAACTCCCGAATTTCTTTCCCCCACTGACTTGATTCGGAGGTTGCGCTGCTCTCGCACTTGATCTTGAACTCCTTGTACTCATCTTCGCTCATCAAAGGATATTTCGCCTTGATCTTGTCATAACTACCACCTTTGTCAATCATTGCTGTCACCGTGCTTCTCCAAGTAGACAGGGCCGTGCTCATCTTCGTGAGGGCGGCACTGTTCACTTTATTCCTTGAGAGGCGTGTGTTTTCAAATTCGGCGGGGAACTTGTATCGTTCGTGCAGCTTCGTGAAGAGGAGGTTGCGCAAATTCCCGTGGTCCTTATTCCTAAGGTTATCGGTGTTGATCGAGACGGTGCTCCGGAGAATGCACCCGAGCTGAAGCGAGTACCCCTTGACTATATGTTTGGGCTCCGTTGGATTCCCATCGGAGTCCACTTGAGTGAATTCCTCCTTGAGGGTGCGGAGTGCATTCGGGCGCCGGTCCTTCCTTTGCTTCTTCGGTTGGCTGCCATCTGTGTGTGCGCCGCCATCATCAGTGGTGGCATCCTCGGCAGCACCATCAGTGGTGTCATCCCCGACGCCACTAGGGGTTGTGTAGTCAGGATCGGTGTCTTCCGCGGCGTCCTCATAGCGGTGAGGTTGTTCCTCCATCTCCTGGGATAGCTCCCAGAATTGCTTGTCGCCCGAACCACCGGCCTCATCGTTGTGGGCCATGTTTCGCTCTAAATAGGAAAAAAAGTTTGGTCAAAAAGTTGGGTATTGTCAAGGAACAAGATCATGGTCTCATCATTTAGGGTTTGTCGACGCTGAGGCACCCTAAAAGCCTAAGCTTTCATCATTTAGGGTTTGTCGACGCCGAGGCACCCTAAAAGCCTAAACGTATATCATTTAGGTTCTCATCGACACCGAGGCATCCGGGGCAGCCAAGTTAAGTTTTCAGCATTTAGGGTTTATCGATGCCGAGGCACCCTAGGTCGGGCCTAATCACTTGGCACTAATCACTTGGCTTTATTGCCACCTATGTTGGGTTTATCATCTAGGGTTTATCGATGCTAAGAAGAATTCTAAGTTGGGCCTAATCACTTGGCTCTATTGCCACCTATGGTTTAATGCAGCAAGAATAAAGGGGCAGTACCCTAAGTACTAAGATACCCTATGATACCCTGGCCCATGCATTAGTCGCAAGTACCCCATATGTCCTATTTTTAGCAGAGTCATGCTAAAATTCACGGAAATTTCAGCATGACCTTTGCTGAAAATAGGACATATGGAGTACCCGAATTTGCCGGAACGGAAGTTAATCAACATTCCGGCAAACTCAAGGGCCTCTCAGGGTACCTACAAATTCATCACGACACGATGGTCGGAGACAAAACCGAGCAAACTAGCACCACAATGTGCCTCTACTTTCATATGGATGAAAAGGCCACAGACCATATGGTCCTCTGCTTTCATATGGACAAAAATCAACTCAACTTATGTGAGCTTCCATTCCATATGTAATAGCAGCAAGTTGTTCACTTGTAGCTCAACTTATGTGAGCTACCTTCAAGAAAAGAAATCTGCAGTGGCACATCTGCTCTCTGAATACATTGGTAAGAAACAAAACAACACCTAGTACCATCCATCTGCTATGGCCGTATCATGCAGTTTAACTAAGCACTAACATGTAATTATATAACAGAAAACTTGGCGCGTACGTGTCACTTAGCTTGGGCAACCAACATACCTCGTCCTCTTGGTTAGTCCAAACAAGCTGTATGCTGAGCCTCAACTCACCACCTGCACATTTTATAGCACCCATGAAATGAAAAACTAAACATAATTGTCAACCAACAAAACCAAAACACAAACAGGACTTCAAATTTTCACGATCAGGAAGAAAAACAGGGTTTTCAACTACTATATTCAGTTTCATGGCATCAATTGAACAGTTGGAAAAGAACAAGCTTCATTTAAATATCTTGCTACTAACAAACATAATTAATGTCAGTACTCAAAAATAGAGTGACCACATAGGGAACAAACAAACTATTCACTTTTTATTTCTTCAGAATTGGACCAGACAGAGAACAACTCCTTGGAAGCAAACTGAAACCATGCTGAAACTATACTGGAACCATGCTGAAACTTTACTGAAACTACTGCTTGCAATCAAACTGAAACTACTCCTTGGAAGCAAATTGTCTTGGAAGGAGCATTGTGTGCACAAATCTACTCCAACTAGTTGCTTTCACTTAGAGATTGTTAGCACAAATAGCATGAGTCATTCTTCAGACCGTTACAAATAGAAACAATGGCAACCAAGGTTAAAAACCAACAATCCTATATATTATTCTGAAACTTGATATATTGAAATCACTTAGCACTCTCTTTATGTGTTCATTCAACACTTAAAATTGAGGAAAATAATACCAACTAGGATCGGCATGACCTTCGTTTTTCATTTTCTGTATGATCAATTAAATCTTCTGCAAGCTTATATGAAAAGGTTCAGCAACTTGAAACGTAACTCTTGCTTGGTGTTCCAAATCATTTCATTTATATTTTAAATAGCAGTAGGAATTATTTCATAATAGAATTTACCCGATGGGGGCGACGGGTGCATGCGACAGAGGGGGGAACGGGTGGGGGTGGAGGAGGCTCACCACTATTGCAAACCAAACAAGTAAGCAGAGCGCATGTATATACCTGTATCACTATCTTGGAGCCAACAAACGCCTCAATTTTTCTCCAACCGTGATCGAACCCGTTACGCAGAAACACAAACAGAGAGATACATGTAACTAACAAGGACAGAAAGACAAGGTAACAAGAACTCCACAGCTCAATTAAGCCTATGCTTCTTCTTTCACTCTCCTGCATAAAGTTATTGTTACTACCTGGGAGGGATTATATGCTTGTTTACCACTACTAATACCATTTTTTAATATAATCTTCATTCTCCTGCTTTTTCTTTTCTTACAAGTGTTGATGCCAAAACATTGCAACCCTGTAGTTCAAGATTAGAGTCAAAATTGACCTACACGATTGTTTACCACTACTAAGACATGGATCTAATAGCTATCTCCCCCCCTTGTTCCTCATGCCTTAGTTGAATTCAGAGAAGAGAGAGCTCAGATCCTAGAACAGGGATCTCTCTGGAAGATATGTGTTAACCAATTTCGGCCAGTATAACCAACACAAAGCTCCTGCTCTCTCAAATTGCAGATAAAACAACTTAATCTTTTCCTTCTCAGACATTGTCAATCATTGCATGTTTCACTGCTAACATGTTTAAACCAAAACATTTGCTCATGAAAAATATTCAACCTACAATTTGTAAACATTTGCCCTTAGAGGCATTATCACAAACACCTATCAAGCACAATCCTTTCACATGTAAACTTGAGCAAGCTCTGGAAAAATCACGCAACAAGCAAGAAATAACTATCATTATATTCCCACAGTATCGAATCTACATCAAGTACTCATCCACTAAAAAAATCAGGAAAAAAATTGAACAGAGGATGCAAGAGGAAGGAGGGAGGGGGGATGAGGGAAGAGGGAGGAAGGACGAAGGAGTGGTGGCTACCTGCCTACGGACTGGTCGCCAGCGTAGCTCCGGGCGGCAGCGTTGCTGGGCAGGAGCGCCTGCTCCAGGGAGGGGGGCACCGCTGGTGGGAGCGGCTGCTTGATGGGGGGAGGCGCTGCTGGGGTCCTGTACCGGAGGCGGGGCAGCGGAGGGTTCGGCCGGCTGGGCGCACCGCGGCGGCGGGCCGGCAGCGGTGGCGGCGGCTAGGAACCCTAGCTGTCGCGCTCGGGAGGGAGGTTGACGCAGGCAGGCCGCGGGGGGAGGGGGACGTCGAGGGCGCGGGCCCGAGCGGAGGGGGGGCGGTGAGGGAGGTGGCGCTCGGCTCGAGGAGGGGGTGTTGGGGGCGGTGGTGGTTGGGTGCGGCGGGGAAAGCGAGCACGGCCGGGGATGGCGAGCACGGGGGAAGTGGTGGCCGGTGGTGGTCAGGCGCGGGTGAGATGAGGCAGGGGAGGGATTAGAGAGAAATGTGAGAGATTGGCGATTTTAGTGTGCATCGGTCATTTTGTGTTTTACCTTCATCTCTAGAGCCATGAGCGTTACTTTCAGGCGGGTATCCTCGGGCCTTCATCCTTCATACAATGGAGTAACCGCGGCTATATCTAGTTGATCCAGCTTGGCTTTCTCTCGGGCGGCAGCTCTTGCGTTATCCGTCTGCTTGAGAAGCAGCTCTTGAATATGAGGGTCCTGCACCCAGCCTCCATCGTCGTCTACTCCGGCATCTTCATCTTCATGATCATGCCCTTCGTCTTGATCTTCCTCATCATCATGTACGACATCTTCTACATGATGACTGTGTACAGCATCACCGCCGTGATCATGTCCTGGAGATTCTTCGTCTTCTCGCCCGCCCTCGCCGCGGTGGTACTTGTCTTGTTGCCCTTCCTCATTTCTTGCCCGGCCCCCATGGACGACTTCATAGTCATCTTCATTACCTTGCCACCGATAGCCATCCATGAAACCACGCAAGAGCAGGTGGTCCCGCACCTGCCCGGAATCCGGGTCCGCAATAAGGCTCTTCAGCTTGCATCTTCGACACGGACATCTTATCTCCGTCTCATTCTTTTGAAGCATCTCGGCCTTCGTGGAGCTCAAAAACCTATTCATGATGCCTTTGGTCATCGTGCGAACCATGGTCGCCTGCGAGGTAGAGCAAAATGATATATTAGAACCAAGAAATTTTTTGGCATGACCTTCCCTAAAAATAGGACCAAAAAGAATGCATAGTGCCAAAATTCTCGCCGAAACGGAAATGAATCAACATTCCGGCAAAATATTGGCAACTATCGCATTTCAAATACCGGTACCTGCAAACACAAACATATATGCAACACCACAAACACATGCAACACCACAAACATACATAGATCTAGCTAGGCCACAAAAAGTGCATGTGCACGTTGTTGGAGCGAGCTAGGGAGAAAAAAAGTAGATCTACATCATGAAGATAGCTTTCCCCTTACTTACCTATCAAAAAAAGGTAATTTCACCAGTTAATTTTGATGAATCTATGGTGGAAATGAAGTGAGGAGGAGGAGGCAGCCGAAAGCTTGGAGAAGGAGGTGGAGGGAATGAAGTGGGGAAAGTGAGTGGGTAGGTGTGGGGCTGTCCAAAATATCTTGTTGGGGTCCCAGGTTACTAATGGCGCACCAACAGAAAATGCGCCATTAGTAACCCTGGTTACTAATGGCGCACCTGCAGGTGGTGTGCCATTAGTAGTTTTGCAGAAAAGTAAAAAATATATATATATATACTAATGGCGCACCGGGTCATAGTGCGCCATTAGTAGTTTAAACTAGTAATGGCGCACTGTGAAATGGTGCGCCATTAGTAGTTTTGCAAAAAAAAGAATAAAAAAATACAGTAATGGCACACGGTCTGCCTGGTGCGCCATTACTAGTTAGAACTAGTAATGGCGCACTTCGACCTGATGCGCCATTAGTATGTATGGAAAAATGAAAAAAAATAATACTAGTGGCGCACCATGTTTTTGGTGCGCCATTAGTGTCTTCCACACTAATGGTGCATCACCAACTGGTGCGCCATTAGTATATAGTAGTGGCACACTACTTCCATGGTGCGCCATTAGTATCAATCCTATCTATATCCCTTTTCCTAGTAGTGCGCTTCACGTTGTTGTTGTTGAATACGTTGAGCCTCGGCGTCTTGTTCCTCTTGATGGATACGCCCTCGTTCTTCCTCTTGGCCCCGTTGTCGTTGTCGTTCTTGAGTTTGAGCAAATGCGAATTGGTTTGAGTGAGGACGAATTTCTTGCACATCAACTTGCTCTTGTGAATGTTTGTCGTGCAGCGGATTCCGAGATGCATGACGGTCTTGGCGTGCGGCTCGTCGAAGAGTGTTCGATGACGGTGTACTTGAGCCGGAGAAGGAGTCGTCGGAGTGTCGACTTGAGTGTCTCCGTCTTGAGTATGACGATGTAGAAGGAGGACGGTTCACCAACAAAAGCGCGGATCTCATCCATCCTTGCATCGTTCTCTTGCTTGTGCGCGTCGAGCTTGTTGTCGAAGTAGTCCTTGGTACATTGCTCGGAGAGTCGCAAGTCGGTGGCGAGGTTGTCGATGCGTTCATTCATAGCTTGTTGCTCTTGATGGAACACTCGTTGTGCACCAAAGAGGTGGCTCTTGCTGACGTATGATGACACGTCGTCGTCTTGCTCGATGAAGAGTGGGTTGGTAGAAGTACTCGGCCTATCCATCATTCCAAGCAAAATGTGAGTGGTAGAAAGAGAAGAACTTATACCAATGTACCTTAACCGATGTTGATGATGAATCAAGTTCACTCAAATGCGGACAATGAAATAGCACTATTGGTACCAATCCTTTTCGGTTCTCACACCTACACAAGTAAAAGCTTATGGTGGAGCTGGGTTAGGATTGTGGCACAAAATTGATTGTAATTATTAGTTTGACTCAAAGATGTTGAAAAAGATTTGCAAATTCGCAGATGCAACAAGTAGACCAAGAAAGTAGTGGAACTCGGAAACACACACACAAATAGAATAATGGGATTGTGCAAACCAAAAGTGAGCCAAAATGTGGAGACCACGAAAATGCCCTTGTTGCACAATACTCCAGAGATGCTAGCACGATTGCACAATAGGAGGATACAGAGCTTGTGCACAACCTACTAGGCAAAAATGCAACGATCTCTATCCCAAGTATGCTATATGTATGGTATTTCGGTGATATGATCCAAGATGATCGGGTATGACAATCTTAATGTAGTATGATGCTATGGTTCTTGCTTATAAGCTCTTTTTGCTTAAAAGCTTGGTTGGCTCTTTCACTTTTGAGCTCTTTTCTCATGCGATACTTCACGAACCAAGATAGCAATTGTGTACGCGATGACAACTTTGTGACACAAGAAATGATATGCTATGTATGCTATGGTGTATGATCACTAATGTGCACAAGTCATGTTGCCGGCAATACTCAATGGCTAGTCTCGATGGGAAAGCTACGCAAAAGATGGGATATGATGGTTATCAATGCAATTGCAAGGTATGACCAAGATGTCGTCGAAGTTACCGTCCGTAGCGAAGATGAGTAGTCGACGAAGAAGAGCGGTGGTGGTGTTGATGCCGCGCCATACCTAAATAGCCGAAACACAATAGGACACGGGAAACCACAACTCAAATTCTCAAACCCAAAGTCGAATGGTGGTAAGGAGGTGTATGTCGTGGGTTTTGGTAGGTGAAGGTGGTGGTGGTCTAAGTGGGGGAGTGCGGAGGCATAGGTGGTGGTGGAGGAGAACTGCAGAAATGCAGTTTCGGCAGAGGAAGCCGGATGATGCGGGCCAGGAGCCGGATGATCCGGGCGCATCCAGATGATCCGGGTCAGGGTCCGGATGATCCGGGCAGGTCAATCTCGCTCAGGAACTGCTCGGGATGAACTCGAAAACGGCTAGAATTTTGATGATTCCGCGGATTTTGGATGGATTTAGAGGGGGAGAAGGTGGGGAAAAGCAAGATCCACGAGTTACACACCGAATCCACGGATCAAAATCAACAAACCATCTTCAAAACCAACAAATCATAAAAAACATTGGGGGCTATTTTTGGTGGGGATTTTTGGATCTAGGAGGAAAACAACAAAATCAAGATATAAAACGAAGGGTAGGGGCTCCAAAAACATGATCTCATGATACCAAGATGATGTAGGGCGGAACCCTAGGGGCCGATCTTTCACGTTTGGAGTGGATCCTACGGGGAAACACGAAGAACGCGCGGAAGAACACGAGGGAAATCATGGGGAAAACGAGAGAAACACTCAACCGACAAGAGATCGATCACACAAAGTCTAGATCATCGAGGCACAAAGTATCACGAGATCCAAAGTCAACAACGGACGATACACGAGTAACCGTTATTCTCCGTGAGGAGGTCTTAATTGTCTTTTCCAGATGGAGGCCTTGAATCTGAATGAATCTTCTCCGAAGAGGCACGATCCCTCACGTGGAGTAGATCCGGTACGGATGAGCAATGCTCTATCTCAAAATGAGCTACCACAATGCTAAGTCTCGAAGTGAGAAGGAGGAGTCCTATATATAGGCTAGGGGGGCGAAGGGGGTACATGGGCTCAGCCCAACACGTGCGCACAGGCGTTGGCCGGATGATCCGGGGGTGGAGCCGGATGATCCGGGCTTGTCCGGATGATCCGGGTGGAGGCCCGGATGAGCTGGAGGTGCGGCTGGTGGCGGTGCAGGGCTGGATGTCCGGCTGGGGGTCCGGATGTCCGAGTAGGGTCCGGATTATCCAGGACGTTGTCCGGATGATCCGACTTCAGGTGAGACCTTCGGGTGTCTTCGGTGCGCATTAGCCGGATCGTCCAGACTGGGGTCCGGATCATCCGGGCTCTGTCCGGATCGTCCAGGCCACCATCCGGATTGTCCGGCCAGTCTGGGACTTGGCGCTTTTCCTCTCCGTCTTCACGCATGTATTCCGCTTCCGGTTCTCCTTGCTTCCTAGCTTCTCCATGGTTAACTCCTTGGTACCTGAGTATGCAAAGCGTCTCCGTTTGAGGTAGTAACCATGTGTCATGTGAATCGAAAGGGAGTTGTGAGAGGAGTGATGTCACCTCGGTTTCAAGAGCTCTTGCACGTGCTCGAGTCATAGGTCCAAGTGGTGTTGTAGGGGATGTAGATGCGTCCATGGGGATGATAGTGGGATGCTCCGCATGATGCATGGTCCTCAGTTCAATATTTAAAATGAACATGAACTGAAACATGAATATTAAGTCTAGTACTACAGTACATGCAAATGTTGTGTTTAGGCGGAGCTGTGATTGTCGGGGGTCAACCCCTCGACCTTAGATAAAATTGTGGAGCTCTGTTTAGGGTTGTTTAGATTATATTTGTCCCCACCCTCCCAACCACCGATTGGTTGTGCACCCGCACCCCTCCTCCCCGGGAGAATATCATGTGCCCCCATACCTTAGATTCTATATGCCGATACGAGTTTCTTGGAGCTTGTAGATCTGAGATATAGTAGCTCACATGATGTGTCTTAATATTTTTACAGGAAACCTTGATGAGTTTGAGAATTGCACACAATTTGTACAAAAAATACTCAGATGCCCTTGGATCCCATATCCAATGGCCTCGAAGCTCGTATCACCGTAGCATCTAAGATGAAGGAGGACATCATATTCTCCTGTATGTAAAAATATAATGTGCTACCACACCTTACATGCTTTGGTGATACAAGCTCTTCGGATCCGTTGGATTTGTGACCCAACACCTCCTCGGTGGTTCGAATGATTTTTTGCAGAAAACCCCAAAAGAGTTCGGCCACTGCTTACAAGCACAAAGACGGCTCAAATGCCATTGGATCTCAGATCAGACGACCTCGAAGCTCGTATCACCGTAGCATCCAAGCTACGATAGCACCTTATGTTTTCTCGCACAAGAGAATATGAGGTGCTCCCGCACCGTAGATTCTATGGTGATACGAGTTCATTAAGGTCTAACGGCCCACAGTAGGAGGTTTGAATGTTTTTGCAATATATGGCTGAGAGAGTTTGGGAAATGCGCAGAAAGTACAAGTACTACGCATGTGCCATCTGATCACTGATCATATGACCTAGATGCTCATATCACCGTAGCGGGTAATTAAGCTACGGGGAGCACCTAATATGAGCAACGGAGAGCCGTTGGATCGAAGATGCAGCAACACACACGAGGTCTGATTGTCTTATTTGCAAAAAAACCTTTGGTGAGTTTGGAAATTGCGCATAATTACAAAGACTACTCCCAAGCCATTGGATCTCACTTCCAACGGTGTAAAAACTCATATCACCATAGCATCTAAGCTGCGGGGTGGATGTGATATTCTATGCCACTGTCATTTTTGTTCGTAAACTTGCAAATTACGTGTAAGTCGTGCCGTTACTTGTCTAACCACGCAAAGTGTTTGTTCAAAAAAACCATCCTACACTGAAATATCGGAACAACACACGGGGGTCCCACTTGTCATTAATCAAATTTGGACCTAAAACTAACAAATCTGAAAGATGATATTCGAACTAGCAACCTGGACTACAAAGCGTAAGTCGATAGCCTGAAACAACAACGGTTGTTGGCTTTGTCCCATAACTTGATTTTATACAGTATTACGTTGAGTAGAGTAGAGGGAGTGCCTCGTCAACACGTGCATGACCGTTGACTCACTTACTGGTGGGTCTCAGGTCCGCGATCTCAATCTCTCTTCTCTCCATCGTCTAACCTTTGCATAAGCACACACGAAGAGCGGCGCTAGCTTGCCGTGGTGTTATTACAACTAAAAAAGGTTTGGAAAATAGAAGAGTCACCTAGAAAAAGAGACGTTGTGGCTGGTCGAGACGGAGCTAACCACATCTATCCTCTGTGCCACGTTTGCATGATGAAGTTGTGTGGCTAGTGGGGTGTTTTCGACCGACTGGCTGGGTCCCGAGGTCGAACCGTAGATACTATGTCTAATACAGTATATTTTCACACGCACATTTTTCCTCCGTGCTGAGACGTGGCACACCCTACCGCGCGGTTTCAGGGTCCTCCCGGGTGGTGCACGCATATATTCTTCCTCACGTGGGATGCCCTACCGCGTGTTTTATGGGTCCTCCTCGGTCGTAGCACCGAAGCAAGTAAATGAGTCGTCAAATCACAAAAGACCACCAGTCCCCCCGAGTACATCAGTGAAGCACGGTGTCTAGCTAGTTGGGCTAGTTCGACCGATTAGCTAGGCCACCGCCACATTTGTTTTTTCACCCCTTTTTTTATCTACTTGCCGGCAGGTAAATTTAAATATCCACCGCGGCATTGCTCTGGTGTTTGGGTGCGGCAGGTTTTTTAATTTTTTGATTGACGTGAGTAGGCGCGGTAGGATTTTTAATTTTGATTGATGGGAGCAGGCATGGCAGCAATTAGTCACGATGAATCTGCCTGTAAAACCCACTGCTCCCTGATGTGAGAAGTCGTCGAATGGTGTTTTACCGTGGTGAAAACAAAAAGATTCCCAGCTCCTCGGCTGGCTCCCTCTGCCTTCCCGTAGATTGCATTGCCTTTTAGCCGTTTCGCCCCTTTGCTTCCTCTTCCCATTGCTTCTACCTAGTGCCATGGCGGCGCAGCAGATCACAGAGTCCGAGGTGAGGCGCCTGACACAGGAGCTCCATGCCAAGGATGCGGAGCTCAGGGCCAAGGACGTGGAGCTCCGTGAGCCCAAGGAGGATAGAAGTGCCATGCTCATCCGTTATGTGCGGGAGTTCACGGAGCTTCAAAAGTGGCAGGCGTTCACCACAAAGATGCTCGAGGCATCGGCGGCGTTGCTGCAGAAAGCAGGAGATATGATAGGCCATCAGGGGAGCCGGCTGGAGAGCGAGCGGGCCGATCGTGACGAGGTAGGATCGCCTCAGCCACTTGGTGAACCAAGTTGCCATGCACGTGTTGCGGCTGGGCAATGCCTACCGTCGTGCCAGCGCAACGATGCCGGCAGTCGGGCTAAACCCGTTCGACCACCCGGTCGACTTCAATGAGCTTCGGCTTCCTGACCTGGTCTCCTGCTTCACCTATATCTCCGAGGAGCTGAGCAGTCTCTGTGCGATGGTGGGGGCTGAGCTGGAGAAGGAGGGGTTGCGGGCTGCCGTCGCCGTTGCCGGGCGAATCCTTTCAGGGCTTCGTCACCGGAATCCATTCGTGCCATTGGACGCCGTCTTTGACGAGCTGGCTCCCGTCAACCGGCAGTGGGCTCTGCAGGCGGTTGCACCCTGCACCACCAACGTCGCGTGCCTCAAGAAGTAGAGGGACTTCGGTGGTGTTTAGGCGCCCTCTACATGGGCATGTCCATGTCTCGGCGCAACATGACCATTGGATCAAACTCAGACGGTGCAGATCAGTCACTGTAGCACAAAGCGTGTGGCTGTGTTTGGTTGCATTCTCATCTCAATATAGTTGTTTCCTTTTCGTGTATTTTTGTTAACCTACTAGTGTGGACTCATGCACCCTTCATGCACTCTGCCAAACACCCAAAAGTGGGTCAAGAAGGGAACTTTTGCTCCCATCCCGTGCACCCTTCATCACCCTGCCAAACACTATTCATGCTTCATATGGTTCATGTTTCGTGGAGTACTGTAGCACCATACTCTCAGTGCGCTATAGACCTAGTTCTGTTAACATTGATCTCACCGTTCATTCTCGACCGGACAGTTGAAAAAGAAGTACATATAGGAGTAGTTGACATGCACACAACATCATTTGTTATCGTCATATCTTACTACACTAGCAACAAGATTGTGTAGTACTGACGTATGAACCACTGCACATGCCTACTAGTAGGAGCACTGTGTATGTTCAAGTGGCTGCCATGTTTCGCACTCCTCCGTCGTAAGAGTGGAAACGTGAAAGTGCAACTATCCCTAGGTGGTTTTGGTAATTCATAACAACATATAGCTCATTGAGCTAATGCTATTCCAAGACTATTATTTTAGGAAAGCTCAATGAATGGCATGGCATGGATGATGAAAGTGGATCCCTCAAAATACTAAGGACAAAGGATTGGCTCAAGCTCAAAAGCTCAAGACTCTTCATTTTATATTTTAGTGATCCAAGATCACATTGAGTCTATAGGAAAAGCCAATACTATCAAGGAGGGATGAGGTGTTGCTTAATGAGCCTCTTGCTTCATGCGCTTAGTGATATGCTCCAAATACCCTCAACTACTTTCTCACATCCACATATGACCTAAACCCAAAGTCAAAATCGGTCCCACCGATTCTTTCTATCCGGCGCCACCGAGTTCAAATGTCATAGCCACTGCCACAAACCCTAGGCAAATCGGTCTTACCGATAGGGATCTCGGTCTCACCGAGATGGTATTGTAATCTCTCTATTTCCCTTCATAACGTTTTGGTCAAACCAAAGTGAGCGATCGGTCCCACCGAGATTGCAATGTAAACTCCCTGTTTCCCTTTTGTAACATTTTGGTCTCACAGAAATGAGCGAATCGGTCCCACCGAGTTTACCTGACCAACTCTCTGGAAAGCTTATTACCAAAATCGGTCTCACTGAGTTTGTGTATTCGGTCTTACCGAGATTACGTTATACCCTAACCATATCGGTCCTACCGAGTTGCATGTCAGTCCCACCGAAAATCCTAACGGTCACTAGGTTTACTAAATCGGTCTGACTGAGTTTGTTGATTCGGTCTCACCGAGTTTGGTAGATTGTGTGTAACGGTTAGATTTTGTGTGGAGGCTATATATACCCCTCCACCTCCTCTTCATTCATGGAGAGAGCCATCGGAACAAACCTACACTTCCAACTTACCATTTCTGAGGGAGAACCACCTACTCATGTGTTGAGGCCAAGATATTCCATTCCTACCATATGAATCTTGATCTCTAGCCTTCCCCAAGTTGCTTTCCACTCAAATCTTCCTTCCACCAGATCCAAATCCTGTGGGAGAGAGTTGAGTGTTGGGGAGACTATCATTTGAAGCACAAGAGCAAGGAGTTCATCATCAACGCACCATTTGTTACTTCTTGGAGAGTGGTGTCTCCTAGATTGGCTAGGTGTCACTTGGGAGCCTCCGACAAGATTGTGGAGTTGAACCAAGAAGTTTGTAAGGGCAAGGAGATCGCCTACTTCATGAAGATCTACCGCTAGTGAGGCAAGTCCTTTGTGGGCGACGGCCATGGTGGGATAGACAAGGTTGCTTCTTCGTGGACCCTTCGTGGGTGGAGCCCTCCGTGGACTCGCGCAACCGTTACCCTTCGTGGGTTGAAGTCTCCATCAACGTGGATGTACGCTAGCACCACATATCAGAACTACGACAAAAACATCCGTGTCTCCAATTGCGTTTGAATCCTCCAAACCCTTCCCTTTACTTTCTTGCAAGTTGCATGCTTTAATTTCTGCTGCTCATATACTCTTTGCATGCTTGCTTGAATTGTGTGATGATTGCTTGACTTATCCAAAGATAGCTAAAATCTGCCAAACTCTAAAATTGGGAAAAGGTTAAGTTTTTAATTGGTCAAGTAGTCTAATCACCCCCCCTCTAGACATACTTCAAGGTCCTACAAGTGGTATCAGAGCCTTGGTCTCCATTTGCTTTGATTCCCATAGCTTTTGGTGGTCATAGCCTTGGTTTCACAACCCAGGAGAGTATGGCATCTATTGAGGGAAATTACCACCGTAGAGGTCCTTACTTTGATGGTACTAATTTTGCTAGTTGGAAGCATAAGATGAAAATGCATATTCTTGGACATAACCCCGCCGTTTGGGCTATTGTGTGTATTGGCTTGCAAGGTGAATTCTTTGATGGGAGAGAGCCAAACCGTGAAGCTAGCGTGGAAGAGTTGAAGATTTTGCAATACAACGCTCAAGCTTGTGATATCCTCTTTAACAGATTGTGCCCCGAAGAATTCAACAAAATCAGCCGTCTTGAGAATGCAAAGGAAATTTGGGATACTTTGATTGATATGCATGAAGGTACCGACTCCGTCAAGGAATCCAAGTTAGATGTGCTTCAAAGTCAGCTTGACAAGTTCAAAATGAAGGACGGTGAAGGTGTCGCTGAAATGTACTCTAGGCTTGCTCTTATCACAAATGAGATTGCCGGCTTAGGGAGTGAAGAGATGACCGACAGATTCATCATCAAGAAGATCCTAAGAGCATTGGATGGAAAGTATGATACCGTGTGCACATTGATCCAAATGATGCCAAACTACAAAGATCTCAAGCCAACGGAAGTCATTGGAAGAATTGTTGCTCATGAGATGTCACTCAAGGATAAGGAGGAACTTCACAACAAGTCAGGTGGTGCTTACAAAGCCTCATGTGAAGCCCCCACATCATCAAGTGAGAAACAAACCTTCAATGAAGAATTAAGCTTAATGGTGAAGAACTTCAACAAATTCTACAAGAGTAGAAGCAAAGAAAGAAGCTCTAAGTCAAGGTTCTACAATGACAAAAGATCTTCTAGTCGAGAGCGCAATTGCTACAATTGTGGGAGAGCTGGACACTATTCCAATGAGTGTACGGCACCCTACAAAAGAAGAGAAGATTCTCCAAGAAGAAGAAGCAAAAGAGAAGAATTACCACCAAGAGAGAGGAGGAGTAGAGATGATCGTTATGAATGTAGACCCTCACGGAGAAGCAAGGATTCGGAAAGGAAGGACAAGTCGTCAAGGAGCTACACAAAACGAAGACAGCAAGCTCATGTTGGTGAATGGGTATTCGGCTCCGACTCCGACAATCACTCCGAGAGAAGCTATCACTCCGACTCCAAATATACTCAAGATGAAGGTGTTGCCGGTATAGCACTTGTGTCAACCAACTCCTATGACATATTTGACTCACCAAATGAAGGAATTGGAACATGCTTCATGGCCAAAGGTCCAAAGGTAACACATCCCGAGTATGTTGATTTCAGTAGTGATGAAGATGACTTGCTAGTTGATGATGATTTACTTGTTGACAACTCTAGTGATGAATACTATGATGAAACGTCAATTAATCATGCTAATCAAGAGAAAACGAATGACAATGATAAGGAGAAGATTGAGATTCTAACTAAAGAACTAAACACTCTTAAGTTATCTCATGAAACTATCTTCGAAGATCATCGAGAACTTTTAAGGGCCCATGAGAAGTTACGCTTTGAAAAGCTCAATCTTGAGCAAGAGCATGAGTTCTTAAAAGCAATCAATGATGATCTCCGTAAGAAAAGTTCTTCTTACATTGCCAAGCGTTTACTCTTATCTACTTACATGCCTCAAGTCAAGTCTAGTAACAAGTACAAGAAAGATCCTTCCTCTAGTAGTAACAATAATAATACCAAATCCAATATTGTTGCTTCTAGTAGTTCTCTTGATTCCACTAATGATTCTCTTAGCCAAGTTACACTTGAGCAAGAAAATAGCTTATTGAAGGGAATTATAGAGAAAGTTGTTTACAAGAGCCTTGCCGGGAGTAAGCAATTGAAGGAAATTGTACGCAAGCAAGGAAGGCACCGGAAGAATCAAGGTGTTGGCTTTGAACGAAAGTTCAATGCCAATGGAGTTGAGTGGGAAGAAGATCAATATCCCAAGACGAAGTTTGTTCCTCAACAAGAGAAGCACGATCCTACTTCCTTCAAGGGAACACAAGCGCAAGATGATCTTCCACCACAAGGCCACAAGAACAAAGGCAAGGACAAGCTTCAAGAGGAGATTGAAGCATTTGAAGAAGCACCTAAGGCCTCGGTCAAGTGGGTTCCCAAGACTACGTCAAGTTCTACTTCATCAAGTACAACTACAACTCCAAGGATTCCAATCAAGATGATGTGGATCCCGAAGAAGAAGAACTAGAGAGTTCTTGAGGGTGACTTCGCCAACATTCTTCACTCATATCATTATGGCAAGAACAAGTGCAATCAACTTCCACATCTTGTACTAGTTCAAGGAGTCACAAACCCTCATGTTGGTAAGGCAAGGGACAAGGTAACCTAATGATTTCATGGACATCATCTTGTGTGTGCATCACTCTATGT